>CM077080.1:24779082-25379082 GCA_039513925.1 Platanthera zijinensis | reverse complement strand
CGTTTCTGCATCGACTCCCGGGAACTCAACGCCAAAATAGTTAAAGACAAATTTCCTATTCCTGTGGTAGAATAACTCCTCGATGAGTTGCAAGGCGCGCGTTTCTTTTCGAAGCTCGACTTATACTCCGGCTACCACCAAGTTCGCATGGCGGCCGCAGACGTGGAAAAGACGGCGTTCAGAACGCATCACAGGCATTTTGAGGTCCTCATCATGCCATTTGGATTGACAAACGAGACATCCACCTTTCAATCACTCATGTAAGAGGGATTCTATTCCTCCATTCGCAAGTTTGTGCTTGTGTTTTTTGACGATATTTTGATATATAACAAGTGCTGACACGAGCATCTCTGTCACATCGGAGAGGTGCTTACCTTGCTTCGCCACCATCACCTCGTCCTCAAGGAATCCAAGTATTTGTTCGGGAAAACCAGTGTCACCTACCTCGGCCATGTGGTTCATGAACATGACGTGTCTGCAGATCCGAAAAAACTTTAAAGCGTCGCATCTTGGTCGGTGCCCCAGCCGCAACACGATCTTCGTGCCTTTTTGAGACTCACGGGCTACAACCGCAGGTTCATCCGCGGCTACATCTCCATAGCCGAACCCCTCCTCACCCTCTTGTGTTGCACGACCTTCGTTTAGGGGGAAGCCGCGCAGGTGGCCTTTTCCGCACTCCAAGTCGCCCTTCTCTCCACTCCGGTACTGCAGCTCCCCGACTTCCGGGATCCCTTTTATATTGAATGTGATGCCTTAGCACAAGAGTGCGGCACAGTTCTTCAACAACATGGTCATCCACTAGCATATTTTAGTCCGCGAACTACTCTCCACCATTGCAAGCTGCCTGCCTACGAACAGGAATTGATCGGTCTAACCAAGGCCTTCCAATAATGGCGCCCGTATTTATGGGGTCGTTCCTTCATCGTGTGTACCGACCACTACAATTTGAAGTACCTACAGGAACCGCGCTTGACGACCGTTCCGCAACAACGTTGGGTGAGCAAATTACTGGGGTTCGACTTCACCGTAGAATACAAAGTCGGGGCTTTAAATCGAGTCGTAGGAGCTCTTTCCCACCGCCACTCTGACGACTCCGCCACTATTTGTGTCATCTCTAGTCCGACCGCAACTCTATTGGAAGCCATCCAGGGGGACATCGCCCAATCTCCCTCTCCTCACTGAATTGTTTCAACGGGCCCAGGACGGTCTCTTACCACCTGCTTGAACTGCACATCAAGGGCTCATTCTTTAAAGCGAACAAGTCTACCTACTGCCGGCCTCCCCCCACATCTTCTCCATTCTAGGATATACCCACAACCATGCCCATGAGGGGGGTCCACAAAACACTCCACCGCATCCATGCCAAATTCTATTGGAAAGGGTTACGCCGTCACGTCCAAGACTTCATCGCTCAATGCGCTACATGCCAACAACAAAAATCTGCCAACCTTCTACCCGTCAGGCTCCTCCAATCTTTACCAGTGTCAACACAAATTTGGGTCTACGTCTCAATGGACTTCGCGGAGATATTCGGCGTAGTATGGGGAAATCCGTGTTAATGGTGGTAGTGGACCGATTCTCCAAGGAGGCACATTTGCTCCCACTAGCTCGTCCTCTCATCGCCGAATGAATGGCACAACTCTTCTTCGCCGACATCTTCCGACTGCATGGCTTGCCGGAGAGCATCGTGTCCAATCGTGACAAGGTGTTCACCAACCATTTCTGGAAAGAGCTCTTCACCTTGAGCGGAACAAAATTGACTTTTTCATCGACAAATCACCCCTAATCAGACGGCCAAACGGAGGTTGTTAACAACACCGTGGAAATGTACCTCCGTTGTTTAACGGGGGATCAGCCCAAAGATTGGGTCAAATGGCTCATGTGGATCGAATACTGCTACAACACCTCCTATCACTCGGCCCTTCAAACCACACTGTTCCAATTGATCTATAGTCGTGATCCGCCCAAGTTGCTCACCTATGGGCACGGTCTCGCCACATTAGCCCCGATGGAACAGGAGCTCCTTGATTATGATCGACTACTCACCACAGCCCAGGACCACCTGCTCCGTGCCCAACATTGGATGGAGACCGCTTACAATCATGGCCATCGGGATGTTTCCTTCGCCATCGATGAGTGGGTGTGGCTCAAACGCCAACCCTATCACCAACTCTCGCTACGTACGATGAATTCCTCAGGCGCATCGGCGAGGTCGCCTATCAGCTTCGCCTGCCACCGGAGGCGCGCATCCATAACATCTTCCACGCTTCCCAGCTCAAACGATTCTGTGGCGAGTCCCCCTGATGCACCGATCGTTGCCCAGCCCCCTCAGCTTGAGGACAAGCTAACTTCCGATGAGGAAGGAGATGTTACAGAACTATTGCTGGTCAAGGAACCGAACCCGCGTTGGGGATGCACATACCACCGCTGCAACGCGGACACACCGACAAGAAGACGAGCACACAAGAGTTTGTATCTTTATTTTCGTTCTTTTCTTTCGCAATTGTTTTGATGATATTTTGACGCGTATTTGATCCCACGTGTTTAAGCCCAAGTGGGGGGCATGCTACTCTTTTGGCATTCTTTATATGTGGAGTATCTTGAATGGCAAGTAAGAAGAATTATTCTCACCTCTCTCTTTTTCTCACCCCATTTCCGTATTCTCTCTTTCTCTGTCATCCCCCTTCCCAAGTCGGCCGCAGATCGAACAAGGGCCGCCCGTCGTTCCTCCTTCCCCCAGCCCTAATCCACCACCGAAACTGGAGGAGCGCCCTCCGGCACGCCGACACATGAGGTCGCAGACCGCGGCATATAATAATGTGCTTAAGGTTCAAGCTTCGTTTTATCATTAGAATTACGGAGAACTTAATTTAATTTCATTCCTTTTATAGATTATGTATTTGAAAATTAGATATCTTTAATTGGATGTGTTTCTGTTTGTTCAATATGATTTTTTATATTATATATACATTCTCTCTCTTAAAAAAAGTGTGTGAGTGTATATATAAATCAATTGTAATTACACGGTCATGTAATCATATCCATTTTTTCTTGGTATACCACTGTATTGGATACACATCGTACCTGATGCTATTACCCGTAACAGTGCTTCGTAGGTTTGTACTTTAGACGTAAAAGACTGCGTGAAGTGCAAAAAAAGAAGGTGATGCAAACTCTTTTATGAAAATAATAATTCATTTGATTCCCATGACATGCCGAAAATATACTCAGGGAAAGAGTGATGTAGGGGTAGGCTAGTGGTGCTCGGAAACTACGACTCTAGTGTTGGTGCAAAGGTGACACACTAATGCAATTCTAAATGTAATGCAATGATCGGTATTTGACAAGTAATTTGAGCAATGTGAATTTTAGCACCACGCAAATATTTGAAATAAAGAAGCAAACAATTAATTTTTAGCAATTTGGCAACGACTTCCTCCGCGCGGAGTGCCTAAGCAAGCGGCGGCGATTAAATCCACAAACAATTATTAGCGTAAAGTACAACAATTACCAAACTATGATCACAACAAAAATATAGATAAATAACCAAGTGCAAATGTCAAATACAAAACACAATACCACGAGATACTCACGATGCAGTGGGCTGATCCGAGGTGGTGGAGAAGTTGAGGGACCGGATGTAAAACGGGCGATCGGAGGCGAACGCGGTGGCGAGGTGACGTCACGGTGGCTGCCCACGGTGGAAAAGAGGGGATGTGGGCCGGGAACGGCGAGATCCGGCTACTAGAGAATGGATCGGAGTGTCGGTGGGTAGATCCGCTAATTTTAGGGCGGATCCGGGCTACGGGAGTGGGAATACGTATGTGGACGGTAGATCGGGAGAAGGTAGTGCTAGATCAATTAGATCTAGGGTTTTTGGAGCGGTGGGAAGTGGATCCACGGAGGGGAGGGTGAAAGAGCGGACGGCTAGGGCAAATAGGGCCCTTGGAGTGGCCGGTTTTGAGAGGAGGGGCTGGCGGTGGCCTTGGGGTGGAGGATCCAGGCCGTCAGCCTGTGCAGGAAGGGGAGGGGGTTGCGGAACAGGAGGGAAGAGGGAGGAGGGCTGCGCGGTGGTGCAACGGGAGGCAGAGGTGGTGCAATGGGAGGAAGAGGTGGAGGACAGCAGGTCGGCGGTAGCCAAGACTTTGCAAATCTTATGAGTGAACAGTGGATTTAATGATTAAACAGTGAAATTTGAAGAGGAAAAACAAAGATTTTCCTGACTGATTTCCAGCCGGCTGTAGGGGAGGAATTTTCTGGGGATTTGGTGGCTGTATATGGAGGAGGAGAGGGGGAAAATGAAGGTGGGGGTAGGGGTTACCTTGGGGGGAAGTTTGGCGGCCTAGGAGTCGTCACCTAGGGTTCCACGGCGTCGGCACCGGGGAGGGATCGCAGGAATCCGGGAAACTCTTTCTCCAAATCCAACAATGGTCTCAAATCATCCCCCTAGCATCCTATTTATAAGAAAACACAAACTAGGGCATCCCCATCAACGGCTATGATTGGCCGGTGGGTTAGCCCTTAAAATACGTCAAAATAAACTCAAAAAATATAAAGTAATATAGCGTTTTGACTCGCGGCGATGCTCCGGACGCAATCGCGGAGCCCGATCGTCGATCCGGGCACGCCATATATGGAAAGTTGCCAAATCAGCCCCGAATGGGCCCAAAACGCGTCCTCGTCTCTGCTCCGCATCAATCTCCTCGGCTTGAAAGAATTCATCTCCCGATGAATAGGGATCAAAATTCTCTCGCTGCATGCCGGGTAAAACTCGAAGAAGTCCACCAGAGGTCGCCCAAGTGTCGTCACTGGAAAGTGTTCTCGCCGATCAACTCCCTCTGACTGAAAAGATGTCATCTCCGGTGAATGGAGACGGACGTGCTGAAGTCGAAGTCCAGGGGCGAATCGATCAAGCTCTGCTGCAAGTACCCAAGAGTCACCAACGTCTGTAGTGGAAATGCACTGGTGGAGTCTGGTCTCCATGAAGCTCTCAACGCTCAACTCACGAGTGGTGGATCCCGGTGCGATCGGTGGTGCCAGTGGTGAAACCAAAGAAGACGAGTCCCCAGGTGGGTAGAGGTCAACAATGGGTGATGACGTATGAGGGTGATATGGTAACGACAGTGGGGATGGGGGTGGTTGGGTATCTCCACTGCTCGGGTCCACATACTCATGAGGTTCATAGTACGGAGTCAGATTTTCAACATTAAACACAGGGCGAATTCCCATACTGGCCGGGATGTCAAGTCGGTAGGCGTTGGTCCCAATACGACTAATAATTGAGTACGGACCCATTTGCCTCGCGCTTAACTTCTTGGCAGGCCCCGAAGGGAGCCTCTCAGGACGGACTCGCACCATTACCTTCTCGCCTACATTAAGTATTTGCTCTCGCCTTCGCTTATCTGCATGGGCTTTGTAATTTTCATTGCTTGCTATTATTCGTCGGCGGACCGACTCATGCAAATCATGCAAATGCTATGCAAATGACTCAGCAGACTCATGCAGGTAATACAAATGATGCAAAGACAACATGACAGACACGGTACACTCCTTATAAGAAAATCTAATAATTCCTGAGATGTCTCTCAAATGTGGTGGTCTATCAGGAGGTTCTTTCAGTGGAGTGTAGATAAACTCATCCCGTGTGTGACGAGTGCTCAGATGACCGTGAGAGACAACTATACTCAAATACAAGCTCGTAAAGAGCCAAATGTCTCTCGGGGAACGTGGCGCATCAGGGGGGTCCCTAGGAGGTGTGTAAGAAAAGTCATCACGAAGGAGACGACCACCTGAGTGAAAATCGTGTGCATTGACTAGAAGTCGTGACTCTAAAATGTGGTGAGCGTCCCAGACAAGAAAGAACTCATCGGGTGGCTCAGCGGGTGGCGTGTCCCAAAACACATCCAGTGTGTGAGGTGTCATAAGGTAGGTCCTCACAATATGAGTATGCTCAAATGGACTCAAGGTAGGCCCTACATATGTCATGCTCCACTCAAGGTCCCTTCTCTGGGGCAAGGCCAGAGATGATGATGAAAAGAGACGTCATACCTGAGTGGCTCACCCGAGTCTCAACCTCACCAAGATGTGGCGGATCATCGGGAGGCTCAACAGGGGGCTCGTCATAGGGCTCGTCACTAAGGTCAAGGTCCTCCCGATGAGTACCATCGAAAGGGGTAGTGCCCATGTGCATGGGTGACATAGCCACTACGAGATCAACACCAAACTCAGAGCTCTCGATCGTAACGTGGCTCAGGGTAATGCCAAGGGAAAAATGACATAAACCTACGCTCAAGACTGGGTCTGCGGGTGCGGTGTCAAGACATGAGTCTAGGGTATGAGTGTTAATCAAACCCGGACATGCCAAAAGTGGAGGTGTGGGTGAGGGGCACAACACTACAGACTCCATAGGTCGCTCAGGCTCACTCTCAGTCAGTGCCACTAGAGGAGTGTCAGAAACCAAAGGTAGGTCACTCACTGGGCTAAGCACCTCACTGGGGCGGGAGCAATCCGCACCAGGCATCGTGGTGTCCTCAATAGGGGAGGGACTCGTACTGCGGAGGTCAAGGAGAGAATCCCATCGACCAGCTCTTGCGGATCTCAAGGACTGTTCATAGCGGAGGGCGAGCTGATATGTCTGCTCGAGGGACTTCGAACTGTGATAAGCCACCTCAGTACGTATATCAGATCGAAGTACCAGACCGAAATCGGGTGGTGGTCATGGTTGGGTCCTCTCGGATATCACTTCTCACAACCAACTCATCAAAACGATTCTTATACTCAGCGACACACATAGGTCCTTGCTGAAGGGAAAATAATTGGTCGAGCAAGCGACTCCGATATGATGAAGGCAGATACCTCTGGCACAAAATACGCTTCATGCCCACCCAACTCGTGACACGATGAAGACGATCTCGCTCGCGAGTCCTCTCTACACTAGACCAATATGCTCTCGCCTGATCTAAAAGCCTAAGTTTCGCAAACTTGATGCCACGCTCACCGAATAATTAAAAATAATTAAGATAATACTCAATATCCACGAGCAAATAACTGAAAAACTCGGGACTCGATGAGCCGTCAAAGGAAGGGGAAACTGTACGAAACTGACTCTCAAGATCTCTCTCAAAGTGAGGATCCTCAAAATAGTCATCCCTAAGGTAATCGGGTCGAGTCGAAAGGATCAACACGATCCGCTCGCGTGCAAGTATATGAGCGACGACAATTATCATACTGATCGTCTCTGGCATAGTGAGGTTGTGTCGGTGGGTTCACACGATCTCGGAAAGTGGTGTGCCGCAGACGATAATAATCATCGTGATAACGTGAGGATTTCTCTGAAGTCGCTCTATGAGATTGAGTATAGGCGGACTCCGAATCTCTCAAGAGAGGAGAGGAGCGAAGCCGATAATTAGTCATCGATAAACCTAAAGACTCTATATGGCCTACCACTACAAAGCATGCAAATGGCCTAACCTTGACCTCTGATACCAATTTGATGTAGGGGTAGGCTAGTGGTGCTCGGAAACTACGACTCTAGTGTTGGTGCAAAGGTGACGCACTAATGCAATTCTAAATGTAATGCAATGATCGGTATTTGACAAGTAATTTGAGCAATGTGAATTTTAGCACCACGCAAATATTTGAAATAAAGAAGCAAACAATTAATTTTTAGCAATTTGACAACGGTTTCCTCCGCGCGGAGTGCCTAAGCAAGCGGCGGCGATTAAATCCACAAACAATTATTAGCGTAAAGTACAACAATTACCAAACTATGATCACAGCACAAATATAGATAAATAACCAAGTGCAAATGTCAAATACAAAACACAATACCACGAGATACTCACGATGCAGTGGGCTGATCCGAGGTGGTGGAGAAGTTGAGGGACCAGATGTAAAACGAGCGATCGGAGGCGAACGCGGTGGCGCGGTGACGTCACGGTGGCTGCCCACGGTGGAAAAGAGGGGATGTGGGCCGGGAACGGCGAGATCCGGCCACTAGAGAATGGATCGGAGTGTCGGTGGGTAGATCCGCTAATTTTAGGGCGGATCCGGGCTACGGGAGTGGGAATACGTATGTGGACGGTAGATCGGGGGAAGGTAGTGCTAGATCAATTAGATCTAGGATTTTCGGAGCGGTGGGAAGTGGATCCACGGAAGGGAGGGTGAAAGAGCGGGCGGCTAGGGCAAATAGGGCCCTTCGAGTGGCCGGTTTTGAGAGGAGGGGCTGGCGGTGGCCTTGGGGTGGAGGATCCAGGCCGTCAGCCTGTGCAGGAAGGGGAGGGGGCTGCGGAACAGGAGGGACGAGGGAGGAGGGCTGGGCGGTGGTGCAACGGGAGGCAGAGGTGGTGCAACGGGAGGCAGAGGTGGAGGACAGCAGGTCAGCGGTAGGTAAGACTTTGCAAATCTTATGAGTGAACAGTGGATTTAATGATTAAACAGTGAAATTTGAAGAGGAAAAACAAAGATTTTCCTGACTGATTTCCAGCCGGCTGTAGGGGAGGAATTTTCTGGGGATTTGGTGGCTGGATATGGAGGAGGAGAGGGGGAAAATGAAGGTGGGGGTAGGGGTTACCTTGGGGGGAAGTTTGGCGGCCTAGGAGTCGTCACCTAGGGTTCCACGGCGTCGGCACCGGGGAGGGATCGCAGGAATCCGGGAAACTCTTTCTCCAAATCCAACAATGGTCTCAAATCAACCCCCTAGCATCATATTTATAAGAAAACACAAACTAGGCATCCCCATCAACGGCTATGATTGGCCGGTGGGTTAGCCCTTAAAATACGTCAAAATAAACTCAAAAAATATAAAGTAATATAGCGTTTTGACTCGCGGCGATGCTCCGGACGCAATCGCGGAGCCCGATCGTCGATCCGGGCACGCCATATATGAAAAGTTGCCAAATCAGCCCCGAATGGGCCCAAAACGCGTCTTCGTCTCTGCTCCGCATCAAAGAGTCTCTCTTCCTAGGAGTATATAATGGAGAGATCTTTGATCATCACTAAAAATTTGGATTCTCTCTAGGAGAGAAATTGGCAAAAAGTCAGTGACACAAGGCTTGGCCCTATGAAAACTCATCGACCATGATTGGGTCAATAGATCGAGCGGAGCGGTGTTTGAGGACAAGAAAAATATGATGAGGAGTACATGTAGCGGAGGGTGCTATCTGATCAAAGTAAATTGGAATCCATTAAGAGTTGGCGTCAATGGAAATTGAGAGGATTTCTTGGGTTATTACTGGCGATTATTACAAATTATGGAGTTATTTCCGCACTAACATTGGACCACATGGCAACCCAAGAATTCACCTCTCTCAAATCATTCCTTGCGGCCGCTCTGGTACTCCAATTATCTGACTCCACACAAAGGCTTTTTGTGGCGTGATGTTTGGGAAAAGGAATTAGAGCAATCTATGAACAACAGGAGTATCTAAGCAATAAATTTGTGGCCCATCACATGAAGTTGCCCACTGGAGACCATACTTGTGAAGATGACGGTTCATCTCGCGGGCTGATCATTTCAGTTTAAAATATCCATTGGAAGAAAAAACTTACAACCTCACCATAATAGCATTAAAGTAGTAGCCCTATGGGGTTTGATTTGGCAGTGGAATATCGTGTCGGGAAACTGAATAAAGCCATTGAAGCACTCTCTCATCATAATGAAGAGGACAAAAATCTATTGGCCATCTCCAGACCGCGCCTAACCTTGTTCAATGCCATCCTCAAGGAGGTGCAAACTCTCTCAGATGCAAAAGCATATATAAGACTACAACTATGATGGAGGAGCCAAAAATCATTAGACCTTTGAGGATAGGCTGCTCACTGCAAGGGAAAAAATTTTCATCCTATTGACTTCCCCACTGATGTTTAATTAATCAGCATGATACATGAAGGGATGGAAAAGTGTTGCAACAAGTGTGGGCAATGGAAGAGATTAAAGGGAGTGTGGAAGTGGTGCAAGCATGTGCAACGTGTTAACAAAATAAAACGCTTCAAACACACTTGATAGGTCTATTGCAGCCCGTGAACATTGCAACATACATTTGAACTGAGATCTCTAGGGATTTTATAGAAGGCTCACCAGCATTCCCAAGGAAAATCAGTTTTATTTGTGGTAGCGCATTAATTCTCAAAAGGGATGCATTTCAAACCGATTGCATATCCTTATATAGTGATCAGCGCAGGCGCAGCACATGCATTCATTGATCACATTTTTTGCCTGCATGGGCCTCTAGAGATGATCTTTTCCAACAGTGAAGCAATATTTACGTGAATATTTACAAGTTAATTTTGCCAAGATCTATTCATATTTAATGGTATGAATCTGGAAATTTTGTCCACCGCCCACAATCGGACAGACAAACAAATATTGTAAACAAGACAATCGAGGCACTATGTGGGCTTCACGCCCCATTATTATGTTATTTTTAATCAAGTCCGTCAAGTTTTATTATGTTCTCCTTCATTAGGTTTTATTATTAAGTGTTGTTTAGGTAAATCCAAGTGTTAGGGGCTAGATTACGTTTGTGTCCCTTGTATCTCTTATTTATATGTCTCTTGGGCTATTAGAATGACATCCAAGAAGTTACTTTATCCCCTTTGTCATCAAGAAATTGTGGTAATTCTCTCTCCGAGCACACCCCGCCTAGGTAGCCGCGGTTACGACTCCACGGTATCCTTTGTCACTGTCATCCCCGCCTCTGGCCATCCTCTGTCAACTCCTCTGACATGATTCTGATACGCACCGGGCTGCTCGCAGGGCAATCTAACCCAGGATCCATAGCCGGCCGCACCAGGTCCCGCAGACCATACACCCCAACCCTTCTCCATAGCGGTTACCAGGCTGCTCACTTAACGGATCCATAGCTGGCAACCACAAGGCGGGTTGTTGAGGCGGGGGCTCGATCCCCCTACCTCCTAGATAAGACTCGCTTCCGCAGAGTCTGATCACCAACTGAGCGCGGCTCAGTTGGTGATCAGACTATGGATCCTGGTGGTTGCCAGCTATGGATCCCAGCCTGGTAACCGCTATGCAGCCCGGCTGGATCCTGTAGATGGCCCTGCGAGCAGCCCGGTGCGTATCAGATTCCCCCATTGTTACAGGAGAATCCCATAACAACTCAGTATGGGAGTTTTTCTCCATCCAACACCACTTTTCTCCCTCACATTACGGCGCCACCTAAAGGGCCTCCCTCCTTTCCCCTATGGTTTTTACGGGACGTCACCACCAATGGCCAGAAGAAATCGAAGACAAAATCAAAGTCCCTCTAGTTTTCACAGGCCGGCCTCATTGCCTATTGTTGAACTCTCTATGGCCCATAAACTCATCGACGTTCAACGAAGTCGGCTTTGACGTTCGACATCAAGCATTCGGCGCTTCTATGACTCCATCTGCATCGACCTGTCATTGTCGCCCTCCATTGACTCCATCTGCATGGATATCCCCGCTCCTCACCTACGCAGCTCCAGCCTAGCTGTGAAGATCAAAGCCCGTCTATGCATGTCGATGTTGAAACATCCTCAATCCTAGAGTCATGATCGAGCCCCGTGCTTGTGCCGCCTTTTGTTTTAAAGCAAAAAAGGGCTATGTTATAACCGTGATAAGTAGTATACTCGCGGGCATATATGCAAGAGGTTTTTTTAGTTAGATGTGGAAGACTCTGATGACGAGGGAATTTGGTAAAGTTGGTACAGTCTTTGTGTTATGCCCCCGGACGATCTACGTTTCCGTGGATTTAAATACGCGCGAAGGCCGAAGGAGAAGGAGAATGAAAACCGGGCTGAACCATCCGGTTCAGCCCGAAACCAACAATAAAGCGGAAGGGGGCTGAACCACATGGGTTCAGCCCCAATTGGGGCCGGCCGGCCCTAGGGGGTTGGGTGGGAGCATAAATACCGAACCCCCTCTCCTTGGTGGGGACAAGAAGAGTTATCCAGGTATCTTTCTCCTCTTCCTCTCCCAAACCCTAATCCTCTAGCTTTCTCCCTACTTCTTCTCCTTCTTCTCCTAGATAGTTCATAACATTTGAAATCAGAGCATCTTTCCTGCGACAATGGTGACACGCACGGAGGCAGAGATGGCACGCTTGGCCACCATCGAAGAAAACTACGTTGCCTTGGCGGATTCGGTGGCCGGGATCGAAGAACAAGTCAAAACCTCTACGAAAAATCTGGAAGGACGCATGGATGAATTAAAGACGTTGTTAACGCAAACCCTAAGGGGGAAAACGGTGGAACAAGGAGAATCGGCGCATGTGGCACCGTCACCCTCCGGAGGCACCACGGGAGGGTCGGGAATGATGCCCTACAGCGGCCCCAACCCGGAACCCGGCTGGACGACCGGCTACAGCGCGTCGTCGGCCCAGCCGAGCCCTACAGGGCCGACGGCGCTGTTTCTGCCGAGCCCTGGTGCGGGCGTTCCTGCCGCCAGGCCACGGGTCGGACTGGGACCAAACCCCCACCAGCAGGTCACCGGGGGGTGGATCGGCCCAGGGGGGGTGTTCGCCGGCGGTGGAGTCGCCGGAGTGGCCGCCGGCCGACCTTTTGGACTTCAGGAGCAGATTTGGAGGCCGCCACCGCACATGGGGGGTCCAAATGGCGCTGGAAATGGGATCCTTCCCAGGCCGCCGGTACTAGGGGCTCCGGCGAGGATGGGACAAGGCGAACAATGGCGGGGATATCCTCCCAGGCACGTTCTTGATGACGAGGAGGGCCCTCCTATGGGCGGGGAACACAATCAAGACTACTATGGTCGGCCGAATCTAGCGGCGGAACCAATCAGGCCGGCAGGGCTAGATCCAGGGTATGGCAGGAATGGAGGAGCGAACCAGCGGGCCTTTATGCAATCAAAGCGAACGCGGATGAATTTTCCGACATTCAGGGATGGCGACGCACTGGAATGGGTACAAAAGGCCGAGTTGTTCTTCACGTACCAAGAGATCCCCAATGAGCAATGGGTGCAGTTGGCGTTGTTTCACTTGGAGGGCGACGCATACCAGTGGGCACAATGGTTCGTACGGAGCTATGGGTACGCGCCGTGGGCGCACTTTGTAGAGGGATTTACGGACCGCTTCGGGCCCTTGGAGTATGAGGACGTGGAGGCCACCTTGCAGAAACTCCGACAGAAGGGGACAGTGACGGAATATCGCCTGAGAGATGAGGTCCATGCCTACATGCCAAACAGTCTGAGCCACGCCATCAGTCTAGCCAGGATACAGGAGGAGCGGTTCAACCGCCAGCGAAATCGGGGGGGGGGGGGAGCACGCGCCCCCGCAGCACCAGTAGCAGGGCGGCGTGAGCAGCCACAGGCAGGACGGCCGACAGTGACACGCCTGACTTGGCCTGAGCTGCAGGCCAGGAAGGAAAAAGGGTTATGCTTCAACAACGACGAAAAATATACACCGGGACACCGGTGCCAAAAGGTGCAAGTATTCATGTTGAGGGAGGAGGATGACGAGGAGGAACCCATTAGCTGTGATGAGGTGGATGGGTTGGACCTTGCGGAGTTTGGGGTGTCCATCCAGGCCATGGAGGGGGGTTCAGCCCCTCTTACGTTACAGATTGCTGGGAAGTTGGGGCATGAGCGGGTGACTATTTTGATAGACAGCGGGAGTACCCATAACTTTATCACCCCCGCAGCAGCACAGAAGGCGGGACATGTAGTCGACAAGGGGGCTTCTTTCCAGGTTATGGTGGCTGACGGCAGCAAGTTGAGATGCGAAGGGGTCCTAAAAGGGGTGGAGCTGCGACTACAGGGTTATGTGTGCCGGATAGATGTCTATCTGCTACCGATTCGGGGGTCGGACATGGTGTTGGGCGTGCAGTGGCTCCGCCAGCTCAAGAGGGTAACCACGGATTGGGAAAAGATGACATTGGAGTTTTCGCACCTGGGGACAGAACATTGCCTACAGGAATACGGACGTCTCCGCTCAAGGAGATATCCCTCAGGAGCTTGCAAAGGATGGAGGAAAGAGGGTAGTATGATGGCCCTGGTGTTGGGGATAACGGCTCTTGAGTCGACGCCAGAGCCCGAGCAACTGCAAGATTTATTGGTCCAGTTTGATGATATCTCCCAGGAGCCACGTTCCTTACCACCCGCACGGTTCAGAGACCATCAGATTCAGCTGAAGGCCGGAGCAGATCCAACGAATATCCGTCCATACCAGTACCCCCACATTCAGAAGACGGAGATAGAACGTAGCGTACGTGAGATGATGGCCGCCGGCATCATCCGACCCAGCACCAGCGCGTTCTCCTCTCCGAAGAAGGATGGATCATGGCGGTTTTGTGTCGATTACAGGGGACTGAATCACTCGACCATCAAAGATAAGTTTCCCATTCCGATGATCGAGGAGCTGCTGGACGAGTTGCATGGAGCAAGCCTCTTCACCAAGCTGGATCTCCGATCCGGCTACCATCAGATACGCACTCACGACGGTCACTATGAGTTTCTAGTGATGCCGTTCGGCTTGGCCAACGCCCCATCTACCTTCCAAGCCGTCATGAACGAGATTTTTCGACCACTGCTTCATCGGTACGTGCTAGTTTTCTTTGATGATATTTTGATCTATAGCAGGAGCTGGGATGAGCATCGGGAGCACGTTCGGCATGTATTTCACATATTGCGGGAGCATCAGCTGTTTGCCAAGCGGTCCAAATGCTCTTTTGGGCAGACGGAGGTCGAATACTTGGGACATTTGGTCTCCGCTCAGGGGGTCCGTGCTGACCCGAGGAAGATTGAAAGTATGGTGACGTGGCCGCAGCCCACGACGATCCGGGCCTTACGAGGCTTCCTTGGGCTGACCGGCTACTATCGCCGGTTCGTGAAGGACTATGGGAAGATAGCACGGCCGCTCACTAAGTTGCTGCAGAAGGATTCATTTCGGTGGAACGCGGAGGCCGATGAAGCATTTGAAGGCCTCAAAAGGGTCATGACTACCACCCCGGTGCTCGCACTACCGGATTTCTCCAAGGACTTTGTGGTGGAGACGGACGCATCTGGCGTCGGCATTGGCGCGGTCCTCATGCAGGAGGGTCGGCCACTTGCTTATTTCAGCAAAGCTCTTGCCCCACGGACCTTGGAGCTCTCTACGTACGAGAAAGAGATGCTCGCCATCATCCACGCGGTCGCTTTATGGCGGTCCTATCTCCTGGGGCGGCATTTCCAGGTTCGTACAGACCACCAGAGTTTGAAGCATTTCCTTGAGCAACGGTTGGCATCCCCGCTACAGCAGAAGTGGCTGACGAAGCTTCTGGGGTATGATTATGAGATCGTCTACAAGAAAGGGAAGGAGAATATGGCGGCCGATGCGCTGTCTCGGATACCCGAAGGCTCCCTTACTCACATCTCTGGGCCGGTGATTGCATCCTTAGACGACATACAGGCAGAGGTTCTCCAGGACCCTGTTCTCTGCGCCATTGTTGAAGCTTTGCAGCAGGGCCGAGGCACAGAGGATGGCTATCACCTACTTGGCACGCGGCTCTACTACCAGGGTCGGCTCGTGATACCGACCACGTCTCCTTGGCGAACTATTATGATTCGGGAGTTTCACGCTTCACCGACCGGTGGTCATGCCGGTATCAGTAGGACCTTGCAGCGGGTCAAGGCCAACGTCTTTTGGAAGGGGATGCAGCGGGACGTTCGGCAGTTTGTAAGGGAATGCGATGTATGCCAGCAGCAAAAGTATGAGACGATCTCCCCAGCGGGTCTTCTTACTCCGTTAGAGATTCCGCACCAGATTTAGGACACCGTCTCCATGGACTTCATCGAGGGACTTCCCAAATCGCAGGGCAAGTCGGTCATTCTAGTAGTGGTCGATAAACTGTCCAAGTACGGCCACTTCCTTGCTTTGAGCCACCCATATTCCGGGGAAACAGTGGCTGAGCTCTTCGCCAAAGAGATAGTTCGCCTCCACAGGGTTCCTCGGGCCATCATCTCTGATAGGGATCCAGTTTTTGTCAACCATTTTTGGACGGAGCTGTTTCGGCTCCAGGGTACCACATTGCGCATGAGCACGGCCAATCACCCCCAGACCGACGGCCAGACGGAGGTGCTCAACAGAGGAGTGGAGACATACTTACGGTGCTTTGTCATGGATGAACCCCGCACGTGGACCAGGTGGCTGCATTGGGCCGAGTACTGCTACAACACTTCCTTTCACACGACCAGCAGGCTCACTCCGTTCGAGGCAGTGTACGGGCGTCCACCACCCACCTTGTGCTCCTATGAACCGGCCGACAGTGCCCTCCCGACCGTAGACCGGGCTCTCCAAGATCGGGATCGGACCTTGGCTATTCTCCGAGACAATTTACGCGTGGCCCAAGACCGCATGAAGATCCAAGCTGACAAGCATCGTACGAAAAGGGAATTTGCGGTAGGCGATGAGGTGTTTCTCAAGCTCCAGCCATATCGTCAGCTATCAGTCGCCAGCCGGGCCAATCAGAAACTGGCCCCACGCTACTACGGGTCGTACCGAATCATTCGGCGGGTAGGACCCATAGCCTATACCTTGGCACTTCCGGAAGGGTCCCGCATTCACCCTACTTTTCATGTATCAGTACTCAAAAAGAAGCTGGGGAACGCTGTTCACGTCACTGCTAGCCTACCTGAAGCCACCAGCAGCGGCGAATTGAGGCCCTTACCTGAAGAAGTTCTCATGACCAAATGGAAAAAAACAAGGCACTGAGTACCGGCCAACGATCCTCGTCAAATGGAAGCAGATGCTCGAGGCACACAATTCGTGGGTTGACCTCTTGGAATTCCAGGAGCGCTATCCTGATTTTCACCTTGAGGACAAGGTGCTTCTTGATGGGGAGGGGAATATTATGCCCCCGGACGATCTACGTTTCCGTGGATTTAAATACGCGCGAAGGCCGAAGGAGAAGGAGAATGAAAACTGGGCTGAACCATCTGGTTCAGCCCGAAACCAACAATAAAGCGGAAGGGGGCTGAACCACATGGGTTCAGCCCCAATGGGGGCCGGCCGGCCCTAGGGGGTTGGGTGGGAGCATAAATACCCAACCCCCCCTCTTTGGTGGGGACAAGAAGAGTTATCCAGGTATCTTTCTCCTCTTCCTCTCCCAAACCCTAATCCTCTAGCTTTCTCCCTACTTCTTCTCCTTCTCCTAGATAGTTCATAACACTTTGATCTCCCTTGAGCTTGAGGACAAACTCATTTCGTATGATTAGAGAAATGTTATAGGCTTCGTGTCAGTTATTATGTTCTCTTTAATCGAGTTTATTGAGTTTTATTATGTTGTCCTCCATTAGGTTTTATTAAGAGTCATTTAGGTCAGTCCAGTATTGGGGACTTAATTATCTCTTATTTAAAAGCCCACTGGCGACTGGGCTAGTGAAATGGCATTGAAGAAGGTACTCTATTCCATTTGTCTTCATGAGATTGTGGTAGCTCTTTCTCTCTGAGCACACTTCGCCTAGGTTATTGCGGTTCCGGCTCCACGGTATCCTTCGCCACAGTCATCTCCGCCTCCGACCATCCTCCGTCAACTCCTCCAACGTGATCACGAGGTTAAGGGAGAAGCCCATAACAGACGTATTTAGATTATTTTGTGAGCAAAGTATTGTCACAATACTTCCTATCATTCATCATTGCAAATGACAGACTTCCACGAGGTGTTTGGTCGGGAGTGTTGTAAGGTTGGGACCCACCATATATTACTTTGTATGCACTATCTTCAGCCAAGAAAGGGATGGATCTCAAATTGTGATCAAATTTGGTGACAGCATGAGAACATCTTCTACAAGCCCAAGTAAGAAATAAGTGTCATAATAGTAAGCGTCATGTTACATGCCGATGAATGTGTAGAGAGGAGACGAGGATACAAGGGGTAAACCCTAGAATGAGAGAGGAGATGAGACAAACTAGAAAGAGAGAGAAGCTAGAGAGAGGAAATAGAACTTGATTTCTTTCTTGTATACCACAAAGAACCCATGGGTTTCCCCTAAATAGAACCCCCAATGGCATGATTGCAAATACAACAACAGACGCCAAAATATTAAAATACAACGACTCTATACATACGACACGACTCATAATAACAATAATAAACTAATAATATAAGATAACCAATGGAGAACCCGTAACACTTCATCCGTCCTTCAAAACGAGCTTGCCCTCAAACTCGTGCACCATGTGGGTGGCCGGATCGTCTGGTATCTTGATCTCCCGCCAGAACATGACCCGATAGTGCGTAGCGGCGGAGGCGGTGTCGGCAAGTAGTGGCGACGCCGTGGGAAAGACGTGTGGCGGAAGTAATGGCTTTCACATGGGTGATGGAGCGGTGGTGAGCAGCAACAACAGTGATGGCAGAGAAGCGTGTAGAAATTGAAATGTGGAGAAAACGAACAAGAGAATGTTGTAATAGATACTTTTTTCATTACATTGAAATGAAGGGAATACAAATATTTATAGCAGGGGTAGAAAATTCTAGAGAAATGCAGAGTAAGAAGCTTCTAGATTACACCATACCCTTTTTTTGATATTAAAAGTTCACAACATTAATGACCCTAATTGACTAGTACCGATACAGAACATTAATGACTAATTTTAACATTTGTCTAACACCAGTGATTAAATGTTTTCTAACATTTCCCCCTCTTAATCTAGGGCTTCTCGCGCATTTATAACTCCGATGCTCTGGCGGAAGGAGAGGAAAGCATCCGCCGGCAGCGCTTTGGTGAGACCGTCGGCGAGTTGGGTCTTCGTTCGGCAATGACTGAGGAGAACCTGCTTCTCTTCAGAAAGTTCGCGGATGAAGTGGTATTTGAGTTGGATGTGCTTTGTCCTGTTATGAAAAACAGGGTTTTTGCACATGGCGATGGCAGATGTGTTGTCGACTCTAATTTCGGTTGCTCCTTTTCTGTTGATTTCTTCTAACAATCTTCTTAGCCATAGGGCTTCTTTGGCTGCTTCTCTGATGGCAACGTATTCTGCTTCTGCGGAGGAGAGGGCGGTGCACTTTTGCTTACGCGAGCTCCAGGTGATGGTGTTTGACCCAAGTTGAAACAGAAAACCGCTGGTGCTCTTTCGATCTTTGATGCTACCGGCCCAATTGCTGTCGGAATAGCCGATAAGCTTCTTTCCTTCTTCTCCTTCTTTTCTGGTGTAGAGCAAACCGAAGTCTTTGGTTCCTTGAAGGTATCTCAATATCTGTTTGATGGCTTTCATGTGACTGGGTTTGGGATTGCTCATATATCTTGATGCAATACTCACTGCGTATTCAATGTCTGGACGGGTATTTGTGAGGAACATCAAGGAACCCACTATTCTTCGATAGATTTCTCCTTCTTCCTCATCTTCTTCATTTTCTGATAGCATACCACCCGTAGAGATTGGAGTAGAACAAGGCTTACAATCCTTCATTCCGAATTTATCTAATAGCTCATTGATGTATTTATTTTGGTATATGAATATTTTTCCGGGTTGTTGGTGAATTTGCAACCCTAGGAAATATTTCATAATACCTAAATCACTCATTTCAAAATCCTTCTTCATCATTTCTTTGAATTGTAGGATGAGACTAGTAGTTGATCCTGTAACTAGAATATCATCAACATAGACACATACTAGCAGAAAATTATTTTTATCCCTTTGTATGTAGAGGGTTGGATCATTTGGGCTTTTGATGAAGTGTTTGCTGCACAAATATTTATTAATTTTGGCATACCATGCCCGAGGGGATTGCTTAAGGCCATAGAGAGCCTTTTGAAGCAAGCATACCTTGTCTTCTTCCCCCTCTTGTATATAGTCTTCTGGTTGGTAAACCAAAACTTCTTCTTCCAGTTCTCCATTGAGAAATGCTGAAATTACATCTAATTGATGAACTTGTAGGTTATTTAAGACAGCAAAAGCTAAGAGAAACCGAATGGTCTCCATTCTTGCCACAGGGGAAAAAGTTTCAGAATAGTCTTGGCCAAATTTTTTAGAATATCTTTTGGCCACAAGTCGTGCCTTATATTTCTTTACTTGCCCCTTTTCATCTAGTTTTATTTTGTATACCCATTTCAATCCAATTACCTCCTTGTTTGGGGGTTTTGGAATGAGCTTCCAGGTTTCATTTTTGTGGATCATTTTGATTTTTATATCCATTGTAGCAGTCCAGTTGGGGTCCTTGGCTGCCTCTTTATAGTTTGTTGGTTCTTTGCAGAGTAGAGCAATATTTTTAGAACTGTAAATGTCAGTAATGGAACGGTACCTTTTAGGAGATGATGAATCATTGCTTTCCTCATTTGATTGAGATGAAGAATGTGAACTTGTAGGACTGGAAGGTGGTGAGGTCTCTTCTTCAGGAGGGACTTCAACCTCAACCTCCTCTTGATTGGCTTGCAAAAGATTCTGATCTTTGTGTGTCCCATCTCCAGGTATCCTCTTCATTGAAGATTACATCCCTATTAATCACCAGCTTCTTTGTTGATGGGTTAAATAAACGGTATGCCTTGGACTCATGGCTATACCCGACCATTATGAGTTTTACTCCTTTTTTCTCTAATTTGTCTATGTTTTCTGTGGGAAGCAATGAGTAGGCAATGCTTCCAAAAATTCTCATGTGCTGCACAGATGGTTTTTTGTTGTACCATTCTTCATATGGTGTAGTGCCTGCTAGGGCTTTGGTGGGAGATCTATTTAGGATGTAGACAGTTGTATTCATGGCTTCACCCCAAAATTCTTATGGCATGGACTTATATTGTAGCATACTTTTCCCATTTCTACTAAGGTTCTATTTTTTCTTTCCACAACACCATTTTGTTGTGGATTTTTGGAGGTTATTAGCTGCCTTTTGATTCCATGGTTTAGACAGAAATTGTGGAAATCTCGGCTAGTGAACTCACCACCTCTGTCTGACCTTAATCCCTTTATTTTTATTCCTGTCTAGTTTTCCACATAAGTCTTGAATTGAATGAAATATTTGAGAGCTTCTGATTTCTGATTTAGGAAGTAGATCCAGGTCATCCTGGTTTTATCATCTATGAACAATAGATAATATCTATTTCCCATCCATGTTGGAGTTGTGGAAGGGCCCCAAATATCTGTGTGGATTAATTCAAGTTTCTCTAAAGCCCTCCATTGTGATAGTTGGGGGAAAGGGAGTTTGTGTATTTTGTTTTGTGTGCAGGTTTCACAAAACTTCCTTTCCCCTACAAGTTTTGGTATTCCTCCTACCAGATCATGGAGTTTTAATAGATTGTTATGATTGATGTGCCCATACCTTGCATGCCATAAGGTTAACTCCTCTGATGTTGTTGCAGACTGAGCTTGTGGAGTAGCTTCTTCATCAGCCAAGTCTTGGCTGATTATGAGAGGAAAGATTTTATTTTTTGTCATTTTTGCAATAACTACTATCTGATTGTTATCTTTGTGGATTATTTTGCATTCATCTTTGTCGAAGTGTACCATATAGCCTTTGCAAAGTAGCTGGCCAATGCTGAGAAGATTTTGTGTTAGTCCTGGTACATATTGTACCTCATGGACGGTTCTTCTTTCACCATTTTTGAGTTGTAATGTTACAACACCTTTCCCTTCTATGACAGAGACTTCACCATTCCCCATCATGACTTCTGACTTTTGTTTTTCATCAAGATATATGAATGATGATTTGTTGTTGGTCATATGGTTTGAGCAACCACTGTCCAATAGCCATACATCATCTTTTGTATGACTTGAAGGAATGCTGGTATAGAAGAGAGATTCTTGATCTTGCTCTCCAATGTTGGCTTCTTCTTTGGGTTCGGAGTTTTTGAACCAACAATCCTTCTTTAGATGATTTTGTATTTTGCATCTTGTGCACTTTGAAAAACAATCTTTTGTGTTGTGTGTTTTCTTGTTGCACAGCTTGCAAAATAAATTGGGAGATTTATTTTCATATTTCTTTTCTCCCTCAAAACGGCCAAATTTTACAATCTTGGGTTTATGTTTCCAATTTCCTTTTTTTTCAGAGGTAAGTAATAACTTACTTTGAAACACTTGTTCTATTTGAGGCTCTTTCTTTTTCATCCTTTCTTCATGGCCTTGCAATGACCCTGTCAGGTCAGCTACCGTGAGCTTGGAGATATCTCTAGCCTCCTGTATGGCAGCAACCACATGCTCGTACTTTGAGGTGAGACTGCTGATTATTTTGAGAACAATTCTTCTCTCTGGTAATTCCTCTCCATAGGTTTTGAGTTGATTTGCCAGTGAAGTTACCCGAGAGATGAAGCTATGAATGGTTTCTCCTTCCTTCATGTTGGCAGTGTCAAACTCCTTCCATAGTACTGTTAGCTTCATGGAAATGACCCTTTCATCTCCCCTGAACTCCACTCTTAAGACTTCCCAAGCATCCTTTGAGGTTTCTGCGTCGATAATTAGAGGAAGTATTGATCTTCCAACTCCTTGCTGGATTGCAAGGACAACTTTTGCATCTCTTTTGAGATTTTCTTGAAATGTCCTTAGTTGTGCAGCATCGGTGGTGTTTTCAGGTGGTTGGGTGAATTTATTTTGGACTAAATCCCATAGCCCCTGTGATAAGAAGTAGACCTTCATTTGCTTGCTCCAAAAATCATATGCTTCTCCTTCAAAGATAGGGATGCCGGATTGGGTGTCTGTGAATGCTTGTTGGGAAGAAGAGGATGCCATATGATGAGATCAAAAAGGATGAACAAGAATGATTCAGATACTATATTGATCATTGATGGCAAGGTAACCTCCCTCTGATACCAAGATGTAGAAATTGAAATGTGGAGAGAACGAACAAGAGAATGTTGTAATAGATACTTTTTTCATTACATTGAAATGAAGGGAATACAAATATTTATAGCAGGGGTAGAAAATTCTAGAGAAATGCAGAGTAAGAAGCTTCTAGATTACACCATACCCTTTTCTTGATATTAAAAGTTCACAACATTAATGACCCTAATTGACTAGTACCGGTACAGAACATTAATGACTAATTTTAACATTTGTCTAACACCAGTGATTAAATGCTTTCTAACAAAGCGACGGCCGGCGGCAGGAACGGATCTGTCGTGGTCAGCGGAGCACGGGCCGGCAGAAGAGACAGCGATGTAGCCGGTGGAAGCGGCAAGGCAAGGGCCGGCGGAAAAGGAGGCGGTGAGATGGTCGGAGGAGGCGGCAATGTCGGGGCCGACGGAGGAAGAGCCGGTATAGGAGGTGGCAACATGGCTGGCGACGGCGGAGCGGGTGACCGAAGAGGAGGCGGCAACGGTGGAAGGACGACCACCATGGAGAGAGGTGGTTCAGCGACGGCTGGTGGCGGTGGCGGCTGCACTAGGAGTGATGGTGGCAGGGTGGTTGGGGTCGGCGGGGCGGTGCCTGACAAGGAAGGCGGCGACGTGGATTGAGGGACCGGCACGACAGCGGCCGAAGGAGGAAAGGTCAGGGGTGGAAGCTCAATGGGTGACGGCGGAGCGTCATGAACGACGGAGGACGGTGGTGGCACAATCATTGGAGGGGGAGGAGACGACTCCAGCTCCGGTGGTGGTGGTGATAGAAAAAACACCAACGAGTTGCGAGACATGCGGAGGGCGTCGAGCTTGAGGTCGAGCTGAGCATCTACGTGTCTGAGTCGAGCCGCTCGTAGAACAATGTGAAGGTCCAGCTCGACAAGCCGGGCAAGCAACGCGGTGCGGTCGACGACACTAAGAAACATTAGAAAAATGTTAAATAATTAATTAGTAGTTAATTAAATAATAACTTAGAATAATTTATTACTGATTAACAGAATATTTATTTAATTATTTAGGTACCGTGTATTGGAAGAGGGAAGAGGTAGATGTTATGGCTGTGGAGAGAAAAAATATAATAATAATAAAAAGAAGCTAAATGATGCCTGATGGGATGTAGCGAGTTGTTAGAAAAAAAATAAAAAAAAAATGATGGTGCAGGGGAGTGGACAGGATGAAGATAAAAAAGAAAGATAAAAAAGAAAAGAGGTGTGCGTTGGCTTGGGCCTCAAGGCGGCAGAAGGAGGATTATGGATTGTGGACAGTAGTGGGACGGGGCTGGGAAAAAAAT
Source organism: Platanthera zijinensis (assembly GCA_039513925.1). Taxonomy (NCBI): domain Eukaryota; kingdom Viridiplantae; phylum Streptophyta; class Magnoliopsida; order Asparagales; family Orchidaceae; genus Platanthera; species Platanthera zijinensis. The sequence goes on along the minus strand of CM077080.1, from coordinate 25,355,059 downwards.
GGAATAAGAAAAGGAATTAGGAAATGAAATAAAATAAAAAAGATGAGGGTAGCTGATTGGAAATAAAATGAAAAAAGGGGAAAAGGAGGAGCACGAAGGAGGCGCAGGGCTCGAAGAGGAGCAGGCGTGTTGCACAGGCGAGTTACAGGTGGTCTGCTCGAATGGCGGTGATGAGAGCGTCGAGGACAAGGCACGACATAGGCTCTGCGCGCAGTGGACGGAGCTACGTGATGGAAAATGCGTGTGATGGACGGGAAGCTTGCGGGTGATGGAAAATGCGTGTGATGGACGGGAAGCTTGCGGGTGATGGAAGATTGCGTGCGGGAAGCTTGCGGGTGATGGAAGATTGCGTGCGGGAAGCTGCTGCGGGAATGGCGGAAGGAGAGCAGCGGGGAACGCGTGCTGATTGTAGGCTGTTGGCGTTATGGAGGAGAGGGGGAAAGAAATTCAGTGGCGAGATGGGCGGTTTGTACGCTGGAAGGAGACAGCGGGAAGTGGAGGAAAGAGCCTCTGATATCAAGTTGTTACAGGCCGATGAATGTGTAGAGAGGAGGCGGGGATACAAGGGGTAAACCCTAGAATGAAAGAGGAGATGAGAAGAACTAGAGAGAGAAGCTAGAGAGAGGAAATAGAACTTGATTTCTTTCTTGCATACCACAAAGAACCCATGGGTTTCCCCTAAATAGAACACCCAATGGCATGATCGTAAATACAATAACGAACGCCAAAATATTAAAATACAACGACTCAACACATACGACGCGACTCATAATAATAATAATAAACTAATAATATAAGATAACCAATGGAGGACCCGTAACATGTCACTTTGACTTAGTTGAATTTGAAGTGGGCATATGCTTTTGGTTGAAATTGCGGACACATAGTCAAATGACTGTCCATGACAGTTTAAATAACAAACTACTTACATGATACTACGAGTAGGTTTGAGCGATAAGAAGAATTGGTACTGTGGCCTATTATTTGGCATTACCCATCGAGATGAAGATTCATGATGTGACCAAATACCATTATTAAAAAGGCTCATGGGAGATCCACAGGCAGATATTCCCACACTTCTGCTATTGATGGATAAAAGAACTGTGTCTAAGTCATTGAAGGCCTTACCTATCTGGATCGCGGAGCTTTTGAAGTGCTCATTAAGTAGGATGACAAGCTAATGAAGAAACATTGAAACCAATCGAAGAATTCAAAGAATACCACCCCGACTTCGAGCTTTAGGATACGCTCAATTTGAAAGAGGGGTGTTGTTACAGAAACGTTATTGAATGAGCATATGCAAAGAGGAGGAATATTGGGCAAGTGTAAATGCACCTACTATGACTCAAATTTATTTTTTTGTAAATGTTGTTTATATTTTTGTCGTTTTTATGCTATGTATATTTGGTTCAAGTTGGGTAGAACCACTTACCACTGTCTTGTTATTTGGTTTATTTTGGGTCTAGCACATCATATTTATTACATGGAATGGTTTGTTCCAAGGCATGCTTAAGAAAATATGAAGTCCCTGCTTAAGAAAATATGAAGTCCCTGCTTAAGAAGTCACAGAAGGGCTCCACCGTCCCTTGTCAAATGAAGTAATAAGTCCAATCCCCCCTACGATCTTCTATTTGGCGACACGATTCTACAGTAGGGCCTATGACCCCACCCCTATTCTCATTCAATCCCATCCAAAAACTCAATTTCAAGCAATCCAGCCCACGTCCACCAATAATACACAGCCACACTCTCCAAGGAGCCACCAAACCCTTAATGTTGCGCTCATTTTGCCCAGAAACATCCACTACTCATCATTAGAATTTTTTGCATTGTACAAATTGTTAAATAATTGGACAAATGACCAACCACTCTGATCCAGACAGCCCCTGTAGACTCGTCGCACGCTTCTCTTCCGACAGCATTGGTGTATGATGTTGAACAAAATTTCAATATGATAGCTCCCCGCATTCCTTAAAGTCTCCCTCAAGGACGGGGCTTGTTTTCCAGCAGTAGGTAATGTCAAGGAGCGTCAACCCTGATACACCATCCTAGTTACAAAGGTTGGGCCTCACACGGAGACAAAATGTGGTCAGAAGGCGAGACAATTTTGGGGCGACGAGTCATGTCATGACTCATTTATGTAAGAGAATAATTATGATATTAATTATATATTATTATGTTTCTTTATAAAGGAAGATTAGTAAGCATCCTTTTAATGAAATTACTTAAAGAAATATACTTTCTTAATTAGCATGCCTAGGAGTCTATAAGGGAGCATCATGTGCGGGCAAAGACACTTTATAGTTTTTAGTTTGGGGGTTCTCCGCTCTTGGAGAAAAATCGGCCATCGGGGGAGAGTTTCCCTCGAGTTGAATTATCTACTCTATTTTAATGCTATCATTGTCTTATTTGTGATTCATCTTCTTTCTCCCTCCCCTCATGATTTTACTTTATAACATAGCATCTCCATAATGTATGCTCGCAACATCATTAGCAATTTTCAACAAAAATCAAATGAAGATAATAATATTCTATGAATAAACAATACTATCTAATGAAGATCCCAATTCATGGGAAAACAAAAAACAAGACTCCAACAAATTTGGAAATGTTAGTAATAAGCTCCATTTAGGGTAAATATGGGATGAATATTGTGAATGTTGTGTCAAGCAAATGACATTATGGCAGTGGCACATGTTCCCACCAGCAAAAATGATGTTTTTAGCCTTGGAAGGACACGGGAAGCAGGAAGTGATGGCCGTAGATACCATATGTCAAGCTAGCCATCAACCCGATATCCCAACAAAACTCGCCGCCTGCGTAACACCGTGCCAAAAATACCCTTCAAGATTAATGATTTCACATAAAATCAAAAGCCCATCATCAAGAAAAACCATCAGCATCAAGATATTTGCTAGATTATTGGCTTCAAGAATTTAATCATCAGTTGATTAAAGAATCAAACAATAAAAAAACAAAGCTATTAAGAGAATATTAAAGGGTACCTTCTTTTTTAAAGCTCGAATTCTCTTACCAATATCTGCATCAGAACAATATCCAGCATTTGAAGATGCATTTTTTTCTGCTGACAGAGAAACAGAGAGATTATTTATCCCCTCAGTAACTAATTCCACAGAATCTAGCCTATTATGAACAGCTACAGAAGCCTCTTCAGCTATTCTCTCTGCAGCTTCTTCTGAATCTAAGCTCTTCCCCTTATCTGATGTTGCAAGTGCAGCCTGCAAACTATTCTTTTTGTTCAGACTTCCATCTAATAATAGAAATTAGATAATAAGAAAAAGGAACAAGAAAGTTGGGGGAATTGAGTTGATCTGGCCATCTAATGACATTGAACTCCAAAAGCTGGTGAGCTAACCATCTTTTGAGGTACTCAGCAGCCGCAAAAATATATTCATTATTAACTGATAAATATCTTCTAGTTACTACTATCTCAAGCTAGATTTGGAAACTGGAAAGCCCGTCTACTTCTGCCTGGTCAAAAGGCTCGATAGGCCTGGGCAAGTCAGGCCTGATAGGCCTGGCAAGGTCAAGCACGAGTCAGCCTTTGGTGGCCCTAATAGGCCCCCATATTACTAATGGGCCTAGCCCAGTGCCCAAGCCTAGTTGGAGACTTGGTAGCTGGGCCCCCCAGCTTTGTAACTTAACCTGCCCAACTATATGATTCGGCGGTGCCCAGTAATGGAGCCTGCTCTTGCTGATCCTGGCCATGTAAAGCCTATCCCGGAAGGAAAGAGAGGCCCTAACAGCCTAACAGGTCCCCTTAAGAGGGGGCATGGGCCTGGGACTAAAAAACCTCATGTGTGTATTTGTCTCGCTCATAAACAACAAGCTCAATCAATGAACAGCAAATGCATTGACAACATTTTCATTGATGACTCCTATTGCATGAATATAATCTGTAAATTTCATAGTCCAACCTTTGAAGATTCATATAACTTTAAATATTTACTTTTTTCAAGTATATTTGATGGATTTTATAATAATAAAACGAACGTTGTGAGTGTATACATATATACATGTTTTGAATATTCATGATGAGAAGGGCTCTTGTTCATGTTCTTCTCATGCTTAAAAAATCTTACTCAAGTTCAGCTCATCCACTTAGCTGAGCAGAAGATAAGCACAATTAGATCCAACCATAACATGCTCCCAAACATTGAGCTTCTTTTACACCCATAGCCGGTCATCAAGTGTTTTCATCACGGCAGTGGGTACAAGCTTCCCGAATTTCCAAACATGAGAAGTTAAATGACAATCTAAAAAACACTGAGATACATAAGCTGACTTGATAAACAGTGTGTATGAACCTAATATTTTTAATAACATTAAGCAACTGACAAGTGATGGGGAATCGGAACCATTCATCTTATGCGGATCGACGATCATAGTATTTTTTGTTCATGTCATTTTTTATTTCGAGCTGCATTTTTATGTATTTTTGAATCGGAACGATCGGTCAATCATAGCCGTTTGTTACCCCCTAGAGTCTATAAACAGAGAATGATGGCTCTCATTTAGAGGGAATGAAGGATTGGAGCATAGAAGTCATCCTTTGATTTTTTCGGTGTCGAAGCTGATCCCCGGGTACGAAGCCCGGGTTTACACCTCCATCCCCCTCCTTGGTCGGGCACTTCCATCCTTACCCATCCCTTGTCGTGCAGCCATCACCCCTCCTCCTCTCTCTACATAGATGGCCAACACCATTCCTCATTCCTCCACCCAAAGACAGCCGGCCACCCCAAGCACCTCCCCCATTTTCCCCTCTACACACCTATTGCCAGACACCCCCAAGTCCCCTCCCATCACCACTCACAATTTCCCACAAAAAACAGCCCCGTTACCCTCCATTTCCATCTCCGGCAATCACCGAGAAATGTCTCCGGGTACCCCCCGGTGATCCACCGCCACTTTTCTATCAATTTCCCATCAATTTGCATTTTCTGACGATCGCCAGAAAATATCTCCAGCCACCACCACCTCCGTCCACCACCAGCCCCCACCATCCAGCACCACCCCAACACTCATAAACCACCTCCCCATTAACTCATAACCACCCACTACTCCACCACCTAAATTAAAGGAACCATTTCCTTAATTTAAGCCCACACCCCACTCTCTTAACAGCTGGCCCCGTCCCACTTCTCCCTACTAAATTCCAGCCCAATTCGTCACCTCAACCGGCCCCCTCATCCCCCATTTCCCAACCACAAGTGAAACCACAGCCCCCTCATTTCCAGCACCCATTAACCCCATCTCCCCTTCATACCCGTCCCCTACCACATCCAAAACTCCCCAACCAGCTACTTCACCACTCATTGCCCACCTCCCCTAATCAATTGCTGCAGTCCAGAAATCCCAAGCAGCCAAACAACCTTGCCCAAGCATCACACGCCTCTCCCTCAACCACCAACCGCCTGAAGCCTGCTGCCTGCCGCCCAAAACACCCCTCCCCCCTGCATAATCAGATTTGCTGTCCAGGTCCCTGGACAGTCAAAAAAACTGCTGCTATTGCTGATTGCTACCACTTTGGGTCTTGTTCCCGGTATTACAACTTCGTTCCAGTATTCTAATTCGCTGCCCAGCAGTTGAGGCTACACTTTAAAGTCTGAAATCAGCCACGGATTGTGCCCTTGCCACCCCGACAGCCCTCCTCTCTTAGTATTTTGTGAGTTCAAGGTGTGTATGTTATTACTTCGTCGTTGGGTCTCGTGTTTGTTCTCCACTTGAAGAGATAGTGATTTATAAGTCTTGTTTCAGTTATTTTGGCCTTTGCATTTTCCCATTCAATTAGTTATTTGTTTTCACGCACTCTCGTGCTTATACTATCTCTCGTGTTTCCTTTCTTGAATGTTTTAACTATTGTGGTTATTGTTTGTACGATTTATAAAGAAAAGTAATTGCAAGATTTTGAGTAGTCGGATTCATGTGTGGATGCACGTAGGAGTTGCATTCATTATTTCTCCATCAAATAGAACCGTCCTGTGTCAACAAGTTTGTGAGAACACAAACATCCAATCTACAATGAATTAGTTGTAGGTGTAGGGGCTCAGGATCTATATTAAGTGTGCAATGCTATACTAATTTTTCAATGTGGACTATTCCCGGCATGCCTTATTTCATGTAAGCTCACTTTCCTAATAAGAAGATTATTTTTTAAAGATTGAGTGATATGGGTGTGGGCCATTAGGTCTAGCTTGCTCTGATTCCATATTAAAACTTAAGCATTCAACCTAAAATCAATTGATTGTAGGTAAAGAGGCCCAAAATTTATACTAAGTACACAATGCTATAGTTTCTTAATGTGAGAACATTCTCAACAAGTATATACATATTTTGGAAGTTCCAAAGCCTAGCGTTTGGTGAGAACACCAATGCAGAGAAGTCAAAGAGCCAACTGGATCCATTAGCAGTCTATTAATGAAAATCAATTCCTTTGTTTAGGCCTAACCAAGAATGCTTTGTACACCTTCAAGGTTAACAGAAACACAATACCAATCCTACTATCCTTTAAAATGCTATCTCATCATACGAGCAACAACAACAATAACAACAGAACCCTAAACTCATTATACGAGCAAACTAACCAAATGCCCTCCATATAGCACGGATCATTTAAGCCAAAAATTAGCCATTCTAGATTGTTTAACAACAAACAGCGATGATACAAGACCATATCAGTGCCTCACATTTCCTAATATAAATCCTTAGGAAGAAAAGCACAGAACACAAAAAATAAACTCCACAATAAACAAATCCTTAATTGAGGTTATTTTAGTTACTTCAGATGAAAGCTGGAACATGAAAAATATGTCAAGAGCAACAAGTTTAATAGTCATCAATGGAAAAGAATGAGTAGGACTAGTAAAATAAGCACTACTGAAAGGTAAATGAGTACATCATCACAAAAAAGCTAACCAAAGATAGGAGTTAGTTACGGTTAGCAAGAACTAGGTACTAGCATGGACAATTCTGGGGCTTTCGAGTCAAGAATGGGATTATTTGTGCACATGGCTTGGCAAAATCTTAGTTTGCAGGAATGGTGTGCTAGATGTGCACTGGGGTTTTTTGACAAAGGCAGACAATGTGGTAGACAAGGGATTCCGATGTGGCTTGCCACGTGTTAAATTCCCTTAAAGATGCTGGAAGATTCCGCATCAATATGCCCGGTTGAAATAAAATGGCCAAGATAATTTGTTTAATATGATCAATCATCAATACATGTAGATTTGTCATTCCATTAAATAAACACATCTTCAGTATTATTCCTTAGAAAAGAGTCCTGTCGTTGGTGGAGAAAAAAGAGGTAGACTCAAAAAATGTGATGACAGCAGAGACATATTGGCGTTCACTGACAAATAACAAATTGCAATTGTCATGAAATAGCATTGACAAATAACAAATTGCAAGAAAAATTTGAAACAAATAGAGTGTTGTCCAACTGGAGAAGAGAGGTAGTAATCACAACTCAAGATCCACAAACCAGAGCAGGAGAATCATCAACCACAAGACCGGTGGTAATCAAATGCTTCTCCAGGTGATAGAAGATATGAGTGTTCCCAATCACATGATTGGTGGCATCGGAGTCGATGCCACTTATCTTGTGTAGCAACATGTGTGCTACCTAAAAAAGTGGAAACATATGTAGATTGTTTAGAGACACTGATGAGAGCCTCAGTATCTGTCGAAAAGAACCATCAGGCGGACTCTAGTGGTAGGGTGGTCGGGGATGCAGAAGGCTCAGTTGCAGTAGTACTTACATGAGTCTGAAGACGAAGGTGAGGATGTTTCACAAAGCACTTCTCGACAAGATGATTGTCTACAATGTGAGCAAGTGGACGAGGTCCCCCACGACCCTCAATGCGCTCCCACGACCACGGTGAGCACCGCGACTAGACGCATGAGCAATAATGGTATCCAAGATGGAGTATCAGGTTCCCCCAAAATCTATTAGCGTAACATCTCGTAGGAGTCTGGAAGACAAAGAAGATAGCAGAATACAAAGAGTTCCAGAAATTGTTTTTGCTAAGTGACAAGGTCAGTAGAGAAGAGTCGATGTTGGAAAAGTTTTGCGCTAGGAGATTGAAATTTCTAATGTGCAACATCGGGAGATAATGTTGACTGAGCGAAGAGATTAAAGTAGAGAGTGTAGATACAAGATGTTTTTGCCCCCTTGGAGTAAAAGGCAGCAAGATGATCTCATGCCACCTTAACAGTGTCATCATGACGGATAATAGATAAACAGAAATTAGAAAGATTGTTCGCAAGCCAGGTGCAAACAAGAGCATCACTGGCGTCTCAATCAGCATATGTGGGAGACGCGGGGTCAAGCGGAGTATCAGTGAGATGATGACATTTGCGTTGAGAGCACAAAAGAAAGATGAAAGAAACACTCCAAGTTGGACAATTTGAACCCCTTAATTTGAAAACCATCTCGAGATTTCCAGACGCACTGGAAATAAAGATGGGTGTAAGAGCAGGAGTTATTGGAGGTGTCGTTATAGACCAGCGATAGGAGCTCGGCGAGCTAGTTAATGGGAGCTCTGAGAGGAGTTAATGCGAAGCTTGAAGCCGCAAGATGATCTCAAGCCACCTTAACAGTGTCATCATGACGGATAATAGATAAACAGGAATTAGAAAGATTGTTCGCAAGCCAGGTGCAAACAAGAGCATCACTGGCGTCTCAATCAACATATGTGGGAGACGCGGGGTCAAGCGGAGTATCAGTGAGATGATGACATTTGCGTTGAGAGCGCAAAAGAAAGATGAAAGAAACACTCCAAGTTGGACAATTTGAACCCCTTAATTTGAAAACCATCTCGAGATTTCCAGACGCACTGGAAATAAAGATGGGTGTAAGAGCAGGAGTTATTGGAGGTGTCGTTATAGACCAGCGATAGGAGCTCGGCGAGCTAGTCAATGGGAGCTCTGAGAGAAGTTAATGCGAAGCTTGAAGCTACATGCAAAGTTCAAAGACAGGTTGCGAGTTCACAGTCAGAGTGATACGATGATGGCCGCCACGCGTCGTTGTTAGTCCGTGTAGCCCGTGGGCAGTATTGTACCTCGTTTGTCCCCAGTCAGAGTGATACGATGATGACCGCCACGCGTCGTTGTTAGTCCGTGTAGCCCGTGGGCAGTATTGTACCTCGTTTGTCCTCATTCCCTTATATATAGGAGTGGTAGTGTCTCTTTGTTCATCATCATTGAGATCTTGTTTAGTGTTTGGCTCTCCAAGGGGAGAAAACCCGCTGAAATTCTAATCGGATCATATTCCCTGCTTCTGTTTGTCTCTTATGTTGCCCTTCTCAGCTCATCAACAACAGACGTTAGCGCAAAGCAGTTTTTGTGTCTGCTTCCTCCTTCGGCTGCTTCCTGCATCGCACGCTCGACGCCTTCCTGGGTCGCACGCCTAGCGCCTTCCCACGTCGCACGCCTAGCGCCTTCCCACGTCGCACGCCTAGCGCCTTCCCACGTCACATGCTTTCCTTCTTCACACGCCCAGCGCCTTCTCGCCCGATCCATGCTTCACGCGCCTTCCCACAAACGTTTCTGCATTTTTCCCGTGCTGCTGTCTTTCAGCGACCGATTTCTGCATTGCAGGACTTCCAGCGCCCTCCAGCTATCTCACCAACATTCTTGAGTCTCTCTGGTGGCTTCTGCAACCTTCCAGCGGCCGCTCATCCTCATCGCCTTCCGTCATGTCGGGTTGCCCTCCTACAGCTCTTGCAACGTCCCAGTGCTCCTCGCTGCTACACTCAGCTGTTGTTTCACGACTCGTTCAATGACCCTCCACCCCAACAAGAACGCCTCTGGCGCTGCCTCCACTAACTCCTGGCACATGGATCAAATTGAAGCACAGCTTGTGGATCTCACACTCCTCCTTTGAGGGCTTACAAAAACGGCGGTAAATCGCCCTCCGACCATTCCACCGCCGCTGCCACAATTTCAACCTATCCTGGACCACATGGGGTTTGTACACCCCACTACGGGCATTCCCCGGCCCATATCCGTCGAATTGAGATTCATGTGTTCGACGACACCGACCCTCTTGGGTGGCTCGTCCGCGCCGAGCAGTTCTTCGACCTTCAGTCCACCCCGACCTACCAGAAGATCCCCCTCACTACTATATATAGAGAGAGTTCGGCGCTCCATTGGGCGCGTTGGATGTGCTAGCAGGTTTCTGACCTCACCGGGCCCACATTGAAGGAAGAACTCCTATGCCACTATGACACCTACCAGACGGGTAATGCCTTTGAGCGTCTCAGCTACATCTGTCAGTCCGACATTGTGGCCACCTACATCGACGAGTTCATCGTGGTTGCTACGTGCATACCCAACCTAGTTCCCCGACCACTATTTGGGGTGTTTTCTGGAGGGTCTGCACCCCCACTTTCGGGCGCGCCTTCGGGTCCATAACCTGTATACTCTTCCCTGCACAATGGAGCAAGCTCGGTATCTTGACGAGGAACTCTACCCAGCTCCACCATCCTCCTCGATTTGGCCTTTCCACCAGTTGTTGCCACCAACGTTGCATCTTCCGCACTTGGATCCCTTGCCCCACCTGGGCCCCAGCTGCCGGCCCGCCTCCACGGCCATCAGTTCCACTTCCATAGGCACCCTGATGACCCTATCGCTTGTCTTGCCAATGGCACGTCGATCTTCGCCGCAAGGGCCTCTGCTTTCGCTGCGAGCAGACATACTCGTCCACCCACGTCTGCCCTCTTAAAAATCTGTGTTGCTTGGATCTGAAGATGATGGTTTGAACTTCGATGATTTGGATCCGCTAACACTCTCTGACGACCCCTACGGACCTCGACCTTGAGGACAAGATCGTTTTTCAAGCAAGGCGTGTTGATTCAATGATGGGAACCGCATGCCGCTGTTAGTATGTGTAGCCCGTGGGCAGCATTAATGCATTATACCTTGTATTTCCCCACTCCCTTATATATAGAAGTGGTAGTGTCTCCTTGTTCATCATCTTTGAGATCTTGTTTAGTGTTAGACTCTCTGAGGTGAGAGAAGCTCTTAGAGAGAACCAACCCTCAGGAGTTCAGGTCGAGCTTGTTTCGGAAATTGTATCCCTTTGTGTTTAAGCAAGCAATTTCAATCTTGATAGCATGACTCTATCATAGAGCTCGATGAGTTCGCGCGATGAATGGTCAGCAAGAGCTCGTATGCAGAGAATTCGCATAATGAAGATAACCTGTTTGTTGGTGAGAACTCAGGAGAGGGGAGTCTCACACGCAAATATTTCATACTCAGATAGCTTGCATACAGAGATCGGGATGGAGGTCTTGTTGGAAGCAATTTGCAAGCGATCGCGTAAAACTGGTGGGTTCCACAAAATGAGTAAAGCCTATAAATATCATGTTGGGGCATTGTCCGGTCGTCGCTTCCAATTGATGGGATTACGGAAAATGGTGAGCTCAATTTGAGCACTTGGCGGGCTCGGTGCACTGAGCATGATGAGCTCAATATGAACAGTTGGTGAGCTCGGAGTGCTCAAGATGGCGAGTACATCCCGAGATGGATCAATGGGCTCGGATAAGGATGATTTGGGAGTAGCAAGTTCACGAGAGTGCTCTGCTATGATAACAGTGCGCGAGTTTGCGTGAGCAGTGAGTTTATGGGTGGATGCAGGAGCTTTTGTGTGAGGTCAGGAGTGTTCAAGCGAGAGTAAAGCACAGAGCAATTTTGCCTTGCTTTGATACCATATGAAAGTTTGAGATAGAAATCATTATTATTCCCAAGAATCTAGTTTATTACATGAGGCTCCCCTATTTATATAGAGTAGAGGAAATTACAATAGGAAATGTGGGATTAAATACAAGGAAAAGAAGAAATGTACAATGGGTCTCTTAATGGGCTTTAAGTCTTGACTTTAACAGACACTGATACCTCCAATAATAACTTCAAGAAAATGTGATTCTGGGGAGTTGTAGATTGAATGTATATCCAAAACATGGAAAGAATGAAAGAAGAATCCAATAATTAGTTGATGGTTCATGATATAAAATAAAAAAAAGGTCGGGATTTATTATCAAAATTTGTAAAGACTGAATATTTTAAGAATTCATTCATTATTGTTCTACTCTATAGTTTCATCTTCTCTAGCAGTAACGATAATACTGGTTTAAATTCTATATATGGGACAAAAGAATGAAGAAGCAAACAAACGTGTCAATCTCCCAACAGTGGTCAAAAAAACCAAAACTCGTCCAAAACAAGAATACACCTCCATAGGAAAAACAAACATAAATGATTAATGCAAGATAATTAAGATATAGCTCTTTCAATTCGCCAGGGCATTAAGATAACCCTTCATCCCAAGTCATTTTCCAAGTTCAATCCCCCTAGTTAATGATGGTTGATTTAATGCACCGATCTCCTCATCACATTGGGTTCTGCCTCCAGTGCATTATCCAATTTCATTGTTTGATCATTGGTGGCCCAGTTGGTTATGGTTAAGGATGCAGGAACTTCGCATTTAATTTTAATTGAACCAACCAAGTACAATCCTCTAAGAGGCGGTTCAACCACTAAACCAACAAGTGCTCCACGAGTATGTCGTTATGGTTAAGGATCCAGCGAGAAATTGAATCTCATGATGTCGTTGACCACAAGTTAAACTGGAATAGTACCCTCAACCAGATCGTAACTTATGATGTTTTTGAGTTGGGAAACAAAAGATGGGCTTGGAACGACTCTAACTTAGGGAATGGAGATTGTGGGCAACACTCCTTATGAGCTTGAAGATGAGAAAGTGTACATAATATTGAGTCGCTAGTATAGGGATGACTGGATAGGTGAAGAAGAGTTATAGGTGAGGCTGGAGTTTGATAAAAGCCTGGCGATGCAGGACAGATGAAACAAAAAATGTAAGTCAACTATAAGAATGACTGAATGAATTAGACACAAATTCAACGACTATGCTTGCAAAAAAAAAAATTATAAATAAATGGTACAATCACAATCTAGGTAAACTTCTAGATAGGTAACAAATATTGCAATAAAGCAACAACACTCAAGCCTTTATCCCACTATAGTGGGGTCGGCTATATGGATCCTTTGTCGCCATTGTGCCCTATCTTGTGTCATAATCTCACTAATGCCTAAGTACATCATGTCTTTCCTTATAGTTTCATTCCAAGCCTTTATTGGTCTACCCCTCCCTCGTTTAACATGTCTAGTGACTAGACTCTCACAACGCCTAATAGGTGCCTCTAATGGTCTCCTTTGCACATGTCCAAACCATCTTAGTCGAGCTTCTCGCATCTTCTCTGCGATTGGTGCTACTCCTGTCTTATCCCTGATACATTCATTCTTAATTCTATCTAGTCTTGTGTGTCCACAAATCCACCTAAGCATTCTCATCTCTGCAACTCCCATTTTTTGCTCATGTACATAATTCACTACCCAACACTCAGATTCATATAACAACGTTCGTCTAATCGCAGTACGGTAGAACTTGCCCTTAAGTTTTAATGGTACTTTACGATCACACAAGATTCCTGACGCGCCTCTCCACTTCAACCAATCCGCTTGGATTCTATGTGTCACATCATTATCAATACCTCCGTCTTTTTGAACTATCGATCCAAGATATTTAAAACATTCACTACGGGAAATATCTTGATCACCCAACTTAATAACAAAGTCATTCGTCCTTCTTGCACTGCAAAATTTAAGCTTCATATACTACGTCTTTGCCTTGCTCAATCTAAAACCCTTCTTTTCTAAAGTGTCCCACCAAGATTCAAGTTTTGCGTTTACACCCTCGCGCGTCTTATCGACCAAAACAATATCATCCGCAAATAATAAACACCAAGGTATTGCATGTTGGATATGTTCGGTGAGCTCATCTAATATAAGGGTAAAGAGATAAGGGCTTAAAGCTGAACCTTGATGTAGTCAACGGTGATAAGGACTAAGTTATGAAAATCGTGCCTAAGGCGTCGGGCGCACAGGCGCGAGAGGCCTCGCCTTGTAAATCCCAAGGCGGACGGGGTGACCCAGGCGCATCTCACCCAGACCATAAGGCGTGCCCAATGCGCACCTTTTGTCATCCGGCAGGTCTAAGGCTTAAGCCGGATCAATCAGTTGAAGCCCTCATTTTTAAGGGTTTTTATTTCTCTCCATAAAGCCTAAGCCCAACATCCCCCTTTATATTTTTTTCTTTGTGCACCCCTCCTCTCGCCCGCTCCTCTAGATAATCACTCTCTCTTGCCTTCGCTGATACTCCTTGCCGCCAACCGTGAAGCCCCTTCCGATGAAGCTCTCGCCGGAGAGAAGCTCCTCTTGCTCACTTGAAGCTCATCTTATTATGTCCACTGGGATCTCTCCCCTCTGCTGAAACTGTGCATTTTGTACTTTCAGTTAGTGAATTGTTGAAATTATGTGATGGAATGATGCATTCATCTATTTGAAAATGCATTTAATTTTTTTTATCTGATCGAATGGTATTTCTATCCATGTCTTAAATTTGATTTTTTTTCTTTCCCAAATATGCATTTGTAAGTTAGATAATTTGATTCTTTGTTAGAGAATAATTTGATTCTTTGTTAGTGAACAATTTGTTCAATTTACAGTGAACATCAAGATACATTACTATAACATCAATCATTTCCTCATGTAAATTCAGTATCTATTGTATGCTTAGACACAACATCGACCATTCCATTTCCTCTTGTAAATTCATTGAACTGGACACCTAGTTCACTTAATTTACAAGGGGAAATGGAAATTCAATGATTGATGAGTGAAAATTCAGTGAACTGGGCAAATAATGAAATTCAGTGGTCATTTTAATAAACTGTATTTTGTCTCTTTTTTGCGCCCCATGTACGTCAGACGCGTGTCTGCTCTTTGCGCCTAGGCTCCAGGACCGCTTTGTGTGGTGTGTCTTGCGCCTTTAATAACTTAGGATAGAGCATTCTCGTGTTAATCCTCCAGATGTCCTCACCCTTGTCGCTAAATTTGTATACATATCTTTGATTACGTCAATGTATGATACATTTACTCATTTTTTCAAAGACTCTCTATAATACTTCTCTTGGAACTCTATCACAACCCTTCTCAAGATCGAAAACAGTATACGCAAATCTTGTTTTTTCGATAATTGTCAATGAGTCTCCTCAAGTGGTATATAGCTTCCATTGTCGACCACACTGGCATGAACAAGATTGATTCTCTGAGATGGCGAGATGCTAGTCCCTCGTCTTACATTTTTCTCTATTACTCGTTCACATAGTTTCACGATATGACTCATTAACTTAATTTCTCTGTAATTGACACAATTTTCTATATCTCATTTGTTCTTATACAAAGGTACCAAATATTTTCTCTTCATTGGTCTGGCATCATCTTAGTCTTCAATCTCATATTGAAGAAACATGTAAGCCAACAAATTTCATTCTCCACTAAGCATTTTCATACTTTGATAAGGTATATCGTCTGGCTCAATCGCCAGAAATTAAGTGTAAAGATATTTGTGTAATGGTTCGTTCGGCACAAATAAATTGGCTTTGGGTTCCAGAAAGTTAATTCTATTGTTCGGCGTGTAAGGATTGCGCTAGAATTGGTTTTCAAATGAAAACCCACGAATTTTCCTTTTAACCTATAATCAAAGTCGCGAAAAACTTATCCCGAAACGCAGGCATTCCACAATTTTGCACCCAATATCACGACCCCGACACTTTCTGCGATGTCGCTCGTTGATCGTGCGACGAAAAGCTTCGTCTCCTTCAGGTATGGAGTTGGAATCCGCTTCCTCCACCTCTTCTTCTTCACCCTCTTCCTCTCCTTCCCCCTTCATATTTTCCTTTTTCCATATCTCGTGTGGGTCGATTGTTTCTTTCGCAAATTCAAACCCTAGATCACTCATCATCGCTATTAAGCAGCATCCAACACACAACTATCATTCATTCTTCAGTGTCTTCCTCATACAGGTACGATTTTCTTCCCCATTCAGCATATTCGAAAACCCCTGTTCTTGCAACTAAATTTTTTTATGTTCCAAATGTTTCGAATTCTTGTTGTAGATAATTTAATGGTGAATTTTCTTACTGCGAGAAGGTCTATATATGGTCTTATGTGGTTAGTGTGGTGTTTGTGGTAATATGAAGTTGTGGAGAAGAAGTCGGAGGTGTCAGCCATGGAGGATAAAGCTCGCGTGAATGTACAACAACACTTCCAATAATGTATATCTCAAAAGTTTGGAAAGCTTGAGGATATACTATATAGGATGATTGTCCTAACAGGGGAAACGATAAGAATGTGGTGAGGTAGAGCTAAAAATATGATTTTATGTTATTCTTGTTGTTTGTCGTTTCGCTGCTCTCGACAACATGTACTTGGGCACCTTTTGTTCCTCTTTTTCTCAACTGCTCAGCATGTCATTTGATTTCTCTCTCTATTTTGTTACTATTATATATATATATTATTGCTTGTTTTTTTTAAATTTTGTATAATAAATAAGATCTAGTTGGACTGTCAATGTATTTTGACATCTAAATATACCATGTAACATCATGATCATTACTAGCTCCTAGTCATGTCTTCTTGGTTGGCCAATGCTCGGTCCACGTTTCAAACCCATGAATGAGATGCTAGGCCACTATCATTGAAATTTTATGTTGTTGTTTTAAATTATGTATTGGTATACAGTAAGACATGGTTGGAACACATTCAGCACGTCCACCTTGTGCTTAAGGTAATGCTGATACTCCAATATTTATAAAAGGTCCACAACTTTTTTGGGGATATACTTAAAGAGGATGCTATATAGTTTAACATTTCAAATGAACTCTTTTGTTGTTCTTTCCTTAGAAGATGTGAAATGAGAGCATCAATCATATTTGTAATATATTGTTAATGAACTTCAATTATTATTAGTTCTTTGATTATGCTTCAATTTTAAAAATTATAAATTCTAAAAATTTCAATTCCAGAAAGCCAATTCAATCATCAGCCGAACAGCTTTTAGATATCAATTCCAATTTTGTTCATTGATTTACATCATGCAGTCGAACAGCTTTTAGATATCAATTCCAATTTTGTTCATTGATTTACATCATGCAGCCGAACAACAAAATTGATTTTTTGCACAGTCAATTCCTACAGATATTGATTTTCTGACCAAAGACAAATCTTGAGCGCCGAACAGACCCTAAGTAGTGAGTCAGTATTTGATGTGATTGCTTCTTATGTCTGAAGTTTGTAGACGGTGAAGACATCATGATTTGTCTGTTGTTTGTGAGTTATTCGTAGTTTTCTATGTGAAAGCAAGAGGTTTTCAAGGAAGGTTCCTGGTGCAATTCAACATGATTCATCAATGATGTTTTTGTTACTCCCTGTGACTTCCATCTTGTAATCCGGTGGAAGTTTGGCGGGAACTTTTGGGATAATGAGTTGGTCCTATTTGAGGGTGGTCACCGAGGAGGGTTAAAATTACTTACTAGACTTATTGTGTCTATGGGTATAATGAAGGGATGGGGTTTGTTACAATAATTGATTGTCGATGTCGGAGCACTGACCCCCTGGGTACTATTGCTATAGATAGTTAGCGGATTTTTGTAGTCAAGTTGTTTGATGGAGGATTTGCTCTCATAAAAGTGACTAATTTATAGTTAAGGCAATTAGGTGGGGTACGGAAGATGATGTTGTGATTTAAAGATTCTTCGGACTTGAAGACAAATCCTTTTTCAAGAGAGCATTGATGCACATCTTGGTGCATCAAATCATCTTGGAGGCAAAGAAGAGCATGACGGAATTTTAGAGTTCATCCTAGGGAGCGAAGAGAGCGGCACTGGGCACCCTTGGATTGGAATGTAGTTTTGGGACTCTAGTGAATCTATTTTCTTATATATGTCCAGGTGAATGTTTCCTTTTGAACTTATTTTGTTGTTTTGGGTCATTTGTGATAATTTGAGAAGAATTGAGGCAGTTTTCAATAACTTATCTTGCCGTTTCTGGAAGTAACTTGGCTGGACAGATTTTATAACCTGTCTTTCGACAATTTTGGTTAATTCATTACTAAATTCAAGGGGAGGTTGCTGCACAAGGCTTTGGCCTGTTGTTGGATTATTGGAGTGGTGTGGAACAATTTTGTGGCCTAATTGGCTGGTGTTTACTTGAGATTGATAGAATACTTGTTCCAGTCACAGTTATGCTGCATTTTTAGTAGCAACTGACTTGTTTGTCAATGTCTTGTGTAATTGTTATTGTCTTCAAAGACTTGAGTTGTTGTGGTTGTGTTTTTGTCCTCTGTATTGCTTTCACTAAGTATAAAATTCTATGATTTGCTACTGAATTGTAATAGACTGGTTTTTTGAAGATAGAATCCATTTTTAAAGCAAATTTTACTTAACCAGCAACGGAATCCATTATAAGCATTTTCCATCTGAAATTTAGAAACCAATCTACCTTCCTCCTGACATCAAAGTCCGCCTTGGTTACAGTCCCCAATTACGGATGATAATCTTGTAAAAATAAAACCAAATTGATAACAAGTGAAATTTTATCATACAGTTTTGCTAACTTCTTCGAGTTAAATACAGAAAATAATGGTGAGGAGTCTTTTAGAGTGATCTTTACAGTCTCATTTGGCCGAAACTAGCAGATATTGATGATAAAGAAAATGTTGTATATATTACAAAATCTAAGCTCAACACGTCTATTTTATCACATGAACTATGATACCTCAGTTAAAGCATAATCTGGTTCTATTCAACAAAATCCTAAACCCATCACAACCCAAATCAATCAGTTTATGCAAACTACAATCCTAAACGAAATCAAACTCAAACTTAACCAAACAAAAAAATCAATTATTTTGGCTAGGAAACAATCTTTCATGGATCACAAGCATGAGTCAACATCGAAGTTCCCATAACAATTGTTTTTTTTTCTTTTTCCAAAACAATATCAACAAAAGAAGAAAAAAACAACATATTGATAAGAAAAAGAACTCAGAGGGTCAAGCTGAATGCACCACTGAAATGTTGTTGACAGTTGGTATGATATTTAAGTTCAACTTTTAGCAAAGTAATATTGGTCGCATCTCTATGCTATCAGTTGTTCTTTCGTTTAATTTGCTTCATAATTAGGCTCGTGATTTTACATTGATTGGTACAGTCAGATAATTTTGGGGCCAACAATCAAAAATCCCATTTCAACACTACACTGACTAAAAGAACTTAAACTAAACTTTAGGGGTGGGTTACAATAGTGTTTAAACAATCAGATAATTTTTGGGCCAACAATCAAAATCCCATTTCAACACTACATATGACTGAAAGAACTGAAATTAAACTTTAGGGGTGGGCTACAATAGTGTTTAACAGATAAACTCAGTGAGAAAAGGATACTTTCCAGATATCTTGGAGGAATAGACCGTGAGCCAAACAGAGATATAACATTTCATCACTAATTCACATAATACAGGGAAAGAACTCACCTGGAGCTTCTTCTCTTTCTTTCTCTCGTTTCTTTTTGCTGACTTCGTCTTTAGCTTCGCATCCATCGACGGTTCGTATCCGGGAGGGACTACCACCTCAGCCGATTTTCGCATCTGCATTACTCCGCGTAAAGGGAGAAAGGGAAAAAGGGCAAAACCATGAGAGCGGGATAACAGGAGCGAAGGAGTTGTGGTGAGGGAGGGTGTTTACCAAGGTTCCCTTGGACTTGTAGATGGCGACTTCATCCTGGGGAGTGTAGCCAGCACGGATACGTATGGGCTTGCGAAGAGTGCCGTCCGGCCGCCGGGTCGGAGCGAGGATGCGCTCTCCCTCCTTCGGCGTCCGCATCAGCCGTGTGTTATGTTCATCTCCCATGGCCGGAGAGTGGAGAAGAGACGCGGCTGTAAGTCAGCGGCCTTCTCTGCCTCCCCTTCGTACACTCCAGCGATTGACCTATCTATCAATGTCGTAAAAAAGATGGAAACTCTCTCTCTCTCTCTCTCAGCTCAGCTTCTATGCAGATCACCGGCCGTAGTCGCAACTCGAATTGGAACTCGCAGCTCAGAACTCCGAATTCGGGAGAGCAGACGGGCAGCCCGCAGGTGACTAGAGGGATGAGATTGGAAGAAGGAATTGGCTGAGCGTCTGAGCCCGATACACTGTTTTTTTTGTTCAAAGAATTTTAAGAGCAGATCCGATCAAAAAATGTAAATTTTCTTAAATCCGCAATTGAATCATTGAATGTATGCAAAAACAAGTAACGATACCATGTTCTTCTTCTTTAATGCAAATAGCCAGATTCAAAGTATGATAAATCTGCCAAAAAAAAATATGCCAGGATGTCAAGATTATCATAACAATTAACACATTGTCAAAACCCGAAAATCGGTTCACGGAGTTTGGATCAAGAAGGGTAGTTTGCGTTACTTCGCTCACCGTCGGACTCCAAGGGCTAAGGATTTCGAGTATGGGACTGACCCTCGCCTGCTAAAGTCTAATGCCTACTCAAGGACCCACGGGCTGTGCTGAGGAGGTCCCGCCGCTAACTCAAAATTTGTTGACACTTCTCCTCCCAAAACCAAGTGTTGAGCCAGCACCTCGGACAGCACAGAAGGAAAGAAAGAGAGCACGGGCTCTTAAGGGGTGGATTTGTGCTCATCTGAGTGGTTATGAGGTCCTATTTATAGGCAAATCACTCTGAGCTGCCTCTGCCTTAACCAAATTGCTATCCGCGGACTTAAATGGTCTGCGAACACCTTCTCCTGCCTTTTTGATACTATTATTCGCAGACCCGAATGGTCTGCCAATAGCTTCTTCCTCTTTTGATAAATTGCTCTATACAAGAAAATGAGGACGTACTCACAAGTCGGATCAACCTGAACTTGCCTCGCTCCCGATCCAACTAGAGTGCTCGAACTCGTTCCACCCTCCCCTCTGGGGGGAGTCCGACTGGATTGTTCGGACTCGCTCAACATTGCTCTGGGGCTGAGTCCGACTAAAGTGTGTGGACTCTCCCTATGCTGTTCTGGGGAGCGAGTCCGGCTGGAGTGCCTGGATCGACCTATGCTGTTCTGGGGGGTGAGTCTGGCTGGAGTGTCTGGACTCGACCTATGTTATTTGGGGGGGCGAGTCTGATTGGAGTGTCTAGACTCGACCTATGTTATTTTGGGGGGGGGGGGGGCGGGTCCGATTGGAGTGTCTGGACTCGACCTATGTTATTCTTGAGGGCGAGTCCAGCTGGAGTGTCTGGACTCGATCTATCATGTTGTTGGGAAAATTATCATCAATGTTTCTGGATTTGAAGACATACTTTATTTAATGATAAGTACATCTTGTATTTGATGTTGTCCTACATATGATATATGTAGGTTAGGTTTAACTTTACATTCTGCTAGTCAACTTCAATCAGGAGATAAGCTTAGCCATAATTGAACTGGCTCAGAAGTCAAAAATGGTCTAAGTACAAAAATACTGAAGTCAAGTTTATACTATTTTGATGTATAAGGATCACAAGACGATCGTTGTGACATAAGGCTTCACACAAACGATCGTTGTGTAAGCAGCAGGAGAAGCAAGATTCCATTGTTAAGTACAAAATCATTTTGGGAGATGTCTTCATAAAACGATACCGTCTTGACAGCCAAGTTTAATGTTTTGTTCTTCAGAAAGGCGGGATTCAAAATTGACGGAGGCACCGAAAGCAGTTATCATATCAATCCATTCTGGGAGGTGATGTGCCTTGACTTTTCTAAGATTTTGACCGTTAGAATTGTCAGGATATAAAAGGATAAGAGAGGGAACAACAAACCCTAACACTTAGCAAGAAAGTTAACAGTAGAAAAAGCTCAAGCAGCTCAAAAGCAGAAGAAAAGTAGTCTATTTTCTGAAAAAGAAGACTCAAGTTTGTTCAAGCTCTCAATTTCATTTTACTCAAGAGCAAGAAGACCTACAGTCTATAGATCCAGCACAGCCTCAACATTCTTTTGAAGAGCAACTGCTGTGAAGAAATGGGATATTTAACCTATCCCCATGAAAACTCGACTTCTGCTGAGTCCAGTTACTATAACAACTTTATTTATCATTTCTCTGTTGTAGGACTATGTTGATAGTCTAAGGTAGGACTTTGCTAGAGTCTGAGGTAGGGTTGTTGTTAAGCACCTGAGGTAGGATCCAGGGATTGCATCTGAGGTAGGGCTTTGTTGAATCCTGAGGTAGAGTTGTGGTGACGGCCTGAGGTAGGGTTTAACTCAACTTGCACCCCTACTTAGGATGGAGATTGAAAATAAAACTCTACGAGAGTTTTGATATTTTAAGGCATGAGAATGATGCGGGCGCAGAAGAGATCAAAGAATTGAGGAACAAGTGTATGATTGCGCGAGCGCACAATCAAGAAGCGAAGATAAGAGATGAGCTCCAACACTCACGAATTTCCTTGCTTGCGACAGCGGTTGTTGCGACATCAAGTGTTATTTTTGGTGTCGGGGTCACCGAGTTCGTGCTATATCGCTCGAGAAAAAGTTGGCTCATTATTGTTTTTATTTTATGTTTTAAAACTATGTGGCTTTGCTGATACAATTCTCCTGAATCAATTTTGATTGGTTTTTTGCTTTTAATTTGAAACAGATAGCTCCTCTTCTTTTTTGGTAATTTAATTTGATTGGCCTGAATATATTTAGTATTGAATATGATTATTTTGGTGCTGAATTCCAAGCCTTCCCACAAATATAATTCAATCATTTTTTAAACATCATTAGATAAAGTTAAATTATATAAGGTTCCGGCCTGGTACTAATTTTGCTTAAATATTATGATGTTCGTTCAACTCACTAAGGTTCCGTTTGGGGGGACTTATTTTCACCGGTCAAGCGGTTACGACCGCATGAACCGGACCATAATTTATGGTCCGGTTCATGCGGTCGTAACCGCTTGACCGGTGAAAATAAGTCCCTCCAAACGGAGCCTAAGGCTTTGTTTGACGCGGTGGTGGTGGTCGTGAATGCGGTGGTCATGAACCCGTATTTGTGAATGTCCCACCTCACCTAAAAAAAACATGAACTTTATGCTCAAAATTAGTTTATTTTCTTGGCAGCGGTCATAACATTTGTCTTGCCAAACATACATTCTATGATATGATGGTTTTGATCAGACTCATCGGAGTAAATAAGTCGTGTCAAATGAAGCCTAAGTTTAAGGCTTTGTCTGGCACAGCGTCACAAATATATTTTTGAATATAAAAGTAGATAGAGTTTCTTAGATGAGTTGGGGGTTCACATACGACTGTCCATAACCCTAGTGTTCAAAACCGCTATTACCGTGCCCAACGGACTCTAAGGATCTATTTGTTTGGGTGTTTTGCTGCTGCTCTGTTTTGGTCAAACGCCGCCGAAAGGAGGGTAAACAAATGAACCTCTAGCGACGTTTGCTGTTTCCACCCGCCTGCCTTGAGAAACACCTCAAAAAGCTCAGTTTGGAGCAGTCACCTCCCCTCTCCGGTTCGAACACTCCGTTTCCACCCGCCGGATCGACACGCCACCGCCGAACCAAATGGAGCATAAATTATATAAAGTTGTGCTTAGCTTATTAAAGTATGTATATCTTCTCTATAAAAAAAAGATTTAAATGACAGTATGAGAAGGTTTAGGCTCCGTTTGGGGGACTTATTTTCACCGGTCAAGCGGTCACGATCGCATGAACCGGGACTTAACCCGGTTCATGCGGTCGTGACCGCTTGACCGGTGAAAATAAGTCCCCCTAAACGGGGCCTTAGGCATGATCTTCTTGAAATTAAATTGATTTTTTCTTAGGGTCGGTTTGTTTTTGCGTTTTCTCTTCGTTGAGTTCCGACCGCACTGTTTTTTTTTGGGCTCAGTTTGTTTTGGCATTCCATCGCCAACGGAGCCGGCGTTTTCCGTTGCCAACGGCGCTTTCCGACAGCCGCTGGGAGTAGCTGTCCAACGCCAGCGTTCCCATCGCAATACCAGCAAGAGTTGTTGTCGCCGTGCATCGGTGAGGGGCTGCGGAGGCAAGCTCCGGCAAGAGCTGCGGGCGCCGACTATTTTCTTCTTCTTCTTCCTCTTCCCTCTCTAGTGTTTCCTAAGGGAAGTCCATCATAGAGTCTTGCTCCGGCAAGGATCGGCGAAGCCGTGCTCCGGTGAGGGAAGCGCAGCAGCCATGCCTGACTTCTGAAATGAGAAGATGAACAGAATGATTAGCCGATTATGATTATATTTATAAGTATTATAATAAATATTAATTAGCCGATTATTATTATATTTATGACTATTGTTATTATTAGGATTAGCCGATTATTATTAATTAGCCGAGTATGATTAAATTATGATATTGATTAGCCGATTATTATTATTGTTATTATTATTAGAATTAAAATAATAATAATTAAATATAATAGAAACGTTACCTTTTACCAAACTGTTTCTCCATTTTGAACAGCTCTGTCATCGTTATTTTACCAAACTATTTTGTCATTCTGAACAGTTCCATTTCCACAGCTACATTCTCACAACTCATTTTGTCACCGTCACCATCGAAACAAACTAATTTTTAAACAGATAAAAAATAGGGATACATGCTTTTGTGAATAGCCGGCTCTGTCAGGAGTCAGGACTCAATGGCAAGATTATTTTTATTCTAAAAATAAGCTTTTAATCATTCACATATATTTTTTTAAAAATATAAAAATTAGATGAAATTACCATTCTAAAAATAAGCTTTTAATCATTCACATATGACATATCAATGGGTTTTGTACCTTCGCAGCCACAGCATCCCCATACCGTTTTATTTAATTCCAAGAAATGCCTTTTGATTTTCAAAAGGATGCAGATTGGATCCCATGAAGATGCTCTAAGGCTCTGTTTGGCGTTGTGATGCCTAACCAACATTGTCCGTTTGAACATAAAAGTGGATGAAATTTCTTAGGTGAGCATTAACGAATGACAATTTAACCCCTATGTTCATACCGCCATCACCGTGCCAAACGGAGCCTAAATTGGGAACGAAATGTCAACCATGACGTGGGAGGCATCTCAAGGCTGGCCAAGGCATTCCGTGAGAAGAATTGCCCTGTTTTTTTATTTTTCTTTTCTTGGCACTCATTACCCAGATGAGCATGAGCCTCTACATATCCGCCTCAGTGTGTAATTGATTCAGGTGAAAGAAAAAGTCTATTTCATGTACTATCAAGCTTATTTAGCACTTTTATTTTCAATCAATATTCACACAAATTCCAAAGCCGTTTTTTTTATTGCAATTAACAAAATGATCTACAAATAAAATTTTATAGTGCACACAAAGCAACAAATAGGTGTGCACTTAACATCAGTGTCTATTTTTCATCAATACGTCTTATATTTCTCGTTCAGATTGAGGATTGAACATAAACAAATACTATTTTGTTGTCATCCAAATGGGCTGCAGGTGTCTTTACTGCATCATTGAAGCCTTCCTTCAGCTTAAACCATTAATTTTACTCAGTTAATTAGGTTTAGTAATCGTGGCCTTTTCATCTTCACTATTAATTGACATTTTCAATTATATTTCCTATCTGGAACTGTCACTGATGTTGTGGACAAAGGCTCCGTTTGGGAGGAATTATTTTCACCGGTCAAGCGGTCACGACCACATGAATCGGACCTCAATTTAATATCCGATTCATGCGGTCGTGACCGCTTGACCGGTGAAAATAAGTCCTCTCAAACAGAGCCAAAATCATCGTCAAACATTTCTTCGCCCTCAAATATAATGTCCAAAGTACTATCCTTATTTTGGCAATCATCATCACCAACAAGTTACAGCAACAAAAACGCAAGTTCTTAGTTCTTACAACATAGAAATGTAATCCATGATCTTAGCAGAAGCTAAACAACATTTAAATCACGTCGAGGTGTTCTCAGTCTTCCAAGTCGAGCTTATCGCTCACCTCATCAGCCTCGCATTCTTTGTTCCACAACAAAATATTTGCTTTCGCTTGCTCCAGCGCTCCAGCAAATCGACTTATCTCTTCCTTTACGTAATCTTTCCGAACCCGAGGGAAGAGAGAGAGAGAGAGAAAGAAAGATGACAAAAGAAATCACTTATAAGTAACATTTAGATTAATATTTATCACAATTATGTCTAAAATGAATGTAAAAGATAAAAGGGCAGCTCAGTGCACAATGTTGTTTTATAGATCTGAGGAGTAACAAAAATCACACACACAAACAGATAGATTTTACTGTTGTTGTTTTTATTTCATAAGTCATAATATATATGATTGAATTACAGGGCTATATATAAGCAAAGCTAAAGTTGACAAAGTCAACGTTTTACAGGATAAGTATAGTAGACTTATTTGTATCTCATGATAAGTATAGGAGACTTATATGCCACATATCTTTTACTAACAGCTGGCTCCTTTCAACCTTTTAACTTCTACAGGTGTTGCATCGATGGCGTTGTTAGGTCATTCTCCTATCTTGATTACTTAGGCGTGTTGATGCAGACGACTTTGGATTTGGCTTGGCTTAGATCATCATCCCTCCCATAAGCTAAGATCGATCCTATGCCAATCTTCTTGCGCAAAGTGCTGAATCGATGTTGATGCAGACGACTTTGGATTTGGCTTGGCTTAGATCATCATCCCTCCCATAAGCTAAGATCGATCCTATGTCGATCTTCTTGCGCAAAGTGCTGAATCGATGTCGATCCAGAGGTTTTGTTAGTAGATCTGCTAATTGCAAGTCGGTAGGGCAGTATTCGATTTCGATTACACCATTTTCGACTTGATTTCGAATGAAATGGAATCGTAAGTCGATATGTTTACTTCTTTTGTGCGTAATCGGATTTTGCGCTAAGAAAATGGTCAGTGTGTTGTCGCAGTGAATTTTCATAGCCGATTCTTCTTATTTTCCTCTTAGTTCTTTCAACATTTGATGAATCCATAAACATTCGCAGCTTGTTGTGCTGAGAGCCATGTATTCGACTTCAGTAGTTGATAGTGCCATTGTGGGTTGTTTGCGAACACCCCAAGTAATAGGCTTAGATTCAAGAAAGAATATATATCCAGATATACTTTTTCTATCATCCGGATTTGAGCCCCAATCTGCATCTGCATACCAGAGTAGATTAGATTTTTCTTCACTTTCATACATAAGTCCATAATCAATAGGTCCTTTGATATATCGTAAGATACGCTTTAAAGCCAATAAGTGGGATTTGAAGGAATTCTGCATAAATCTGGTGATTTGATGAACAGCATTGGCAATGTCCGGCTGAGTATGAGTTAGATATAAAAGAGATCCAGCCAGGGATCAATAATGAGTAGCATTTACTGTTTCTTCTTATTCTCCATTTTCCTTCTTCAGTAGTTCTTTTGTTTGCATAGGGGTTAATGTAGCATTGCTGAGACCATATTGCGCCCTTTTTAAGAGATCGGAAGCAAATTTCTGTTGTGATAAGAAAATACTATTGCTAGTATGTTGTAGTTGAAATCACAGAAAATAATTCATTTGTCCCAAATCTGTCATTTCAAAGATAGCATTAATCTGATTTTTATAGTCAGTGATCA
Organism: Platanthera zijinensis; assembly: GCA_039513925.1. NCBI lineage: Eukaryota > Viridiplantae > Streptophyta > Magnoliopsida > Asparagales > Orchidaceae > Platanthera > Platanthera zijinensis. The sequence continues at coordinate 25,327,519 of CM077080.1, read as the reverse complement.
TTTTGTTGGAGCTTCCTGTGACAAGCATGTCATCAACATAGATGTCAACAATCAGTTGATCATTGTTTTCCCATTTTAGGCATAAAGATGGATCACTAGTACATCGAGTAAATCCATGAGTTATGTAATGTTTATCTATTGTTGAATTCCAAGCTCTTGGAGCTTGTTTAAGTCCATATAGGGCTTTATGTAACCTGTAGACTTTCTGTTTATTAGTACCTTCCTTTTCAAAGCCTAACAGTTGGTGTACATAAAGTTCTTCTTTAATTTCACCATTTAGGAATGCTGCTTTTACATCTAAATGGTAGATAGAGAATTTGTTTTGAACAACATATGCTAACACAAGTCAGACTGTGTCCATCCGAGCAACTGGGGCAAACGTATCTTCAAAATCTTCACCAGGCTTTTGGGAAAATCCCTTTGCTACTAAACATGCCTTGTGTTTGGCCAAATTTCCTGTTTCTGTTAACTTCGTTTTAAATAACCATTTACTTCAATAGATTGTTTATTAGCTGGAAGATGTACTAAAGACCATGTCTTGTTTTTTTCTATAGTGTGTAACTCATGTTTCATAGCTTTTATCCAAATGGGATCTTTAGATGCCTCTTCATAAGTTGATGGAGTGACTGATAATAAAGCAGCTTCAGTTTGTTGGTAGATTTCTTCCAATCTACGAGTTTTAATAGGTATAATAGATGAATCACAAAAAAGCACTGTTGTAACTAGCTGAAATGGAGTTGATTCTTCAGAGACAGCTGGTTGTTGTTGACTTGAAGTTGTATCAGGGATAAGAGGACTTGCATTTCCATTTATCTCAAATGGCTGAGGGTAACCATCTGAGGTAATTTCCATATGTTGAATAGTGCTGCTAGGTGGTTTTAAGACGTCATCTTCTGATTCCCAATTCCAATTGCTGAATAGAACATTTCTATAGATAATGAGTTTTTTGGTATGAGGATTGAAGAGACTATATGTCTTTGACTCTTCACTATATCCTATGAAGATGTATTTTTCTCCTTTGTTCTCTAGTGTATTTCTCTTTTCTGAAGTGATTAAGGTAAAAACAATGTGGCCAAATACCTTTAAATGTTCTATCGAAGGTATTCTTTGGGTGAGAAGGAAGTAAGGTGTATGATTATTTCTTGTCTTTATAAGTATTCTATTCAAGAGGTAGGTGGCAGTTTGGGTGACTTCTGCCCAAAAATATTTTGGCAAACTTCTACCTTGTAACATGGCTCTTGTCATTTCCAATATAGTTCGGTTTCTCCTCTCCACAATACCATTTTGTTGAGGCGAGTAGGGAGTCGTGAGCTGACGCTTTATTCCTGTGTCTTGACAGAATTTTACAAATTGGGTAGAGGTGAATTCACCACCTCTATCAGTTATTAACCCTTTAAATTTCTGTCCTGTTTCAAGCTCAACTTTCTTTTTAAATATTAGGAACATCTCAAAGGCTTTTGATTTTAATGTTAGGTGATACATTCACATATTCCTATTATAGTCATCCACAAATAGTAGATAATATTTTTTCCTTCTCTGCATAAGTTGTAAGGCTTGCCAATGAAGGTGTCCTAGCCTATGATGCTAAAGAGGAAGAGAGGTAAGGCAACTCTGCTCCTGGAAGTTGAAGGCCTTCTGTCTTATACTTGGAAATTTAAGGATGAACAATCGGTTATTTGTGGGCTCAGCTGAGGCTAGAATGACACCAGAGGCAACATGTATTATATGTGCTCCATCCTTTTCAAAGTGAACTTTATATCCTTTTAAAATTAATTGGCCAACACTCAAGAGGTTTTGAGTTAAAGTAGGAACTAAACTAACATCTGATAATAGTTTAGATTGGCCAATATTATCTTGTATTAGGATTAAGCCTCTTCCTTCTATTTGTGTTGTAATACCATTTTCTAATATCACTTGTGCTTTGAAGGTTTTATCAAGTTGGAGAAATTTAGATGCTTCATTTGTCATATGACATGAGCACCCACTATCAAGATACCATGTGTCAGTGGTTGTATCTCCTTTAGTAAATGTAGAGTAGAACATATGTTCCAACTGTTGATCATTTACTTCAGATAGTTTAGCCTATGCTTTCGGATTTTTAAAACAGTTTGAGTATGAGTGGTTTGGTACTCCACAGATTTTGCATCTAAAGAAGCAATCTTTTGACAAATGATTGATTTTTTTACAGATAATACAAAACTTTTCAGCAAAAGTAGATGTATTATCAATTGTTTTTCCTTTAAACTCTCCTTGTCCTGATTGTTGAATTGGCTGCTTGTATGGAGGAGTTGATTTATGATTCTGATATTGTTTTTTGTTGTACTTTGGAGTACTTTTTGTAGGCTGAAATCTTACTTGTAGGGCCTGATCTACCCGTGGGTTAAGATTAGCCAATCTTTCTTCATGGGTTTGTAAAGACCCCATTAAAGCAGATAAAGGTAGTGTTCGAAGGTCTTTGGACTCTTCTATGACAGTCACTGCTGGATAAAAACTGGGAGGTAAACTTCGTAGCAATTTGGGCACAATTGTTCTATCTTCTATTGTGCCCCCTAGGCTACGAATTTGATTTATAATATTCAATGTTCTAGTAAGCAGCGACTCTACTTTCTCCCCAGATTTCATAGCTAAGTTTTCAAATTCTTTTCACTTATTCTGCAATTTTAGGGCTATGACTTTTTCATCTCCTTTGTAGACTTCTTTTAGTGTATCCCAAGCAGTTTTTGTTGTTTCTGCTCCCATAATACGTGGAAAGACTGTTTCAGATACACCTTGAAAGATTACACAGAGAGCCCGTGCATCTTTCTACTTTACTTCTTCTTGAATTTTTGCATCTTTAACAGGATCAGTTTCTTTGGTTGGTGTTATCAATACAGGGGTTGTTGGAGTAGGGCCATAAGGCAGGGGACTATAAAGTATGATGTCCCACAACCCTTGAGAAATGAAAAGTGCTCGCATATGTATACTCCAAAAATCATATTTGTCACCTATGAAGACTGGAATGGTAGTTTGAGATAGAGAGAAGCTTGAAGAATCCATATCCTCCAACGATGATCCACGTCTACACAGAATAGCTCTGATACCACTGTTGTTTTATAGATATGAGGAGTAACAAAAATTACACACACAAGCAAATAAATTTTACTGTTGTTGTTTTTATTTCAGAAGTCATAATATATATGGTTGAAGTACAAGGATATATATAAGCAAAGCTAAAGTTGACAGAGTCAACATTTTACAGGATAAGTATAGTAGACTTATTTGTATCTCATGATAAGTATAGGAGACTTATATGACACATATCTTTTACTAACAGCTGGCTCTTTTCATCCTTTTAACTTTTGCAGGTGATGCATCGATGGCGTTGTTAGGTCATTCTTCTATCTTTATTACTTAGGCGTGTTGATGCAGACGGCTTTGGATTTGGCTTGGCTTAGATCATCACACAAAGCATTCCTGTGCAGCAATAAGTCCGGGGAGATGTCCCACCACAAGGGTGAAAGTAAAAGATATTAAAAAAACCAACCCACGACTATAATAATACCACGAAAAGGAGAATTTTGAGAAACTTAAAAAATATCAATCTACCTTTGCAAACATACGCTTCACTTTCTTCTCAAACATCTTTTCATCTCTATCAGCCCTATCCAACAGGATCTTCTTGTATTCTGTAAGGGCATGTACAAATTCTTCTGGTGTGAGTCCTTCTGGTTTTAAAAGCGCCAGCAGGTCTGCAAAATAGTTGAATAACAGAAAGCATGAATAAGAAGATGGGAGCGAGTATAACAATACATAATAAATGCATCAGACATTTAGGTTGTTCAAGTAAACCACGAGGGGTTTCTAGAAGAACAAAGGGCACTAATTAAAAAATCATTACAATTCTTTTGTTGAAACACAATGCATCAAACTCCCTGACTTTATAAAAACTCATCACCCCCCCCCCCCCATTTATTAGACCACATTAGACTTCCCAACTTAATAAATATTAACCCTCAGGTTAGTTGTGTGCATTACTTTTTCATTGAAATCTTCTCATATGGGAGCTTTGACTTGATTGATAGTTAACACATCTTGGCATCTTCGCACAAATAATTATGTCATGTCACGCTTCTTTCATGTCATCTTCAAACTTGGGTTCTTGCTTAGATGCATTTTTCATTTCACTATAAATTTTCGGATGCATTACTTTTTCTCTTCCTTTCCTTGGATGTTACTATTTGATCACTATCAAGCACAATTAAACATGATGAAACATTGAGAAACTACATCATTTAGAGACCTTAATCTCGAAGCTTACATGATCTTAGGATAAGCAAAACAACATTTGAATTCACAGTAATTATCTTACCCTTCCAAATCAAATCAAGTCCCAAAAGCGAAGGAAAATAATAATAATAAAACAAGTAACTCAACATAAAATTACATAACTCATTTTGTAAAATTCAAATCTTTGTAAGCAACTCTTTCTTCCTCAAGAAAATCCTTGAATACTTGTGGCAGTGACCATTGCTCTTCCTGGATTGAAGGAAGGAAAACAAAATTTTAATTAAACCAATCATGCTATTTTTCGCTTAACAATCCCACTATCATGCACCCTTGATCCCATTAGACGATCATTAGAAGATCATTTAGTATTTGTTTTATATAATTGCTTTAAATATATCTTACGTTTAACTCAGTGATCTCTCCATTAATTTAACTTAAATGTCACAAAACATATGTAGGATTAGTGCTTAAAAAATCACAAATTAACAAAAATATGATTGAAGAAAAAAAAATCACATAATAATATAGGAAGCATGACAATAAAATCACAACAACACTTAAGCCTTTATCCCACTATAGTGGGGTCACAATAAAATCACAACAGTGCTAGAAAATTTCTAAAGATAAGATTCAAATACAAAAGAATTGCCAACTCGTTCCAACATGTATTTCATTAATTCTTCATTCATCTTATACGAATACATTTATAAATAACACTTTAGATTAGTATTTATCGCAATAAGTACAGGGAGTGGTCTAAAATTAAAGTAAAAGAAATTTAAAAATGAACTGCTAGCATCACCTAAATGTTGGTTTTATGATACAAAATCTTTTGAACCTGAATAATGTAAGCAATGATGTAAATAACTGGATGATGTCATCGATGATATGAATCACGGATGATGTCAGTGATGATGATGTAAATAGTAAGTAGAATGAGATCAACAATAATATAAGCTTGTAAATAAAATATTGAGATTAGATAACTATAAAAAAACAAGAAGTCTTCATTTGTAAGACATCCAATTTAGAAATAATTCTTGAGTTCTCTTCTTTCTTGCTCTGTTGCATGTGGTCTTGGTCTTGTGCTCTTATTTTGTTCATTCTCTCCTGCTCTTCTCTTTTATCCACAATAAACCTCAAATGTAAACATAATAATATGACAAGAAAGAGAAAGCAGTGACAAAAGAAACTGGAAACGATCAATCTACTTTTGCATTTGTATTTTTCAGCTCCTTTGTAAACATCTCAATTCCTTTGTTGTAGAATATGTCCAAGTCTCTGTGGGCACTAATCATGGCCTTGTTCTGGAAATTTTGAAGTAACTGTACTATTTCTTCTGGTGGGATTTTTTCAATTTGAAGTGCTAGTATAAAAGAGCCGAATAACATTAAACTTTAATGAAAGAAGAAGAAAGAAAAGTAGAATGAATAACAACAATAAGGATGAAGTAGAAAATATTGAATAGAAGCATGATGAGTTTAAGTTTAAATAAAGCCATGAGGGCTTGCTAGCCGGCCTAAAAGGCAGTACTAAATATACATCATTGTTGCACATAAGAACATGGAGAGTTGTTGTTACGGGTGTGCATGCCGACGGGACACGCAGACGCCGACGAAACGCCGTGGTGAGTCCCCATGCGGAGGGAGACAATGACGGGTCCATCTAAAGGAGGAGAGTCCGAAGACGTGCCGCCGACATGATTATCGTATTTGCATTTGTTATGTTATTTTCATTTATGTGTACGTTTTATTATTCACACTGCGTTTTTGTTATCTGCACCCCGCAACAATAAGGGGTTCCGTTGTACTTTTTTTCATTATGCTTGGATGTATGGAATTTATGGTTACTCCCTAGGTTTTCTTCTCATTCCCTTCTCCTTCCTCTTCCTCACCTCGGACAGTCGTTCCCCTTGCCGGATTCCTCTTCAAGATCGTATCAATTTGCTAGTAGTTTTCCATATTCCCGCTTGCGCCGATCCGCTTGCACCGCCTGTGTCGTTCCGACTTTGCCTTGCTCGCCCGATCGATTCCGCTCCTGCACTGACTGTGTCATTTCCGCTAGCATCGATCGACTGAGTCTGCTCCGATAAGCCATCGCTCTGCGTCCTGCTTCCGCATCGGATTTTATTTATGCCGCAATTTTCCGCGCGACTTTCCGCCGCAACTTCCGTTCAGCGTTCTGGTTCCGCCGCAACACCTCTGCTTTCCCTCAGCCGTTGTCCCAGCCTTCCGTCCGACACCGCCCTGCTACTGTGCCCTAAGCACCCATCGGAATGGCCCCGAACACTTTCTCCACCGGTGATCTCCCACAGGATGCAGCCACCGACGCCCTTGGTCGCTGTGTGGAGGCTGAAGAGCAACTGGTTTTCGCCATGTCCGCCGCCGTCATTTACGCTGTGTGCGGCTCCGGCTCACCCGCGGATCTCGGCATCGGGCCGCCGTCCATTCCTTCAGGGACTGTAAGAAACGAACTAGAAACAAGCCGGAACGGGTATAACTGAAATTTTATTATGAGAAAAAGGTATCTATTACAAAGGTATGGCCTCCCTTATATAGAATGGAGGAGATGGGAGAGAATACAAATACCCAATGTGGGACTAATAATACAAAAGACAACATCTACAAAGTTAACCGCCAAACCGCCAAGCAGACCGCCTAACCGTGCGGTTAGTAGGAACTAACCGCCCGGTCACTACCAGAGAACACTCAGCCGACCATCAAGATCCCAGAGACTAGCCGGCAGACCGCCTGGCTACCAAACGGCCAGACCGCCAGACTGCCCGGCTACCAAACCGCCAGATTAGCCGGGCTGACCGCCCGGCTACCAGACCGCCAGTCCTAGCCGCCTGTCCGCCCAGGTCTATACAGCAACACTCCCCCTCAAGCTGGAGCATAGATGTCAATCATGCCTAGCTTGCTGCAAATGTGGAAGAAGGAGGCGGACACAGGTTTTGTGAATATATCTGCCAGCTCTTTCTCCGAGGTAACAAACGGAGTGCAAATCTGGTTCTTCAACACTTCTTCCCGAATGAAGTGACAATCAACCTCTATGTGCTTTGTTCGCTCATGGAATACCGGATTTTTGGAAATGTAGATCGCGGCCTTGTTGTCACAGAACATGGGAAGAGGATAGTTATAGACCTCTCCTAGATCCAGCATGAGAGCCCGCAACCATTTTAACTCACACGTGGTTGATGCCATGCTACGATATTCTGCTTCCGCACTAGACCTGGAGACGACTGACTGCTTCTTGCTCTTCCAGCTAACCAAGTTTCCTCCAACAAACGTGCAAAATCCGGAAGTCGACTTGCGATCCCCTTTGTCGTCCGCATAGCTAGCGTCGGAGTACGCTTCGACTCTTAGGTGACCGTTTTTCTGAAAGAGAAGACCTTTCCCAGGTGCGGACTTCACATACTCCAATATCCTTAGAGCAGATTGAAGATGACATTCCCTAGGCGACTGCATAAACTGGCTGACCTTTCCCACTGCATAGGAGATGTCTGGTCTGGTCACCGTAAGGTAGATGAGTTTGCCAACCAGACGCCGATACCTCGTAGTATCCAATAGAGGAGGTGATTCGTCTGTCCATGTCTTGTCTTCTCCAGGAGCCATGGGACACCGGGCAGGTTTAGCACCCGTCAATCCTGCCTCTTTCAACAAATCAAGAGCATACTTCCGTTGGGAGAGAACCAAGGAACACGGTTTCCGAGAGATTTCAATTCCCAAGAAGTATTTTGGAGAACCCATATCCTTCGTGACTAGGTGTTGGCGGAGATGGACCTTCGTCAAGGCTACACCAGCTTGATCGTCGCCAGTAAGAAGAATATCGTCCACATAAACAGCTAGCACAACCAGACCCGAAGATGTCTTGCGAATGAACAAGGAGTGATCAGCCGAACTCCTGGTGAAACCAATAGCCCCAACGATGCTACTGAACTTATCGAACCACGCCCTGGGACTTTGCTTTAGGCCATAGATGGCCTTCTTCAACCGGCATACTTGAGTCTCCCCCTGAGCAACATACCCAGGAGGTTGCTCCATGTAGACGTCCTCGTGAAGGTCACCATAGAGGAAGGCATTCTTGACGTCCAACTGCGAAATAGGCCAATCCTTGTTGACCGCCACCGATAAAAGGACCCGAATGGTGCTGAGGCGAGCAACTGGCGAGAACGTGTCAAAGTAATCAACGCCATAGGTCTGAGTAAACCCTTTTGCAACAAGACGGGCTTTGTACCGGTCCACACTGCCATCAGGACGGAACTTGACGACAAACACCCAGCGACAACCAACCACATCCGTGCCAAAAGGAGGAGGCACAAGGGTCCAAGTGCCCCGGTCAGAGAGAGTAGCAATCTCGTCATCCATGGCAGCCTTCCAGTGAGGAATATCAAGGGCTTCCTGGTAGGTGCGAGGGGTGGTAGTCGCGGAGATGGCTAGGGCGAAGTCCCTGCGAGAAGGTGTTAGCCGATCATAAGAAATAACAGCTGCCAGCGAGTGCTGGGTGCACGTCCGAACCCCTTTGCGAAGGGCAATGGGCAGCTCCAGGTCCTCGAGTTCCTCAGTCGTCGGTGCATCCGTGGCGGAGATCGCTGGCCCGGGAGGAGAGAGAGACGGCCGAGGGGACGAGGGAGAAGGATCATGATCAAGAGAAGGAGCGGCTGGAGGAGGTGGGGATGGAGGAAGCTCAAGAGGAGTGGATGTGGTGGAGAGAATGGGAGGAGAGGTCGAGTCAGTAGGAAGAAGAGGGAGGTTCGATCCATCGACCTGTGGGAGATCAGAAGAGAAGTAGGCGGCATTCTCAAAGAATGTCACATCCGCCGAGACGAACTGCGTGCGATGAACAGGGTCAAAGCAGCAGTAACCTTTTTGAGTTGTGGAGTAACCCAAAAAGATACACTTCGTAGCACGAGGGGACAATTTGTCGCGAGTTGCGGCAGGGCTATGAACAAAGGCAGTGCACCCAAAAATGCGGAGAGGTAAGGGAAAGGGGTCCTTGGAGGGATAGAGGATGGAAAAAGGGGTTTTGCCTTTGAGGACGGTAGAGGGAATGCGATTGATGAGGTAGCAGAAGATGAGGACCGCGTAGCCCCAATAGCTACGAGGAACCTGCATCTGCGTCATGAGAGTGCGAGCTACATCGAGGAGGTGACGGTTTTTACGTTCCGCCACCCCATTTTGCTGGGAGGTATAGACGCAGCTAGTCTGATGAATGATGCCATGTTGCGTACAGAAAGAAGCAAAATCACTACTCAGATATTCTTTTGCATTATCAGAGCGAAAAAGTTTGACAGAGGCATCAAATTGATTTTTAATCATATAATAAAAGGAAGTCCATACAGAAAAAAGTTCGGAGCGATCCTTTAATAGATACACCCACGTACAGCGAGAATAATCATCAATAAAGGTTACAAAATAGGAACTTCCACGCCCGATGGTGAGGGTAGGGGAAGGTCCCCAAACATCCGAGTGAATAAGGTCGAAGGGCTTGGAAGAGCCACGACCTTGCTTAGGAGGAAAGGGGGAACGGTGATGCTTGCCCAGTTGACAAGCATCACAGTTGAGAGGAGAGTCCTGCTGAGGGAGGTGAGGAAACAGCTGGTGGATGAGACGCGAGGGAGGATGCCCCAGGCGAAGGTGCCACTGAAGAAGATCTGTAGAAGCGGGAGAGAAGACGGTAAGAGCAGATACATCATCAAGGAAGTAGAGACCACCCCTCTCAGTCCCAGTAGCAAACGTCCGCTTGGAGTCCGGGTCCTGAAACGAACAAGAAGAAGGAGTAAATGTTACCGAACACTGAAGTTGCTTGCAAAGAGAAGTAACCGACAATAAATTGCACGGAAACTTGGGCACATAAAGAGTATCCTCCAGGCGAAGGGACGGAGTAACTTGAACCATGCCTGTTCCATGCACCGGAGAGGGAGAACCATCCGCAACGAGAACAGGGGGCAACCGATCATGTGTTTCTAGGAGAGAAAAGCACTGAGGATTGCCCGTCATATGATTAGTGGCGCCAGAGTCGATTAGCCATTTACCTTGGGTAACTACGTGGGCACTACCTGAAGTCGTGGCCACGGAGGCAGATGGCTTGGAAGAAGGAGGAGTATCACCAGCGGGACGAAGATGCGGATGCTTTGTCCAGCAGCGGTCAACCAAGTGTCCTGGGCGGCCACAATGAGTACAGAGGTAGCGAGAGGGGCCACGCCCGCCAGAGTGGTTACCACGACCACTAAATCCACCACGATGAGCCTGGTGGGCATAGGAATCCGGAGCCGGAGGAGCGGCAAGCAAGGGGCGTTGGAGTAGAGAGGTAACAGCAGCAATGCGGGCAGCCGTAGCATCGAGGGTAGGAGACTCAGCCTCTCCAAGAATTTGCTGCCGGATCATATCGTATGAGTCCGGAAGCCGCAGAAGGTAACAGACCACTAGGAGTTCCTGGAAGTGCTTCAGCTGAGTGGCCACATCTGCCGAGAGAGGACGATTTTGTAGAATCTCAGCTCCAAGGGCTTGGACTTGTTGGTAAGCTGCAGGAGGGGACATGGACTGGCGAGCAAAGAGATCCGCATAGAGAGTATAGATGCGAGACGTTTGTCCCCCCTTGGAGTAGAGAGCGGCCAAGTGATTCCAAGCTTGTTTTACTGTCTCATCGTGACGGATGACAGGAAGACATTCATCAGACAGGCTGTTCGCCAGCCAAGTACGAACCAGCGCATCATTCGCATCCCAGTCAGAAAACTGGGCAGAGTCCGCAGGCCTCGGTAAGATGATGACGCTTGCGTTGAGAGCGGAGAAGAAAAGTGAATGAGACACTCCAGTCGGGATAATTGGGCCCCAAAAGCTTAGAGACGGTGCCAAGATTCCCTGAAGCAGGAGGAGGAGGAGGCGGCGGTGGGACAACGACAGTAGACGAGGTGGAGCCATCAGAATTGGTCATCCTGAAGAGAGGTCGCGCGGTTAAGAAGGGAAACCGGGCGGGAAGAAAAAAAAAAAAAAAAAAAAGGCCGCGCGGATAGAGAGAGCGAGAAGACCGCACGAACAAAAAGCAAACCGCGGCGGGCAGAGAGGCCGCCTAAACAAGGCAGAACTCGCGCGAATAGAGAGAATCGCGCGGATAGGAAGAAAAAGATCTGCAGCGGTCACGATGTCAGACACCAGCGGCCAGAGAAGCCACGACCAAGCCGCAGAACCAAACAGAGGGAGAGAAGTCGGGCGGCTAGCAGACAGACCGCGCGAACAGAAGAGGAGGATAGAAGAATTCACGGGAGAGGAGAGCTCGCGCGAGCTGAAAGACAGACCGCGGGTAGGGGGCAGAGGTCGCACGGACAGAAGAGAACACAATCAGGAGGACTAGATCGGGTCCTCTGATACCATGTAAGAAACGAACTAGAAACAAGCCGGAACGGGTATAACTGAAATTTTATTATCAGAAAAAGGTATCTATTACAAAGGTATGGCCTCCCTTATATAGAATGGAGGAGATGGGAGAGAATACAAATACCCAATGTGGGACTAATAATACAAAAGACAACATCTACAAAGTTAACCGCCAAACCGCCAAGCAGACCGCCTAACCGTGCGGTTAGTAGGAACTAACCGCCCGGTCACTACCAGAGAACACTCAGCCGACCATCAAGATCCCAGAGACTAGCCGGCAGACCGCCTGGCTACCAAACCGCCAGACCGCCAGACTGCCCGGCTACCAAACCGCCAGATTAGCCGGGCTGACCGCCCGGCTACCAGACCGCCAGTCCTAGCCGCCTGTCCGCCCAGGTCTATACAGCAACAGGGACCACTCCTCCCCCCATTCCGGGCCGTTCCGCCCTCTCCCTCGATATTCCATCTTTTGTCGGCGTCAAACCAATGGGTTGGATCATCAAGGCGGAGCAATATTTCGACTTCAACCACACACAGGGGTAGGACAAAGTGTCTACGACTGTGGTTAGGCCTGAAATTTAAAAACCGAAACCACAAAAAAATGCAACACCGCACCGTTTTCGAACCGCACCAAACGGTGCGGTTTTGGTTATTCAAAAATCACATAGTTTGCTGTGCGGTTCGATTTTTGGCTTGACAAAACCGCATAAACTGTGTCGCACCGCATTGATTATAATATATATATATCTTATAAATATGTTACAAATTTTTTATATATCTTATATTAATTAATATATCTAAGTTAACCTATATTAATTCTTATACAATAACAAATCGCAAAAATGGTTGTTGTTGTTGTTGTTGACAAATTGCCGTTTAGATTTGTTGAAAGTGAAGAATTTCAAAACTATTCTAAACAACTAGAACCAAGATTCAATATTCCTTCTCGAATCAAAAACCGACACTCTTCCGTGCGGTTGCGGTTTGGGCTCAAACCGCACCAAACCGCATCAGTTTCACCCCCTAACTATGGTTGGCCTGGACGGTCGTTAGGCCCTCCACTAGGCTCGATGGCTCCACCAATAAAACTCGTGCCTCTCATGGCCCCAGCTCAAGCAGGAGATGATCTGGCGGTAAGACACCCGCTACTCCGGCTCCTCCTCTATCGAGCGTCTTTGCGGCGTCCGCCAGACAGCCGACAAGGACGACTATATTAATGAGTTTTTCGCCCTTGTCTCCCACGTCCTCGAGATGCCTCCCGATCATTACTTGGGCTTCTTCATGCAGGGCCTACTGCCACATATCTGCTCTCGTCTCCGTACGCACCACCCTCACACAGTCACTGACGCCATGGACTTGACGCGTTTGGTGGAAGTCGGCCTCTCTCCCCGGCCACCTGCTCCTACGGCCGACCACTGCCAACCTCAGCCGCCTTGGCGACCACCAACCTCGGCCTCCTTGGCGACCATCAGCCACGGCTCCTCCACCGCAGCCGCCTCCTTGGGTAAATTGATTAGGCCGCTCACCGGCCCCTCAACGCGTCTCGAATAGTAATTACAATGAGCCTCGCAACAAGAGTAATTATTTTTGGTGTCGCAAACCCTGCTCCCCCCACCAAAAGTGCCCCGTGAAGAAGTTTCACGCAATCATCGGCGACGACAAACGTTTTTAAAATCGCGTGTAAATCGTAGGACCGACCGATCCTACAATTTTTTTCACCTAAGCGATTCACGTGCCAGGTAGGATCGCCGACCCGATAAGATCATTGGGATCACAGTTCAAGATCATTGTAACTTACTATATAAGTTTGCTGGCATTTGAAAATTTCTCAATTACTAAAAAGTTCATAAATCCAATTACTAAAATCTCATTAATTTTTTTTGAAAATTAAACTACTTCCCAAATCTAAAACATTTGAGTCATTTGATGTCACCGGCCGTATTTTCTCAACAATAAAATTATATCAGAGTACGAGAAAATGCGTGTCGTGATCCCACGTCATACATGGGATAACTGCAGACGCTCAAGCAAAATACCAGACTCAAAAGCTTAAAGAGAATCATGACTTATTATGAAAGAAAATCTAGTTAATTTAGATAGTCGTATTCCTCGGCACAGTGCATCAGCTAGTCTAAATCAAAAATATATATTTATACACAACAAAAAATACTTTGGTTAAGGTGATTTGACATCCGACATGAGTGTAAACGTCCCCAAAGGACAACTCATGATATGCAAGACTCTAAATTTACTATAGTATAAAACAATAGTCTTTACATTACTTTGGAAATTAGTGCTTTAGTTTTATAAACATGACGTGCATGAGGTACATATAGTAATGTTTTTAGGGTTTTAAAATACCTAACATGCAACCTAGCATAAAGCATTCCCAGAGAGCAAGTAAACAACCTCCACAAAGACAAATAAAATAGCAGTTTCAGTTCATATCTAGTATCACAAGAAAACCGCCAGTGGGCGTCAACAACCTGACACGAACTCACTGGTGAGTATGCATGTCTATACAAAAAAAAAAGAAAATAACTACCTCACAGTCTGAGAAAGGTGAGCCTCAACAGCCTAGAGGATCCCAGCATGCCCCCAAAAGACAACTAGCCTCTCAACCGGCTACTGCTCTGAACCTGAGACATTCAAAGAAATAACACCTCAGCAAGTATATAATCAGATAAAAAGAAGGGATTACCAAACCTTGCAGCAAAGATGTTATCAAATTTAGCAGACGAAAATAAACAAGATAGCAAAAGAAGCACTATCCAAGGAATAATCGAAACGCACCAAGTGCGGGAAAGTGGCAACATGCCCTGCTAAAAAAAAGAAAACATGCAACAACAATAAGACAAACATATGTCAAAATAGCAATTTAAAAGGAAAGGGAACTAACAACCCTAACTTGTGAATCATTAACAGTGGTGAAAACCATGGATCTGGGTTGGTGACCAAAAATAGTCCTCACCCCAACAACCAGATCCCCAAAATTCTCCAGGGTAAAAACAACTAGTGACAACCCAAGGGTCCAACACACCAACACAACCAGCCTGTTGAAGCCAAAATTGACCTCTTGTGGAGTTCGAGGTCCCAAAAGAGGGGTGACCTCACACGTACTACACTCGGAGGAACGTCACAGACCAAAGACCTGGGAGCTAGGAACAGACCATCGACAATAGCGTGGAGGTCTCACCTCACACCCGGAAGACCTTGGAGGTCTCCCCCTCCCTAGCTAATGCTTGAGCTAGGTGCCTTGGAGGAAGAAAGCAAAGGGGATTTAAGTGGCTAAGGAGCAATGCTCTCCAAGGCACCATCAAGCGTCTATTTATAGATTTTCCAAGTCATGAGGTTGAAAATGACCAAAATGCTCCTAGGGCAAATAAGCCTCAAGCCAATAGCAAACCTTCACACCAGGGGGTAAAGAGGTAACCCCCCCCCCCCCCCCCGAGGGCAAAAACGGTAAAAGCACGACCCAAAGAGGTCCAAGGGCGGGAGGAGGCCTAGCCATACCCCCACCTTCCCGGGCACCCGAGACGAGCGGGCTAACCGCGCGGGCGAGACCCTGGCCGCTGGCCGGTCTCGCCCCGCGAGCTCACGGCGCGGGCGAGACCCCGGTCGCCAGCCAGTCTCGCCCCGCGAGCTCATAGCGCGGGCGAGACCCTGGCCGCTGGCCAGTCTCGCCCCGCGAACTAACCGCGCGGAACGAGAGCCTGGCCGCAGGCCGGTCTCGCCCCGCGAACTAACTGCGCGGGTAGTCTCGTAACTCCCCGGCCTAAGGTGCAGGGGGCGGGATCCTGGCCTCCAGCCGGTCCTGCTGCTCCTACCTCACACCTAGCGAGCCGGGGGCGGGTGTCGGCCAACTCGACGCACCCGCTCCCAAAAGGGGCCAAAAAGGGGGGAGGTAGATTTTTATTCCCTCTACTAGTATATTTTCAAGGCCAAGCCAAAATTGGCCACCAATAGTGCAAAATCTCTCAAAAGCTTAAAAACTTATAGTTGGTTCTGCGCCTGCCAGGAGGGCCCTACTCTGCGAATACGGGATTGTACACAATCCCCGCTCTTTTCGAGGTTGGCACAAGCTCGGAAAAAAACATCCAACCCAACGTATTCGCTAAGTGGCCTCTTCTCGCGGTTTTAAAGATTATAAGGTCTCTCCGAGGGGTCAACCTGGCATGCCAGCTTGATGGGAGCCTGGGTGGCGAGACCTCCTCCGGGCAAAAAACACTTAACCTCCCGGAGGGGTCAACCTGCCATGCCAGCTTGATGGGAGCCTGGGTGGCGAGACCTCCTCCGGGCAAAAAACACTTAACCTCCTAGAAGGGTCAACCTGTCATGCCAGCTTGATGGGAGCTTGGGTGGCGAGACCTCCTCCGAGCAAAAAACACTTAAACTCCCAGAGGGGTCAACCTGTAATGCCAGCTTGATGGGAGCCTGGGTGGGGAGATCTCCTCCGGGCAAAAAACACTTAACCTCCCGGAGGGGTCAACCTGCCATGCCAGCTTGATGGGAGCCTGGGTGGCGAGACCTCTTCCGGGCAAAAACCACTTAACCTCCCGGAGGGGTCAACCTGCCATGCCAGCTTGATGGGAGCCTGGGTGGCGAGACCTCCGGGCAAAAAACACTTAACCTCCCGGAGGGGTCAACCTGTCATGCCAGCTTGATGGGAGCCTGGGTGGCGAGACCTCCTCCGGGCAAAAAACACTTAACCTCCCGGAGGGGTCAACCTGCCATGACAGCTTGATGGGAGCCTGGGTGGGGAGACCTCCTCCGGGCAAAAAACACTTAGCCTCCCGGAGGGGTCAACCTGCCATGCCAGCTTGATGGGAGCCTGGGTCGGGAGACCTCCTCCGGGCAAAAAACACTTAACCTCCCGGAAGGGTCAACCTGTCATGCCAGCTTGATGGGAGCCTAGGTGGCGAGACCTCCTCCGGGCAAAAAACACTTAACCTCCCGGAGGGGCCAAGCTGTCATGTCAGCTTGATAAGAGTCTGGGTGGCGAGACCTCCTCCGGGCAAAAAACACAGATCAACCCGGAGGGGTCAACCTGCCATGCCAGCTTGATGGGAGCCTGAGTGGCGAGACCTCCTCCGGGCAAAAAAAATTTAACCTCCCGGAGGGGTCAACCTGTCATGCCAGCTTGATGGGAGCCTGGGTGGCGAGACCTCCTCCGGGCAAAAAACACTTAACCTCCCGGAGGGGTCAACATGTCATGCCAGCTTGATGGGAGCCTCGGTGGGGAGACCTCCTCCAGGCAAAAAACACTTAATCTCCCGGAGGGGTCAACCTGTCATGCCAGCTTGATGGGAGCCTAGGTGGCGAGACCTCCTCCGGGCAAAAAACATTTAACCTCACAGAAGGGTCAACCTGTCATGCTAGCTTGATGGGAGTCTGGGTGGCGAGACCTCCTTCGGGCAAAAAACACTTAACCTCCCGGAGGGGTCTGAAAGTCCACCTAGTGCCAACTAACTTCACCTAGGGGGGAATAGGTGATGCGCAGTCTTTTTGCGGAATTAAAATTATACCTACACAATAAAAGAAAACAAACACAGCACAGAAAGACACAGGCAGTTATAGTGGTTCCCCGATTTGGGTACGTCCACTTTCCCCCTTCGA
The DNA here is from genome assembly GCA_039513925.1 of Platanthera zijinensis. NCBI lineage: Eukaryota > Viridiplantae > Streptophyta > Magnoliopsida > Asparagales > Orchidaceae > Platanthera > Platanthera zijinensis. The sequence goes on along the minus strand of CM077080.1, from coordinate 25,310,264 downwards.
CCTATCTCCCAACAAGGGATGACTCGGTCACTTCACCAACCGGATTGAAATCCAATCCTCACACTACTGGAAGGAACCCTTCCAACCGAAGGAGTCACCACTCCTCCACCACGGGTTGCACCCAACCCTTACAATGAGGAACCAACGTTCCTTTACAACAAAAGTAGAATGTATAAAATACAAACTACTTTTGGAGCGCTAGGTGTTCCTCTTCGTTCGATAACGCGTTCTTGAAGAAGACGAAGAGTCCACGACCTAAGCACTCTCTTGGAGAGGATCTCCCCGAGATCGGCGGCGGCAAAGCTTGCGGCAGCGATTCTATCAAGATCGGCGGCTGCAAAGGAGAGCGGCGGCGATGCTTTCGAGATCAAACTTCGTAGCAAAGCTAGCAAGGTCTACCAACGATCTTACTTGGATCGATCTTCTCAATCGATTTGGAAGGGGAAGGTATTCCCGTTCAACAAACCAAGAGACAAAAGATCACAAGATGGACACGTGAGACGCGTTGCTTGGCTAAGCTTCTGTCACCGGGAGATCAGGAAGAATCCACGATCAGCGGCGGCGACCACCTTCACGAGCGGCGACGGCGGCGGAAGAAATACCGTGATCAATTAGGTCACGCGAGGCGGCCTTGATTTTCCGTGAATGATTACCGTTGGAGTTCGAAATACGCGAGTATTTATACTGTACACCAACCCTAAATGACCGTTGTGGGCCCCACAAGGAGAAGCCCTAAGCCCGGTCCAAACAGCGGCTGAAAACTTGGTTCGGTCCAGCGGGCAGGGAGAAATTGCCTAAGGCAAATTCGGCGGGAATTATTGGTGATTCTCGACGAATCGGCGAGAATCACTTATGATTCCCATCGAATTCTACTTAGAAGAATTCCCGCTGAAGGGCTCGCCATCCGGAGTGAATCGACGAGAATCAAAAACCATTCTCGCCGAATCGGCGAGAATGCAGAGTCATTCTCGACGATTCTGACTTGGCAGAATTCTTGAAGGCGTTGAGTCAGCCGGATGCAGTCGGCGGGAATCGACGAGTGATTCTCGCCGAATCGGCGAGAATCACTTAGTGATTCTCTTCGATTCTAACTTAGACAATTTTTCGTCTTTCTTCCCGTGAGTAGGTCTTTGACTCATCCTTGCTCCTCTTCAGCTTTTGCTCTTTCTCGACCCTGTGCTTGAAAGTAAGTACACTCTAATAGAGAGAGCACACGTAAGCCAACACATTGATCTGCTCAACGAAGGATTACGTTGCGCAGACCCGTGTATATTGACCCACTGCACCCCGACATTGGTGTGTACTTAGCGTGGAATAACTGCAAGCACATCTTGAAGAAAATCATCAAATACATTATCTATTCAACTTAGCTTGTTCAGGAGCTTCTTCAAATCAGGTACATTGTGGATACAATACCCAACAATCTCCCCCTATTTGAAGAAGCCTAAACCCTACAAGCTAAGGTGAATAGAACATATGAGAATGAAAACCCTAAACTAAGAATTCAGTTGAGAGATAAATTCATTACCATTACCACTAGCCTGAGAGCATACTTGGAGTCATTCTTTAGCCGAGAGGGTAATCTCCCCCTTTTCGGCTTCTGCAAATCTGGGACTTTAGCACTTGCCACAATGTTCCCCCTCAGTTCTTGCATTTGTGCTTACACTTGAGTTTCTTGCGGATGCTCCCCCTTGATCCAAGAGACGGGAGCCTCTGTATTCTTCATTCCTCAAGGTTTAGCATACCCAGTTCAGTGTTGAAGAGACTGAACTTGGCTTTGTCTAGGGGCTTTGTAAAAATATCTGCAATCTGCTTATCCGTGGGGACATAACAGAGAGAAATGTCCTTGTTTTCTACATGCTCCCGAATGAAGTGGTAGCGCACTTCAATATGCTTCGTCCTGCTGTGCAACACAGGATTGTTCGCAATTGCTATTGCGCTTGAGGAGTCGCAATACATCGGAACTTCGCTGAACTGCAAGTCATAATCTTTGAGCTGATTTTTGATCCATAGAAGTTGTGCGCAACAGCTGCCTGCTGAGATGTACTCAGATTCAGCTGTGGAAGTTGCGACACAATTCTGCTTCTTACTGTTTCATGAGATAAGCCTTCTTCCGAGGAATTGACACGTCCCGGAAGTGCTTTTCCTATCATCCCTGCTTCCTCTTCGAGTTCTGACACCGTCACGAGGATCTCCGATGATCTGTTCTCTAGAATGATCCCTCACGTGTCGGAGCTCTAGGAGTCTGACATCTGGAGCTCTGAAATCTTCTCGGGCTTCTCCTTCTTCCGGAAGATTTTCTCCATCCTGCTCGTCAACTTCTCCAGCTGACGTCGAGGTGGAAACCTTGACGTACTTGGGAGTTGCACCTTTAGCAGTCTCATCTAAACTTAGCTGTTCAAGCCTTGCACCGTAGTTAGCGTTATCTCTTTTCCCTTAATCTTGTTTCATGGCAAGCCTGGAACATCTCTTGTCTAGGTCCAATCATGTACATGGGTACCTAGACTATCCTACAAAAAAGAATTACCTTTCCTTAAGAACCCAATATGTATTGGGTCCTAGGTTCTTGTCAGCATAAAATCTTGAATGCCTTCCTACAGGAATCCTGTCAGGAAGGCTAACTCTGCCCAGAGGAGGTGGATATGCCCTTTCCCTTGACACAGAGGGGTTGTGCCAACAATCTATGGCAAAGTGACCCACCTTGCCACAGCACCAACACTCGTGAATGTTGTATCGCCGTTTCAGACCTGACCTACTGACTGAGGTAGTAATGATCTCAGGTCTAAACGGGATAGAGCCGGTTCTTCTCACAAAATTGCCTTTTCCACCATGACACGTGGGAGGGTGGTCAGAATGCATGTGGTGAGTGTCATGAGGCCTGGGAGGTGGTGCCTTCCTTTCAATCAGCACACTTCCAGAGGCCCCATGGGTACTTACCACAGGTTTCCTGACCCCCTTTCCTGTGTCCTAGGGTGGAAAGTACTGCAGTGAGAGCTGGTTCCTGCATATTCATGATGAGTTGGGGCTGAGGCTGAGAATACAAAGGGTTCAGAATGAGCCTTGGGTATTCTCTCATGGGTAGCCATGACAGCTCTGGCACTGTGGGTATTTCCACCTGAGGGCTTATCATTCTTGCAGTGACCAACGTTGTTTCTGTGGTCATACCTGAAGGCATGATGAGTGCCCTTCCTACTTGGGGTGGGGGGTCTGAACACAGTTTCCTCATTTCTCCACGAATTAATAATTCGGGAGATCCACCCATTTTCTTCTTTTCTCTTGATAGCATCTAACGTGGAAAAGTTAAAAACTATTCTCTTCTCGGTCTCTAGACGACTTTCTAGATCCGAGATCTTTGAGTCCTTGACCTTGATGGATTCCACTTGGATATTCATCAAGGTCTTCAGCTGAGCAATCTCCTTAGCTTGCTCCTCAACAAGTAAGTTGCTCTTCAGAAAAGCACACTGAAGGGATTCAAGATTTTCAATCATCTGATTGGAGCTATCCATATCCCTTGCATCACTAGAGGGACAATCCTCTGAATTATTCCTGTCTTCGGGAACTGCAAGAGGAGAGGGGCATGATGAAGAAGTTACCTGCTTCTGGCTTTGCTGTTCAGGGTTACCGTCAAGATCGGCAGAGACTGTTGAGTCAGCTTCATCAGAACTGCTTTCCTCAACTTCTTCTTCAGTCTCTGACAAGGACACATGAGCCCTGATACTGACAGATTGATCATGCCCTTCATCTTCAGAAATGAGGACCCCCACATAGGCTTCATCTTCTTGCTGACAACTGGTCCCTGCTTTCTCTGATCCCATCATGAGATCTGAGATGATTTGCCACATGAACTTGGCCGTCCTACACTTGTCCACTCTTGAACTAGATACACCAGACCAGACGTCAGTGATGATCTGACGTATTAACTTGTCCAAGTTGAACAGTGAGAGCTCGGTCTCAAACATCTCTTCAGGACACTTGGGGATTTGGATATCCTTTCCTGAACCGGAAGCCTTCATGGGAATGAAGAGACCCTCTTCCAAGATGAGTGACGCCCGAGGGTCAATGGCCTCCAGATGAAATATAACTCTCATCTTCCAGATGGGGTAGTACTTCTTTGTACATGAGGAAAGTCTTAGAGGAGGGACATCATAATCCAACTCCATGCTTGAGTCTGATCTTCTTGTTGACACTAGAGGCAGGAACTTACTCGAGGTGTTAACCCCTTTGATGAGCAACCTCCCTCTGATACCACTTGAAAGTCCACCTAGTGCCAACTAACTTCACCTAGGGGGGTGGAATAGGTGATGCGCAGTCTTTTTGCGGAATTAAAATTATACCTGCACAATAAATGAAAACAAACAAAGCACGGAAAGACACATGCAGTTATAGTGGTTTCCCGATTTGGGTACGTCCACTTTCCCCCTTCGACCTATCTCCCAACAAGGGACGACTCGGTCACTTCACCAACCGGATTGAAATCCAATCCTCACACTACTGGAAGGAACCCTTCCAACCGAAGGAGTCACCACTCCTCCACCACGGGTTGCACCCAACCCTTACAATGAGGAACCAACGTTCCTTTACAACAAAAGTAAAAATGGAATGTATAAAATACAAACTACTTTTGGAGCGCTAGGTGTCCTTCGTTCGATGACGCGTTCTTGAAGAAGACGAAGAGTCCACGACCTAAGCACTCTCTTGGAGAGGATCTCCCCGAGATCGGCGGCGGCAAAGCTTGCGACAGCGATTCTATCAAGATCGGCGGCTGCAAAGGAGAGCGGCGGCGATGCTTTCGAGATCCAAACTTCGTAACAAAGCTAGCAAGGTCTACCAACGATCTTACTTGGATCGATCGTCTCAATCGATTTGGAAGGGGAAGGTATTCCCGTTCAACAAACCAAGAGACAAGATCACAAGATGGACACATGAGACGCGTTGCTTGGCTAAGCTTTTGTCGCCGGGAGATCAGGAAGAATCCACGATCAGCGGCGGCGACCACCTTCACGAGCGGCGACGACGGCGGAAGAAATACCGCGATCAATTAGGTCACGCGAGGCGGCCTTGATTTTTCGTGAATGATTACCGTTGGAGTTCGAAATACGCGAGTATTTATACTGTACACCAACCCTAAATGACCGTTGTGGGCCCCACAAGGAGAAGCCCTAAGCCCGGTCCAAACAGCGGCTGAAAACTTGGTTCGGTCCAGCGGGCAGGGAGAAATTGCCTAAGGCAAATTCGGCGGGAATCATTGGTGATTCTCGACGAATCGGCGAGAATCACTTATGATTCCCATCGAATTCTACTTAGAAGAATTCCCGCTGAAGGGCTCGCCATCCGGAGTGAATCGACGAGAATCAAAAACCATTCTCGCCGAATCGGCGAGAATGCAGAGTCATTCTCGACGATTCTGACTTGCCAGAATTCTTGAAGGTGTTGAAGGCGTTGAGTCAGCCGGATGCAGTCGGCGGGAATCGGCGAGTGATTCTCGACGATTCGACGAGAATCACTTAGTGATTCTCGTCAATTCTAACTTAGACGATTTTTTGTCTTTCTTCCCGTGAGTAGGTCTTTGACCCATCCTTGCTCCTCTTCAGCTCTTGCTCTTTCTCGACCCTGTGCTTGAAAGTAAGTACACTCCAATAGAGAGAGCACACGTAAGCCAACACACTGATCTGCTCAACGAAGGATTACGTTGCGCAGACCCGTGTATATTGACCCACTGCATCCTGACATTGGTGTGTACTTAGCGTGGAATAACTGCAAGCACATCTTGAAGAAAATCATCAAATACATTATCTATTCAACTTAGCTTGTTCAGGAACTTCTTCAAATCAGGTACATTATTGATACAATACCCAACAGGGTCAACCTGTCATGCCATCTTGATGGGAGCCTGGGTGGCGAGACCTCCTCCGGACAAAAAACACTTAACCTCCCGGAGGGGTCAACCTGCCATGCCAGCTTGATGGGAGCCTCGGTGGCGAGACCTCCTCTGGGCAAAAAACACTTAACCTCCCGGAGGGGTCAACCTGCCATGCCAGCTTGATGGGAGCCTGGGTGGCGAGACCTCCTCCGAGCAAAAAACACTTAACCTCTCAGAGAGGTCAACCTGTCATGCTAGCTTGATGGGAGCATGGGTGGCGAGACCTCCTCCGGGAAAAAACACTTAACCTCCCGGAGGGATCAACCTGTCATGTCAGCTTGATGGGAGTCTAGGTGGTGAGACCTCCTCCGGGCAAAAAACACTTAACCTCCCGGAGGGGTCAACCTGTCATGTCAGCTTGATGGGAGCCTGGGTGGCGAGACCTCCTCCAGGCAAAAAACACTTAACCTCCCGGAGGGGTCAACCTGCCATGCCAGCTTGATGGGAGCCTGGGTGGGGAGACCTCCTCCGGGCAAAAAACACTTAACCTCCCGGAGGGGTCAACCTGTCATGTCAGCTTGATGGGAGCCTGGGTGGCGAGACCTCCTCCGGGCAAAAAACACTTAACCTCCCAGAGGGGTCAACCTGCCATGCCAGCTTGATGGGAGCCTGGGTGGCGAGACCTCCACTGGGCAAAAAACACTTAACCTCCTGGAGGGGTCAACCTGTCATGCCAGCTTGATGGGAGCCTGGGTGGTGAGACCTCCTCCGTACAAAAAACACTTAACCTCACGGAGGGGTCAACCTGCCATGCCAACTTGATGGGAGCCTGGGTGGCGAGACCTCCTCCGGGAAAAAAACACTTAACCTCTCCGGAGGGATCAACCTGTCATGCCAGCTTGATGGGAGCCTGGGTGGGGAGACCTCCTCCGGGCAAAAAACACTTAACCTCTCGGAGGGGTCAACCTGCCAGCTTCATGGGAGCCCGAGTGGCGAGACCTCCTTCGGGCAAAAACACTTAATCTCCCGGAGGGGTCAACCTGCCATGCCAGCTTGATGGGAGCCTGGGTGGCGAGACCTCCTCCGGGCAAAAAACACTTAACCTCCCAGAGGGGTCAACCTACCATGCCAGCTTGATGGGAGCCTGGGTGGAGAGACCTCCTCCGGGCAAAAAACACTTAACCTCTCGGAGGGGTCAACCTGTCATGATAGCTTGACGAGAGCCTGGGTGGCGAGACCTCCTCTGGGCAAAAAGAAATGGGCATCCACGAGAGGTACGCCTGCCCTGCCAGCTAGTGAGAGCCTGACAGCGAGACCATCATCGAAGCAAAGAGGACTTGGGCATCCACGAGAGGTATGCCTGCCCTGCCAGCTAGTGAGAGCCAGACAGCGGGACCATCATCGAAGCAAAGAGGACTTGGGATTCCACGAGAGGTACGCCTGCCCTGCCAGCTAGCGAGAGCCTGACAGCGGGACCGTCATCGGAGCAAGGGAACTTGGGCTTCCACGAGAGGTACGCCTGCCCTGCCAGCTAGCGAGAGCCTGACAGCGGGACCGTCATCGGAGCAAGGGAACTTGGGCTTCCACGAGAGGTACGCCTGCCCTGCCAGCTAGTGAGAGCCTGACGGCGGGACCGTCATCGGAGCAAAGGAACTTGGGCTTCCACGAGAAGTACGCATTCTCTGCCAGCTAGTGAGAGCCTGATAGCTAGAGCTGTCACTTAAAACCAAAAACCGCAAACAGAACCAGAGCCGAATCAGAACCGCAAAAAACCGAACCGGACCGTTCGCAAATTATTCGAGTTCTGGTTTGAATTTTGGAACCGTGAACAACATTGGTCCGGGTGTGGTTCTTACATATTATTATCCAGACCGAAACCGAAACCGGAACCGCAACATACAAGTCTCAAGCGGTTTCAAGATTTTTAGAACCGATCCAAACCGGACCGAAGTAGAACCGAACCGCAACCCGTTTATTATTATTATTATTATATTGTTATTATTTTATAATTTATCTATAATATTTATACTTACTATCACGAGTGAAGCTGGTGCAGTTTGAATCCAAACCGCAATCACACTAAAGGAGGTCGATTTTGGACCGAACAAAACTTCACCGCATAAAAACTGTATGGTATGGTTTGATAATGTTGCGGTTTGGAGTCAATTTTTGCAGTGTATTTTTTATTTTTATACAGTTATATAATATATTTTCAATTTTACTTACATATTTTTTTAAAATATTTTATTTAAAAAATATAGAAAATATACAACTACTATTTATTAGTAATCATGAAAGACAACTAATTGTAGACAGTTGTTACGGTTGAGCATGCCGACGAGACGTGCGCAAGCCAACTAGAATTCGTGGCAAGTCTACACGCGTAGGAAGGCAATGATACTATCACACCGATCGTGGAAAAGACCGTCGAGAAGTGCGCAACATAATTATTTCTATTTCGACGTTGTTTAAATTGGAACTGATTGGAACCGGACTGAACCGCATTGAACCGGACCGAACCGCATGGAACCGGACTGAATAGATAGTGGTCGGTTTGGTTTTGGTTCTTGTTGAACCGTAACCGGAACCGTTGACACAACAATTCCAAAAATTAAGCTTGAACCGGAACCGGTCAAATCAAATAAGGTTTTGGTTCTAATTTGAAGAACCGTTACCTTAGTGGTTTGGTTCATGGTTTTAGTAGAACCGGAACCGAACCGGAACCGTGACAGCTCTACTGACAGCGGGACCGTCATCGGAGTAAGGGAACTTGGCTTTCTCAAGGTATCCTCAACCCATCCAGCCAGTGAGAGCCTTGCATGGGGAGGTTCTCTTGGGGGGACTAAGCATCTCAACCAAACCATACCAAATCCAACATCCTCCAAAGGGGAAAACATGATGGGTTACATGACCCCCCCCCCCCCGACTCAACTGGTCGGGGGCTGAACTCATTACATCATAAGAAAAAATACAAGACTCTGTCGAGGCGAGGCTTCTTCAGAGGGCCTGAGATTGATCTCCACTCCATCGTGGATCACTCACAAGGTCCCTTGGGTTCCAACATCGACCCGGTCCTCACATACGTATTCTACCCCAACTCTGGGTAGAACCCCTTCAACCTGGGCCGACGGCTGAGGTTGGGCAGGGCCTCTCGCCCCCCTTACTTCCAGGAACTCGGGGCAGGTAGCTGTGGCGTGACCCTCCGTCTGGTGGAAGTCGTAGTATGGTAATGCTCCTTCTCCCCTCCTTCGACGGGCTCGACGGTCTCTCCTGTTGCCTCTTCCTCCTCCACCTATTGCCAAGGCTTGCTCGGGTAGGGGCTCGACGGCCCCCATGAAAGTTCCCTCCAACCTGGATGAGAGCTCTTCCTAGACCCTGGGCAGGTCCTCCCTGCTGCCTCCAGCCTGGTTCCGTACCCTCCTGTCCTGGAACCCCTGAGCTCTCTGCTCTTCTCTCCGCCTTCCTTCCTGAGGCCTTGAGCCACCTTGCTCCTTTGGCTCCGAATCTGTAAGCTTCACCAAGTTCTTGACAAATGTCGGGTTGGCCGCCTCCATGACTATCTCCTTAGCCGCCCTTTCCATCAGCTCCTCGAAAGAAAGGGGGGCCTTTCGGGTCAGGCTCATCTTGAAGAACCCCTCACACAACCCCACTGTGAACGTCATATGGAGGGCATACCCCGGTATCTCCTGGATATCCAGGATCTCTTCTTGGAATCTGTCAACGTAATGGGACAGCGACTCCTCGACTCTCTGTCTTATCGGGAAGATGGATTCAGGACTCCTCTTCCTCTTCTTGGAGGTGGAGAAGCGGAGCTGGAAGCTCCTCCTCAAGTCCTCGAACCCATAGATTGACCTCGGAGGGAGTTGATGAAACCAGTCCCTTGCCTTCTCCTTCAACGTGATCGCAAAGAGGCGACACTTGAAGGCATCCGTCATCGGCCTGATAGAGACGGCATCCTCGAACCACTGCAGGTGCTGGACGGGGTCATCCTTCCCGGTATAGTAAGCCATGTCTGGCTCTCTGAACCCCTCGGGAACGAGAGTTGAGATGATCAGCTCGCTGAAGGGTGACCCCCTAAGGGGTGCTCTCGCCACCTCTACCCGCGCGACCTGCTCGCGTGGGGGGCTAGCACTCGCCGGGCTAGGGAATAGCTCCCGGCTGGGGAGGTCTCGCTCGACCCCTTCTCCCATCCTTTCCTTCCCAGGTCGCCTACCTGGTACACTTCCTTCTCCCCCTGCTGGGGTCATCTCGCCTGTGCCCCTGGGAGGCAGCTCGTCGAGACCACTCTGGGTCAGCTCGCCGAGTCCCCTGGGAGCCAGTCCCTTGGGGGTAGGGGTTGAGCTGTCAGCCCGAGGGGCAATGCCTCTAAGCATCTCCATGATGCCTTGGGTGGAAGCCATGAACTCCTCCCTGATCTCCAGCCATGATACTCTCCCGAGATCTTCTGTGCTGGTCATTCTCCACGCTCACCGCACCAAAATGTTGAAGCCAAAATTGACCTCGCGTGGAGTTAGGGGTCCCAAAAGAGGGGGGACCTCACACCTACTACACTCGGAGGAACGTCACAGACCTAAGACCTGGGAGCTAGGAACAGACCCTCGGCTCTAGCTTGTAGGTCCCACCTCACACCCGGAAGACCTTGGAGGTCTCTCCCTCCCTAGCCAATGTTTTAGCTAGGTGCCTAGGAGGAAGAAAGCCAAGGGGATTTAAGCGGCTAAGGAGCAATGCTCTCCAAGGCACCCTCAAGGATCTATTTATAGATTTTCCAAGTCCTGGGGTTGAAAATGGCCAAAATGCCCCTAGGGCAAATAAGCCTCAAGCCAATAGTAAACCACCACACCAGGGGGTAAAGAGGTAATCCCCCCCGAGGGCAAAATGGTAAAAGCACGACCCAAAGAGGTCCAAGGGCGGGAGGAGGCCAAGCCATATCCCTACCTTCCCGGGCACCCAAAATGAGTGGGCTAACCGCGCGGGCGAGACCCTGACCGCCGGCCGATCTCGCCCCGCGAGCTCACCACGCGGGCGAGACCCTGGCCGTCGGCGGGTCTCGCCCTGCGAGCTCATATCGCGGGCGATACCCCGGCCGCCGGCCGGTCTCGCCCTGCGAACTAACCGCGCGGGGCGAGAGCCTGGTCGCAGGCCGGTCTCGCCCCGCGAACTAACCGCGCGGGGCGAGAGCCTGGCCGCAGGCCGGTCTCACCCCGCGAACTAACCGCGCGGGTAGTCTCATAACTCCCAGAGCTAAGGTGCAGGGGGCGGGATCCTGGCCTCCAGCCGGTCCTACTGCTCCTACCTCACACCTAGCGAGCCGGGGGCGGGTGTCGGCCAACTCGACGCACCCGCTCCCAAAAGGGGCAAAAAGGGGGGAGATAGATTTTTCCTCCCCACTACTAGTTTATTTCCAAGGTCAAGCCAAAATTGGCCACCAAAAGTGCAAAATCTCTCAAAAGCTTAAAAACTTATAGTTGGTCATGCGCCTGCCGGGAGGGCCCTACTCTGCGAATACGGGGTTGTACATAGCCCAAACCGGGGCCAAAATGGTGGTGAACACAGCTTTAAAGCCAAACCACCCCTTTCAGAGAAACCAAACAAAACCATCTGCCATATTTCACTAATCGACATTCAAAACCAGCCGAGAAACATCACCAAACCGAGAGCAAAGCCGCACTAACCAACTCGGGAGAAAAACACCAGCATAAGGAAAAAGCGTCGAGTCCACTCGACGCCGCGTTGAGTGAGTGCTACTCACTCAACGCCAAAAGCTAAGCAGGGAAGGCGTCGAGTCCACTCGACGCCGCGTTGAGTGAGCTCCACTCACTCAACGCCAAAAGACTTAGCCGCAAAACGCTCACTGGCCGACGACGTTGAGTGAGTTCAGCCCACTCAACGCTGTCAACGCTAACAGTCGAAGGCGTTGAGTGACTCCACCACACTCAACGCTTCTAACTTAGAAGAAAATTAACGCCGGACTAGACGGCGTTGAGTGAGCTCAACTCACTCAACGCCACACGCACACAGCGTTGAGTGAGTTAAACTCACTCAATGCCAAAAGACAGACGGCGTTGAGTGAGTTCAACTCACTCAACGCCAAAGGACTTCGAAAAAATCCTAAGGCAGTCGGCGTTGAGTGAGCTCAACTCACTCAATGCCAAAAGACTTAGAAAAAAAAGTCTCTAGCAACACGGCATTGAGTGAGCTCAACTCACTCAACGCCAAACACAGACGGCGTTGAGTGAGCTCAACTCACTCAACGCCAAAAAGCTGACGGCGTTGAGTGAGCTCAACTCACTCAACGCCAAAAGACTTAGAAATTTTCCAAGGCCCGGTGGCGTTGAGTGAGCTCAACTCACTCAACGCCAAAAGGCAGACGGCGTTGAGTGAGCTCACCTCACTCAACGATGTTAACGCTTCAGGACTTAATCTCCAGACCAAAAAGCTAGGCGTTGAGTGTGTCCACCACGCTCAACGCTTTTATACTTAGCCTCAAAATCAAAATAGCTAGGCGTTGAGTGTGTCCACCACACTCAACGCCTTTGGACTTAACCTACAAACCACGCAACGCCTGTTATCCAGAGAGCTGTAACTTAACTAAAAAAAATTCTAAACTCTTCTTTCTACTCCTTCTACCCGGCTACAGCTACCAACTAAGCTGGGCTAAACTTAGTACACTAATTTCCTACCTCCAGCCCCTATCTGGGCACAAAATGACAACTAGGGAGAGATAAAAAATTGAAATCTGGGCAAGATTTAGACAGAACTAACTCGGGACAATGCCTGCAGCAGCCCTAGCTTCAACCTCCAGGAAAAATTGAAAGAAAGAGGAAAAAAATAACATGAATTAACAAGCTTGTCAAGGGCAAAGAGCACCACTTGCCTCTACCTCCAGGAAACAGCAGTTGCCCTACCAAACTCCGGCACCGGCGGCAAGATCGGCCACAAAAACAGCAAACCTGAAGCTTAAAGAGGAAAAAATGAGCAAACCTGAAGAGACCTTAGCTTCTAATACAGCTCTAGAGCATGCAAAACTTACATAGGAAGGAAGATCTGAGTGAAAGCAGTCCAGATCTGCCCTTACTTGAGAAAACTGAGCCCTAACCCTCCAGAAATCGCCGGCCGAAGTTCCAGCACTTCCGTCGCCCGAAGTCTTCCGCTGGAAGCTTTTCGTCTCTCTTTTCTTGGAGAAGATGAAGGAGATATACTAAAATAAGCTATATTATACTATATCCAGCCACCAAGGTAATAAATTATTACTAAGTCAACCACTATAGCTATAAAATATGATAAAATCTTATCATATAAAAATTACAGCCACCCATAAAAAGGCAGCCATTACCTAAAAGTTATAATATACTATATCTTAAGACTCTTAAGTCAAATAAAATTCTGCCACTATAAAATAATAAAGATTAATATAATATTATTTAAAGATTAAATAACACCAAATAAAACGTCAAAACGACGCGAAAATCCAACTATCTCGGAATTTAACGAAATTCATAACGAATCTAGTGGCGAAGTCGGAACCGTCATCCGACAAACAAAACTCGGGCTAACACTTCCCTAAACCCAAAACACAAGCATTCTCGGAGAGGCTCCACCGAGTCACCAAAACAGACTCCGGCTCGCTAGGGAACTTTGCAAACAGGCTACAACACAAGCCACTCAGAGAGTCTTAAGAGCTAAGACCATGCTCTAACAACGGCAAAATGCCGAAAATGCGTCAACGTAACGTCAAACAAGGATTAAACAATCACAGAAAAAATCGGGAGCGTTACATTTGACATTTTAATAAAAAATATAACAAAACTACAAAATAAGCATTCTATAAGACATAAACAGTCCAATAAAATTCCATAAGCAATTAATGTCCATATTAGAAAACCACTCCAAAAAGGTTTGTTTTTAGCTTACAGTTTGCCAAGAATCAGGGAACCACGAAATGGAGGATGTGCGATATTAGCATAGGAGGACGAAGGGGAGGGAGGAGATGAATCACCTGTGGAAGGAATGAAATCACTGGTTGCGAGAACGGGTTGATAAAGGAGAAGGCGAGCCTCGAGGAAGCCAAGAACGCGGCGCAACGTCGGAGATGCCGAGATGGAGAAGGAAGAAACCCTAAAAGCTCGCTACGGCTACGATGGATGTTGCCAAAATGAAGAAAATGAAGAGGCGCGGGCGCTCTGCGCTCAGGACTTCGGGACTTCGGGAGGACATCAGGCGTGATTTTGTGGAAAAAAAAAAGAGAAATCATAAATGATTTCCTTTATCGAGGGGCATTATCCTGCATTTCCTCTGCCCGCTAGTTGTACATCCCGCCGAATCGACAACCCGCAAAACGCCAAAACTCCAAGCCTCAAAAGGACATACATTGTCTAACAATTATTTTATATTTTATTTTGAGCCAGCTCGAATCATAAATCGAGCGACTCGTGATCGGCTCGAAATTGACTCGGTATTAATTTCGAGTCATTTTGATTCGAATCAAAATGATTGAATCATTTTATTCTGATTTCGATTCGACTGAAAATTCGAGTGATTATCGAGTTTTGATTATTATGTGTAGCCCTAACTACAGGCGTGGGCGTGCAGTTAAGGCTGGGCCTGGGAGACTTCGATCGGCATGGAGGTGGAAGACGCAGATGCAGACACGAAGGGAGTGGAATAATGGTCGCAAGGGTTGGAGGAGGTGATTAGGAGTGAACCTAGCAGGCTTCGATCGGTGGGAAGAAGGAGATCTACAGTGGGCTTCGAGGGATTTTCACGCTGGGAAGGATGAACAGGAGGTTTTCTCCTTCCAATATAGGGGATCGTGGGTTAGGCAAGGGAAACAGTTAACAAGAAATGAAAATAAGTGAAAAGATAACTGAAAAATAAACCGAGGCTTCATAGCCCGGGTTCGCGGCGTCACACCACGGATGATTGTCGATCTGGATTCTCTCATAATACAAGCAATGACTGTAAATTTCAATGATCGTAAACTGCAAAACCCGCCCCTATTTATAACAAGAGGGGCGGTTGGGCACCCGGCGTGAACCGCAATGATCATCTGTTATGCTCGATGTCCTAAAAAGCTAAATACAAGCCCAAAAAATTAAAATAAAATATACATAAATATGTAAAACGACGCTCCGGACGCGCTCGTGGTCTCAAATCGCCGATCTGATCAATTCAGTACGGGTAAATAAGCAAAAATAGGTCCCGCCGAGTGGTAGCCCGATCTCCTCCATTGAATACGATCAAGCGGCCAATCCCCATCAGTCGTACATGAGATCAAACGTTCGCATAGAGCACACTTGAGCATAGCATTTTTTTGAAATTTTGTGCTTAAAATTAATACATTTTATTTCCGGCAAAAAACCAAAATACACAACACATTATTTCTAACACCCAAATTTTATTAAAGGCAAATTTTTTTGTTTATCAAATTCTAATTCCTTTGTTTGAAGAGGTTATAGTGTGGGGGTCGGCCGAACTCATAAGATTATGTATTGAGGTGGGAGGTCAATGGTCACAATTTTGTATCAGAGCTAACAAAAGAAGTTAAATTAGGTGATTGAATGTGGAGCCTTTAGTGTTCCAGTGTATGTGATGATTGATTATCTATATGTTTGTTTAAGATGTTCCACACGTCGAAGCGGTGAGAATAGGTGGTGTTCGAGACCACCAATAATTGAAATACTTGGTTGATTTTCACCCGCAAATCTTTGAGCGCACTTGGCAATCATATGATGTTGAGGACTGACTAGTCTGGATTGGTGAGTTGCAGATGCCCAAAGAAACTATTGAGGAGATGAAGGTTTCATTGCCAACCTTCATGCTAGATGGAGATGTTGAGATATATGCTCCGTTTGGGGGGACTTATTTTTACCGGTCAAGCAGTTACGACCGCATGAACCGGGGCCCAAACGGAGCCATAGTGCCAGAAGAAACAAACCAGAGGATTTATTTGTCTCCTAGATTCTCAAGATGATATGCTTCTACCTCGACACGATTGGCCTTGCTGGATAGTTTTTGGGATTCCGTCAACAAAATACCCCTAATGATACATATGAACAAGACTCACCTAGCTAAGTCGATGCGTTGGTGCAAGTTAGGGATGAAGAAAAGTCCCATTAAGTCTGCAAGGTTCTTTGAGAGCATCCCAGAGAGTCATTGATGGCATTGAAGAGCTATTAAATCAAGGATACATTCATCCCAGTTTCTCTCCATGGGGAGCACCTATGCTTTTGCAAAGATTTTGTAAGAAGAATGACAGGAGTCCTCGCCTCAATAGAAATTATAGAGACTAGAATAAGATGAGGGTGATGAATGAGTATCAAATTCCACTGATCTGTTCAACCAGCAAGTTGAATCTCCTTGTATTCTAAATCAAATTTAAAATTGAGAACTATCAACTGCAAATAAAGGACGACATATCGAAAACTGCATTCGGCTGAATGGTCATTATGAGTTTTCGATATTGTCATTTAGGTAGATGAATGAGCAATAAATGTAAATGGATTTGAACATAGTGTTAAGGAAATTCTAGGACAGATTCCACATAGTGGTCATTAGTGATATATTAGTATACTCGAAGGTAGAAGGAGTCCGCTCAACAATTGTGTATTGTATTTCAGTTTTTGAGGGAGAATCAGACAAATAAAGCCATGAGGGCCTGCTAGAGGCCAAAAAATCAGTACTAAATATACATCATTTTTGCATACAAGAACATGGAGGATCAGCCTTTTGCATAGAGCACACGCTTATCCGTTCGTTTGCACCGTTTTCACAACCGGTTTTGGTTTTCAGTTTTCGCGGTCTAAAAATAGGTGTTCGTTTGGCCATGTTTTGCACGGTTTTGGTTTTGAACTGAAAACGCTCGGTTTTCATTCCTTCTAACTTTGCTCAGATCCAAAACAGACCTACCGAGGTCTGTTTTGCTCGGTTTTGAAAATAGAAGACAACGGAAAATGTCTTCGCTTCTTCCTCGGCGGGAGATCTTCTAGGTGTTCGATCAGCAAGCTGACAGAGGTATTTGTCTGTTTTGCTTCTTGATCTCCATCGCCTATACCTTCTTCCCAGAACGGATTTTCTCCGGTAACTTCTTCCCGGAACTGAGCTTCTTCCCGATAAAACCCCTCCCGATCTTCTTCCCGGCTCCCGTCAGGAACTACTTCTTCTCGGCTTCCCGGAGCTGTTTTCTTCTTTTTCTTCTTCCCGGAGCTGTTTTCTTCTTCTTCTTCCCGGAGCTGTTTTCTTCTTCTTCCCGGCCAAAACCCTCTCGGGTAACTTCTTCCCAGAACTGACGTCGTCGACTGCTGGCAAGATGAAGAAGGCCTTGGGACTTAAGCCATCAAAAAAAAAGCCCAGGGAAAGATAGCGGTCCCTCGAGAAACCCTAAACCCTGAAAATCGATTCAAACGAACATAAGTTTTTGTTTTGTCTCAAAGCGAACTTGAAAACCATGTTGCCAACGAACATAAGTTTTCGTTTTGCCCCAAAACGAAAACACTTCTTTTTTTTCTCATTTTAAATCAAAACGAAAACTGCAAATGAAAACATTGCAAACGAACGAGACCTTAAATAAGAATAAAAGAAGTTAAATTAGGTGATTGAAAGTGGAACCCTGAGTGTTCCAGTGTATGTCATGATTTATTATCTATATGATTGTTTAAGATGTTCCACAGGTCAAAGCAGTGAGAATAGGTGGTGTTCGAGATTACCAATAATTGAAATACTTGGTTGACTTTCACCCCCAAATCTTTGAGGGCACTAGGAAACCATATGATATTGAGGACAAACTAATCTGGATTGGTGAGCTGTACAGCCCATAGAAATTATTGAGAAGCTAAGAGATAGTGGCAGGAGACACAAACCAGAAGATTAATTTGTCTCCTAGATTCTCAAGACGATACATGACTACCACTACACAATTGGCCTTGTAGGAATAGTTTCTGAGATTCGGTCAACGAAATATCCCTAAATGAGACATATGAGCAAGACTCGCCCAGCTAAGCCAATGCGTTGGTGCAAGTTAGGGATGAAGAAAAGGCTCATTATTTCTACAAGGTTCTTTGAGATCATCCCAGGCAGTCATTGATGGCATTGAAGAGCTATTAGACCGAGGATACATTCATCCTAGTATCTCTCCACGGGGAGCACTTACGCTTTGCAAAGATTTTGTAAGAAGAATAAACCGAAGTCTTCGCCTCTAAGTCAATAATAGAGAATTGAATAAGATGAAGGCGATGAATAAGTATTACATTCCACGGATAGATCATCTGTTCAACCACCTTTGGATCTCCGTTTATTCTAAATCAAATTTAAAATCGAGAACTATCATTTGCGAATAAAAAATGACATCTCAAAAACTACATTCAGAACACATACGGTCATTATGAGTTTTTTATATTGTCATTTAGGTTGACGAATGAGCAATGAGTATTCATGGGTTTGATAAACATAGTGTTTAGTCAAGAGAAGGGAGGATCATCTTTTCATGATAGAGTTTGCCTACAACAATAGTTTCCAAGCGAGCATTCGGATGGTATTCTTAGGGCATGTGATTAGCAGTGATGCAGTTTATTTTGTCATGTTCATTGATGATCACTTTAGAAAGATATGACTTACTTTCTGAAGCAAAAGTGCGAGGTCCTGCCTCCTGACAAAGTTTGTTGAGTTCAGAGCAAAGGTAAAGAAGATGACTTAGAAGCTGATCAAGCAGGTGAGATTTGAAAATGAAGGAGAATACATTGGAACATTTGATGTTTACTGCAAGGAGCATGGTATAGTGCATGAGAAGACAATTCCAAGGACAGCACAGCAGAACGGGCTAGCAAAGAGGATGAACAAAACTATCGTGGAAAAGATCAGATGTATGATCTCACAGGCTGGAATGGGCATGTAATTCTGGGCAGAGACAACACAGACTGCAGTGAATCTTATCTATCTGTCTCCTGCACCATTGGATGGAGATGTTCCAGAGTGAGTATGGTCTGGGAAAGATGTGTCTTATGAACATGTGAGGGTGTTCGACTGCAGAGCACATGTTCATGTCCCCAAAGAAGAAAGATCTAAGCTTGATGAAAAATCCTGAGAGTGCATCTTATTGGGATTACCACATGAGTTTGTGTTGAAGCTAGGAAAATCCTGAATTTAAATGTTTGGACCTAAGTGTAGCTTGAAGTTACTGAACCCGCGATCCAAAGTCCCGAGTTCGAAGGCTAGTGCAAATGACCGTTCCACCATACCCGCAGCCACCCAGGAGATCCTGAATCAGATGGGTCTTGGCGACAAGGTCAAGCAACCCGTCGAGGACCTGAACGCATCCCTGACTCCAACTCAATCTGACCTTACCTCGCTGATGGATGATACTGGGGAAGATGTGAGCGCGCCCCTGGTGAATATTCAGCCTAATTTGTCCTCGCAGCAGGATGATACTGCTGAGGATGGGAACGCCGAACATCCCCTCGACACATGCTCGACCGAAGTCGTCCTCACTGCTAGATGATACTGTTCAGGATGGGAACGCCTCACGAGTTTGGGGAAGAACGTCTTCATTTTTACATGGTCGTTTTATGTAACCTAGGATTGGGCTTTGAAAATTAAATAATTTTGTAATTAAACTATTTTAAAATAACTTTATGGATTTTGAAAGGATTTGAAAGGATTTGAAACATAAGGGGTTTTAAGCTTTTAAAAGGGCGGCCGAGCGGGTCACCACGAAATCTTCGTGCGTAACGCAACTCTTAATGACAAACTTCAAGAAGAACTTTATTAGTTATTTAGAAAATTTCCGTCGGCGCCTAACGGATCGAGTTGTAGTAGAATTTGTACGGTCACAAGCACAATCACAAACAAGTTATGGAATAACGGAAATTAAGTAACTAGAACGCTTGAAGCAAGTTTTTAATTATTCAAAAGAAAAGATGCATAAATTTAAAACTAACGAATTGAGCAATGGTTGAGGGCTTGAGGGCCGCTACCACACGGGATCCAATCAAATCAACTTCACATGCAGAATCAATTCGGAGTTCGCCCGGCCGTGACTGGAGGTGACGGTCTAAGCTTCTGTTGGGTAATACTGGGAACCCGTCGGCCGGAAATAACGAGTGTGCTGTCACGTAATTTTCATGTTGATGTTATTTTGGTGTTTGGGGAGGGGCAAGTTAGTATTTTTACTTGTGCTATGTTAGGGTTTTTGTTTAAGGGCAATGTTAATAGCACCCCTCTATTGACTAATAGCACCCCAAACAAGCCAAAATAACACATTGAAATGGCTGCTAATAGCGACTTTAAGGGTGCTATTAACATTGCCGTTGTTTAAATACCCGGGTTGAAGATGAATGGGGAATGTGAAAACTGTGCGCTTAATTTCTCTGCTTTCACCGGGTGGCTGCCGCGGGATTTTCCCGTGCACTTCCTGTCCATCCCTTCAGGATTTACTTTGATTGAATGCAATAGTTCCGGAGTGCTATTTGTTAGATCTTGCGCCATTGCTGTGAGTGGTGGTTGAACAGGTAGCCGCTGAGATCGGGAAACACAAGAAGTTGCATCAGTTGCAGGTGAACGGGCCGGCGCAGGCGCTCGCCGGAATTAGAGTCTCGGGTCGACGGCGAGTTCCTGGGCGTTGACGGCGGAGGATGAGGAGTAGGCGGCCCGCCGGAAAAGGGTCTCGCGGTCGACGGCGGGGAACTGGAGGTCGCTCCTCTTCCTGGACGGAAACGACAGCCGTGAGGGCAGGGAGTCGTTGTCGTAAGCTTGCACGGCGGCAATAAACAGGGGCCTGTTGTCGAGGCGGCTGGAGCTTCGGCAGAGGAGGTCGATTTCACCGGGAAAGTAGGTAAGCCGTAACTGCAGAGGTAAACGACGAGTCGCTTCTCTGCTTTCTGTCCGGTCCCCTTCAATACAGCAACTGTCCTCCTTTTTAATGATTTTCAATTTATTTCCTATAACAAGCAGACCACTGAGCCAAACTGCCAGTCCGGGGAGACAATCTAACCGCTGCGCCTGTGGCTAGAAATCAAGCCGCCCGATCTCTTCAAGCTTCAACAGAGGGGAACCATTAGGGCATGATGTCAAAATATAGAACAAACATTGATCGAGAGGGAGAGGGGGAGAGGATCCGGATTCTCTCCATCTCTGAGGGAGAAAGTGAGGAGTATCCGTTAAAACCTAATGAGAACTTTTATCCGGAGGAAGACGCGCGCAGACGCTTGCTCTTGCCAGGAATTTCGAGCTTTGAGAGGTCGGCCGGGAAATGGAAGCCGAAGCAAGAATGAGGAGAGGGAGAGAGAGGCGGAGTGACGCTCCTTGCTTCTTCTTGGATGTTCTTGGATGTTCTTGGATGTTCTTGGATGTTCTTGGATGTTCTCGGATGTTCTCGGATGGACAGAGGAGGAATGCACAATGGATATATAGTGAGAGGGCGTGCTGCTCTGCTCAACACAAGGCCAACTTCAACAGCTTCTGGAAGAAGGACCCGCTCCACTCCGCATAACCGTTTTCTATTTCAGGAGCAGCATCAGCAAAATATCTTCTGCGA
Organism: Platanthera zijinensis; assembly: GCA_039513925.1. Lineage (NCBI taxonomy): Eukaryota > Viridiplantae > Streptophyta > Magnoliopsida > Asparagales > Orchidaceae > Platanthera > Platanthera zijinensis. The sequence goes on along the minus strand of CM077080.1, from coordinate 25,288,881 downwards.
TTCTCCCGGCCCCCACATCAACTAAATTAATTATAACATCCCGACTTAATATATTTTAGAAACCAACAAAACCAACTAAATTGGTTCCACTTCTTGTGAGTGTCGTCGCTCCACAACCGAAAATTATTGTCTTTCTTCTATTTATGTCTTTTCAAAATTAATAATGATAAATAGACGTCTGTCATATGTGTACATGGGAAAATTTTTAGGTGCACATAATGCACGCTCCTCTTGTGTCCATTTAAATAGCTCCAAACCTGTGGGGCCCACTTTCTTTCTCCCCCTTCGGAAAGAAAAATTCAAAAATCCCTCCTCTCCTCACCTCCGCCATCGCCATCGCCGCACATCTAGGGTTTCACAGACCATCCACACCTCCTCCCGTGCCCCTCCGTAGACGTCGGCTGCAAGGTGAAGCCATTTGAGTTCCAGAGGCAGCTTATTCTTGCAATCAAATCTCCCTCCGGTTGGTAAGCAAGCTATACTTTTCTCAACTAATAGTTCTGATGTAGTGCTTACATGGATTTTCTTCTAATGCATGTGTTCTCGAACATTTGAAAACTCAGAAGTAGTTCATATTACTTGATGCAGCAAACATATGAGAAATCGATAGTTAATAGTTATGACAATGTAAGTCTTTAAGCTTTCTTCTCTGTCAATATTCTACCTTCATTCTAAGTATTTCAACAGAGAACGGGCAAGATGTAGTATATTTTTCCCAGCTGAATGTTCATATTACAGTTGGAATATTATTTGCTCGACTCTTAATTACAACTGTATTTTTTTCAATTACAACTGGATTTTTTGTATTACAACTGTAATTATGTTTTAATTTGCAGAAAGGAAGCGTAACATTTCCTATTGTACAAAGTGAGGAGGAAGCATATGCTGCGTACTGCAACTATGCTCATAAAACAAGTTTTAGTGTTAGGAAGCAGAATATTGTTTATTGAAGACATACGATGATTATTAAGGGCCGAAGGTATTATTGCGCCAAGTCTGGTGTAAATGTATCAAAACCGATGATTGACGAAAAAAAAGTACCGCAAGTTGGATACTCGCACAAGTTGTTTAGCCTGCATATATTTCAATGCAGATAAAGAAGGGAAGAATTTAGAGGTTACAAAATTCGTCAAGGAACATAACCACCCTCTAGCATCAAAAAATGACAAGCATTTACTGAGATCTCATCGCAGTATATCTAATGTCCAAGCTAGTCTTCTGAAGAATATGACTGGTGTGGGTATTAGAACAACCAATGCATACAACTTTCTTGTCGATGAAGTAGGTGGTGTTGAAAATATAGGGTTTTCTAAGACCGATGCCTATAATTTTGTCCAACGAGAAAGAAAAGCTCTAATAGATAGTGGGGACGCCACGAACCTGTCAAAAATATTGCAGGAACAACACTCAAATGATAATATGTTTTCCTATGATATTCAAACTGATGAAATGAACCGGCTGATACGTTTTATTTGGATCGACGAACGTAGTAAAATTGATTATGATTGTTTCGATGATGTTATCATATTTGATATCACATATCGATAAAACAAGTACTACTTGACATGTGCCCTCTTTATTACTGTTAACCACCATTTGCAGAATATTTTTGTTGGCGGGACATTCATAGCAACAGAGACCATTGAATTTTTTGTTGGGTGTTCGAGACTTTCTTGAGGTTTGTTGGGGGAAAACAACCCATCACGATATTTATGGATCAAGACCAGACAATGACTGTTGCTATTGAGAGAGTTTTTCCCAATACTCGACATCGTTTGTGTCAGTGACATATCTCAAAAGAAGCACCGTCAAAGGTACCTGCTTTCAATCATGATAAATATATTAGATCTCTTTTCTACAATTGTATGAATAAATGTGACAGTGATGTTGAATTTGAGAATTGTTGGAGTGATATGATAAGAAGAGGAAACCTGGACGAATACAGGTGGTTGCAAGACTTATTTAAGGTTAAAATGAAATGGTCAACCGCTTTCAATAAAAAGAGTTTAGATCTCGGTATATTATCGACCCAAAGGAGTGAATCAGGCAATAATGTTTTACATGGTTGTTCTAAAACAACCAGTTCACTGGTTGAATGTTATGTTGGTTTGGACAAATTAACCTCAAGTTGGCGTCGACCCGAACACGATGAAGATTTTCGATGCAAACATGGTAGTGTAACATTAAAGTATAAGGATTGCCTACTACTCAAAAAATATCAAAGATTTACACTGTTATTCCTTGTTTGAGCAATCATTTATGGACGATGCTGTTGGTGTCTGTATTGTAGAGGAATTAAGAATAACTGACGATCATATCTTGTATGTTACACAATATTCTGACATGGCCAATAATGTTAAACAGTGGTTCGTATCATTTCATCCAACTAATTATGATGTCGATTGTTCATGCAGAGGGTTTCAAACAAAGGGAATATTATGCAAACATATTTTAAGAGTGTATAATCATAAAAATGTCACTCAAATACCTGAGAAATACATACTCAGCAGATTACTTTTAAGGCGAAGAAGGATGTGTATCGTTTCAAGAGTGCAAGTCTGGATGACTTTGACTCCAATTTAGTGTTCAGGAGTCATATGATGCGGTTTACCTATGATCTCACTCGTCGGGTAGAAGATTGCAAGATTGCCAGAGAGCATGTACTAAGTGCTATGAATGAAATTGCTAAGAAGTCAGATGAGATATTAGATGATGATGAGAAGACAAAAAAAGGTATATTTCCTAATAATCATAAAGTCAAGGGTAAAGTTCGGGATCCACCGGCAATACGACGTAAGGGGAGATCGAACAACCGACCTAAAAGTCATTGGGAGAAACCAACGAAAAGAAAAAAGTAAGAAATTTTGTATGCACAAGCCACATGTACACATGGGACAGACGTCTATTCATCATTATTAATTTTGAAAAGACATAAATAGAAGAAAGACAAAATAGTTTTCGGTTGTGGAGCGACGACACTCATAAGAAGCGGAACCAATTTAGTTGGTTTTGTTGGTTTCTAAAATATATGAAGTCAGGGTTTATAATTAATTTAGTTAATGCGGGGTGGACAAGAGAATCGCATAAGATATTTTGCTGCTGCTGCTTCTGAAACAGAAAATGGTTACGCGAAGTGGAGCGGGTCCTTCTTCCAGAAGCTGCTGAAGCTGACCTTGTGTTGAGCAGAGCAGCACACCCTCCCACTATATATCCACTGTGCATTCCTCCTCCTCCGTCCATCCGAGAACATCCGAGAACATCCAAGAACATCCAAGAACATCCAAGAAGAAGCAAGGAGCGTCACTCCGCCTCTCTCTCCCTCTCCTCATTCTTGTTTCGGCTTCCATTTCCCGGCCGGCCTCTCAAAGCTCGAAATTCCTGGCAAGAGCAAGCGTCCACGCGCGTCTTCCACCGGATAGAAGTTCCCATTAGGTTTTAACGGATACTCCTCACTTTCTCCCTTAGAAATGGAGAGGATCCGGATTCTCTCCCCCCTCTCCCTTTCGATCAATGTTTGTTCTATATTTTGACATCATGCCCTAATGGTTCCTCTCTATAGCAGGTCAAGCCTCCCATCTAAAGAAGCATCAGATCTCTTCTCCTACCACCCCAAGCCATCAAATTAAGGTACAATAAAATGATTTTCTTCGCCAAAATTAGAACGAAATTGGGGATTTGTGGGTGAAAGCGAAGTATGCCTGTATACAACAACTCTGGATGCCATGCTCTCATCAAATCTTTTGGATACCGGCCTTGACTATGGATGGTCGAGTCAACAATGAAGTTCACAATTAAGTATTTAACAACACAACCGCAACATAGAGGGTGAATTAGGGTTTAAATTTATTCTCGTGATACTATAAATATTAGAGTTATGAGAAAGCATGCACAACACAATCACAGGAAAAAAAGAGAGCAAGACACCAATTATATAAATATTCAAGACACCTCTACACTTATCCGGGTCCTTGCCTCACTATATTCAATAGCAAGCATCACTAGTTAGTCATTCCTTCCTTACTAATCGGGAATTTTTGGTGATCACGAGGATCAGAGAACACTACTATACACCCTTATAAGCTTTGATCATCTATATACTATATTAAAAATCGATTAACTACACCTCTTAGATTTCACATTAGATTTAGATTTAGGCTTTCAAGGCTTTCCTGATTTACAGTCTGTTTGAACTTCGTTTTAAAAGCCGTTTCTCATTTCATACTATATTTCGATTTCAATTCCCCGTTTCTCATTTCATACTATATTTTGATTTCGATTTCAATTCCCCGTTTTAAAAATCGTTTCTCATTTCATACGACATATTGTTTTAAATTTTCAAACTCTGGTTTCATAATATAATTCGTTTTAAATTTAAATACAAGATTATGTTTCAGAAAACGATCTCATGGTTCCTCTTTCTCATTCCGTTTTTGAATTCCTTTAAAATACACATATTTAGATTTCAATTTAGAATTTCTTTCAGATTTAGATTTCATTACATATTAATTGTCGTCAAGAATACGACAATTTAAAATTACATTTACACTTCATTACATATTAATTACACAGATTTAGAGTTCTCATTGCATATTTTTTGGTTAATTCCATAGATTTAGAGTTCATTCCTGTTCTAATTATATTTACAGTTCTAATTACACAGATTTAGAGTTCATTCCTGTTTCCCATTACGTTCTTGAGTTCGTTTTGAAACCCAGTTTTTTTAAAAAAAATTGGACTTCCTATTAGATTAGGTGTAAAATTTTGCGTTTCTTATTTCATTTTGGATTTCGTTTTCTATTTCCATTTTTTAAAACGTTTTGGTCTTCCTATTAGATTTAGGCTTCATTTGGTTCAATACATATTTTTGGGAACGTTTCTCAAGGGGGGCGGGTGGAAACGTCTAGTTTGCTCAATACCTTAGATTTCAAATATTTAAAATTAAAAATTACATTTAGAGTTCATTACATATTAATTACACAGTTTTAGAGTTCTTATTACATATTTTTTTAGTTAATTCCAGAGATTTAGAGTTCATTCCTGTTCTAATTAGATTTACAGTTCTAATTACACGGATTTAGAGTTCTCATTTAGAGTTCATTCCTGTTTCTCCTTACATTTCCAAATTAATATGAATGACTTATGCTGAAGTCTCAATATAGTTATGGGCACCATATGGTGAAGCTAGCTCTTCACCTTTTTTACACCATTGACTTGTTAGAAGCTCTTCTATGCTATTATGACCATGACCTACTGCCACATTCTTCTAAAAGTGAATTATTAATTTTAATAGTACTGTGGTTCTTAAGAAACTGCATTGCCCCAGTACAAACATGCAGTTCAAGTCATGAAGGGGGCAGTTATTCATTGATTTCAGTAGCCTCTTCTATACTTTTGATGTGAATTTGGGTTATTCATATGATTAGGTCCAACCCCAATCTAACCGTTGAAAGTTTGGAATAAAAACCCAAATTCATGTGATATCCAAATTAAGCTCTTGATTTAGCAACTTTAATTATTGAGCATATGCCCCCCATTAAATTTTAAAATCATATTTTAAGTTCCAAATGTCTGATCAGATATTTTACTAGCCAAAAGAAAAGTGAAGTTTTGGTTCTCTAATTAACGTGCTTATTAATTTATCTTCTCTTAATCCTATTTTCAACTAATGAATCCATGTTGTATTGCTATAATCAGCCTGTGTCTTGCTGATCAAACTCCAATTTATTAGTTAATTCAGAGGACCTTTAGATTGTTTAAATCAATTTCATCAGTTCATGACAATAAAAAATCTCATGTTTTCAGAAGACTAATCGTCACCCTGATTAAAATTTAATTTGATTGTTCATTTGATTAAAATTTCTTTTGATTATTTGATGCCCATGTTGAAATTTAAGTTTTAATTAACTGCAGGAGAATGAAGTGATATAGGCGAATCGAGGAATTTATATAAAATAAAAACCACATTTGTTATCAAATCATGACAATAGAAGTATAGCAAAGAAGCAAGAGCAGCACCTTCTTACTAACTCATATGAGTTTTCCTTCATAGGCACAATAGACTATCACCAAGAGACTTCCACCAGAAAATGCCATTCTCAAATTCAATGCAAGGTAAATTCTTTTCTTTGGTTCTTATATTTCTTCATCTCTTCTCCTTGACTATTTTAATTTGGTTCTCTGCTTCTTCCTTTTATTCATTGTCGGAAGATTTTTAATGTTACAATTTATAATAAATTAAACTGCTAAAATTATTGGCAGAGTCTCTCTCTATGTAGAGATTTGGTATATGATATCATGTATTTCCATAACAAGTCAATTAGATAACTGGTTCAGTTATGCAGGTCGATTTTACTTATTTTAATTAAAACATTGTTGAACCCTTAACATCCATGACAAACAGCTGAAGCACTTGGGTTTTTTGAACACACATATGACTCATTTCAACTCATGATCTGAGAGTTGGGGTTGAATAAAAACATCATTTGGTTTCATTCAATCTAAATTTATAAAGTCTATTTTAATCCACCATCAGTAGGTAATTATATAGAATGGTAAATATACTAAAAACGAAACTAAGCCTATATACATATTGGTAAATATAGATTTGGAAGTGCTAAATTATATATGTAGCTGTTTATTTGACCGCCCACAATCAACGTCGTCGCCCACAACCAACGTCGCCGCCCACGACCAACTGCGCCCCCAAGACAAATGTCGCCTCCTTGACAAATGTCGCACACCACGATAATTGTCTCCCACATGACAATTGTCGCCCCCACGACAGATGTCGTCCCCACGACAGATGTTGCCCCCACGACAGATGTCTCCCCCCCGACAGATGTCCCCCCCCCCCCCGACAGATGTCGCCCCCCCCACGACAATTGTCGCCCCCCCACGACAAATGTCGCCCCCACGACAAATGTCGCCCCCACGACAAATGTCGCCCCCACGACAAATGTCGCACCCTCGCCGAATGCCCCCCCGTGCTGAAGGCCCGTGCCTGTCACTCGTTATTAAAAAAGATACAGTGCATAATCGCCTTTCAATTGCAATACATGACTTAAAACAAATAAGTAAATTTGCAACCCATGTACAACATATCATCAATTATTAAATAGATATGTCAGTTAATTTTATAATTATTAAAATGCATTGGCTCACTCGAACTAACCCGGTCTTATTCCTACTCACGCTAGACACTCGCCCTAGATTGAGGAGGACTGGGAAGCGACGACATGCCTTTACTAAATGCGGCCCAATTTAATATAGCTCGACGCACATATTATTTTTATAATTTGGCTATGCGCGGACCGAAATTAATTTGGATATTTACACCCACCCATGGTGGGTGGTTACGGTGGAGGTTACCCTGGTGGTTACCTGCGTAACAGACGACCGTGATCACTAGGAATGATCGGACATTAGAGGTTGAAGGGACGTCGACCGAAGCGGAAGACCGGCCTGGGAGGGGCGACTGGCCGACCGACCCGAAATTACCGACCAGGCGGCCGCTCGACTTGATGAGGCCGGCCGGGGAGGCCACCCCGGCGCCGACTCTTCAGAGGCCGTCTGGGCGACGCCGGCACCGACCTCACGGAGGTCGGGCGGGCGAGGCCCCCGTGCGCCGGCCTCACGGAGGCCAGCCGAGCGAGTCCGCTCAGGCGTCGGCCTCACGGAGGCCGGCCGGGCGAGGCCGCTAGGGGTGGAAATAGGCCAGGCCAGGCCAGTCCTTATGGAAAACAGGCCCGGCCTACATTAGTCTTTTTGGTCCTGAGCCTGACCTACTAGCCTGATGTAGGCCAAAATATAGGCCTAGCCTGACCTATTTTGCAAAACGGGTAGGCCTGTAGGCCTACTTAATAATTCAATTTTAATATACTATTAGTAATTAGGTAATTAGGGATATTTAAGTTTATATAATAAATTAATTTTATTTATTATTTAAAAATAATGTAGGCCGATCTGCAGGCTTACATGCCAGGCTTTAATAATAGAGGTCTGAGCCTGTTTTAAAAAACATGCCCAATTATAAGCCTATATTTATGGTAAGTAGAAAATAGGCCAGGCCAGGCCGATGGCAGGCCAGGCCGCAGGCCCATGATAGGCCGCCTTGCCTATTTCCACCCCTAGAGGTCGCCCGACGTTCGACTCACAGAGGCTGTTCGGGCGCCGGCTTCACGGAGGCTGTCCGGGCGCCGACTTCACGGAGGCCGGTCAGGCAAGGCCACCCCAGCGCCGGCTCTTCGGAGCCCGACCGGGCGGCGCCGACACCGACCTCACGGAGGCCGAACGGGCTAGGCCTCCTGGGCGCCGACCTCACGGAGGCTGGTCGAGCGAGGCCGCCCGGGCGCCGGCCTCACGGAGGGGCACCGACCTCACGGAGGCTGGCCAAGCGAGGCTACCCGGGCGCGGACCTCGCGGAGGCCTGCCGGGCAAGGCCTCCCGGTGTCGGCATGGACAACAGTCTCGCAGAGGAGCCGGCTTCGCGGGGGCCGGCCGGGCAAAAGCGTTGCAGAGCACGCGGCCGCGGGCGGTGCTTGCGGAGGTGGCTGCTAGTTCGAAGGGCCGGCGGCCGACGGTTGGTTGCGCGCGCGGGGATCGGGCACGGGGTGGTTACTCGCATAACCTCCCCTCCCACGGGCCCGAGGATGCGCGTGTGGATCATGGAATTCTAGTTAACCGCAACCCGAAATCCCTATAATTTGTGGGAGACCCCAACAATCATCAATTATTAATTGATTTGTCAAGTTAATTTTATAATTAATTTGCTTATTAATGATAATGATGAAAGTGACGATGATAATGATGAAAGTGACGACGATGATGCTAGTGCACAATGATAAAAATGCTAATGAAAATGATGAATGTTTATCTTGGATAGATGATGATGTCGATGAATGTAATAGTGATGATAATAATATTATTAATTGATGATGATTGTTGGGTACTTCTAAAAAGTCAACACAACAAGTTTAAAAGCCATGACTGGGCGGTGGCTCTTCGAAGGCCGTCCAGGCGGCGCAGACCGACCTCACGGAGGTCGGGCGGGCGAGGCCGCCCGGGCGCCGACCTCCCGGAGGCTGGCCGGGCGAGGCCGCCCGACGTTCGACTCTCGAAGGCCGGCAGGGTGAAGCCGCCCGTGCAAGGCTGCCCGGGCGCCGGGCACAGAGGCCGACCACGCGAGGCCTCCCGGGCAGGGCCGCCCGACGTTCGACTCACGGAGGCCGTCCGGGTGAGGCTCCCCGGGCGTCGACCTCACAGAGGCTGGTCGGGCGAGGCCTCCACGTCTGCTGCTCCTAATTGCGCCTCTGTGCGCCCCATTCCTAAGCGCACCACCGCGCGAGCAGCTTCTAAGCACACCTCTGTGCGCTCTGCTCCCAAGCGTGCTTCCACTCGCGTTGCTCCTAAGCGCACCTCTGTGCGCTCTGCTCCCAAGCGTGCTTCCACGCGCGTCGCTCCTAAGCGCACCTATGTGCGCTCTGCTCCCAAGCGCACCTCTGCGCGCTCTGCTCCCAAGCGTGCTTCCACACGCGTCGCTCCCAAGCGCACCTATGTGCGCTCTACTCCCAAAGCGCGCCTTCGCGCGCGCTGCTCCTTAGCGCGCCTTCGCGTGTTCTGCTCCCAAACGCGCCTCCGCTGTTCCTGAGCGCTCGCTTTGCTCCGGAACGACGCCCAAAACCCACAGGATTTTCTGCAATGACTGCGAAGCACCTCCCCAACGTACTCGACACGCGCTCCAACACGAGCAAGGAACGTTTCGTGCGTGTACAACCCGATATTCGGCGAGTGGGGGCCTCAATGGGGTTAAGGCCAGGGAGGGCCCTCCAGGCCCAGGCGAGCCGAGCGAGTGAGTGTGGTAGTGACTCCCCACCTCGTGTATAACGAGTACCTGAAAGCAAGCCGTAGGGCAAGTGTGGAATCTTGGCCCGCACTCGCCCCGGGCCCAGAGCAGGTGAGGGGCGAGTGGTGCGACGTGGCTTGACCTCTGACTACTACTTTGGTTATTTCCTGGCGGGCCTGCACCCCCACCTCCACGCGCGCCTGCGGGTACACAAGCTGACCACTTTCTCCTGCGCAATGGAGCAGGCGAGGTATCTCCACGCAGAACTCTACCCAGATCATCCACCCTCCCCAAACCAGCCGCTCCAACCCCCGCGGCCTTTACCACCACCTCTTCTGCACGTGGACCCTCTGCCCCCATCTTGGCCCCAGCTATCGCTTCCACCTCCACCGCCGCTAGCTCCAAGTCCCCCGACCCTCGATGACCCCATCACTGACATACCAACAGCAGGCCGAGCTCCGTTGCAACGGCCTCTGTTTTTGCTGCGAGCAACCTTACTCGCCCACCCATGTCTGCCCTCTCTTGAATTTATGTTTGATGCTGGGATCTGTAGATACTGATCCAGACTCCGGGTAATTAGACCCGCTGACGCTTTCGAACGACCCCTTTGGCCTCGACCCTGAAGACAAGGCCGTTTAATTCGTGCGGGGCGTTGTTGATACGACGTGGCCGTCATGCTCTATTAGGAGCTATGTAGCCTCATGGGCATTATCATCATTTCTTTATTTTAATGTTGTCTTGTAGTATGAGTCTTCATCTATATAAGGAGCCCTAGGGGTTGTGTCTTGGTTATCTTTGAGTCTTGAGTGGTTTTGGTTCTCTTGGAGAGTGGAGTATCAAGGATTACCCAGCCTCCGGATGCTTGACGAGATTCGTCTCGATTGTATCTTTGTTTTATTGCAATGTTTCCTCGTTCCTTGTTTTGATTCGCCGTGATTCTACTTTGGATCTAACAATTTGGTCTGACCGGCCTCGATTAGGGTTCTTCCGAACCCTAATAACACCCGACGGTCTCCTTCAGTTCCGCCAAAGCCGATCCCGCCGCTACAGGTTCGTAACCTCCGCTTCTGCCCGCCGCTGCGCCTTCCGCAATCGAGCCGCTCATCTCTACCGCTGGGCTACCGCAAGCCATCCGCGTCACCCCAACCGCGCTCTGCACGTATGGCACGAACCGCAACACCGCCAAGTATGCTTGACCCCCCTCTCCTGATCCGCGCTCTGCATCAGCCGCCCTCCTCGTCTGCTCCGACTGACCGGTTCTTCCCCCAGCCGACTGCTCCGGGCACTTCCGCACCGCCAACGACACCCAACAACGTACCGCCTCCGCCAGCACCCTGCTACTCCTGCCGTTGGCGCCGTCCCGCAGTTATGGGGCTCTAGTTCATCTTCCAGCCGCCCGCCGGCTTCCTCACCGCCTTCCGGAGGTCCCTCCCCTGCAATTTCGTCGGCCTTCCAGCAACCCGTGCTCCTCGCCGCCTTTTGCTCTGTCGGGCCGTCCTCCACATTTTGCTGCAAGACGACGACCCTTGCCGCCTTCTTAGCAGCGGTTCATGCCCAAGACTTGGGCCATGGCCTCCCACGCCGACGAGAACACCTCCGCAACGGCAAGTGCGGACTCTCATCGCATGGATCACATCAAAGCCCAATTGGTGGACCTCACGCTCCTCCTTCGAGGACTTACCGTGACAGTCAATCGCTCTCCGACACCTCTACCGCCACCGCTTCCAACCGTTCCCGACCACGTGGGGCTTTTACAGCTTCCGGACGACGGTAGCCCTGCCAACCTTTGTCGGATTGAGATTCTGGTGTTTGATGGCACTGACCCTCTCGGATGGATCGCCCGCGCCGAGCAGTTTTTCGACTTGTAGGCCACACCCGCCGACCGGAAGGCCCCCCTCGCCACTATTTATATGGAAGGTTCAGCGCTCCATTGGGTGCGCTGGATGCGACAGCAGACACCTGACCTGTTTTAGCCCACATTGAAAGAAGAGCTCCCCCGCCACTATGACAGTCGCCAGGTGGGTAACGCCTTTGAGCGTCTTAGCTCTATTCGTCTGCCCAACTCTGTGGCCACCTACATCGACGAATTCATCGCGGTTGCTACACATGTTCCCGACTTGACCTTTGACCACTACTTGGGTTGTTTCCTGGCGGGCCTGCACCCCAACCTCCGCGCGCGCCCGACACAACCCGACCACTCTCTCCCGCGCAATTGAGCAGGCGAGGCATCTCCACGCGGAACTCTACCCAGATTAGACACCCTCCCCAAACCGGCTGCCCCAACCCTAGCGGCCTTTATCGCCACCTCTTCTGCACGTGGACCCTCTGCCCCCACCTTGGCTCCAGCTACTGCTTACACCTCCGTCGCCGCCAGCTCCACGTCCTTCGGCCCCTCGACGACCCCATCATCTGACATACCAACAACAAGCCAAGCTCCGTCACAAAGGCCTCTGTTTTCGCTGCGAGCAGCATTACTCGCCCACCCATGTCTGCCCTCTCAGGAATCTGTGTGATGCTGGGATCTGAAGATACTGATCCAGACTCCGGGGAATTAGATCCGCTGACGCTTTCGAACGACCCCTTTGGCCCTCTACCTTGAGGACAAGGTCGTTTTTCGGGCGGGGCGTGTTGATATGACACGGCCGCCACACTTTATTACGAGTCTATGTAGCCTCATGGGCATTATCGTCATTGTACAACCCCGTATTCACAAGGTAGGGTCCCCCAACAGGCGCAAGACTAGCTAGACGTTTTTAAGCTTTTTGAGAGGTTTGACACTCTGGGTGATCAATTTAGGCTTAACCTGCATAATATACTAGTAGGGGGGATGAAAAATTATCTCCCCCCCGGCCCCTTTGTGGGGTCGCCCCGGCCAGTACTCACCTAATCGTCGAGCCCGCCAGGTCTCCACTCGCAGGCCGCCTATTCGCCAGGCCGCCTCTCGCGTCGCGCCAGCTCGCCAGGTCGCCACTCGCAGGCCGCCTATTCGCCAGGCCGCCCCTCGCGTCTCGCCTCGCGGTCGCCAGCTTGCCAGGCCGCCCCTCGCGTCTCGCCTCGCGCCAGCTCGTCAGACCGCCTCGCGCCAGCTCGCCTAACCGCAGCTCGCCCGGGCCCAGCGCGTTTCGCCAGGCCGCCGTCCCGCCGAGGCCGCGCTCGCGGCCAGCTCGCCAGGCCGCCTCGCGCCAGCTCGCCTAGCTCGCCACCGCAGCTCGCCCCGCCTCGCGCCAGCTCACCGCGTTTCGCCAGACCGCGTTTCTTCCCGCCAGGCCGCGTCGCGCCAGCTCGCCAGGCCGCGTCGCGCCAGCTCGCCAGGCCGGCTCGCGCCAGCTCGCCTAACCGCAGCTCGCCCAGGCCGCGTCTCGCCCTAACCGGTCTCGCCCGGCCTGAGCTCGCTCAGCAGCCAGCCTCGGTCTCTTGGCCATGCTTTTACCACTGTACCCCCGAGGTGGAATTACCTCTTTACCCCCTGGTGTGGATGTTTTCTATTGGTCCGGGACCTATTTGTCTTAGGTGTATTTCCGACTTTTCGGTCCCTAGGTTTGGGAAAACTATAAATAGACCCTTGAGGGTGCCTTGGAGAGCATTACTTCTTAGCCACTTAAATCCCTCTGCTTTCTTCCTCCAATGCACCAAGCTCAAGCATTGGCTAGGGAGGGGGAGACCTCAAAGGTCTTCCGGGTATGAGGTGGGACCTCCACGCTAGAGCCGAGGGTCTGTTCCTAGCTTCTTGAGCCTTTGGCCTGTGACGTTCTCCTGAGTATAGTAGGTGTGAGGTCACCCCTTTCTTGGGACCCCGAACTCCACGAGAGACCAAGTTTTTGGTTTCAACATTTTGGTGCGGTGAGTGTGGAGAGTGACCAACACAGAAGACCTCGAGAGAGTGTCATGGCCGAAGATCAGGGAGGTAGTGATGATCTCGGCGAGCTTCCGAACCCATCACCCTTCGTAGGAAGGGGGGAGTTCATGACATCTATCCAAGGCATCATGGAGATGCTGCGAAGTATTGCCCCTCGGGCTGACAGCTCAACCACCACCACCCAGGGACTGGCTCCCAGGGGTCTCGGCGAGCTGCCTCCCAGGGGCATAGATGAGATGACCCTAGCAGGGGTAGAAGGAAGTGCACCAGGGAGACGACCTGGGAAGGAAAGGATGGGAGAGGGGGTCGAGCGAGACCTCACTAACCGGGGGTTGTTCCCCAACCCGGCGAGTGCTAGCCTTCCAGACGAGCAGGTTGCGCGTGTAGAGGTTGCGAGACCACCACTCAGGGGGTCACCCTTCAGCGAGCTGATCATCTCAGCTCCCGTTCTCGAGGGGTTCAGAGAGTCTGACATGGATTACTATACCGGGAAGGATGACCCCGTCCAACACCTGCAGTGGTTTGAGGATGTCGTCTCCATCAGGTCGATGACGGATGCCTTCAAGTGTCGCCTCTTCGCGATCACGTTGAAGGACAAGGCAAGGGACTGGTTCCACCAACTCCCACCGAGATCAATCTATGGGTTCGAGGACTTGAGTTGGAGCTTTCAGCTTCGCTTCTCTACCTCCAAGAAGAGGAAGAAAAGTCCTGAGTCCATCTTCCTGATAAGGCAGGGGGCCGAGGAGTCGGTGAACCATTACATTGACAAGTTCCAAGAGGAGATCCTTGATATCCAGGAGATGCTGGGGTATGCCCTCCAGATGGCGTTCACGGTGGGGTTGCGCGAGGGGTTATTCAAGATGAGCCTGACCCGAAAAGCCCCCCCCCCCTTCTTTGAGGAGCTGATGGAAAGGGCGGCAGAGGATATAACAACCGAGGCGGCCAACCCGACATTTGTCAAGAAGTTGGCAAGGTTAACAGAGGCGGAGTCGAAGGAGCAAGGTGGCTCGAGGCATCAAGATGGAAGGAGGGAGGAGCCGAGAGCTCAGGGGTTCCAAGGACAGGAGTGTCCAGAGCCAGGTTGGAGGCCGCTGGAAGGACCTGCCCAGGGTCCAGGAAGAGCTCTCATCCAGGGCGGGGGAAACTTTCACGGGGGCCAAGGGAGGTTCAACTTCCAGAGGCAAGCCCCAAGACATCTCCTACCCCCACCACAGCAAGCCTTGGCGATAGGCGGAGGAGGAGGAGGCAACGAGAGAGACCGCCGTGCCCGCCGAAGGAGGGGAGGAAGAGCATTGCCATACTATGACTTCCACCAGTTAGAGGGTCACGTCACGGCTTCCTGCCCCGAGTTCCTGGAAGTGAGGGGGCGAGAGGCCCTGCCCAACAGCAGCCGCCGGTGCAGGTTGAAGAGGTTCCACCCAGAATGGGGGGGGATGACATAAGTGAGGACCAGGTCGATGTCGGACCCCGAGGTGGTATAGCAGTGATCCACAGTGGAGTAGGGATCGAAGCCACTCGAAAGACAAGCCTCCATGTGATGTACCGACGGAGCATCGCTTCGACATCCCAGACCCCGCCCCAGGAGGAGAAGATCACGTTCTCGGTGAAGGACATGCCAGATCATGAAGATCCATTTCTGCGATGCGCTGGTCATCCAGACGGCCATCGAGGGCTACACCGTCTCCCGGATCTTGATTGACAACGGGAGTTTCGTCAACGTCGTTTTCAAGAAAGCGTTTGACGAGATGAAGGAGGTGGAAGGTGGAGTAGGACTCCAAGTAAAATTGGGGGGGGGGGACTTCAAGGAACTGCCGGTTCGTCATTGTTGACGCTCCAAGCAGCTACAACGCCATCTTCGGACTCCTTCCGTTGTGTGCCGTCATCATTTCACCAGTGCCTTAAGTTCGGCTCAGGAGGGATCCAGGTCAGAATCAAGGGAGGACCCTAGGATGGCGAGGCAGTGCTACGTCATGGCCGTCAACACCATCTCTTGGTTGGCCAAAACGGAGGAGATGAAGAAGATTATTGAGAGCTTGAGCAGGATGGAAGTGTCCGGCAAGAAGGGAAGCGGATGACGACCATCATGCCCAGGCCCCCTGAAGAAGCCTCTCCTTGTTGGAGTCTTTTCCTTTTTCTTATCTTGTAACAAGCTCTATCCCTGACCGGCTGAGTCAGAGAATCATGTAACCCAAATTTTTCCCCCGTTTGAGGATGTTGGATTTGGTAAAGTTCAAGTGACATACACAGTTCCCAACCCCGGAGAGGATCTCCTCATTCCAGGCTCTCACTCGGGGAGAGCAAGTCCTTTTTGCTCCGAGACGGTCCCGCTGTCCAGGCTCTCACTAGCTGGCAGGGCCGGTTGACCTCTCGTGGAGGCCAAGTCCTTTTTGCTCTGAGACGGTCCCGCTGTCCAGGCTCTCACTAGCTGGCTGGGTCGGTTGACCTCTCGTGGATGCCTAGTCCTTTTTGCTCCGAGATGGTCCCGCTGTCCAGGCTCTCACTAGCTGGCAGAGCCGGTTGACCTCTCGTGGAGGCCAAGTCCTTTTTGCTCCGAGACGGTCCCGCTGTCCAGGCTCTCACTAGCTGGCAGGGCCGGTTGACCTCTCGTGGAGGCCAAGTCATTTTTGCTCCGAGACGGTCCCGCTGTCCAGGCTCTCACTAGCTGGCAGGGCCGGTTGACCTCTCGTGGAGGCCAAGTCCTTTTTGCTCTGAGACGGTCCCGCTGTCCAGGCTCTCACTAGCTGGCAGGGCCGGTTGACCTTTCGTGGAGGCCAAGTCTTTTTTGCTCCGAGACGGTCCCGCTGTCCAGGCTCTCACTAGCTGGCAGGGCCGGTTGATCTCTCGTGGAGGCCAAGTCGTTTTGCTCCGAGACGGTCCCGCTGTCCAGGCTCTCACTAGCTGGCAGGACCGGTTGACCTCTCGTGGAGGTCAAGTCCTTTTTGCTCCGAGACGGTCCCGCTGTCCAGGCTCTCACTAGCTGGCAGGGCCGGTTGACCTCTCGTGGAGGCCAAGTCCTTTTTGCTCCGAGACAGTCCCGCTGTCCTGGCTCTCACTAGCTGGCAGGGCCAGTTGACCTCTTGTGGAGGCAAAGTCTTTTTTGCTCCGAGACGGTCCCGCTGTCCAGACTCTCACTAGCTGGCAGGACCGGTTGACCTCTCATGGAGGCCAAGTCCTGTTTTGCTCCGAGACGGTCCCGCTGTCCAGACTCTCACTAGCTGGCAGGGCCGGTTGACCTTTCGTGGAGGCCAAGTCTTTTTTGCTCCGAGACAGTCCCGCTGTCCAGGCTCTCAGTAGCTGGCAGGGCCGGTTTACCTCTCGTGGAGGCCAAGTCTTTTTGCTCCGAGACAGACCCGCTGTCCAGACTCTCACTAGCTGGCAGGGCCGGTTGACCTCTCGTGGATGCCAAGTTCTTTTTGCTCCGAGACGGTCCCGCTGTCCAGGCTCTCAATAGCTGGCAGGGCCGGTTGACCTCTCGTGGAGGCCAAGTATTTTTTTTTACCCGGAGGGGATCTCGTCACCCAGGCTCCCATTAGCTGACATGACAGGTTGACCCCTCGGGGAGGTTAAGTGAATCCTTCTCGGAGGGGCTAAGTATTTTTTTTCTCAACCGCAAGAGAGAGTTACATTCAGCGAATACGTGAGGTTGGATGTTTCTTTCTGAGCGTGGAACTCGCTCGAAAAGAGCGGGGATTGTGTACAATCCCGTATTCGCAGGGTAGGGTCCCCCCAACAGGCGCAGGACTAGCTAGACGTTTTTAAGCTTTTTGAGAGGTTTGACACTCTGGGTGGCCAATTTAGGCTTAACCTGCATAATATACTAGTAGGGGGATGAAAAATTTGTCTTCCCCCGGCCCCTTTGAGGGGTCGCCCCGGCCAGTACTCGTCTAGTCGCCGAGCACCGTCAGGTCGCCACTCGCAGGCCGCCTATTCGCCAGGCCGCCTCTCGCGTCTCGCGTCGCGCCAGGTCGTCCACTCGCATGCCGCCTATTCGCCAGGCCGCCTATTCACCAGGCCGCCTCGCGTCTCGTCTCGCGCCAGCTCGCCAGGCCGCCTCGCGCCAGCTCGCCTAACCGCAGCTCGTCTAAGGCCGTGTTTCGCCAGGCCGCAGTCGCGCAAGGCCGCCTCGCGCCAGCTCGCCAGGCCGCCTCGAGCCAGCTTGTCATAACCGCAACTCGCCCACGCCGCAACTCGCCCACGCCGCAACTCGCCCACGCCGCAACTCGCCCACGCCGCGTCTCGCCCTAACCGGTCTCGCCCGGCCTATGCTCGCCCAGCAGCCAGCCTCTGGTCTCTTGGCCATGCTTTTATCCGCTGTACCCCCGGGGTGGAATTACCTCTTTACTCCTTGGTGTGGATGTTTTCTATTGGCCCGGGACCTATTTGTCTTAGGGGTATTTCCGACTTTTCGGTCCCTAGGTTTGGAAAAACTATAAATAGACCCTCGAGGGTGCCTTGAGAGCATTGTTTCTTAGCCACTTAAATCCCCTTGCTTTCTTCCTCCAAGGAACCTAGCTCAAGCATTGGCTAGAGAGGGGGAAACCTCAAAGGTCTTCCGGGTGTGAGGTGGGACCTCCACGCTAGAGCCGAGGGTCTGTTCCTAGCTTCTTGAGCCTTTTGCCTGTGAAATTCTCCTGAGTGTAGTAGGTCAGTAGGTGTGAGGTCACCCTTTTCTTGGGACCCCGAACTCCGCGAGAGACCAAGTTTTTGGTTTCAACAATCATTTCTTTATTTTAATGTTTTTTCTTGTAGTATGGGGCTCTATCTTTATTAGGAGCCCTAGGGGTTGTCTTGGTTATCTTTGAGCCTTGAGTGGTTTTGGCTCTCTGTGAGAGTGGAGTATCAACTATCAAGGAGGACCCAGCCTCCAGATGATTGGCGAGATTCGTCTCAATTGTATCTTTGTTTAATGCAATGTTTCCTTGTTCCTTGATTTGATTCATCGCGATTCTACTTTGGATCTAACACGAGATTTACAACAGATTGATGACAACATGAGATCTACAAAAGACAACATGAGATCTACAAATGACAACACACGATCTACAATAGAATGAGGATAACACTAGATTTACCACAGAAGTTGACAACACGAGATGTACAATAGAATAGAGAGATCGACTCTCCACAAAGAAGAGGAAGGTTGTGAGAAAAACAATGGACAAAAATGATAAATAGAAGAAGGTTCGAGAGTGAGCTATCAAATCTTTTTATCTAGGATTTTAAAGGGAGAGATGAATTCAACTTCTTCCATTCCTTCTAGGCCTAGTAGAATATAAATGCAATTCACATAGTATTTGCAAAAAAGTTCCCAAACAAAAGGAAAAAAAGTATAGAGAAACCCAAACAAAAATTAAATGTGTAATTTAAACCCAATCACAAGCATACACATAACTTGAAAACTAATTAATTCTGAAACTTAAAATACTCAAAAAGACGTAAACATGACCCATAACAAACATCACTTTATTCCAGCTTCATTTCAAGCTTATCTTGAAGCTAGGAGGAATAATATAACTGTCGGATTGTTTGGTTCCTTTATGTCCCGTCCAAGGTTATAAATATCGTATGTCGGCGATATGTCATATTTAATTTTTAAATATCGTATGTTGGAAGTTGAAGACATGTTAGAAATATATTAAAATATCAGATTTCTATATCTTAGTTTTATGTTTTAAAAGTAAATAAATTACCATAACAATTAGACGAATAATGAGTCACTAATATCACAAAACTAATTTGAAATATATCTAGAATAAAATATTATTAACAACTACAAATAGATATATTGTAAAATATATTTAGTATTATACATAATTTTATTTTGAACACTATGTTTATTGCAGATTAAGAAGATTTAAAAGTTAAATATTCTTGATTAATTATTAAGTCTTTTAAAGTTTAATAAATTTATATTAAAAACATTAAAATAAATAAAAAATAAATATGTTGACTGTTTCTACTTCTTTTGTAATATGAAATAAAAAAATATAGTGTGAAATAATTATACAAAATTGAATATAATAATAACACATTAAATGGAATGAAAACAATAAGTTTAATCGATAAGCTTATATAATATAGTACATATATGTGATTTAAATATATACTACTAGTCTATTAAGATAACATAAAATAAAATAATGTGCCAATATGTTCAAGAATTGTTGTTTGTTATATTGGAAAAAGCATATATGTCGGCCTATATTTTATGAAATGACCATCTATTTTGTGAGAAAAAATGTCATTTTCTCCTCAAAAGTGATATGCTTGATAGACATGTCGGAAGACATTTAAAATAGTGGTTTCATCAGAAATCTTCCTTGAAATGATACCCCGAAGCTTGGGTGACACTACCAACTAAGCAACAAATTTTTTTTATGGTGGGATGAAAGAGGAAATTGCTGCATATTGATTGCTCCTTGTGTATGAAGGGGCTGTGAGTATACTCATTGATGATGGAAGAGGGGATCGTGCAATGAGAACAACATTAGTAGATAACTGAAGAGGGGCTCACTGAATGAGAACCATGGTGGCCAATGGCTGAGAAGGAGCTGCGTGGCTTGAATTATTAGGGTAGGTGGTTGATAGTGTTAGACGATAGGCTTCCTTAGGGGGGTGAATAAGGATTATAAAAAAAATAGTAGTTTATCTTTTCTTGAAATCAAATATAAAAACAATATAAGAGATTGAACACAACCCAAATGATATTTTAAAATGTTGAAATCGGAGAAAAGAGAATCCAGTTCAACTTTATAAAAACCTTATCAAATTACAAAATTTCGATTTTGATGACGCTAAGGTTATAGGCGAGGAAAATGTAATCTTATAGTTTTCTATACCGTTTTTTTAAGAACTTGTTGACCCTAGCCAATCCACCCCCTGATTGCCCTCACACCCATAGACCTACACCTAGATATAATTGCCGCACATGAGGCGAATTCTTAGCCCTAGACCTACTCCTAGATCTAATTGCCACACGCGAGGTGAATTCCCACACG
This sequence comes from Platanthera zijinensis, assembly GCA_039513925.1. NCBI lineage: Eukaryota > Viridiplantae > Streptophyta > Magnoliopsida > Asparagales > Orchidaceae > Platanthera > Platanthera zijinensis. The sequence continues at coordinate 25,268,186 of CM077080.1, read as the reverse complement.
ATACATAAATTAGAAGTCTAAGATCAAGCCAACAAAAATATAAAAGAGATAAAAACTTTAGTAGAAAACTCGCGAGAAATTGATGTCGGAGGAAGAAGAGCCGCTCAAAAATTTCATCGTAGAATGCGCACCCTTCGCTTAAATGACATCCTTTATCATCATTCTCCCCCGTATCATTTGTCGTTGAAGGTTTGGAGTCGTAGTCGCTTTTGGGGCGGTTAAGGCAACCATTCCTCTGAGTTTTTTGGTGATTATACGAATCCCGAGAAAGTAAATCGTATTTATGGCTATCTGGGAGCTATCACATGCTGTAGCAGGTACCGCCACACTGTAGCATCGAATATGAGTCCCCACGCCTTTTTTACCCCTCAGAACGACAAAGGTTTCCTTATTTAGGTTAAAGCTAACTTTGCGCGTTAGTGAGCTATTGCTGGGTGGTCGTACGTAAACTTCAATTTTCCTCTCATGTTGCCCTCCAAGTTGCTTTTTTTCCATAATAAAACTGCAATGCTATCACTGGGCAGTATGGTCTATCATCATCAACACCCTATTCCTTGAGCTATTTATAGTAATTTCAATATTTTGAAGTCCACAACAAGCTTTGATTGTAATTCGACGTAAGGCGAGTGTTATCGCCGACGTTAAGTTCTATCACCGGCGGGTGGTTGCAATGTTTGCATTTACTCATCATTTTAACTTGATTCTTGCCGTATCATCCATGTCTTGTATTAAAAGTGATTCTTTGGCCTGCATACTACGAAACACTTGCAGATATAGATCAAATACACATCAATATTTGTTATTCTGAAACCAACTATGTGCTAAATCGTGTTCCAGCAAACCAAGAGTGTGTCGAACCTTGTTCCATCACTCTCTTTTTGAAAATTACAAATCATGATATTGGAAATAAAGAATTTAGTAAAGTATGTGTTCGTAGTTGTGTGCATATGATAATAATTAAAAATTGGTCAGGACAAAACTGTAGTAATTATTATAGAATAACTGATACACGAATGATTAAACTCTCCCTAAATGATAGCTCCCCTAAATTTGTAATCTCCTCTTAAGTGTGATATTTTAGAATCTCATTTTTCTTTTCCCCATTGGTATTAACAAAAGCGGGTATTACAACCGTAGAGAAAATAATTATAACGCGTAAATAGCGATAGACATAATAATCGTGAAAACCAATGGGAGAACCATAAATGGGTAAATGACAATCGTGAAAAACATAGAACAAAATGGTTATCGTGAGAATGTTTAAATTCGCTTTTATTAATATTTGATTTTATAATTTAACTTTCATATAGAAGAATAGACAATTGTATGTAAACCCAAGAAATAACTACGAAAATGTTACAAGATTTGAAAGATAAATAAAGAGACATTGTAGTGATCATGACAAGTAATCTAGAGCATTACATACAATAAAAAGTATTCAATAACGTTTTCGATTCAGTTTTTATGTGTGGAAATGTTATAAGAAATGATGATGTGTCCATAAGTGAAAACATCAAGATTGATACTTTATGTAATATTTAATAAGACATTATTAAGCAATGAATTGTACACTAATATAATAATCATGCAAAGTGAAATTGTAATGACTTAGGTCGTAAATTGTACTTAACAGGTAACTAATAGAAATTCTCCTTGATGAAAAGAACCTAAAAACAGTGTCGATTCAACGTCACACAATTTATTTTTGATGTTCGGGATTTTCGATGTTTTGTGACGCTGTTTCGTTTTAAGTATAATTGTAATTTTTCGTTAATTCACTTTTATTGGAACCATGAGGCATGTGTATAATGGTATTATGGTGGAGAATGTTGGCTATTTGGAACATATATTTGGGCTGGCCGATTATTTATTATTGATGGATGAAAGTAAGCTTGAGTTTATTTTGATACGGAATATAATAAGATATTAATTAGAAGAGGGGAATTATCATTTGAGCGGTGGATAAGTTGAGGCGGTGAGGCGGTGAGCCGTGGATTCCTTTCCCTATTTCAGTATGCTTTTACGATACGCCAACCTACTTACCTACATGATTGACCTCGACTCATTGTCGAATTTAAAATCTTGCAGGACCTCAGCACAACCACGAGCCTAGCCCATATTTGTGAGAGACGTTTCCTCATGGACAAATAATGTGGTAATCGCCAAACTCCAAAATCTGTCACAAGCGGAGATAACATAATGACATGAACAAGGGCTTCTTTTCAACTATGCTGCCCTATATACTGTCAGACACGAGTGTAAACGTCTGTTTTTGCTTGAAGTTGATGATTTCCCAGACGATGACGAAAACGAGGATGCTAGGATGACGAAATCTCGTACCCCAAATTTGAGGACATTGTTGATCTCCAAAAGAAAGGTAATGCTTTAGGCCCACATAGAGGGTGGCGACTTGTGACATCAGACGACGTGTATTCTCTTCTTTTTATTTGTATTTATCGTATTTTATCTTTTCACGCACCTTAATTTACTCACACATCATATAGCGTGGGAGAGACTTGAGAGGCATAACAAAAATATTGTGGAGTTTTTCCCTCTCCTGTACATGGGGGGGGGGGGGGGGGGAGAGGGCTTAGTAGGTAACGTGAATTATACCCTAAATCTCTCCTCTTGATCTTATCTCCCCCTCTTATCGTCTCATGCTAGGACTATGGTTGAGTAAGACTCTTTTCTTCCTCTCTCGATCGAGCTTAGCTCCTGTTATATCCTCTGCCATATGGAAAGTTCAGGTTATTGAAGGATCGAGATGAACCTCTCCAAGACTTCTTTCTCTGAATATTCCACACCTGCTCGCAATCGAAAGGTCGTAACAACAATATTAATATTTAGGAGACTGACCACTGTATTTCTTGAGCATCGTATACATTGATAGACATTCTTCGCCTGTGGGAATTGGGAAGTCATCTTTTATAACTCTTGAGTTTATTGAATTCTTCGAGTCTATGAGGTGTATTGTAATATAATTCTTCCATAGAAATCAATTTCAATTAAAGGTGTTAGAGAATGGTATAGAAAACAATGTAAAAGCCCATGTATAAGGCCCATTTATAGTCCCCTTTTCTCCTTCTCCTTGAGTCCCACATCTCTTGTATAAGATTATTTCTCCCTCTCTTCTCCTACATATTTGTACTTATACTTGTATTTGAGACATGAGAAAGTATATACAAGGTTCAGATTTTCCACTTCTACATGGTATCAGAGGTTCCGGTCCTCTTTGGGCGGCCTCTATTTTCTTAACCGCCTACATTGGGCGGTCTCCTTTCCGTCGGCTCGGCGAGCTCCTCTTTGTCCGCCTATACCGGTACTACTCGGTGCCGGATAGCAGTTTTCTGTCCGCTTGATACTCGGCGAGCTCCTCTCTTTGTCTCTCTCCTCCCTCTGTTGCTTTTATAGCCCTCCCTGTTGGGACCCAACCCTGTGCTCTTGCTGACCCCCCTTGTCACCTTCCTGGTACCCGCTGCGACCTCCTCTGTGTTGTTGCGGTCTGCCTCCTTGATACCCGCTGCGACCTGCTCCATATTCTGTGGCCTCGTCTTGCCGTGCTTCTTCTGCTCGCGGACCGCGACCTCCTTTGTCGCTGCTTCGCGACCGCTTGCGTGCTCTCCGCGCGACCTCCTTTGCGCAGCATTCGCGACCGCTAATCGCTGCTCTCCGCGCGACCTCCTTTGCCTCCTTTGTCGCTGCCTCTAATGCGACCACTTCTAGTCGTCGCTCTCCGCGCGACTGCTTCTAGTCGCCGCTCTCCGCTCGACCTCGTTTTGTTGTCGTCTCTCGCGCGACCTCTCCCTTGTCGCTGCTTCCCCCGCGATTTCTTCAGGTCGCTGCTCTCCCGCGTTATTTCTTCAGGTCGCTGCTCTCTGCCCGTCCTCCCCTTGTCGTGCGACCTCTGCTTCTAGCCGCGTGCTTCTCTTTTCGCTCGGTGTGTTTGCCTAGGCGCCCGACTTGTCCGTATGGCTTCCGAATCGCCCACAGCCTCCGCGACATCTCTTTCCGACAATCCTCGTGCCGCTCCTCTTGAGCTTCGGGATGAACTTCACATTACCACCATTTCTCTTCGTGGCAAACAAAATTTTGTGGAGTGGGTTCACTCGGTTCGGCGTGCGTTCCAAACTAAAGGACTCCTTCATCACCTGACAAGGCCTCCTCCCACTAAACCTACTGATGAGTGGATCCGTGTCGATGAGCGCGTTCAATCTTGACTTCTCAATTCTCTGAACACCGAGCCGTACCGCATGACCATGTATCACGAGACGGCTCATGCTATGTGGACAGATCTCCATTCTCTATTCTGGGAAGGATACCCGCCAGAACCCTACTGCGTTGGGTATGGGGTTTTTCCCTATGTATTCTCCCTCCCCCCCCCCCCCCGAGGGGTTGGCCGATCGTACTGTACATCATCGATGTAATTAGGTTTCTCTTCGGAACCTGTCCTCCGCTTACCACAGAGGAGAGGTGCGGAAGAGGTGTTTCCCCCCTGGCACTGTCTTCAACACTTATTTGACATTCTTACTGATCTTCAGTCCCTCGACCTTGGTGCCACTGGTGACTTAACCTCTTTCGTTGCTCGGGCTAAAATTCTTGTGGAGGCTTGGATCCAGCATCAACCTTTCACCGCTGATTTACTTCTTCAACGGCAGCAGAAAGACTTCTTCGGGATTGCTATGATGATGGCTCGTGTTTCGCCACATCTTCATAGTGTTCGTGCACACATCCTCTCTCCCGCTGTTACTCCGTCCCACTCGGACGTGTGCTCGATGCTTCTGAAAGTTACCTCCTCCAGATGCTCCACCTCTCTCCCCAGCTCTCCTTCAACAACCTATGGCTACTCTTGCTCCTGCTCGTGGTGCCCCGGTACGCGGCGGTCACCAGTCACGGGGACGGAGTCGCGGTGGTCGTATTCTCTTCAAATGCTCTCACTGCGGTCGGGATGGTCATCTGGAGGCCACTTGCTACCACAAGCATGGTCTCCCCTTCACCTCACTGCTGCAGCCACTCCTGCACCTACCTCGGTCACCAGTGAGGATATTGATGCCCTGCGTGCTCAACTCCAGGAGCTTCAAGGCGTGGTTAGTGGCTCCTTTGAGTCTGTGGCCTCGATGTCCAATGAAGGTATATCTTACCTCTCACACAACCCTTACTGGATTGTGGATTTGGGTGCTACACATCATCTCTCTTTCTACAGAAGCCACCTCAATACTTAGATTTGGACTATCCCAAGTTCATAACCGTGGAAAATGGTGACACCACCCCATTTTCTGGCATTGCTCATCTACCTCTCACTCCTCTCTCATATCCTCGGTTCTCCATGTCCCAGGATCCCCCTTTAATCTCCTGTTTGTTAACCGTTTTACACAGGATCTTGATTGTTGTGTAATATTCTCACGCTCTTCATTTGTTGTGTATGATCGACTAACGCAGAATATATTTGGTAGAGGGCGGCTGTCTAATGGGTTGTATCTGCTTTATGTTCCCCCACCTGTCCTCACCACTGTCTCCTCTATTGATTGGCATCGTCGGCTTGGGCATGCTCCTCTTCCGATTTTCAAGAAAGCTATTTTTACTGTTTATCTTCGGGATTTTTTTGTGAATCTTGTATCTTTGGAAAACAACACCGTGTATCTTTTACTTCTCTTTGTACTCGGAGCGATGCTCCTTTATCATTAGTGCATTCTGATATCTGGTAACCATTTAAGATCCTAATGTTTTTGGTTATCGTTTTTTTGTCACTTTTATTGATGATTAATCTCGGGTTACTTGGTTGTACTTACTTCGTGATCGTACAAAGCTCACCGCAACGTTTCACATATTTCTTACGAAAACACGAACTCAGTTTTCAACGTGTGTAAAAATTCTCCGTACTGATAATGCGCGTGAGTATACCGGTCGCACCTTCACCAGTCTGCGCGCCGAGTTTGGTGTTATTCATCAAATCTCGTGTGCCTATATCCTCAACAAATGACGTCGCAGAATAGAAAAATCGGCACCTCTTTGATGTGGCCAGATCTCTCATGATCCAAATGCAGATGCCTTCTCTCTACTGGAACTTTGCAGTTTCCACTGCGTGTCACCTCATCAATCGCATGCCCTCGTCTGTCCTAAACTTTGTGGCTCCTGTCATTCTACTTTACCAATCCAATGCTCTCTTCTCACTCACACCTCGTGTGTTTGGATGTACCTGCTATGTCCATCATCTTGGTCCTTCCACTGACAAGTTTGCTCATCGTGCTACAAAAGCTATGTTTGTTGGCTACTCTCGCACTCAGAAGAGGTATGTCAGCTATTATCCTACCACGAGGAAGGTCGTTGTGTCTGCCAATGTCTCCTTTCATGAAGACCAACCCTATTACACCAGTCCTACTGATCCTCTTCTTCCGCCACCGGTGCCTCGACCTACAGTTCCAATTACGTCTCTGCTTTCCCCTCTTCTACCTACTCCTCTACTTCAACCTCCTAAGCGACCACCAGTCCCCTCAAAACCACTCATCATTCGGGTTTACTCTCGTCGTCCTCCCTGTCCTGATGCCCTGCAACAGTTTCCCTCTACCGGTGTGTCCTCACGGCTTGTTGATTCGGCATTACCCTCGACGGCTAATCCTTTGGAAAATTATGTTTATTTCTATCGGCTCTCTCCTCCTCTTCTTATCTTTGCTCTCTCTCTCTCTCTTCTATTTCTATCCCTAACTTTGTGCAGGAAGCTCTCCAGCATCCGGAGTGGCGTGCGGCCATGGATGAAGAGATGATGGCATTGTGGGGTAATCAGACTTGGGATATTATCTCTCTCCCTCCTGACCATAGTTGTGTGAGCTGCAAATGGATCTTTGCGATCAAACATGCAGCAGATGAGACTATTGATCGCTTAAAGACTCGGCTTGTGGCACGGGGTTTTACTCAACAGTACGGCCTGAATTATGATGAAACTCTCCCCTGTCGCCAAATTAAACTCAGTTCAGGTTCTGCCCTCATTAGCTGTTCATCACCAGTGACCACTCCACCAGCTAGACATAAAAAATGCCTTCTTGAATGGTGACCTTCATTAAACTGTCTACATGCATCAACCGCCCGAGTTTGAGACCACGGGAGAGTCTCGTGTATGTTTGCTTCAGAAATCTATCTATGGTCTCAAATAGTCTCCTCGGGCATGGTTTGAAAAATTCAGCAAGGCTGTTAGTGAGGTTGGTTTCATACGGAGTTCTGCTGATTTCTCTCTCTTCACTCATCACCAATCAACTGAGACTGTAATACTTATGGTTTATATGGACGACATCTTGATCACCGGTGATGACTATGCTGGGATACAACATGTTAAACAACACTTAAATTCTGTTTTTCAAATCAAAGATCTGGGAAATCTTTGATATTTTCTTGGACTGGAAGTAGCAAAGCGACCTGATGGCCTTATCTTGTCCCAACGCAAGTATTGCATTGACCTTCTACAAGATGCTTACCTCTCTGGATGCAAACCTGCCAAAACTCCGATGGAGGTCAACCACAAGTTATGTACTCTGGGAATTTTAGTCTGACACTCTACTTCCAAATCCAGAGTATTATCGTCGTTATGTGAGGAATGTAATATATCTAACAGTTACGAGACCTGATATCTCTTTTGCAGTTGGAGTGGTCAGCCGGTTTATGCATATTCCACGGGTTTCTCATCTTTAGGCAGTGGAACAAATTCTCAGATATCTGAAGACTGCTCCTGGACAAGGACTTGTGTATAAGCCATCTTCCTCCCTTTTTCTTGTTGCATATTCTAATGCGGATTATACAGGCTCGCTGGATGATCGACGATCTACCACTGGTTTCTGTACTTACTTTGGGGGAAATCTTATCATATGGCGGAGTAAGAAGCAGTCAGTGGTTGCTCGCTCCTCTACTGAGGCTGAGTATCGTGCGATGACGGTTGTTGTATCAGAACTAACCTGGCTTGAAAGTCTTCTCATGGACTTGTTAGTAAAATTATCCTCACCTTCAACTTTATTTTGTGACAGTCAGATTGCAATCCATATTGCTAAGAATCCGGTGTTCCATGAGCGGACCAAACATTTTGACGTTGACTGTCACTTCGTTCGGGAAAAAGTTCAATCAAAGATGTTAAAACTTGAGCATGTCCCTGCTGCTGAGCAAGTTGTTGACGTCCTTACCAAGGCATTACCTCAAAGATTGTACCATCTGTTCCTGTCCAAGCTTGGTGCCTATGACTTGTACGCTCCAGCTTGCGGGGGAGTGTTGGAGAATAGTATATTAGTATAAAAAACAATGTAAAAGCTCATTATAAGGCTCATTTATAGGCCCTTTTTATCCTTCTCCTTTAGTCCCACATCGCTTGTATAGGATTCTTTCTCCCTCTCTTCTCCTATATATTTGTACTTATACTTGTATTTGAGACATGAGAAAGTATATACAAGGTTCGGATTTTCCACTTCTACAGAAGGGAAGGATGATCCTTTTTGAATTTAAGTTCTTTATTATTAATAATATTACTTAGTCTTATACAGTTGTTGCAGGTATATATATTATAATTGTGGTAAGGTGCTTATTTTACGAGTTTTGAACAAATATCTTCAATCAGGAAAAAGCTTATTCGTAGTCTGATTATCTGACTTTTTGGGACTTTGATGCTAGGCCGGGGAGGTTTTGGCCATGTTGTACTGTGCAAGAACACACTCGATGGACGACATTATGCTGTAAAAAAGATTCCACTCAAGGATAGGAATCCACATGTGAATGAGAAAATTTTAAGGTATATTAGACTTGACTATGATTTTGTTGTTCTATTTCGTAAATCATACATGAATGAAAGAATTTTATTTTTCTTGCCAGTTAAAACCCACTTCCTGTGGTTCTTGTATAGCCCGAGCTGAAACCATTCACCAATTTTCCCATTCTATTGTTCATTTTTTTTTTCTTTTATCACTTGTGTACAAGTAACTTTGTTGTCATGTAAATTTTCATAGAATAGAATTTTTTTGTTCTCCTTTGTTTTTTGCTCTTCCTTGATTTTAAAATTATGCGTCTAAACCAAGATAATTTTAATAGTTATTTTACCACCACCTCTTGTTAGCACTGATATCTTCGACTTTGTATTGTGTTATTTCTACCAGCAGAATTGGTATCTTTTATCCTAGTATGTGTTCATTACTTGCATGTTTTATTGCTTTACTTCATAACCATTGTATTTTATTATTACTATCAGCAGAATTGGTATTTTTTTTAATGTTTGTGTTAATTACTTACATGCTTTTCTTCCACATTGTATTGTGTTATTACTATCAGCAGAATTGGTATATTTAATCTTAGTATGCATTAATTATTTTCATGCATTACTTTACATTGTATTGTGTTATTACTATTAGCAGACTTGGTATCTTTCATCTATGTATGTGTCAATTATTTACATGCATTTCTTGTAATACCCATATCTATTCAACAACATTTCAAAAGCCCTGCGGATACCAATGACATGAAAAGTACTAAGCAACAATATAAAAATTGGTACAGTAACAAAAGGACTGTAAATGTAGTTGAATATACGCACTAATTTGACCTATTTTTACGTTCTTTTCAATTATCGCACTTATGTATTTCACGTGATATATCGCGTGTAGTGGTTCTATATATATGTAATTTTAGCCCGGTTTAGGGCATCCTGGAAAATATATCGTGAATTCTACTTGGTGCCGCCGAACAAAAAAATAGGCACTTGTCAGAGGTGGCTCGATGTTTACTCCTTGCTATGCACCTTCCCAAATCCTACTAGGGTGATGTAGTTCTCACGGCTGCTCATCTTATCAACCGTCTTCCATCTGGTTCCATTGACACGTCTCTCTCCCGTCTTGCCAAGAACCACATCGTCCACGTCCATACCCCGCATCGTGATAAACTGGATGCGCGTTCCCTCCGATGTGTTTTTGTTGGGTACTCTCCTACCACCAAAGGGTATCGATGTTATCACCCTCCGACTCGTCGCTACTATTGCACTGCTGATGTTACATTTCGTGAGGGGGAGTCGTATTTTGGTCCTCGTCATGGGGAGACGAGTAGTAACGGTGACGAGACCATCAGCTCTCTCTTCCAATTGTTGTCACTCCTCATATTTCTCATTCTCATGGTCCCTCTACTGCTCCTGTTCCTTCCACCTTCGCTCCTCCTATATTATACACATACTCTCGTCGTCCCAGGACTGTTGAGCAAGTGCAGACTATGGATGTTCCGCCAGTTCCGGTGACTGTATCCTCTCCAGATTCAGATGATGACCTCCATGTTCCTCTTGGTCGTCTTATAGGTAAAAGGGGTGGTTCCAAACACCCCATTGTCAGCTGGTGGAGTGTCCAAATTCAGTTGACAATGGGGTGTTTGGAACCACCCCTTTTACCTATAAGACGAGCAAGAGGAACATGGAGGTCATCATCTGAATCTGGAGCGGATACAGTCACCGGAACTGGCGGAACATCCATAGTCTGCACTTGCTCAATAGTCCTGGGACGACGAGAGTATGCGTATAATATAGGAGGAGCGGAGGTGGAAGGAACATGAGCAGTAGACAGACCATGAGAAGGAGAAATATGAGGAGTGGCAACAATTGGAAGAGGAGAGTCGATGTGACGAGGACCAAAATACGACTCCCCCTCACGAAATGTAACATCAGCAGTGCAATAGTAGCGACGAGTCGGAGGGTGATAACATCGATACCCTTTGGTGGTAGGAGAGTACCCAACAAAAACACATCGGAGGGAACGCGCATCCAGTTTATCACGATGCGGGGTATGGACGTGGACAAAACAGACGAGCCGAAGATACGAGGGGCAAGATGAGAGGTGTGGACGATGTGGTTCTTGGCAAGACGGGAAAGAGACGTGTCAATGGAACCAGACGGAAGACGATTGATAAGATGAGCAACCGTGAGAACTGCATCACCCCAGTAGGATTTGGGAAGGTGCATAGCAAGGAGTAAACATCGAGCCACCTCCGACAAGTGCCTATTTTTTTGTTCGGCGGCACCAACTAGAATTCACGATATATTTTCCAGGATGCCCTAAACCGGGCTAAAATTACATATATATAGAACCACTACACGTGACATATCACGTGAATTACATAAGTGCGATAATGGAAAAGAACGTAAAAATAGGTCAAATTAGTGTGTATATTCAACTACATTTACAGTCCTTTTGTTACTGTACCAATTTTTATATTGTTGCTTAGTACTTTTCAAGTCATAGGTATCCGCAGAGCTTTTGAAATGTTGTTGAATAGATATGGCTATTACAAGAAATGCATGTAAGTAATTGACACATACATAAATGAAAGATACCAAGTCTGCTAATAATAATAACACAATACAATGGTTATAAAGTAATGCATGAAAATAATTAATGCATACTAAGATTAATTATACCAATTCTTCTGATAGTAATAACACAATACAATGTGGAAGAAAAGCATGTAAGTAATTAACACATACATAAAAAAATACCAATTCTGCTGATAGTAATAATAAAATACAATGGTTATGAAGTAAAACAATAAAGCATGCAAGTAATGAACACATACTAGGATAAAAGATACCAATTCTGCTGGTAGAATAACACAATACAAAGTCGAAGATACCAGTGCTAACAAGAGGTAGTGGTAAAATAACTATTAAAAATTATCTTGGTTTAGACGCATAATTTTAAAATCAAGGAAGAGCAAGAAACCAAGGAGAACAAAAAAAATTCTATTTTATGAAAATTTACCATGTCAACAAAGTTACTTGTACACAAGTGATAAAAGGAAAAAAAATGTACAACAGAATGGGAAAATTGGTGAATGGTTTCAGCTCAGGCTATACAAGAACTACAGGAAGTTGGTTTTAACTGGCAAGAAAAACAAAATTCTTTCATTCATATATGATTTACGAAATAGAACAACAAAATCATAGTCAAGTCTAATATACCTTAAAATTTTCTCATTCACATGTGGATTTCTATCCTTGAGTGGAATCTTTTTTACAGCATAATGTCGTCCATCGAGTGTGTTCTTGCACAGTACAACATGACCAAAACCTCCCCGGCCTAGCATCAAAGTCCCAAAAAGTCAGATAATCAGACTACGAATAAGCTTTTTCCTGATTGAAGATATTTGTTCAAAACTCGTAAAATAAGCACCTTACCACAATTACAATATATATACCTGCAACAACTGTATAAGACTAAGTAATATTATTAATAATAAAGTACTTAAATTCAAAAAGGATCATCCTTCCCTTCTGTAGAAGTGGAAAATCCGAACCTTGTATATACTTTCTCATGTCTCAAATACAAGTATAAGTACAAATATATAGGAGAAGAGAGGGAGAAAGAATCCTATACAGGCGATGTGGGACTAAAGGAGATGGATAAAAAGGGCCTATAAATGGGCCTTATAATGAGCTTTTACATTGTTTTCTATACTAATATACTATTCTCCAACACTCCCCCGCAAGCTGGAGCGTACAAGTCATAGGCACCAAGCTTGGACAGGAGTAGATGGTACAATCTTTGAGGTAATGCCTTGGTAAGGACGTCAACAACTTGCTCAGCAGCAGGGACATGCTCAAGTTTTAACATCTTTGATTGAACTTTTTCCCAAACGAAATGACAGTCAACGTCAAAATGTTTGGTCCGCTCATGGAACATCAGATTCTTAACAATATGGATTGCAGTCAGACTGTCACAAAACAAAGTTGAAGGTGAGGATAATTTTACTAACAAGTCCATTTGAAGACTTTCAAGCCAGGTTAGTTCTGATACAACAGCCGTCATCGCACGGTACTCAGCCTCAGTAGAGGAGCGAGCAACCACTGACTGCTTCTTACTCCGCCATATGATAAGATTTCCCCCAAAGTAAGTACAGAAACTAGTGGTAGATCGCCGATCATCTAGCGAGCCTGCATAATCCGCATCAGAGTATGCTACAAGAGAAAGGGAGGAAGATGACTTGTACACAAGTCCTTGTCCAGGAGCAGTCTTCAGATAACTGAGAATTTGTTCCACTACCTAAAGATGAGAAACCCGTGAAATATGCATAAACCGTCTGACCACTCCAACCGCAAAAGAGATATCAGGTCTCATAACTATTAAATATATTAGTTTCCCCACAAAACGACGATAATACTCTTGATTTGGAAGTAGAGTGTCAGACTCAGATTCCCAGAGTACATAATTTGTGGTTTACCTCCATCAGAGTTTTGACAGGTTTGCACTCAGAGAGGTCAGCATCTTGTAGAAGGTCAATGTAATACTTGCGCTGGGACAAGATAAGGCCATCAGGTCGTCTTGCTACTTCCAGTCCAAGAAAATATCAAAGATTTCCCAGATCTTTGATTTGAAAAACAGAATTTAAGTGTTGCTTAACATCTTGTATCCCAGTATGGTCATCACCGGTGATCAAGATGTCGTCCACATAAACCAGAAGTATTACAGTCTCAGTTGATTGGTGACGAGTGAAGAGAGAAATCACCAGAGCTCCGTATGAAACCAACCTCACTAACAACCTTGCTGAATTTTTCAAACCATGCCCGAGGAGACTATTTGAGACCATAGATAGATTTCTGAAGCAAACATACACGAGACTCTCCCGTGGTCTCAAACCCGGGCGGTTGATGCATGTAGACAGTTTAATGAAGGTCATCATTCAAGAAGGAATTTTTTATGTCTAGTTGGTGGAGTGGCCACTGATGATGAACAACTAATGAGGGCAGAACCTGAACTGAGTTTAATTTGGTGACATGGGAGAAAGTTTCATCATAATCCAGGCCGTACTGTTGAGTAAAACCCCGTGCCACAAGCCGAGTATTTAAACGATCAACAGTCTCACCGCTGCATGTTTGATCGTAAAGATCCATTTGCAGCTCACACAACTATGTCCAGGAAAAAGAGAGACAAGATCCCAAGTCTGATTACCCCACAATGCCATCATCTCTTCATCCATGGTCGCACGCCACCCCGGATGTTGGAGAGCTTCCTGCACAGAGTTAGGGATAAAAATAGAAGAGTGAGAGAGAGCAAAGGTAAGAAGAGGAGGAGAGAGCCGATGGAAAGAAACATAATTTTCCAAAGGATTAGCCGTCGAGGGTGATGTCGAATCAACAGGCCGCGAGGACACACCGGTAGAGGGAAACTGCTGCAGAGCATCAGGGCAAGGAGGACGACGAGAGTAAACCCGAATGATGGGTGGTTTGGAGGGGACTAGTGGTCGCTTAGGAGGTTGAAGTAGAGGAATAGGTAGAAGAGGGGGAAGCAAAAACGTAACTGGAACTGTAGGCCGAGGCACCGGTGGCGGAAGAAGAGGATCAGTAGGATTGATGTAATAGGGTTGGTCTTCATGAAAGGAGACATTGACGGACACAACGACCTTCCTCATGGTAGGATAATAGCAGACATACCCCTTCTGAGTGCGAGAGTAGCCAACAAACATAGTTTTCGTAGCACGAGCAGCGAACTTGTCAGTGGAAGGACCAAAATGATGGACATAGCAGATACATCCAAACACACGAGGTGTGAGTTAGAAGAGAGCCTTGAATGGGTAAAGTAGAGTGACATGAGCCACAAAATTTAGGACAGACGAGGGCATGCGATTGATGAGGTGACACGCAGTGGAAACCACAAAGTTCCAGTAGAGAAAGGGCACCTGCATTTGGATCATGAGAGATCTGACCACATCAAGGAGGTGCCGATTTTTCTATTCTGCGACGCCATTCTGTTTAGGATATAGGCACACGAGGTTTGATGAATAACACCAAACTCGGCGCGCGACTGGTGAAGGTGTGACCGGTATACTCACGCCCATTATCAGTACGGAGAATTTTTACACACGTTGAAAATTGAGTTCGAGTTTCTGTAAGAAATGTGTGAAACATTGCGGTGAGTTCTGTACGATCACGAAGTAAGTACAACCAAGTAATCCGAGAGTAATCTTCAATAAAAGTGTCAAAATAGCGATAACCAAAAACATTAGGAATCTTATATGGTCCCCAGATTTCAGAATGCACTAATGATAAAGGAGCATCGTTTCGAGTACAAAGAGAAGTAAAAGATACACGGTGTTGTTTTCCAAAGATACAAGATTCACAAAAAAAATCCCGAAGAGAAACAGTAAAAAAAAGCTTTCTTGAGAATCGGAAGAGGATCAGCCCAAGCCGACGATGCCAATCAATGGAGGAAACAATGGTGAGGACAGGTGGGGGAACATAAAACAGATACAACCCATTAGACAGCCGCCCTCTACCAAGTATATTTTGCGTTAGTCGATCATGCACAACAAATGAAGAGCGTGAGAATATTACACAACAATCAAGATCCTGTGTAAAACGGTTAACAAACAGGAGATTAAAGGGGGATCCTGGGACATGGAGAACCGAGGATATGAGAGAGGAGTGAGAGGTAGATGAGCAGTGCCAGAAAATGGGGTGGTGTCACCATTTTCCACGGTTATGAACTTGGGATAGTCCAAATCTAAGTATTGAGGTGGCTTCTGTAGAGAGAGAGATGATGTGTAGCACCCAAATCCACAATCCAGTAAGGGTTGTGTGAGAGGTAAGATATACCGAGGATATGAGAGAGGAGTGAGAGGTAGATGAGCAGTGCCAGAAAATGGGGTGGTGTCACCATTTTCCACGGTTATGAACTTGGGATAGTCCAAATCTAAGTATTGAGGTGGCTTCTGTAGAGAGAGAGATGATGTGTAGCACCCAAATCCACAATCCAGTAAGGGTTGTGTGAGAGGTAAGATATACCTTCATTGGACATCGAGGCCACAGACTCAAAGGAGCGACTAACCACGCCTTGAAGCTCCTGGAGTTGAGCACGCAGGGCATCAATATCCTCACTGGTGACCGAGGTAGGTGCAGGAGTGGCTGCAGCAGTGAGGTGAGGGGGAGACCATGCTTGTTGTAGCAAGTGGCCTCCAGATGACCATCCCGACCGCAGTGAGAGCATTTGAAGAGAATACGACCACCGCGACCCCGTCCCCGTGACTGGTGACCGCCGCGTACCGGGGCACCACGAGCAGAAGGAGCAAGTGTAACCATAGGTTGCTGAAGGAGAGCTGGGGAGAGAGGTGGAGCATCCGGAGGAGGGGTAACTTTCAGAAGCATCGAGCACACGTCCGAGAGGGACGGAGTTACAACTGGAGAGAGGATGTGTGCTCCAGGGTGGACTTCGGATCATTGAAGATGGGTTCAGCCGCCTTGGAAAATGGCTTTGCCCTCTTGGCGGGATTAGATTCTGCCAGGCCGCTCTGCGGGATGCTATGAGGAACCTCGGTCAAGCTTGCAATGCGAGCAGAGGAAACCTCGCGAGCTCGGACAAGCCCCTCTTGGATCTCTTTGGGGATAGACATCTCGGCAAGGTTAGAGCGAAGGGAATAACAAAAGTCATCCAAGTACGCATGCGTATATAGCCGCAGGTGGACCCCATTCGAAGATTTTCTCTGGCTCCTGCCGCACTCGCCGAACACTTGGGGTTTGATGATTCTTTTCGAGCTTTGCCAAGCTCAAAAAGAGTGGGGATTGTGTACAACCTCGTATCCGGCGAGTGAGGTCAGCAGGACCCGGACCGGCCAGATCGAGCAGTCCAAGTCCTTGGCGAGCACCCAGGGGGCCAGAGCTCGGCAGCCCCCAACTCGCCTAGGCGAGGTGGAATTACTGGGTGGCGAGTGGAGCTGGAGGACTCGCACTCGCCCCAGGAGAGCCCGACAAGTGGCAGGCGAGTAGGGCTACCCGGGCTCGTACTCGCCGAAGTCCAGGGAGAGGCGGCGAGTGCCAGGCCCATCGAGCACTAGCCGCCCCAGACGGGTGGAGGCTTCAGAGGGCCACTCTCCCAGTTCTGTGATGCTTTTTACCACTTTGCCCCCGCTGACCTGCCCATAGCCTTCCAGAATAGTGGAGTTACGTTGTTGGCAGGTCAACCTGGACTGCACATAGCTGTTTGGAACAGCGGAGGTTGGCTATTTGCAGGCCGTTTTCAGAAATCTATAAATAGGACCCAATGGGTACCTCAGAGGGCATGCTTACTTGTCCCCCAGTCTTCTAGCTCTTTCTGAGGTAGCCTTAGATTGACATTTGACTAAGGGAGGGGAATGGCTCTAAAATCTTTCAGGTGTGTGGTGGGACCTCCACGCCGAGCCCTTGGGTCCATCCCCTGTTCTCTTCTTCCTTTGTTGTTTGGCTCGCAGGAGAGAAGTAAGTGCGCGATCACCCCTTCCCCAAGGGTGAACTCCACAGAGACCGAATTCTCGGTTTCAACAAGTATTGCTCACAACCCAGTACAACATGACATAACCAAACATGTGGAAGTTGACAGATATTTCATCAAAGATCACGTTGATAAGCGGATTATCTGCACTCCTTTTGTGAACTCATTTGATCAGCTTGTCGATGTCTTCACCAAAGGATTATGCAGTGACAACTTCAAGAACAATACTGACAAGTTTGGAATGATCAATATATATTCCGAGCTTGAGGGGGAGAGTTGAATATACACATTAATTTGACATATATTTTTACGTTCTGTTCCGTTATCGCACTTATGTATTCCACGTGATATGTCACGTGTAGTGGTTCTATATGTATGTAATTTTAGCCCGGTTTAGGGCATCCTTAAAAATATATCATGAATTCTACTAATGTAACTAAAGTATACATTATAAAAATAAAGATTGAGGCAAGGGTTAATAGAATACCTCAATGTCTGAATGATGGAGCCAATTAAAAGTACCCTAACTCTATACTAAAAACTGGAATTGAAATAGATCTTGATTCAGCTGAGTCATCAAGTTTACATAAACTATATTTAATAGACATCTAAGTTTTCTAAGACAAATGATAAAATCAACTAAGGTAGCGTTTGGGGCAGCTTATCGGCTCCGGTGAGGTAACTCAAAAACACAATTTTAAGTATATGCTGTGTTTGGGTATCATAAGCTGAAAACAGAGTTTTATTAAATTCGATGTTTATAAGTATTCCCTCGTTAGCGATTTTTTTCTCCAGTTGGACAGCGCCGTTGCCCTCATCTTCCTTTTTTTCTCTAGTTCGCGAAAGCCTTCCGCCCAAGCGATCCCGATTCGTCCATCTGCCTCCGAGCTCCCACGACTGCCTGCGTTTCTTCCACTCTTCCAATCTCTGACGGCCACTCCACCGGAACATTACCTTCTTCACTCACGATCTCCGACGGCCAACAAGCTTCCGTTGTTACTTGCTGTTTTTGGCACCCTATTCCGTCGACAACCTCCATTCCGGTAAAGCAACAACCCTCCTCCATCCTCAGGTACATTTCTCCCATTTATGTACATTTCTCCCATTATAGATCTTACCTAAATAGATTTCTCCCATTTCGATTTTCCTTTACAGATTTTTATAGGCCTACAATTTTTGGAGCTCTCATTTCGGAATCTAAAGCAAGAGCTCTCCTGCAACCTCAAGTATTGATCTTCCATGTATCTCCCATTTTACGGATATCTCATTTGGGCAAAACTTTCAGATTAGGGTTTTTCAATTTTAAAATGGTATTGATTTGGCATTGTTTGGATCTCTCGATTCTCATGGAAATGATGGGGCATTGTTTGGATTTCTATGTTTTCATGGAATTGATGGGGCGTAGTTTGGATTTTTCGAATTTGCCGGTATTGATTGGGCATTATTTTTCCATTTTTGTCAAACAGTTTTTTCAAAACAGCGTATCAAAAAGCTTTGCAAACTCCATTTCACCCAAACAGTTTTTTGACAAAACTGTTTTCCAGAAACAACACTTTTCCTATCAGTAGCTTTTCATCTGCAGCTTTTCATCAACAACAACTCAACCAAACAAACCCAAAGACAACACAAGATTCTTAACAAATCACCCTAAATGAGTCTCTCTACTGCTGTTCCTTGAAAATAATAGTCCGAAGACAAGATCAACCCACTAGCGAGTAAAAAAGATTCTTCGTCTTAGTGACACTAAATCGGCATTGGTAAACATGCATGAAAATTTCTATAAGCAATAACTGAAACATTGATCATGATTTCTAAACATGGTAATTATGCATACTTTAACATAATAACATACATTATATTTTTTGCATTTAATAATTTCATTCGAAGCGACCGCCACATGCTATTTTAGTTTATGTTGCCATGAGCAATTTTGTAATTTGTATTTTCCCCCACTCACCTATATATATGAGTGGTAGTTTCTTTAGGGTGTCACTTTTTGGAAGTCTAGGGTTTTATCTCTCTTTGAGAGGGGAGTGTCAAGGAGGACCCAACCTCCAATTTCTTGGCGAGAACTCGTTCTCGATTGTATCTTTCACCGTTCAATGTAATGCAATTTCCTCTTCTCTATAATTTGCTCAGACTTGCCCTAAATTAGGGTTCTTCCAAACCCTATATCCTCGGCCTTACCTGCTTCCCTTCCACTGCGCGCGACTTCCGCCGCAAGGGATCCCACGATCCTGCCGCGCGTCTCCAATGACTCCGCGCCGCGTCTGAGCTTGATTTTACGTAATCAGCTCGCACCGCCTGCGCTTCGGCCGTCGCATCTTCTCCGCTTCTGTACGATCAACCACATAGCCTTTGTTGCGCTGCGCCCTGATCTTCAATTCCGCTGAATGCTTCCGTCTCTCCTGCACCACCGACGACTTCCAGCCCAGTCTTTGCAGTCTGATCCACATTTCCGCCGCCTGCGTCTACCATTCCAGCGCTACCGACTGCTTTCAGCAC
Source organism: Platanthera zijinensis (assembly GCA_039513925.1). NCBI lineage: Eukaryota > Viridiplantae > Streptophyta > Magnoliopsida > Asparagales > Orchidaceae > Platanthera > Platanthera zijinensis. The sequence continues at coordinate 25,248,450 of CM077080.1, read as the reverse complement.
CGTATCTGCCAACTCCAGTGCCGTCAACCTCCGCGAACTCCCCCTCCACTCTGCTCAGCCTCAGGCTACTCTTTCCCATAATTCCAGGTGTTTCCTTCGGCTCTCAGCAGGCCTCCAGCTTCTTCACTGCTGTCTAGAGCTCCTCCTGCGGCTTCAACGGCCTTCCATCGACTAATTTTCCTTCTCACCGCCTTTTGTCGTGTCCGACCACTCTCCTCCAACTATTGTTGCCTTCCGGCGGTCCTCGCCACTACTCCTAGCCGTGGTTCATGCCCAAGACTCGGTCCATGACCCTCCACGCCGACGTGAACACCTCCACCACTGCAAACTCAGACTCTCAGCGCATTGATCAAATTGAAGCCCACTGACGGACATCACGCTCCTCCTTCAAGGACTTACCGCGCCAGTTAATCGCCCTCCACCCCCCTCCACCGCCACCAATGCCAACCGTTCCCGACCACATGAGGTTTTTGCACCCCATGACAGCTATGCCCCGGCCCACCCCATGAAGCCCACTGACGGACATCACGCTCCTCCTTCAAGGACTTACCGCGCCAGTTAATCGCCCTCCACCCCCCTCCACCGCCACCGATGCCAACCGTTCCCGACCACATGAGGTTTTTGCACCCCATGACAGCTATGCCCCGGCCCACCTCCGCCGGATTGAGATTCCGGTGTTCGATGGGATCGACCCTCTCGGGTGGATCTCCCGCACCGAGCAGTTCTTCGACTTGCAGGCCACCCATGTCGGCCAGAAGGTCCCCCTCGCCACTATCTATATGGAAGGCCCGACGCTCCATTGGGTGCATTGGATGCGCCGACAGACACCTGACATTTCCTGGACCGCATTGATGGAGGAAATCCTCCGCCACTACGACAACCACCGGACAGGTAAGACCTTTGAGCGCCTCGGTTCCGTCCGCCAATCTTTCTCGGTGGCAACTTACATCGACAAATTCAACGCAGTCACTTCCCATGTTCCTGACCTGGCCCCTGATCACTACTTGGGCTACTTTCTCGCGGGTTTGGACCCCCACCTCCGTGCACGCCTTCGGGTGTACACCAAAATTATCATATGCTATTCCTCAATACAATAATTTCTCGATTAATTCCGCTCGCGTTCAGACCCTGCAATTAAATTTATCTTTTCTCGTCAATTCACGGATGTTACAAATCTCCCCTCCTAATAAAATTTTCGTCCTCAAAAATTGTTAACATACCGGAATCAAAAAGAAAGACATAATCTTCAATCTTCTGAAGCTCATCTTCTTTTTCCCAAGTATACCCTGGTCGTCCACAGTTCATCTACAAAACCTTTACAAACGGGATCTCTCTGCTCCCGAACTTCTGAGTTCTTGAGTCCCTTATTCTGACTGGTCTAACACTGATACTAAGATCTGATTCGATTGGTGATTCATCGGTACTGATGATCTGACTAGGATCTCTAACTGCTCTCCTCAGATAGGAAACTTAGAATACATCATGTTGGTCACTCATTTCCTCGGGTAAGGCCAATATATAGGTAACTTTACCCACTCGCTCCAGTACCTCGAAAGGACTAAAAAACCTAGGACTCAATTTCTTCATCCGTTTGATTCGAGAGACTACTCTAACTTGTCTGACCTTCAGGTAAACATAATAACCAACACTGAATTCCACTGCCTTGTGCCTCTAGTCATAATACTTAGCTTGGCGATCCTGATCTATCTTCATACGCCTCTGGATGAGCTTGATTCGATCTGTGGAATCCAATATTTACTAATGAAAGATCTTTCTTCACTCTCAACCCAACATAACGTTGTCCGGCAGCGCCTGCCATACAATGCCTCAAAGGGTGTCACTATTATCATATGCTATACCTCTAAAGTTTCAACCACCGGAAGCCCCCCAAAAGCAAGCAGCAGGTTACACTATTCAAAAATACATTTTATTGTTCACCACTATAGTTCTAATTCCCCTCCTAGTCCGCTGCCCTCCCCCTCTCTTCCTTGTACAAGCAGCGGCCAGCCCCCTCACCGCCCTCTCCTCCTCAAAACCGACCCCCCCTAAGGCCCGGCCTGCCCTAGCCGACCACTCCTCCCCCTTCCCCTTCGTGGATCTACTTTCCATCTCTCTGAAAACCCTAGATCTATTTTGATCTGGTGCTACCACCCTCCGATCCATCATTTCATCTGTATTCCCCTTCATATAGCCTGAATCCGTCGTCAAAACACCGGATCTAGCCGCCCTCCACCTCCCTTCACTATACAAGCAGCGGCCAGCCCTCCAGCCCCATCACTGCCCCTCTCCTCCTCAAAACCGACCCCCCTAAGGCCCGGCCTGCCCTAGCCGGCCACTCCTCCCCCTTCCTCTTCGTGGATCTACTTTCCATCGCTCCGAAAACCCTAGATCTATTTTGATCTAGTGATACCACCCTCCGATCCATCATTTTCATCTGTATCACCTTCCATAGCCCGAATTCGCCGTCAAAACACCAGATCTATCCACCTACACCCGGATCTATTTCCTAGCGGCCGAATCTCTCCGTTTCTGGCCCATCTCCCATCTTTTCCACCGTGGGCAGCCACCTCGCCGTCACCGTGCCACCGTTCTCACCTCCGATCGCCCGTCTTTACATCCGACCTTCAAATTCTCCAGTGGCTCGGTTCAGCCCTCTACGTTGTGAGCATTTGTGGTATTGTATTCTGTGACTTGACATTTTTCATTTGGTATTTTATCATATTGTGTTGGGATGATTGTTGCCTAGAAATTAGTTCTCTTATACTAATAATTGTATGAGAAATTATTCGCCGCACGCTTGCTTAGGCCCTCCGAGCAGAGGAAGTTGTTGCCTAATTTCTAAAAATTATTTGTTTGTTCCTTTATTTCAATTATTTGCGTGACGTTATTAATTTCATTGCTTATAATAATTGTCGTTGCCAACCGACGACCACCTTGCATGTAGCATTGCATTAGTGTGTCACCCCTGCACCTGCACGTAGAGTTGTAGTTTCCGAGCACTACTAGACTACCCCTACATCATTTAGTATTTCCTCACATTCTAAGAAATTATGTGATTACATGTTATATTTTCACAAACTTCAAGGGGACCTAACTGAAAGGAGAATAGTTTATTTATGATCATCTAGAACGAGCACGGGAAGGAGTCGAAGAAACCGTGTAGTATACAACAAGCGTTTATCGAATCCTCTTTGTTGAGCGGCCGAGAGGGGAAAAGAACGGCTCTCGGTTGAGAAATAAACAGCAGAGGATCGTGACACTTAAAAGAGGGAAAACGTGAAACCCTAAAAACATATAACTTCCAAGGGTGGGTTTGGCTGAGAAGAAAATTTTGTTATGACGTCATTTTCTCCCATTTTAATACGATTTCTCCACTGCTCTTAACCACCTCTAAGAAAAGAGTTTCGCCCTAACGAAATAATAATCGTGACAAGGACATCATTCGTAAATATTTAGAATATGGTTTAACATGAGACAATGACTGTGAGGGGTAAATACACCACGTTCTGACGACTACGCGTACGAACGTTTAATCGTGATTGAATCCTGAGGTGTTTCATGTTAAATCTTTGTGATCAGCATACATCTTCGTGCAGAAGATCTTGTCTCTCACCTCAGGACCAGCACCTCATCCTCATGGGAGACAAGAGTAAGCGAGTCGAAATGATCGTACTTTTGATAAAGCTGGGAAAACTCCAGGTAGTAGGCGGCGGGAGGGCGATCCCCTTGGAGGAAAAGAAAAATTGATCGCCGTACCTAAAAGATCTGAGTCGCATTGCTCTGACATGAATAAGTAATCTCGACACGTTTTCAAATATCAGCAACAGTGTCCAGGGAGAGATAATTGCAGCAATAGAATTCTGCATGGAGTTGGTGAGCCAAGCCATAACCAAAAAGTTCTCGGAATCCCATAGTGACGGCGCCCTGGTAGTACCACTGAGGTAGCCAAACAGAAGGCGGCTCTTGAGGGCCAAAGTGACAAAACGAACCCACATAACATAATTGGTTCATTCCAACCTAATAGTAGTAATCCGAGGAATCTCAAGATCATGAGAGACACGAAGAGATACAATAGGAGGCAAAAAATTAGAGGAGCACTCCCACTGGAGGAGATATCCGGAGTTTCATCACTTCCCGACATGATAGGCGAGGGAACGAACAACATTGGGCTGCCAACAGAGAAAAATCTCACTCATAGAAAGAGAAGATGCCCGGAGGAGAGCAATCACACCAAGAGAAGAAGAGACGTCTCATCATGGAGGGGGAACAGACGTCGAAGAAGCATTCCCTGAATCAATCCGGCGTCGAAGAACTCAAACAGCCATGCAAGGGCTGAGGACGAGCGGGGCTGACAGGAAGAGGACGAGCGGCCAGAGAGAGGAGTGGACGGCGCTAGCGGGGCAAAGAAAGACTGGCGCTGGCGCTAGCTGGCAGAACGAGCGGACAACGGTGCGAGCGGGGAGGAGCGGGAAGGAGAGAGGGGGGACGACACTAGAGGAGATGCGGCAGCGGGACGTTGCGGTAGCGGCGAAAGAGGAAAAGAAAGGAGCGACTAGGGCACTACTAGCTCAGACACCATGTTATGACCGAGGAAAATGATCTTAATTTCATTAATGAGGAGACTCCCTTCAATATAAATGAAGGAAATACAGGAAGGGTATAAATGAAAATACAAAAGACAATATAAAAGAAATTCTAACAATAATAGTAAAGAATATCCAGGCTGCGATATCTGGACATCCAAGAGTCAAGTCCTCTCTTGATTTCATGGGAAAACGCAATTTGTAATATCTATATAGTGACGGCGGGCTTGTACAGTATTATGTACTGACTTATGTTTTATTTACAACTATGCCGAAGTCTCATGAATTAGTTACAAACACATGCAAGTTAACAATCATAAACGATGTTGATGCATTATATTTAATGAGGAAGCCCCCTCAATTGCTCAATTGATTTATTGTTGGGATAAAGTTCTCCCTTGTCTTTCAAGACAAAAAGGTTCTTCCCAACGCCCTATGGAAGCCCCTACAACTCCCACCAGTCGACTGACATAATAAATCTAGAACTCTCTCCACTTGCTCCTCATTTTATCCAACAGTAAACCATGTGAATATGCAAAAGGGTGGCCGATTTTTCATTGTTTGGGTTATTGGCATTTTATTTTTTAGATGGATTGCTCCCAGTGAATTTTTCTCCTCATTCAGGTTTTAAAAAAAATTCAATCCTCAGATTTCATACCCAAAAAACATAGAACAAAACAGGAGCGTGGCAAAAAGAATGCCAACCTTCCTTCTTTAGCTCCTGGAGTGCTCGTTTCTTATCATTTGACCCTTCAAATATGGCAAGATAAAGGTTTTTTCTATGCAAATGATGAACTATAGTCTTAACTCCGGTAGTGGGGAACATATATTTTCCACTTCCACCATTAACTTTTTAGTTTGAGAATTTTAAGCTAGATAGTATTATATTCATATGACTTCTTTGGATTTATATTACCATATAAAGCTACTTTTCATCAGTTGAAATGACAATGTTACTGTGGAGAAGTTTAGGTGGCCCAACTTTTTGATTCACTTATCTAGAGCAAGGATTTGGTGTTTATACTGACTAAATATTTGGGTTGTTATTGTGTGGAGAATTCTTTTTTTAAGTTTTTATTGTGGACTGATTTTGGGTACCTCCATTGTTCTTTCTCTTGATCTAATCAAGAAATATATTCCCTTATATATATAAGAGAATATAGATATTTGGAGGCACACCATAGATTAAATATTGGTCATTGAATCATGAAAGAGAGCATGAGAGGGGAGGGATTTGGGAGAGAAAGTCGAGGGGGCGGGAGAGAGAAAGAGAGAGAGATAGAGGGGGGAGTGATAAAGAGAGAGAGTGTGAGATATTAATTAATTTTAATATATTAAAATTTGCAAAATTGTATAAAATAAAAATATGAATAATACTTCATATTTTTTTGCGGTCATTTTCAGTACTCATATGTATATGTTTTGAAAAAGAAAAAAAATCGGGTGCGTGCGCAACCCGCTCATAAGTGGGCATAGCCCGCAGCGAAGCATCGAGCACGGGCGAAGCCCTTGCGCAGGCGGGCGAAGCTTGCCTAGATGCGGTCGAAGGCCGCCCGAGAGCATCGAGCACGGGCGTAGCCCGTGCGAAGATGCTCGTATAAATATATATATATATATATATATATATATTTCAAGCCGGCTCAAATTATAAATCGAGCGAGTTGAGACCGGCTCGTAATCGACTCGAAAATAATTTCGAGTCATTTTGATTCGAGTCAAAGTGATTCGAATCATTTCATTCTGATTTCGATTCGATTGAAATTTTGAGCGATTAACGAGCGATTATCGATTTTCGATTTTTATGTTAAGCCCTAATCACAATAGGTATTTATGAGATTTCCTTCTTGTAGCTCCAAATCTTATAGTATATCTTGAAGCGATAATCTCACGCATATCCTTTGTGGCGTTGCTCTGTACTATGTTTCTGCTTTGGATCTTGCATACCACATTTTGTTTCTTATTTCTCTAAGTTACGAGATTCTTGTTACAAAGGAGAAATTTCCGGTGGTTGATTTTTGATCATCTTGACTTCTGGTTCAATCAACATTTGTGTATACTGCAATACTTATACATTTGTTCTTGGAGAATAAAATTTCACGCCCGAGAGACATTTTAGCTACCGTAGTACCTGTATGACCGCTTCCCGATGTCTCAATCAAAGAGAATTCATGTACTTGCTCCAGATCCCAACTGTATATGCGATATCATGATGGATGTGTATGAGATCAATAATCTTTTCTACCATTCTTTTGTGGATGACAAAATTTTCTTTCTTACTATCATTGTCTTCATCTGTTTTACAGATTACTTCAATAGGGGTATCAGTAGGTGCACACTGTTAGAAGAACAATCTTGTTGGAAGAACAATCTGGGGCCCATCTTGGGAAATCCCGATGACTGCAGTCAAGTAACACTCCAACCCTTTCTCCTCGGGCCCATCATGGGAATTCCCAGGTGGGTTGTTGATGCGGGGTCTCGAACCTCCGTCATCCATTATCAGGTTCCCAAAGGGACAACTGATACCCAAATGAGCTGCACTTTTGTTGGAAAGACAATCTGGTGCCCATCTTGGGAAATCCAGGTGACCGCAGTCAAGTGACACTCCAACCCTTTCTCTTAGGGCCCACCATGGGAAATCCCAGGCGGGTTGTTGACGCGCTGGCAACGCGGCGCTCGCCGGCCTCGCAATTAAAAGTAGAGGCGTCGAAACAGAAGGCTCGTGGGAAGGCTTACAAGTAGGTTTGCGGGAAGTCTCGCGTGAAGGTGCCGCACGATTAGGTGGGTCGGAGAAAAAAACTATAAAACCAATCAAATTGGATTCTATTTTTCATAGAAGTGGAGGACATGATCAGATGAGCATGCCAAACAAGGAAAAAGGTGCAGCAAAAAGTTATGCGTAGCCCTGATACAAAGTTGAGAAGTGGAGAAAATATTATTTCCAATCTAAACACAAGTATTTGATGTCACCCCTATATATACACAAAATAAGAGAACCCAAATCAATATTAGTGGTGTGAGACTAAAAAAAAGGACACGTGTCCTTATAATGGGCATTTACAATGGTTTTAATTCATTGTACTATTATACAACACTTTTCTTTTGGGGATACTGACTCACCCTTGATCACTTAAAGACAATTGAACTAGTTAAATTTTGAAGTCAGAAGCATAATATTTTATTAATTGTTAGTTGTCTCGATCTTACTGGTGTATACCATACTCAAGTTTACTAACTGATGTCCAAAGGGTATACTCAGATCTATCCAGCAACTCTGTTTTCACATTTATGCATTTTACTTCCATGATATCTGCGTTGAAATAAATTCTTTCTAGTTGTTATTCTGGTGACCATCCTTTTATCTCATTCACGCGAATATTTTTTTGTAATGTTATAGTTAATCTGCGAAATCAATTGATCATTCTTTTTCATGGGCTCAGCTAAATTTTTAAAACTAGAACAGCTGAATCATGATCATTATTTTCCAAATGAAATTAATGAAGTTTCAATTAACGCAACTGACCAAGTTGGCACATATTTCTACACCGCACCAGAGATAGAAAAGAGATGGCCGCAAATAAATGAGAAGGTGATACTTAAACCTTTCATCTGCTTAAAATTGATCTAGTGAAAATATCCATCTTTAACTTGGCGTACTATTTTGTAGTTTTGAATATCCATTTTATCCCACCTTTTAATTTACAAGTTGATATGTACAGTTTAGGAGTTGTATTCTTTGAGCTGTGACACCCTTTTACAACGGTAATGGAGAGACATATAATTCTTTCAGATCTGAAGCAGAAGAGGCTGCTTCCCCACTCTTGGATTGAAAAATTTCCAAAACAATCAGTCATTCTTCAGCGACTAATGTCACCAAGCCCAGCTGATCGTCCATCAGCTACTAATTTCTTACATCAAGACTTACCTCCTAGAATGGAAGATGAATGGCTAAATGGTAGGTGCTGTATGTTTCTTTATATTATGTCAGATCATATTCACTTTGCACCAGGAAAAAACATATTCTTAAAATGCAATTCGTTTTCTCTTAAGGTTTACAATGAAAGCTATATTTCACACTAAATTTGCTTGATTTGCAAAAATAGGATGTGATGTTGGGTCTATTGACTTTGTTGAGTAGGGGATCATTGGGGTTTAGTTAGTAATTAGTTTATGCTATTTTCCTTCTACTTGCATGCATAAACGAATTACTAACCAAACCCCAATGATCCCCTACTCAACAAAGTCAATAGACCCAACATCACATCCTATTTTTGCAAATCAAGCAAATTTAGTGTGAAATATAGCTTTCATTGTAAACCTTAAGAGAAAACGAATTGCATTTTAAGAATATGTTTTTTTCTGGTGCAAAGTGAATATGATCTGACATAGCATAAAGAAACATACATCACCTACCATTTAGCCATTCATCTTCCATTCTAGGAGGTAAGTCTTGATGTAAGAAATTAGTAGCTGATGGACGGTCAGCTGGGCTTGGTGACATTAGTCGCTGAAGAATGACTGATTGTTTTGGAAAATTTTCAATCCAAGAGTGGGGAAACAGCCTCTTCTGCTTCAGATCTGAAAGAATTATATATCTTTCCATTACCGTTGTAAAAAGGTGTCACGGCTCAAATAATACAACTCCTAAACTGTACATATCAACCTGTAAATTAAAAGGTGGGATAAAATGGATATTCAAAATTAAAAAATAGTCCGCCAAGTCAAAGATGGACATTTTCACTAGATCAATTTTAAGCAGATGAAAGGTTGAAGTATCACCTTCTCATTTATTTGCGGCCATCTCTTTTCTATCTCTGGTGCGGTGTAGAAATATGTGCCAACTTGGTCAGTTGCGTCAATTGAAACTTCATTAGTTTCATTTGGAAAATAATGATCATGATTCAGCTGTTCTAGTTTTAAAAATTTAGCTGAGCCCATGAAAAAGAATGATCAATTGATTTCGCAGATTAACTATAACATTACAAAAAAATATTCGCGTGAATGAGATAAAAGGATGGTCACCAGAATAGCAACTAGAAAGAATTTTATTTCAACGCAGATATCATGGAAGTAAAATGCATAAATGTGAAAACAGAGTTGCTTGATAGATCTCAGTATACCCTTTGGACATCAGTTAGTAAACTTGAGTATGGTATACACCAGTAAGATCGAGACAACTAACAATTAATAAAATATTATGCTTCTGACTTCAAAATTTAACTAGTTCAATTGTCTTAAAGTGATCAAGGGTGAGTCAGTATCGCCAAAAGAAAAGTGTTGTATAATAGTACAATGAATTAAAACCATTGCAAATGTCCATTATAAGGACACGTGTCCTTTTTCTTTTTAGTCTCACACCACTAATATTGATTTGAGTTCTCTTCTTTTGTGTATATGTAGGGGTGACATCAAATACTTTGTGTTTAGATTGGAAATAATATTTTCTTCACTTCTCAACTTAGTATCAGAGCTACGCATAACTTTTTGTTGCACATTTTTCCTTGTTTGGCATGCTCATCTGATCATGTCCTCCACTTCTATGAAAAATAGAATCCAATTCAGTTGGTTTTATAGTTTTTTTCTCCGACCCGCTTAATCGTGCGGCACCTTCGTGCGAGACTTCCCGCAAACCTACTTGTAAGCCTTCCCACGAGCCTTCTGTTTTGACGCCTCTACAACTCTTGACAAAGCAAGCTCTCTCCTGCAAGCACTGACCCCTCAGCAATTGTGAGCGCCGATGACATCGATCGGGAGCTACACCTTGATCGACTTTTAATTGCGAGGCCGGCGAGCGCCGCGTGGCCAGCGCGTCAACAACCCGCCTGGGATTTCCCATGGTGGGCCCTGAGAGAAAGGGTTGGAGTGTCACTTGACTGCGATCACCTGGATTTCCCAAGATGGGCACCGGATTTTCTTTCCAACAAAAGTGCAGCTCATTTGGGTATCAGTTGTCCCTTTGGGAACCTGATAATGGATGACGGAGTTTCGAGACCCCGCATCAACAACCCACCTGGGAATTCCCATGATGGGCCCGAGGAGAAAGGGTTGGAGTGTTACTTGACTGCAGTCATCGGGATTTCCCAAGATGGGCCCCAAATTGTTCTTCCAACCGGATTGTTCTTCCAACAGTGTGCACCTACTGATACCCCTATAGAAGTAATCTGTAAAATAGATGAAGACAATGATAGTAAGAAAGAAAATTTTGTAATCCACAAAAGATTGGTAGAAATGATTATTGATCTCACACACATCCATCATGATATCGCATATACAGTTGGGATCCGGAGCAGGTACATGAATTCTCTTAGTTTGAGACATCGGGAAGTTGTCATACAGGTACTACGGTACCTAAAATGTCTCTCGGGCGTGAAATTTTATTCTCCAAGAACAAGCGTATAAGTATTGCAGTATAAACAGATGTTGATTGGACCAGAAGTCAAGATGATCAAAAATCAACCACCGGAAATTGCTCATTTGTAACGGAAATCTAGTAACTTTGAGAAATAAGAAAAAAATGTGGTATGCAAGATCCAAAGCAGAAACATAGTACAGAGCAACGCCACAAAGGATATGCGAGGGATTATCGCTTCAAGATATACTATAAGATTTCGAGCTACAAAAAGGAAATCTCATAAATATCTATTCTTAACATAAAAATCGAAACTCGATAATCGCTCAAAATTTCAATCGAATCAAAATGAAATGATTCGAATCACTTTGACTTGAATCAAAATGACTCGAAATTATTTTCGAGTCGATTTCGAGCTGGTCTCAACTCGCTCGATTTATGATTCCAGCCGGCTTGAAATATATATATATACGAGCATCTCCGCACGGGCGTAGCCCGTGCTCGATCCTCTCGGGCGGCCTTCGACCGCATCTAGGCGGGCTTCGCCCGCCTGCGCAATGGCTTCGCCCGTGCTCGATGCTTCGCTCCGGGTTGCGCCCGCCTATGAGCGGGTTGCGCACGCACCCGAAATCTTTTTTTTTTCAAAACATATACATATGAGTACTTAAAATGACCGCAAAAAATATGAAGTATTATTCATATTTTTATTTTATACAATTTTGCAAATTTTAATCTATAAAAATTAATTAATCTCTCACACACTCTCTTTATCACTCCCCCCTCTATCTCTCTCCCCTCTCTCCCTCCACTCTCTCTCTCCCAAATCCCTCCCCTCTCATACTCTCTATCATGATCCAATGACCAATATTAAATCTATGGTGTGCCTCCAAATATCTATATTCCCTTATATATAAGGGAATATATTTCTGGATTAGGTAAATAGAAAGAACAACGGAGGTACCCAAAATCAGTCCACAATAAACACTTAAAAAAAGGATTCTCAACACAATAACAATCCAAATATTTAGTCAGCATAAACGTCAAATCCTTCCTCTAGATAAGTGAATCAAAAAATTAGGCCACCTAAACTTCTCCACAGTAACTTTATATGACAACATAAATCCAAAGAAGTCATATGAATATAGTAGCTTTATATGACAACATAAATCCAAAGAAGTCAGCATTTCAACTGATGAAAAGTAGCTTTATATGACAACATAAATCCAAAGAAGTCATATGAATATAATACTATCCAGCTTAAAATTCTCAAATTAAAAAGTTAATGGTGGAAGTGAAAAATATATGTTCCCCACTGCCAGAGTTAAGACTATAGTTCATCATTTTCATAGAAAAAACCTTTATCTTGCCATATTTGAAGGATCAAATGATAAGAAACGAGCACTCCAGGAGCTAAAGAAGGAAGGTTGGCATTCTTTTGGTCACGCTCCTGTTTTGTTCTATGTTTTTTGGGTATGAAATCTGAGGATTGAATTATTTTTAAAACCTGAATGAGAAGAAAAATTCACTGGGGAGCAATCCATCTAAAAAATAAAATGTCAAATAACCCAAACAAGGAAAAATCGGTCACCCTTTTGCATATTCACATGGTTTACTGTTGGATAAACTGAGGAGCAGGTGGCGAGAGTTCTAGATTTATTATGGCAGACGACTGGTGGGAGTTGTAGGGGCTTCTATAGGGAGTTGGGAAGAACCTTTTTGTCATGAAAGATAAGGGAAAACTTTATCCCAACAATAAATCAATTGAGCAATTGAGGGGACAACCTCATTAAATATAATGCAGCAACATCGTTTATGATTGTTAACTTACATGTGTTTGTAACTAATTCATGAGACTTTGGCATAGTTGTAAATAAAACATAAGTCGGTACATAATACTGTACAAGCCCGTCGTCACTATATAGATATTACAAATTGTGTCTCTCCATGAAATCAAGAGAGGACTTGACTCTGGGATGTCCAGATATCGCAGCCTAGATATTCTTTACTATTATTGTTAGAATTAGAATTTCTTTTATATTGTCTTTTGTATTTCCATTTTTACCCTTCCTGTATTTCCCTCTTTTATATTGAAGGGAGTCTCCTCATTAATGAAATTAAGATCATTTTTCTCGGTCACAACATGGTGTCGGAGCTAATAGTGCCCTAGTCGCTCCTTTCTTTTCCGCTTCCGCCGCGTCGTCCCGTTACCGCATTTCCTCTAGCTCCCAATAGCGTCGTCCCCTCCTCTCTCCATCCCACTCCTTCCCGCTCGCACAAGTGTATGCCGCAATTTAGCAAATCTTATTGTTTAACGATTTCGAAAATTGAATGAAAATGTATATTATGAGCATACTAGAACTGTCATTTATGTTTAAAGTATTTTTGATGGAAAAGCATGCTTAGAATTGTAGTACATTTTCCCCTCAGTTTAAAAATATTATTTTAAAAAGCATGCACACATGTTTCTTTAAAATTATTTTTAGTGTCACTAAAAGGAATGATTTTTCTTACTCTCCTTATTTGTTCTTCTTTCATTCAATTGTATTACATTTCTCAGTTATAGTACAATCTTTATTCATGGACTAAGTGTAACAATACTATTTAAGATTTTTTTTTATCAGACAATATTTAGTATTTTAGTATTTCAAATGTCTAGTTCGTTTCAAATCTAGTTGACTTTGTGAATTCAACATTTGAGGTACTCTTTTACCCCTAACTCATGTACTACTTTCGTTGTAAGTTTTTAGTCATTAATCTAGATTTTACTTGTTATGTACCAATATGGATTCCGGCCGGAATGTTGATTGTTGCCATACTAGGTAGGGCGTTACAAGATCTTCATTAAGTTATAAGGACGTCAATGTGCTCACAGATGTCATAAAAGACTGTAAGAAGTTGGCATATCAGAGGTACTTGCTTATGGGTGACTATCGAAAATATCTGGAGTCGTGGAAAGTATGCTTGGTGGATGGACAAGCGCGGCGAAAACGAGACTGTATGAGTTGCGATGACTGAACACTGTGGCGGGTGACGGTTGAGGAACAGTTGCCATTAGGTAGTGGCTCTAGATCTTCCGACAGTGCAGGGGGGTCGTAGCTGAGGCTGGGGATGGAGACTGTAGGGATTGGTGGGGACACAAATTGTGGCAACACCACCGCGGGACTTGGAGATGACGATCTCGACTGTGTGAAATGCGGGGCATTAACAACTGGAGGCGATGATGAACCAACAATATCGGTTGATGTTTACGACAGTGCAGGGGGTCGTAGCTGAGGCTGGGGATGGAGACTGTAGGGATTGGTGGGGACACAAATTGTGGCAACACCACCGCGGGACTTGGAGATGACGATCTCGACTGTGTGAAATGCGGGGCATTAACAACTGGAGGCGATGATGAACCAACAATATCGGTTGATGTTTACGGTGAGTCACGACATTGAGGCCTGAAATGATGTCATATACAACATCATCAAACGAAGGATAGCCGGATCAACAACGCTAACCAGTTAATTAATAGCAGGAAAAGGCTCAGCCTTAAGGCAACATCGGTTGGATTGATAGATGAAGGTGCAGGGCTAGATGGAGTTGGCCAGCAAACACTAATATGGGGAATGAGGAAGGAGCTAGAGAGAATGAGGGAGAGATTTGAGAGAGACTAAAAACATAGAGAGAGATAGTAACCTGATGAATTCATCATCCATGGACCAAATGTCCCTATATATAAGACTTGCAATGACAGGCGTAAAAAAATCCAATATAAAGAGATGCGTGAAAAACTAAAACATTAAGTCGCTAGTAACTTGTAATTATGAATCGACTCGATACGACTCTATACGACTCGACTTGTAAAACTCAACTTCAATACCTAAATGAGTCATAATAATATTATCGTTAATTGATAACTATTGACATGGGACCCCGGACCCTTACAAGATTAATTTAGTAATGTTGAAAAATCCATACCGAAGGTATCTTGGCCCCAGGAAGTAAGCACTTAATAGTTATTTTTTGTATGGCTTTGTTGGATTTTGATAGGTTTTTTATTTCCTCATATGGCAGCCTTAATTACAGGTTCTTGGCTTGAATTCTTTGGCTTGAATTATTTTGCTTTGTGAAAAACTAAAACATTAAGTCTCTAGTAACTTGTAATTATGACTCGACTTGATACGACTAGACTTGTAAAACTCAACTTCAATACCTAAATGAGTCATAATAATATTACCGTTAATTGATAACTATTGACGTGGGACCACGGACCCTTACAAGATTAATTTAGTAATGTTGAAAAATCCATACCAAAGGTATTGGCCCCATGAAGTATGCGTTTAATAGTTATTTTTTGTAAGGCTTTGTTGGATTTTGATAGGTTTTTTATTTCCGCATATGGCTGCCTTAATTACAGGTTTGTGGCTTGAATTATTTTGCTTATGTATGTTTGTTGATATTGGATCTTCCTCTTTCTCCCTCTTTAGACTGTTTCATGTATAACATCCCGCTGGACTACCGCAATTTTAATACTTAACATTCACAAAGGCAGCCATTTGTGCAAGGCCACTCCTTTGGATGTTGAATGAAGGAAGCATGGTTATGTGCACATAAATCAAAATGGATTCTTGGGTCTGCCCTCTCTCTCTGATGTCTTTGGCTTTGATTCGAGGGCATGATTCCGCAGCAAACGTGACGATATAGGGGGCCACTATTTCAATGGTATATGTGAGCAGCCACTTTGTGCATTTACTGTCAAGGTTAGGTCTTTCTCCTCCGAGAGAAGCCACTTTGTGCATAGTGCCAAAGGTTAGGCCTGTTTCCAATCTTCCCCCGCCCATACCCCCATTGATTGGAAACTATATGGGTTCTGTTGTTGTTGTTGCCGTGGAAACCTGCAAAGTATATTATGCAGAATACTCAAAGACATTTGATATCTAAAACAACCTGAAAAGACACACACATACAAAGATATATATATATATATATATATATATATATATATATATCTTTATTATTTAAAATAATATGAATATCTTGAGGCACACCACAGGTTGAATCTAGACCGTCTGATCAAGAACCTTCAATTTCTGGTCATCGGATTGCATCGATCAGGGCTGTCAATAAATTTTTCTCCAAAAAACTGTTTGCTACATAGGCTCAGACCTATTCTTTTGACCCCCAAATCCCGATAGGAAATTTTGCCCACCCGTGCCTTCACAGTTTCACCACGCCGCCTCCGGCAGAGCCGCCGACGGCCTTCCCGGCCCCCACCGGCGGGTTCGCTGGGCAGGTCGCCGACAGCTCCTCCGCCGGCGGCGGCAGAGGGAAACAGGAGCGGGCAGACGAAAGCGGAACAGGGAGCGGACTTGATTGCAGGCGAAGCCCGCAGCGCCGCATCGAGAACAGGCGAAGCCTGTTCGAAGATGCTAGTATGTATAACTGGACAGGACATCACACAAGACTAGAGATACCCAAAATCACTAGTGTTATCCTTCAACTCCACAAATCCTGTCCCGAAAACCGTCCTCACTACTAGACCATCTAACTCTGAACCAAACAAAACTACTACTATCATGCGTCCAATCCTCATTCTGATAGGTCCTCCTAGTTGAAGGAAGGAAGAAATGTAATAATAATAATAAAGCACCCCATACTTATATATAGAGTAAGCGGAAAAAGAGTACAAAGACCAAAGTACCGACACTAGGGTTAAATAAAAAAAAGCAAAAGTCTTGATTTCAACTCTCCCCCTCAAGTCGAATAGTAGATATCTGTCATACAGAGTCTGTGGATATTATCAAAAAAAACATCGCGTCCTAAGCCTTTTGTAAAGACATCGGCTAATTGATCTCTGGAGTGAACAAAAGGGGTAACCAAGTTTCCCTTTTCTAAATGGTCTTTGACGAAATGACGATCAATCTCGACATGCTTAGGTCTGTCATGTTGAATCGGATTGTGAGCAATACTGATAGCAGCTTTGTAGTCACGAAACAGAGAAATGAGAGCATCCTTCTGGAGGTCCAGGTCTTGCAAAAAGATGTGTAGCCATAAACCTTCATAGAGGCCTTGAGATATTGATCGGAATTCTGACACCACATTCTGCTTCTGTGAAGGATTACACCACATTCTGCTTCTGTGAAGGATTACACCACATTCTGCTTCTTGCTACGCCACATGACCAAATTTCAACCAACGTAGGTGCAATATCCCGTTGTAAAGTTCCTGTCATCACGGCTTCCGGCCCAATCTGCATCAGTAAAAACATCAATCTTTAAGTGGTTGTTCTTTGAAAACATCAACCCCTGACCAGGAGCATTATTTAAGTATCGTAGTACATGGTATGCAGCCTCCTGATGTCTGATCCTTGGGGAATGCATATACATGCTCAAGATTCCTACTTCATATGTAATGTCGCCTGTCGGGAAGAGTATGTGAGAGATATATCAGCTTCCCCACTAATCTCTGGTAACTTGATGCATCCGTGCGATCCCCATCGCTATCTTCATCGATCCTATGGTTTTTCTCCACCGGGGTGTTAGCAGGAACACAACCAAGAAGCACATTTTGATTAAAATAATTCATAAGTTTGCCCAATGTAATCAACTTTATGATAATGGACAATATCAACAACTATAATATCAGATTAGTTAATATTTATTAAATATTTTCACCTTCCACACTAATTTATACACTATTTCAATATCATCTACACTTGTTCATTATATAATTAAGAGATGGATGTCATTATAATGTGTTTTATAAGTTTTATAACTATTTACTAAGCAGCATGTTGAATTTTTGTGTACCAGAATATGATATAACTACTAAGTCTTAGTTTAGCATAACATAAGCTAAAATTATATATATTTTTTAAAAACTGTTTTCAAAAGGGAGAACCTTTGTGTCACCAATTCCTATTAGAAATCAATCCATCAATTATTTTTTGTCCCAAACTTTACAAACCAAGTGAAACAAGTCCCTACCATCTATTGAAAAAAGTAGTTTTGTTAAATTAAGATATCAAAATTATTCAAAAAAGTAGTTGTTTGAGAAATTGCAGTCAAATTTTTGACTCCATTTGGAAGCACTGATTCCCTAAAACATCCTTTTATATTTGGTTCTAATCACAAGAAGGGAGCTTCATTCAGGAGCATGTTTTATCTTCATCTCCAACTGCCACCACCCACTCAAGCATGCCAGAATCATCCCAACTCGCTTTCATCCCAATCCCCAACTAGTTATGTTCTTCCTTGATCTCACCCCAACAGGATAACCTCATTTTTCTAATTCCATGTGAAAATATTATTTCTTAGAATCTTCTATCTTCCCTTGGCATCAAATGCCAACCAAGCTATTGCGCTTCAATCTAGCACCGGGCCTAATTAGAGCCCCGATGGATATTATCATTGACCTTCAATGGCTTTAACAGTACACTTCTCGTATTCCATTTTACGAAATTGACATTGAAGCTGTTTCTCAAAAGTGTTCAAAACACATTGAGGTTGACCGCAGTTTGATCTGACAAAAAGATAAAGGCTAAAAACATCAATGAACTCCGCTCTTTACGAAATTGAGGTATTATGAATCACACACCATGGAGTTAAGATAAATTGCAGTGGCTGCAACTCTACTTCATCTAAACTGCAGTTACTTCAAGTATACTTCATTTCATTTCAATTATAAGTCTGCTTAATTTGATGATTAATTGGTTTTTCAAATTTATATGGTGCAATCAATCAGTGATAAAATTTGTCAATCTACATGCTATCAATCAGTAACCAAATCCAACCCCGCTACCAAACTTATCCTTCTTTGATAGATTGAAGTTGACTACAACTGATCATGTAAAAGGTAATCTTAGTGAGTGAGTAATTGAGTGTGTTGCTTTTTATAATATCTCTTATTTCACCATCAAAATTCATCAAGAAAAAACGTGGCCAATATTTTATTACAACTATGGCAACATTTTTTTAACAAGCGCCACGACAATAATGAATTTTGCGCTGATTCTCTCTTAAAATGTTGCTTTAACAAATGTTCAAATTTTAGGGCTCCACCACTTATTCTATTATTTTACTTAATCTCCAGAAAACAGAAAGAGAAGATGAACTCCGCATGATCTCTAGGCCGCCAAAAAACAAGATTAACTTCGCTTGATCTCGTGGCTGTCGGAAGAAGGTGACTAGCTTTCTCTCAGATTTTTTAATTGTTTGATGTACAGTTTTTGAAGGTGCTACTTGGAGTAGTTTGTGTGTTGTTTTGTGATTAAAGCGGGTATTTCATGGTGTTTGAAGAAACTAAGGTTCCTATGAGTGCATATTAAAGTTATGGTTCATTGTTGTTGTTTTGGAGCTATTTTCCGCCGCTTGAATGCTTCCAGAATAATTTTTCCTTTATTTTCATGGATGTTTGTTTACCTATCGTCTCGAATTCATGGCATAGTGATATTAGTGGCTAATCCTGCGCACGGGATTAATTGTTAACCTTGAGCGCGGGATTAATTGTTAACCCTGCGCGCGGGATTAATTGTTAACCCTGCGTGCGGGATTAATTGTTAACCCTGCGCGCAGGATTAATCGTTAACACTGCGCGCGCAGGATTAACAACAAGATTAATTGTTAATCCTGCGCGCGCAGGATTAACAACAGGATTAACATTTAATCCTGCGCGTGGGGTTAACATTTAATCCTGCGCGCGGGGTTAACATTTAATCCTGCGCGGGGGGTTAACATTTAATCCTGCGCGCGGGGTTAACATTTAATCCTGCGCGCGGGGTTAACATTTAATCCTGTGCGCGGGGTTAACATTTAATCCTGCGCGCGGGGTTAACATTTAATCCTGCGCGCGGGGTTAACATTTAATCCTGCGCGCGGGATTAACATTTAATCCTGCGCGCGGGATTAACATTTAATCATGCGTGCGGGATTAATTGCTAATCCTGCGCGCGCGGGATTAATTGCTAATCTTGCGCGCGCGGGATTAATTGCTAATTCTGCGCGCAGGATTTTGGGGAATGTCGGCATTTGCCGACGTTGCATCCCCCCTTCCTTCGTCGGACATCGTCGCCATCATCTCTCGGCCTCCGCCACCACCGTCGTCTCCCAAAACCGCAGGTGTCGCCGCCATCACTCCTCTTCGACCGTCAACCGCCGCCGCCGCAGCCGCTTGTAGGTTGGCCACCGTACGATCACTACCGAGACTCCATCGCCTCTAATAATAAATGGCAATGAACCAACCAATAAATTGTTGTATGTTCCACGGATGTGAGCTCCATTTCACACTGGAGCCATTGACTCCAAATGTTAATGATCTTGCATATCAAATCTGTGCTATTTTTTGGTGATAAAATATTATTTAATTGCTATTGACTCCTGCACAAAGATTAGTGGACCATTCTTTTTTTGTGGAATGATGACCTAAACTTTAATTCTTTTGGACTAATTTCTTGATATTATGCTGTGATGAGCACGCCCTTTTTTCTTCTCTTTGTTCAATTTAAAAGATAAAGACATTGGATTTAGGCTTATATCTATTTTTTCACTTGATATTAGATGCATATATTTTCTTATAGATGGCATTTTTTGCAATACTATGGTAGAAAGAGTGATGATTCCTTTAAAGGTGTAAACCTGCTCGTCCTACTCTTGAAAGGGTTGTTTATAGTTTACGGAAAAATACAAATTGAAAAGTAAAGGAAAAAAATGATGCAAACATCCGGACTCCGTTTTTTTCGTAATACATTCAAGTTAAGATTATAATTTATATCAGTTTTTACATTTCTGTGGTGAAGCAATTATGACAGGAGAAGAAGAAAAAATAGTCTAACAAAAAGATACAAAAAAAGTCCTAAATGCAGAGGAGAGGAAAGGTCATACCTTGGTTATGGTTCAGATCTGAGCGGGCTCCGAGAAGGAATTGATTTCCTTTGAAGCAGATGAAACTGAAATAGAAAACGAAATAGAAAATCTATTTCTATAAGATCTGGAATCAGAAAATGAAATATAAAATGAAAATCGAAAACAAACCTCGGTTCTGAAAGTAAAAATAGAGAACGAACCTCGGATCTGAAAAAAAAAAGAAAATGAACCTCGGATCTGAAAAAAAAAAGAAAATAAAAAACGATCCTCAGATCTATGATAAATCTTAGATGAAAATGAAGAAGCCAGAGAACCGTGCGTCGCGTGCGTCCCAAAAGGAAGCAGGGCTTCGGTGGAGGCGGGAACGTTGATGTCTTCTAGGGCAGAGGTCTGACCGTTGATTTCTTTGGTGGCAACAGCTATTTCACGGGAGGAGGCGTGACTCGTGAGTGATAGCGGCGTAGGGGAGCGAGGAGGGAGCTGTCGTTGGAGGCTTGCGGTTTAGGGTTAGGGAAATCGGGTTATACCTGAAGCAGAAGAAGCCAGAGTGTCGTGCGTCGCGTGCGTCTGAGAAGGAAGCAGGGATTCGGTGGGAGCCGTCGTTTGTCTTGCGGTTAAGGGTTAGGGATATCGGGAGGGAAATGGGGGCAGATGTTCGTTTCTCGGTTTTTAAAATAACTTAAAGGAAGAATCCGGCGGTTGTAAATCACCCAACCAGAATATAGGGTTAAGATTTTTTTGAAGACCATGATTTATCTTTTTAATATATCAGCATGCGATCTTTATCGTGGGTGCAACATTTGCCCGAGGGACATTCGGCGGGGGAGCAACATTTGTCATGGGAGCGAAATTTGTTGTGGGGGCGACATTTGTCGTAGGTGCGACCTTTATCATGGGGGCGACATTTGTCGTGGAGGCGACATTTATCATTGGAGGCGACATTAGTCGTGGGGGGCAACATTGGTCATGGGAGGCGATCTTGGTCGTGGGGGCGACATTGGTCATCATGGGTGGCGATATTGGTTGTGGGCGGCAACATTGGTTGTGGGCGGCGACATTGGTTGTGGACGGCGACATTGGTTGTGGGCGGCGACATTGGTCGTGGGCGGCGACATTGGTCGTGGGCGGCGACATTGGTCGTAGGCGGTGACATTGGTCGAGGGAGGCGACATTCATCAGGGACGACAACATTTGTCCAGGGGCGGCTAGTGAGAGGTCAAAATATTGTATTTTATTTATCATGAATCATGAGGAAATTAGTACATTTGAGCATTTACATCAATATTGCACAATCATTAGGAACTTTGGGTTTCAATAGCTCCAATATTGGTGCGAATTTCTAACATTAACAATTTCACAAAATGCTCTGGTGGCCTATCTCATGAGGCAGTATGAAAAGCTTAGCGCAACAATGACGACAAGTAGTCGGGGTACATAGAGTTATCAGAGGCACATTTACTGCTGGATAACAGTTTCTTGCACTCAAATGACGAGTTGAACCTTGATTAGGAGCATTTCATGTATGATAATAGAGAGATGATTGTGATTTTTTTATTTTTAATTAAAGTTGCTTACATCAAATGGTGAGTTGCCCGTGTTTAGATGAAATCTTACCGTGTATTGTGTACGATTGATCACCAAGTTCCATTTCTTCATCGTAGTCCGATGTACTTGTTGTCCCATTTCGGTCTTCGATAGGGGTATTATTGCCGTGTTGAGCCCGACGGTTTTCCCTTTGTCGAGCATTTATTGCATCACGTTGTTGTTGAGTTGATGCGTACATTGTCAGCCTTCCTCTAGGTCGAGCTGGTCGCGGTGTTGCAACGATTGTTTCCCGCGCAATTGTTGCTTCATGTCTGTTAATAGTCAATGCATGTATTGGTGGCCTCCCTTTTGTCGAGTTGTTCTGGGGGATATAACTGAGGCCTCTGCCATGGAAGTTTCATTTGGCACTGATGATGCGTTGTTCTCTGGTTGTTGGTTGGATGAAGTGACGCTCTCAATAGAGGCATTGATGCGTTGTTGACGTTGACGGTTTTCCCATTGTCGAGCATTTATTGCACCGCGTCGTTGTTGAGGTGACGTGTAAATTGGTGGTCGTCCTCTCCGTCGAGATGGACGCAGGGCTGAAGGTGTTGGTACTTGGTTTACTTCGTTTGTTATATTGTTTTCAGGTGTCGCGGAATGTATTGGACGTTGTGGATATTCGCTTGTGTTGCCCACATCGTGTTGCATTGTCGCTGACATTCTAAATGAGTTGAAATTTCCTAAATGATGCAAATCATCCAAGAATATGAGTTAAAAAATCTGTTTTATTAGCCAAATCTATTTGGGCAATTGGGCAGTAGGTAAGAGTGTTTTTGGTTTATTGTTTTCCCTATCATTTTTACAATTGAGATTGATTTCGAATTCAATGTTAATTCACTAAACCAAATAAAAAACATGTGATATGAGAGTTTTATAAAGTAATGACACTTTAAAACAATTTTTTTTTACCAAGAATAAGAAACAAAAAAGGGTAAATCAGAAATCAATTGTGCTTCAAATCTAAAATCAAATCTGCACGTAAAACTGAAATCAAATATGAACAAAATCTGAAATTAAAACTGCACCAAAACAAAATAAAATCCAGACAAAAACAAAATCAATATCTTAAATCCAAAACAAAATAAATTGAAAGCCATAAGAGCCACTAATACTTTCTTTGAACTCATTTTATAATTACAGTATGCACAGTCATAATATTTATGCTACCAAATCTAATTGAGCACTCCAAAGCTAATGAGTAAACATTATAATCCCAAAGGTTGGAAGAAGACATACATAGATCTTAATATTCATAGACTACCCGAGTAAATTATAACCTAAGAAATGTAGAATATTTTCTGTCAAAACCTGAGAAAAAATGCGCATAATTCAAAGGATTCTTGACTTTGAACACATAACGAGGAGCATAATAAATTCAATAAATGCTTTCACCAACGCACCTGACAATCATGGCGGTAGATATTATGTTTATTGCCAATTAAAGGTTGGTACTCATGATCTGATTTATATCAGAAAGTTGAAGTAGGATTATTTTAAAACACGGGGATAATTTTGTCATTCCAGGTGCAGGCAATAGTCCAAACATTATTGCGCTGAGTACTATACAGATCTAAACATGGCAAGCTTCCTTCAAACTGAATAGAAGGTAAAACAATCACACTCCTATAATTTTTATAAGTGGCTTAGATTATAAATTAACAAAGCTTGAAGCCTCATTTTAGTAATGTTTTAAATAATCTATTGGGAAAAAGCTATCCAAAAAAGAACAGATAATAAATTAATACACTTCCAGGACGAATCTAAGATTAAAAAGCATATAAGAAATACTGAAAATGCATGCATCTCAACAATGGAACACGAAATCATGAATCTCAACTGCAAAATCTGATGCCAACCTTGCTAGACCATAAATTATTTCCAGCATTACTATATGCCGGTAATGAAGAAACAGGATAAAAATCACTTACTTGTGACTGAGAAGAAGCTGCGATGTCTAAAGATGGGGGATCTGTAAAAAGGAGACCCAACAGTGCGGGATTAGGGATTTGTTTGCCGTAGTTATGGGGGGAGTGATCTAGATTAGAAAAGAAATAAAAAAAAGTGAACAGAAATGTGAGAAGTTTGAAGGGTAATCTAAGAAGTTTTGTAAAATCTATGAAGAAATCGTGAAAGAAAATGGAGTTCTAAGAAGTTGCTTTTTCTTTAAGTCGGAGAATTTTTTAGGAAGTGTTGAACACTGAAGAAATCGGGAAGTTATAATTGATTTTTTGAAGTTATAATTGAATATGCATGTATGATGCTGGTAAAGACCTTTGTTTTGTTCTGTTCTGTTTTATTTTATCAAGTTCTTGAAGAGAAATATGCTTGATCAAACTTCAGTTCATTAAACACATGCATGTGGAAAGAATCCTCACACTGCCCCGATCAAACTCTATTATCAACTCATACATCCAGAAGAACTGGAACGCACATTGTTCAGAAACGCGCATTGTTCAGAACGGTACTTACCTTTTTGTGCGCCGGAAGAACTGGAACGCGCGTTGTTCAGAAACTTCCGGGAATCCGGCATCTGTGAGATGATCGGAGCTTGACCCTCTTCTAGATTATGGTGGCTCCGCCACCACCGGCGCACAAAAAGGTAAGTAGCGCGGTAACCCCCTGAACAAATCGGCGCCTCCCCTCTCCGCTAAATTCGATCTCCTCCAACTCCAAATGTTCTCAACGATCGCCTGAGATCATCGGATGCTCTTTCAACTCTAGCATTCAGATGCTCAAACATCCATGTCGGTAGGGATCGGCGGGGAATCTAAGGCTCTCCGGCTCAGATGCTTCCCATTGGATCTCCACCGCCGGCCTTAGCAAAAATAATATCGATGACCTGCAGATTATTAAAAACTGTATAAAGAAATATATACATTTACTAATCCAGGCCGTTGGATCAACGGCCTGGATTATCGGAAATGTACCTCTGCAGTTCCTTAAGGAACTGCAGAGGATCCGGATCCTGGTAGATAATATCATGTTTATTGCCAATTAAAGGTTGTTACTCATGATCTGATTTATATCAGAAAGTTGAAGTAGGATTATTTTAAAACACGGGGATAATTTTGTCATTCCAGGTGCAGGCAATAGTCCAAACATTATTGCGCTGAGTACTATACAGATCTAAACATGGCAAGCTTCCTTCAAACTGAATAGAAGGTAAAACAATCACACTCCTATAATTTTTATAAGTGGCTTAGATTATATATTAACAAAGCTTGAAGCCTCATTTTAATAATGTTTTAAATAATCTATTGGGAAAAAGCTATCCAAAAAAGAACAAATAATAAATTAATACACTTCCAGGACGAATCTAAGAATAAAAAGCATATAAGAAATACTGAAAATGCATGCATTCAACAATGGAACATGAAATCATGAATCTCAACTACAAAATCTGATGCCAACCTTGCTAGACCATAAATTATTTCCAGCATTACTATATGCCGGTAATGAAGAAACGGGATAAAAATCACTTACTTGTGACTGAGAAGAAGCTGTGATGTCTAAAGATGGGGGATCTGTAAAAAGGAGACCCAACAGTGCGGGATTAGGGATTTGTTTGCCGTAGTTATGGGGGGAGTGATCTAGATTAGAAAAGAAATAAAAAAAAAGTGAACAGAAATGTGAGAAGTTTGAAGGGTAATCTAAGAAGTTTTGAAAAATCTATGAAGAAATCGTGAAAGAAAATGGAGTTCTAAAACAGGAGCAAGGTTTCCATGGATGTTGCTTTTTGCTTAAGTCGGAGAATTTTTTAGGAAGTGTTGAACACTGAAGAAATCGGGAAATTAGAGAAGAGGAATATGAGGGTGAGATATACCTGAAGGAGAAGAAGTCTGAGAGTCGTGCGTCGCGTGCGTCTCAGAAGGAAGCAGGGCTTCGGTGGAGGCAGGGAACGTTGATCTCTTCTAGGGCAGAGGTCTTTGTGTTGATTTCTTCGGTGGCAGCAGGGATATCACGGGAGGAGGCGTGAGTGGAAGCGGCGTCGGGGAGCGAGAAGGGAGCCGTCGTTGGAGGCTTGCGGGTTAGGGTTAGGGTTAGGGATATCGGGAGGGGATTACAATTACCGCGTTCCTTTCGGTTTTTAAAGGGTCTGTTTGGCCCAGCCGGAAAATCTCTATTTCAGCCGCAAGAGCTGTTTTATATGTGTTTGGGACAGCTCCTTATGAAGAGATTTTCAAAAATTTGGAGTTGTTTTGCAACTTTTCAGAAATCTTCCCCCCACAGCTTCAGCTCCCGCAAAATAATTCTCTCTCACAGGTTTTGGAAATCTAATTGTTTCTTCATTTGGAACATGCTCAGAGGCCGGACGGCCTTCCTCCGGCGATTACGAGCCCCGGACGGCCTTCCTCCGGTGATTCCGAGCCCCGAACGGCCTTCCTCCGGCGATTCCGAGCCCCCGACGTCCTTCCTCCGGCGATTCTGAGCGCACTTCTGCACAGAACACCCAAACACTCTGCAGCTTTTCAAAACTGCTCCCCAGAGATCTATTTTAAAACAGCTCTATCCGGACAACAGCATTTCAAACCGCTAGAGTTGTCCCAAATCACCCCAACAACAAACATAATAGAGGGTCGTGAGTTTTTTAGATTAATTTTTATCTCATTGCTATTGACAAACTGCGGTATTGTCTAACAATTTAATCTTTTAAAATACAAGTGACAGGCACGGGCCTTCGGCCCTGGGGGCATTCGGCAGGGGTGCGACAATCGGCGGGGTGCAATATTTGGCGGGGTGGGACATTCGCCGGGATGCGACATTCGCCGGTGGTGCGACATTTGTCGTGGGGACAACATTTGTCGTGGGCGGCGACATTTGTCGTGAGCGGCGATATTTGTCGTGGGCGGCAACATTTGTCGTGAACAGTACCCGCCCTTATGGCCTCGCGCGACAGTACCCGACCGACGATGGCGGGCTTTGCCCGCTCCCGGCGGGCTCCGCCCGACCCGCAACATATACATATGAGTACTCAAAATGACCGTAAAAAAATATAAATAAAGAATACAATTTTTATTTTGTAAAACAAATTATATTTTAACGTTAAAACATTAATTTTTCTCTTGTCATTCCTAACTAGAGACAATAGGTTTAGGGCATCTAGTGTTCTTATTTTTTGTATTTTAATATTGTAAAGTTGTGTAATTACCTAATAGAATATTGTCTTTATAATATACTAATATAAAGTTTGGTATAATTGTATAATTATAAATACAATTATAAGGATACTATAGAGACATGAGAGTTTCACCAAAGAATAGTTTTTGTATATTAATAGAGATTT
This sequence comes from Platanthera zijinensis, assembly GCA_039513925.1. Classification (NCBI taxonomy): domain Eukaryota; kingdom Viridiplantae; phylum Streptophyta; class Magnoliopsida; order Asparagales; family Orchidaceae; genus Platanthera; species Platanthera zijinensis. The sequence continues at coordinate 25,220,805 of CM077080.1, read as the reverse complement.
GTAATTATATAACTAAACAATTTAATCTTGATCTATTCTATATTATTATACTATATCCTAGAGTAATGAATGCCCAGATTTAACTTCAAACTTCCTAAAACAGTTAAGCAAAGAATTTGTAGTTCCTTTGTACGTGCATTTATGGCCTTGTTATGATAGTATTGTTACTAACCAAAATACTGCCTCTAATAATAAATGGCAACGAACCAACTAATAAATTGTTGCATGTTCCACGGAGCCATTGACTCCTAATGTTAATGATCTTGATTTATTCTTGCATATCAAATAAGTGATATTTTTTGGTCATAAAATATTATTTAGACTCCGTTTGGGAGGACTTATTTTCACCGGTCAAGCGGTCATGACCGCATGAATCAGGACTTAAATTAAGTCCTGATTCATGCGATCATGATCGCTTGACCGGTGAAAATAAATCCTCCCAAACGGAGCCTTAATTGCTAGTGACTCCTGCACAAAGATTAGTAGGCCATTGTTTTTTGTGGAATGATGACCTAAAATTTAATTCTTTTGGATTAATTTCTTGATATTATGTTGTGATGCGCACACCCTTTTTTTCTTCCCTTTCATTGGATTTAGGCTTATATCTATTTTTTCCCTCAATATTAAATGCATATATTTTCTTATAGATGACATTTTTGCAATATTATGGTAGAAAGTGGGTTGATTCCTTCAAAGGTGTAAACATGCTCGCCCTTAAACAATTCTGTATCCGGCGAGTGGATCAGCAGGAGTCAGACCGGCCAAATCGGGCAGTCAAAGTCCCTGGGCGAGCCCTGCAGGGGGAGAGAACTCGGCAGCCCCCGACTCGCCCAGGCGGGGGGAGGGATGTTTTTGAGAGGCGAGCTCGTACTCTCCAAACCCCGTTCGCCTAACCCTGTTCGTCGAGCTCTGGTCGTTCGTCGAGCTCTGGGTCGTTCGTCGAGCTCTGGCCGTTCGTCGAGCTCTTGGCCGTTCGTCGAGCTCTGGCCATTCGTCGAGCTCTGACCGTTCGTCGAGCTTTGGTCGTTCGTCGAGCTCTGGGCCGTTCGTCGAGCTCTGGGCCGTTCGTCGAGCTATGGTCGTTCGTCGATCTATGGGCCGCTCGCCGAGTTCTGACCGTTCAACGAACTCGCGGCATACGAGCAGGGCAGGCAGGGCCCGTACTCGCCCAAGGCCAAAGATAGGCGGCGAGTGTCAGCTCAATCGAGCACTCGCTGCCCCCGGCGAGTAGCAGGCGAGCAGGGCAGACCGGGCCCGTACTCGCCAAAGGCCGAGTAGAAGTGGCGAGTGTCAGCTCTATCGAGCACTCGCCGCCCTCGCCGAGCAGAGGTTGTTGAGGGTTACTCGCTCAATGATATGTGAGGTATCTTTACCATTTTGCCCCCGCTGGCGTGACTATAGCCAGTTAGAACAGCGGAGTTGCGCTGTTGGTAGACTCAGTTGGGCTGCACATAGTTGTTCAGAACAACGGAGGTTGACTATTTGCAAGCCGTTTTCAGAAATCTATAAATAAGATCATAGGGGTACCTCAGAAGGCATGCTCACTTGTCTCACAGCCCTCTAGCGCTTTCTGAGGTACCTTAGCCCGGCATTTGGCTGAGGAGGGGAAGCGCTCTGAGATCTTTCAGGTGTGTGGTGGGTCCTCCGCGCCGAACTCTTGGGTCAGTTCCCTGTTCTTTTTCCTTTTATCATTTTGATTGCAGGAGAGAAGTAGGTGTGCGATCACCCCTTCCCCGAGGGTGAACTCCACAGAGACCGAATTTTTGGTTTCAACATTTTGGTGCGATGAGCGTGGAGCGTGGTCAACACAGAAAGTCTTCAGCAGGCTCGATGACGGAAGGAGGACAAGGCTCGGACAGGTCCGACTCGCCGCCCCCCCCCCCCCACCCCCGCCTCTCGCCGCGGTGGGGATGTTCTAAGACTTCAAGTAGGAGGTGCTCGGCCTCGTCAGGGTCGCACTCGACGCACGTGGTGAGTGCTCGACTCCAGCAATGCATGTACTCGCGGTCCCGACCCTCGGCGAGGATGCTCCCGGCAGGCGAGCTGTGAAGGAGGTTGCAAAGGAAGGGAGAGGCTGCGAGCTCCCCGGGCGAGTACTCTTCCCGGGCTCGGCAAGCGGCGGCAGGTTCGACGAGATGGGGGTGCGAGACCCTCCAGCTCGCCAAGCAGGGGAAGCAGCCTCTTCAGCGAGTTGGTTTCTTCCGCCCCAGTTACGGAGGGGTTCAGGGAGTCAGAGATGTCTTACTACATCGGGAAGGGAGACCTGGTCCAGCACGTCTAGTGGTTTGAGCACGTGATCTTGATCCGACAGATGTCGGATGGATTCAAGTGTAGGCTTTTCACCATCACTCTCAAGGAGAAAGCGATAGAGAGGTTCCACCAGCTGCCGGCCAATTCCATTTACTGCTTCGAGAACCTACGTCGGGGGTTCATGCTGAGGTTCACCACCTCCAAGAGGAGAAAGAAGGAGTCGGAGTCCCTGTTCCACATCAAGCAGGGGGTGAACGAGACCCTGGGGAGCTACGTGACCCGGTTTCAGAAGGAGGTGACCCAGGTCCAAGAGATGTCAGGGCATACCCTGATGATGGCCTTCACCCTAGGGCTGCAGCAGGGTTTCTTCAGAATGGAGCTGAAGAGGGTGTCACCCCTCTCCTACAAGGTGTTGATGGAGAGGGCGGCAAGGGAAGTCGACGGGAAAGCGTCGAACCCGGAGTTTTCCCGAAAGCTGGCCAGGTGGGCCACGGAGGAAGAGAGGCTAAGAGGTGGCAGAGGTCAGGAGGAGAGAAGAGCTAAACCCTGGCAAAGGGAACAGCAGCAGCAACAGCCGCCTAGGTGGGGGCACCAGGAGACAAACCATCGGCTAGGTTGGAGGCCGGAATGGCAAGACTAGGGGCCACGGAGAGGTCTCCATGGGGGTGACAACCGCCAAGGAGGTCAGGGCCAATTTTACCCTCCAGGTGGGAGGCAGGGCCAGAGACCACCTCTCCCCGGCCAGAACCAGGTTAGGGTTATAGCCATGGGGGAGAGGAGGAGAGCAGCACGGAGGAGTATAAGTGAGGTTAGGGTGGAGTTGCCCTACTGTGACTTCCATCAAGAGGAGGGGCACGCCACGGCCGCGTTCTCGGAGTTCCTCGAGATGAGAGGAAACAGGGAGCAGCAGCAGCAAGACTGCCAGGGAGTGCAGATCGAAGAAGTCATACCTCGGGTGGAGGAGGATAGGTGTGAGGATCGGGCCGATGTTGGGGTCCGGGGAGGGATCGTAGTGATCCATGGCGGGGGGGGTCGAGGCTTCCCGCAAGGCATGTCTCCACACCATGTACCGCAGGATCATTGGCTCCACATCAACAATATTTTTATCGTTTCACTCCTGCAGCCGACCCAATGTCTCAGAAGTATTACGACCCCATGGTCTTTCGCCATCTAGGAAATGGACTTGGTAGGGTCTTTCCCCCGGGCCAGCGGGCAGAGGAGATTCTTACTCCTCATGATAGATTATTTTTCTAAGTGGTTGGAGGTGAAGGCGCCGGCTGAGGTGACCTCCCAGGTTATCAAGAATTTTGTTTGGGGGGAGATCATCTACCGGCACGGGTTTCCGCAAGCCATTGTCACGGAGAACGGACCTCAGTTTGCCAGCGTCGAATTCATCAACTTCTGTGGACAGCTCGGGATCGATCTCAGATTTGCCTCAGTCCACCACCCTAGGAGCAACGGGCAGGTGGAGGCGGCAAGCAAAATAATAGTAAATCTTCTGAAGAAGAAAGTCGAAAACTTGAAGGGTAGTTGTGTTGAGCAGCTTCCCTCAGTTCTGTGGGCCCTTAGAACCACCCCCAACACCGCCACATGGGAGACCCCCTTCAAGCTCTCCCATGGATGTGAGGCAGTGCTCCTGATCGAGGGTCTGAACGCCTCGGGTAGCCGAGGCAGAGGTAGGCAGGGAAGAATGGCAAGTTAAAAATGAAGAGGAGTTGCGACTCTCCCTTGACATGGTGGAGGAGGTACGCGACCCATCCGCTATCCGCCAAGAGGAAGTGAAAAGAAGGATGGCTAAGTACTTCAACAAGCATGTCCTGGTCAAACAGTTCGCGGAAGGGGACTTGATCCTGAAGAAGGTGGATGGCGCGGGAAGGTCAGCCGTTGTGGGGAAGCTCAACCCCAACTGGGAGGGCTCATACATTGTAAAAGAAACATTAAAGTCAGGAGGGTACCGCCTCCAAAATGTGGAGGGCGAGACCCTAAGTCTCACATGGAGCGGTGATGACTTGAAACATTTTTTCCCTTGAAGCCATGCAAGCAACGTTCTTTTTCTAATAAAACTTGATGTGCCAGTGCTCTCGTTGTGATTCATGAGAATGGGTGAAGTGTTCATTAGACAGAACCCGAGCAGATCCCACTGTCAGGCTCTCACCTAGCTGACAAGGCTGGATGTCACTCGAGGGAGTCTACCCAGACCCCGAGCAGATCTCGCTGTCAGGCTCTCACCTAGCTGGCAGGTCTGGATGTCACTCGAGGGAGTCTACCCAGACCCCAAGCAGATCCCGTTGTCAGGCTCTCACCTAGCTCGCAGGGCTGGATATCACTCGAGGGAGTCTACCCAGACCCCGAGCAGATCCCGTCGTCAGGCTCTCACCTAACTGGCAGGACTGGATGTCACTCGAAGGAGTCTACCCAGACCCCGAGCAGATCCTGCTATCAGGCTCTCACCTAGCTGGCAGGGCTGGATGCCACTCGAGATAGTCTACCCAGACCCCGATCAGATCCTGCTGTCAGGCTCTCACCTAGCTAGCAGGGCTGGATGTCACTTGATGGAGTCTGCCCAGACCCCGAGCAGATCCAGCTGTCAGGCTCTCACCTAGCTGGCAGGGCTAGATGTCACTCGTGGGATTCTACCCAGACCCTAAGCAGATCCCGCTGTCAGGCTCTCACCTAGCTGACAGGGTTGGATGTCACTCGAGGGAGTCTACCCAGACCCCTAGCAGATCCCGTTGTCAGGCTCTCACCTAGCTGGCAGAGCTGGATGTCACTCGAAGGAGTCTACCCACACCCCGAGCAGATCCCGCTATCAGGCTCTCACCTAGCTGGCAGAGCTGGATGTCACTCGATGGAGTCAACCCAGACCCCGAGCAGATCCCGTTATCAGGCTCTCACCTGGCTGGCAGGGCTGGATGTCACTCGAGGGAGTCTACCCAAACCCCGAGTAGATCCCGTTGTCAGACTCTCACCTAGCTGGCAGGGTTAGATGTCACTCAAGGGAGCCCCACTCTCTCCGGGAGTTATTCAAAAAGATCGATCTTTTCCTTAGAGTATGAAGAAGAAAGCCCTTACATGCGAGTCGGGGGTCGCGAGCCCAGCTCGATAAAAAGGAGGCGAGCCGAGCTCTAGGCATCCTCCGAAGAAGGCGAGCTCTAACAACGCACCACATCCCCCTCCAGTTTTATTTGTGGAATTTTTTGGCTCGACATGGGAGAAAAAGGAGGCAGCTCGCGAGCGAGCTGGGTTGCGGCGAGTCCTAGCGCGGCGAGTCCTAGCGCGGCGAGTGGTCTCCCGGGTTGCCTAAAGGTGGCGAGCCCTCAGGATCTGTTCATGGGTACGAGTCCCAACATGCATTATAACGACAAGTTCCATCCTATCACAGCCCCTCAAGGGGAGAGAGCTCGCGGGCGAACATATCACATTGAGAAGGTTCAAGAAAAGGGAGATAGGAGAATATGTTTTGCATTATCAATATCTTAGTTACAAAAAAGAAGCTCGCCTAGGCGAGGTTACAAGGGGGGGGGGAGAAAATTACACACAAAAGAAAGGAAAAGGGGAGGCTCAGCTCTCGCCTCCTCCCCCAGATTGGTGATTTTCGCCCGCTCCTCCAGATGGATCGTCCTTGTAATCCTTCCCGAAGAGCAGATCGAAGTTGTCCTCATTTTCGTTGGGCGGCGTTGGAGGGAACAGACTCAGCATGAGGTCTCAGGTCGTGACCTCCTCGCATCACTCCACCAACACCCGCATATCCTTCATGATCTGCAGGGTGCATTCGGCAGATTTGATCGAGTTGACCCGCAGCCTTTCCACGACCTCAGCCTCGCCGAAGATCCTCGGCCTCCTGTATGGAAAGGGGGCTCGCTGCCGCCCGGAGGGAGGAGGGCCTCCGCCTGGCAAATGACCTTGCCATGGAGTCCCTTGTTCTCCTCGCTCAGCTTCACATTTTTACCCTCCAGCTCGGCGGTGTGAGCCTCTAACTCGGTGGCGCGAGCCTCCAGCGCGGTGGAGTGAGCACGCAGCTGGATATTTTCTTCCTCCAGCCTGATGGCGCGAGTCCACAACTCCCTAGCGGCCTCGGTGTTCAAATCGAAATTCGGTCACTGTGGAGTTCGGGGTCCCAAAAGGGGGATGATCGTGCACCTACTACACTCAAGTGAATGATCTAGGCACAAGACTAGGAACTCAGAGGACAGACCCAAGGTCTCAGCATAGAGGTCCCACCGTATACCCGGAAGACTAACTAATTCTTCCCCTCCCAAGCCAAAGGCTGAGATAAGACACCTCCGGAGGGCTCTCTTGGCCGACCGAAACATCTAAGGAGGATCTCAAGACCAACTCTCTCCTAACTAGAGATGTCTCCTTTGGTCTATACAAAATGATCCTCATCCGATCCGCCAATGGCGTAATCCCGCCAAGTGGTGGCAAAATAAATATCGGTCGCACCCCTTTCTTGGGGAGACTGTGTTTATTCCCTACGAGCAAATAATATGCAATTGCCACGAAGTCTTCTCCGGGAAACCTAGAAAACATCACCAATCCAGATTACGCGTCTGGATGGGCTTCACTAGCCTTCACCAGCACCCGCATATCCTTCATGATCTGCAGGGTGCATTCGACAGATTCGATCGAGTTGACCCACAACCTTTCCACGACCTCACCCTCGCTGAAGAACCTCGACCTCCTGTATGGAAAGGGGGGCTCGCTGCCGCCCGAAGGGAGGAGGGCCTCCGCCTGGCAGATGACCTTGCCATAAAGCCCCTTGTTCTCCTCGCTCAGCTTCACATTGTTCCCCTCCAGCTCGGCGGTGCGAGCCTCTAACTCGGTGGCGCGAGCCTCCAGCGCAGTGGAGTGAGCACGCAGCTGGATATTTTCTTCCTCCAGCCTGATGGCGCGAGTCCGCAGCTCCCTAGCGGCCTCGGTGTTGAAACCGAAATTCGGTCTCTGTGGAGTTCGGGGTCCCAAAAGAGGGGTGATCGCGCACCTACTACACTCAAGTGAATGATCTAGGCACAAGACTAGGAACTCAAAGGACAGACCCATGGTCTCAGCGTGGAGGTCCCACCGCATATCCGGAAGACTAACTAATTCTTCCCCTCCCAAGCCAAAAGCTGAGATAAGACACCTCCGGAGGGCTCTCTTGGCCGACCGAAACATCTAAGGAGGATCTCAAGACCAACTCTCTTCTAACTAGAGATGTCTCCTTTGGTCTATACAAAATGATCCTCATCCGATCCGCCAATGGCGTAATCCCGCCAAGTGGTGGCAAAATAAATATTGGTCGCACCTCTTTCTCGGGGTGACTGTGTTTATTCCCTACGAGCAAATAATATGCAATTGCCATGAAGTCTTCTCCGGGAAACCTAGAAAACATCACCAATTCAGATTACGCGTTTGGATGGGCTTCACACAGCATGCTTAAATCTGTACTCACGCTTCCGGATACTAAATGCAATTAATTGCGGGGATGTACACATCGATCCGTCGGAGAGCACCCTTCCCTCACCCGTTAGTGGAGAGTGGCTTCCATACAAGTATGATAAATAAGGGCTTCACCTGCCCAAGAAGAAACTTCGTTACCCTTGACGCGCAATTTGACGGAGACGCAACCTCGCAAGAGGCTCGACGTCTAGTGGGCGTAGCTGTTGTCCACGCATAGATGACGCAACGGTTCAAGCTCCAAAAAGACCACTCAAGATCCCCCCTTCTCTTGGTCGGCCAAACTTGAGCCCCGAGGCTCTTCTTCCTGGCTGTGCAACAAACAACACTCACACTAGAGAGGGTCGACCTTCTCTTGCCGGCGACGACCTGGATAGAGAAAGGAGGAAGGAGGAGGCTCGGGTAGCCTCTTCCAGGTGGCGGGAGAGAGGAAATCGGGAGGAGGGGGCTCCTTCCAGTCGGGCGGCGCTGGGAGAAGAGAACATAGGAGAGGGGGCTTGGGCTGCCCCTACTGGTCGGCGACGGGAGAGAGAGGGAGGGCTCCGACTACTCCTTCAAGCGGAGCTTGGGCCGCACGTGAGAGAGGAGCCAAGAGAGGGAGAGAGGGAGAGGGATCGGGCTCGGCTCCTCCTTCCTGTAGGCCGGCGCAGGGGGAATCGGGAGAAAAAGCGAGAGAGCCGGATCGGGAGACGGGGGAGATGTGGCTGACCTCCTGAGGGTTAGGTTTAGTTTTCTTTTTATATTAAAACCCTAGCCCAATGTGCTAACCGCACACCAAATCCATCAAACCTCGTGACGCGATGTCAGGGCGTTACAATTCTCTCCCCCTTATTCATATATCAAATATTTATATATGTAAAACTGAATATTTATATTTAAATACATAAAAACCTCCATCCACTACTAATATAAATATATTGACCGGGACCGCATCAAATCGTCGCTCATAGCACGCCCCGAGCCCGCTACCTGGGGAGGATCCCACTCGGCCGGATACGGGGTTGTACACTCGGCATACTGTAAAGCAAAACGGGTAAGTAAATCTATGGCGAAAAAATTCCAAGCAAAAAGAGAAAGGGGTGATCAGTGCTTTCCAGCCCGTCAGCGCCTTTGGCGAGTAAATCCACGGCAATGTCGAGCCTCCTCTCCAGGTCGATGACCATGTCCTGGGCAACGTTGCGCTTCTGCTCAGCCTTCTGTAGGAGGTGTCTGAGGTTGAAGCCGCGACAGACCATCATGTGGTGCAGCTCCAGTGCCCGCATATGGGCCTGTAAGCCCTCGTGGCCGAGTTGGCGCAGGGTCATGCGCTTGTAGGCCGCGGCATCCTCGCGCCCGTAAAGGCTGAAGACGAGCGCGTAAGCATGACCGGAGGAAAGTTGGCTGTCAGTCAAGGAGGGTTGGAGGGTGGAGACGGAGATCCGGTGGGCCGACTCGTCCAATTGGACCGCGGGCTCGCCGGCTGATTCTTTCCACCTTCCCCCAAGGCCGAAGAGGGGGTGACTCTTCGGCGGACCCGGCTCGCGGGCCGAGGTCTTCTTGACCGCAGGAGGAGCGGAGGGCTCGCCTCCCTCCTGCACTTTGTCAGTTGTCTCCTTTTGCGGGCTCTCCGGCGATCCATCCGGGGAGGGCTCGGACGAGCTCATATATCTTGGTTTTTGATGTTTTTGTTGTTGTCTCGCTTGAGAGACCACTACCGCCTTCAACTTCTTCTGCAGCGGAAGACAGCGAGGCGACTTGGACCCCGCGGGGTCAGTCCGCTTCTTGCCAGATGAGGGCTTGGACTATGTCGGCTCATCTCGGCAGGCGGCTGCAGCCGCTTTCACGCGGGCAAGGGGGTTAGGGAGTAGTCCCGAGTTCGCGAAGGTCGGGTTCTCGGGGATCAGTCGCTCTCCTGCACAAGAAACTTGGTCAGAAAAATTCTATTATTTCGGCGAGCTCGAAAAGAGGAAAAGATGTGACGTATACTTTCGCTGGGATGGATGGGAAGGACCGAGTCGAGGCCCCTTCGGAGGAAGGCGATCTCGAAGTCCTTGTGAAGGAAGAACTTATGGAGCTCGGCATCGTTGTCGGACATGCTGGGGGCGCTATACCTCCTCGTCCTTCTGCTGTGGCGAGTAGGGGACGTTGCCGAGGTCGCCCTTGATGAAGACGATTTTCGTCATCCAGTTATGATGCTTGTTCGCGATCTCGCGAACTCTGATGAAGGAGCCTCAGAAGTAGGCGACGTCGTCGGGAGTCGCCTTGTAAGTGAAGAGTTTCCTGAACACGGTCAGGTTGAACTCTATTCGCTCCCTGCGGAGGAAGCACGCGAACGCCACCATCATGGCGATGACGTTCGAGTTGAGTTGCGCGGGCACCGCGCCGTAGTATTTCAGGATCTGGCGGATCTCCGGCCAGAGTGGTAAGCACAACCCCACCTCGAAATGCGAGATGGAGAAGGCGAGCTCCTAGGGGTAGAACGTGTTGATGGCCTCGCCCTCCCTGGGTCGGCGCGCCTCAAAGCCGGGGGGCACGAAGCCGGCAGTGAACTCTGCGAACTCCTCCTCAGTCGTGCTCCCCTCAAAGAAGCAGTAGTCAGTGAAATGCTGAGCACATTTGGAGCGGCCGTCAAAACAGGGATTAGTCTTACCCATGCTCGCGGGAGGTTTAGGGGGCGAATACAGGTAGGAAAGAAGGCGAGAAGAGGGAGGGTATGAAAGCAATAAAAGCAGTAAGCCTGGGTTGGTGAGAGGGGCCTATTTATAGAAAAAGGAGTTCAAGGCCTAGCCAACCGATCAGTCTGGCTCGCCTGACTCAGCTCGGCGACCCTAGCTCGCCGACTTCCAGGATCGGTCATATCACATGCCAAACGCAATATATTTGAATAGCAAGCAATAAAATCTAAGAATATTCTAAGTTATTACAGACCAAGGGGAGGATATTGTTCAAAGAAATCAAATGCAGCAGAAGAAAGAAGCAACAAGTTCGATACATGCGCGAGCTGAGGGGGCAAGAGGCGAGTGTTGTTAGGCCCGATAAGGGGGTCGTTCTCTACCTACCCCGGCCTCGCGTCTCCTTCCCCGCAGGTCGGCGCAAATCGCAGAGCTCGCGGATCCATCCCAAGCTCCTGCGAGCGGCCTGAAGGCTCTCGTCCAGCTCATCCAAAAGCGGTGAAAGGGACATCGCCTCGCCTGCCGAGTCATCCCTCACCTCGCCTACTAGCCACGTGCACTCTCGTTGTAGTACCTCATTGTCCTCCCACAACCGGTGAATCTCACGTACCAGCTTCTTGAGGACCTCAATTCCTCGCCTCGTCAGCTCGGGACCCTCCAGCTCGGAGTCCAGGAAGGACTCTAAAGTTTTCGGGGAAGGAAGGGGCGAGTAGCGAGCCCGTTCCAGAGATTCGTCAGCCTCAGATTGACTGGGGAGGACTGCAAGGGTAGTTAAACATTAGTATGAAAGGCGAGCACGCCAGGACGACTACGTGATGAGAACCACTGAAGGTCAACTTGTCTGACGAGCTCGACGCCTCGAAGGAGATACAGGGTGGAGGCACCTTCAGATTTTTGCCATGGCCCGGAGGGCATGTTCTTGGCGGAAGGAGGCTGAAGCCCGACACGGGGATAACTTCAGCGCCTCCTCTCGAAGTCCCAGCGAGCTGCCGAGAGAAGAGAGTGCAGACTGGCGAGCTCGGCCTCTGCGAGTCCAACCCCAGAGTCCCAAAGAGAGGGGACGGGTCGCGTCGACGAACCTCCGGAGTTTTGAACCGCGGGTCGTCATGAGGGATATATGCTTGCGACAAGGTGACCTGAGTTTTGAACTGAGTTGGGAGAGAGTGAGACACGGGTTTTGATGACGTGGAAAACCTGCAATCGGTGTAAAAAATCACGCGACCGGTTCGTTGTCGGTCTAACTTCCACTATCTCCGAGTTCTTTACAGTGAGCGCATGTGAGAAGGCGGGGGCGACAGGCCGCTCCTCGCTTACAGTTGGGGGTGAGATGGAGAGTTCTATGCTGGTAGCTTTGTCCTGATTGCCTAGCGTCTTGAGCTCGCTTGCCGATTGCCTTGAACTTTGCACGTTCCCCATTTGCCTGGCACTTTGCACGTTCCCGTTTGCCTGGCACTTTGGACGCTTCTCGTTTCTCCAAAATAATCATTGCGTAACATATCTTCTCTACTTCGCATATTCATCCTAACATTCTCATTACAACCATACACAACTTAAATATCAACGACCATTAATGCACCATATTTAGATACATACAAGATGGTTAAGCTAAATGTCGTTTTATAAAGTACATATTTAAGTCTCCAAAGTATAATGCACCTAGGTATCCCATTTTTTATCATCTAATAAGAATATAAGATAAATTAATTACAAATATATCCCCATCTAAACTGCAAATCATGTATTGGGATTTTGCTCTACTAATTCGAAGTGTTTTTCTCTTCTAAACATCACATCCAAAGTTCTAGTCTTACAAGAATTCCCAAAGTTTTGAGAGATGAAAGAAGGTAGTATATGAGAACTTTCAGTTCACCCGCAACAGAAGTTATATCAATTAGGTGCGGAATCATTATACTTTGCACTAACACCAAAAAGCAAGCTCCGGAAGAGCGTTGTATCGATCCTCGTGCATTTAACTTAGGCCAGCCATGGGAAGGGAGAAAGTAATTTCGATGTATGCTATGTTTAAAATAATGTTCAAAAGTAGTGATGTATATATTTTGAGACTGGTGTAAACTTGTTCGGTCGCAGCATGAGTCTAATACTCTAATGTGAAAACCGAGTTGGTTTGATGTTTAATTAAGCAATGTCTTTTGTCTCGCACAGTGTTAGTGTTTTATCACTTTTGAGGTCAAAAATTCTCAGAAGAGGTGAAGAATTGTAATACCTCAAATTAGACTTACAAGATAATTAAAATAATAATAATAATATTTAAAATATAACAAAATAGACTTATTTCATTTTAAAATATCATCATATAATATGACATTTTAAATGTTAATTTTTTAAATAACGCCACATTTCTTTTGATTTCATAAGAGACGTAAATCATGTCAGACCTAAATCATGTCAGTTATATGACAATTATTTAAAAATTATTGTGTGCAAACTGCAAACACCTGTATCAATCAATAACGCTAGACCATGCAAGTGCTCATTACGGGAAACACCCTGAAAATGGTATTAAGTGCAGACACCTGCATATATAAATAACAACAGACATCTTCAAAATGCATCACTCAATCATTAAACAACTATGCAAGCCCACATTACGGCAAACAACTGTACATATAAATAACACCAACCACCTTCAAATATGCAATTGATACATAGCCAGATATGAATTACTACTCAATTCCATAGCATTTGGCACAAAAATTATGAGTTCAAGCCAAAGAAATAAAATGAAATTAATAACTAGTAATTTCAGTGTACTGTTTACAAACATGTTCTTTTCCAATATTAACAAGCATGTACTTTCCGGATAAAAAAATAGGCAAAATACTCATTTCAGTCCCTAATCTTTAACACCTTTAATATTTTAGTCCCAAACAGAGATTTGGAGGTCAAGAGAGTGCTTGCCTCGGACGTCGTACTTCGCCGCCTTGGTGGTATTCAGCTGCAGCAGTTCTTCGATCTCGCGCTCGGTATACTGCCTGAGCTTGTCGCCACTGCTGGAAGGAGGCGGGAGAGCCGCAGACTCCAACGCCTGGACTCGGCCCCTCAGCTTTTCATTCTCGCTCTCCAGGTCGGCGATCCGGGATTTGAGGCATTGGGTCGTCGCCGCGCCCTGTGGAAAGATGAAATAAAAAAGTTGTTCGAAAAGAAGTTCAGGAATGATGGGACTTACCACCCCTCCCAGGTACTCGGCAAGAAGGGCGTTGGAGGAGTCCGCTCGCGTCTTCTGGTGCTCCACCTCCCCAAGCGCGAGGCGGAGATCTCGCTCCTTGTCAGTGGTGTTCCTATGAAGCTCGGCGGAATTCCAGTCCATCTGCACGCAATGGCGTCCAACCATGTGAGCCAGCTCTAGAGTGCGGAGCTGAGCCCGCACGCTTTCATGCACCAACACCCGGGTCGATTCCTCGTCATAAACCGAGGTGTCTCGCGCATAGAGGCCATAGGAGAAGCTGAGTGCCTGTCCGCTGGAGGTATCCTGCTCCTGCCAGGTTGGCAGGAGGGTTGAGATCGAGGTCCGGTTCGCCTCTTTATCCCATAGCAGAAGAGGGTTGCCGAGCTCGTCCAGGTGCCTCTCACCATAACCAAAGTTTTGGTGCCCCCTCGGTGATATTTTGAAGGCGGGCTCTTGATCCCGCGTCCTGGAGGTGCAAGCGGTCTCGCCAGTAGCCCTGCTGGCAGGAGCTCAAGAGGCTGGGAGCTCCTCAGGTTGTGGCTCCGCTGGCTCTTTTCCTTTTCTCTGGGGCGCGGGAAGGTCGCCACTCCGGGTCTTCGGCTTCTTGGTCGCGGGCTAAGAGGGGGGTTGCTCGCGAACAACCAGCTTTGGGGGCGCTGTGGAGGTAAAGACCTTGTGATGCGTCGCGGCGGCCGCCTCCACGCGAGCGAACTCGGCAAGAGCAAGCCGAGCGCTCTCATATGGCGGGCGCAGGGAGAGGTCTCGCTCGCCTGCGTTTGTCAAGGGTTAGTAGAAACCAAGTAAAAGTGTAAAAAGGGACGACGAGAGCGGGCAACCTTACCTTCCCCCGGGAGGACGGGGGTCAGTGTGTCGACGTTCTTGCGATAGAATGCGACCTCGAAGTTCTTCCCCGCGAAGAACCTGCAGAGATCCACCTTGTGGCCTCATAGGCCGGGCGGACGGTAGTTCGGCTCGCTGGGCTGCACCGGAGAGAAGGGGACGTTGCCGAGGTCCCCCTTCACGAAGACAAACTTGCGAAGCCAATTATGGCTCTTGTTCAAGAAAACAAACTTGAGAAGTAGGCGGTGGCGTCCTTGTCCGCCCGGAAAGAGAACAGTTTGCGGAAGACCGCGAGGCTAAACTCGATCTGGTCCTCTCGCAGGTAGCATGCGAACGCGACCACCACAGCCACAGAGTTTGGGGTGAGTTGGCCCAGGACAACACCGAATTGTTTCAGCACTAATCACACCTCTGGTCACATGGGGAGCCGCAACCCCGCGTCGAAGTGGGCAATAGGGATGACGAGTTCGGCTCTGTCAAGATCGTTGATTTTCTCACTCCCTGGGGCGTCTCGCCTCGAACCTGGGCGAGATGAAGTTGGCGACCACTGAGAGGTGCTCGTTCTCAGTGAGGTTGGCGGGATGGAAGGCGTAGTCAGAGAAGGTTCACGCACACTTGCCCCGCCCCTCGGCGTTGCCACTGTCTCCTCCCATATCGCGAGTGGTTGCGCGAGCTGAATACTGAGCTCAGCATTGGTTAAGAATGGAAAGCGCTCTGAGATCTTCCGGGTTAGTGGTGGGTCCTCCACACTGCAGCCAGGATCTATTCCCATTTCCAAGTTTCTAGTCGGGCAAGCTCGCTGGGAGAAGTAAGTGTGCGATCACCTCGTTCACAGGGTCCGAACTTCACAGAGACCAGTTTTCGATTTCAACAAACGGAAAACAACTTAATTGATGATCATAATTCATAGACTTAAAATGTAATAAAATAGACTCATTTCATTTTAAATTTTAAAAATAGCATCATATAATATGACATTTTAAAGGTTAATTTTTTAAATAACGTCACATTTCTTTTGATTTCATAACAGACGTAAATCATGCCATTAAATCATGTCAGACTTAATTCATGTCAGTTCTATGACAATTATTTACAAATTATTACGTGCAAACAAATATCCGAGTTGAGAGTGAGTGAGAGACGGGTTTTGATGACGTGAAAAGCCCGTAATCGGTGTAAAAAACCACGCGACCGGTTCACTGCCGGCCTTCCACTATCTCCAAGTTCTTTACAGTGAGCGCGAGAGAAAGAGAGTTTAGTTAGCCTGAATTCGATCCTCCCAAATGAAGGAAATTGGGGTCTATTTAATTATAGAGCCGGCTAGGGGGGAGGGGGTCGGTAATCCTGCGTCGTAACTACCGGACCGGCCGATGAGGGTGTCCGAAACGGGCACACGGATCGCCATTTTTGGGATAATGACGATCCTACCCCTGCACCAAAACTAAGCCCGCCGCCCAAACATGGCGGCCCGGGGGGAGGGGTGTTTGGCACATTGTAAGGGCCGGCCGCTCTATCATAAGGCTAGATTAATTGTTTTTTTTAATGGCCCGCTCTATCATAGGACTAGATTAATTTTATTCTAAAAAAAAGCTATTCACATATATTTTTTAATATAAAAAAAATATATACACAATTTTTAAGCACTTTTATTTCCAATCAATATATACACAAATTTCTTTCATTCGTGATGATAAAGTTTGCAGAAGCCATCAAGAGTGGGCCGTTACCCCTTAAAGCAGCACTGAGTGGACGTCTTGGACAAGTAAGATCTCCTCTGGCCTGACCTGAGAAAAAGGTTGGGGGGACCGGTGAAAATAAGTCCCCCCAAACGGAGCCTTAGTAATCGTTGCATTTCCATCTTCATGGTCATTTGACAGGTGGGGGGAGAATTTGATGGAGATATTAGACATCACTATAGCCGTTTTCAAAAATATTTCTATCTGGAATTTTGGTGCTGAGGTTGTAGACAACATCATCATCAAACATCTCTTCATCTCTTCATCTCTTCTCCCTTGGCAATCATCATCACCAACAAGTTCTTACAACAACAAAAACACAAGTTCTTACAACATAGAAATGTAATCCATGATCTTAGCGGAAGCTAAACAACATTTAAACAACCTCAAGGTGTTCTCAGTCTTCCAAATCGAGCTTATTGCTCAACTCACCAGCCTCACATTCTAGGTTCACCTTTTTGATCAACCGCAAAATATTTGCATCCACCGGCACCGGCGCTGGCGCTACAGCAAACTGACTCATCTTTTCCTTTATGTACACTTCCTCTACCTGAGGGAAGAGAGAGAGAGAGAGAGAGAGAAGACAAAAGGAAAAACACTTGTAACATTTAGATTAATATTTGATGGGGTTGTCCCCAATTTATAGAAAAAACCGGGCTACAAATAGTCAAGTTTCCCTCTCAACCCACTTGCATCATGGGAAATTGCATATGAAACCGCCGCACGCGCGATCCGCACATCCGAACGCCATAACCACCACGCGCAGGATCCCAACCGCCCAGCCGGATCCCGCGCGTCGGTCACTCCCCGGCTGCGCCCTGCAAGGGGCCGCCCACCAGAAGGGTGAAAGTAGTGGTCTACCAAGAGCCTTGAGCGGACCGCAACGATATTTATCACAATTAAGTCTAAAATAAATGTAAAAGATAGAAGGGCAGCTCGGTGCACAAAGTATCCCTGTGCAGCAAGAGGTCTGGGGAGGTGTCTCACCACAAGGGTGAAAGCCAAAGATATTAAAAAAAAACCACAACTATAATAATACCACCAAAAGGAGAATGCTGGGAAACTAAAAAAAGATCAACCTACCTTTGCAAACATGTGCATCACTTTCTTCTCATACATCTGTAGTTCTCCATCAGCCCTATCCATCAGGATCTTCTTGTATTCCTTAAGGGCCTGTGTGAGTTCTTCCGGAGTGGGTCCTTCTGGTTTTAAAAGCCGCGGCAGGTCTGCAAAATAGCTGAACAGCAAAAAGCATGAATAAAGAACATGGAAGCGAGTATAACAATACGTAATAAATGCATCAGGCGTTTAGGTTGTTCAAGTAAACCACGAGGGGTTTCTAGAAGAACAAAGGGAACTAATTAGAAAATCATTACAATTCTTTTGTTGAAACACAATGCATCAAACTCCCTGACTTAATATTAACCCTCAAGTTAGTTTTGTGCACAGCCAACCCGAGAATATCATAGAAATGTTCTCAAATGGGAGCTTTGACTTGATTGGTAGTTAAACATCATTTTTTGGCATCTTCGCACTAACAATTACATCATGTCGCGCTTCTTTCATGTCATCTTCAAACCTGGGTTCTTGCTTAGATGCATTTTTCATTTGACTATAAATTTTCTGATGCATTACTTTTTCTCTTCCTTTCCTTGGATGATATTATTTGATCACTATCAAGCGCAATTAAACATGATGAAACGTTGAGAGACTACATCATTTAGAGACCTTAATCTCGAAGCTTACATGATCTTAGGATAAGCAAAACAACATTTGAATTCACCGTAATCATCTTACCCTTCCATTCAAATCAAGTCCCAAAAGCGAAGGAAAATAATAATAATAAAACAAGTAACTCAACAAAAAATTACATAACTCACTTTTTAAAATTCAAAGCTTCTCTTTCTTCCTCATGTAAATCCTTGAATAGTTGTGGCAGTAGCAGTGCCCATTGCTCTTCCTGAATTGAAGGAAAGAAAAGAATTTTAATTAAACCAACCATGCTACTTTTCACTCAACAATCCCACCATCATGCACCCTTGATCCCATTAGACCATCATTAGAAGATCATTTAGTATTTGTTTTATATAATTACTTACATATATTTTACGTTTAACTCAGTGTTCTCTTCAGTAATTTAACTTAAATGCCACCAAACATATGTAGGATTAGTGCTTAAAAAATCACAAATTAACAAAATTATGATAGAAGAAATAAAATCACATAATAAATATAGGAAGCATGACACAAAAGTCACAACAGTGCTAGAAAATTTCTAATGATATGGTTCAGATATGAAGGAATTGCCAACACGTTCCAACATGTCTTTCATTAATTCTTCTATCATACAAGAAAACATTTATAAATAATATTTTAGATAAATATTTTTCGCAATAAGTACAGGGAGTGGTCTAAAATTAGAGTAAGAGATTTAAAAATGAACCGCTAGCATCACGTAAATGTTGGTTTTGTGACAAAATCTTTTTAACTTGAATAATGATGTAAGCAATGTAAATAACCGGATGTCATCGATGATATGAATCACGGATTATGTAAATGATATGATTCCAGCGATGATGATGTAAATAATAGAATGAGATCAATAAAAATACAAGACTGTAAATAAAATATTGGTCTTAGATGACTATTAAAAAAGATGAAATCTTCATTTGTAAGACATTCAATTCAGAAACAATTCTTGATTTTTTTTATGTCCTTTTCCAAGTGATCTTCTACTCTTATTTTGTTCATTCTCTCCCGCTCTTCTCTCTTATCCACAATAATGCTAAAATGTAAACATAATAATATGACAAGAAAGAGAAAGCAGTGACAAAAGAAACTGAAAACGATCAATCTACCTTTGCATTTGTAATATTTAGCTCCTTTGTAAACATCTCAATTCCTTTGTTGTAGTGTCTGTCCAAGCCTCTCTGGGCAGCAATCATGGCCTTGTTTTGCAAAATTTGAAGTAACTGTTCTATTTTTTCTGGTGGAATTTTTGCCATTTGAAGTGCTAGTATAAAAGAGGCGAGTAATATTAAATTTTAATGAAAGAAGAAGAAAGAATGTAGAATGAATAACAATAAGGATGAAGCAGAAAATTCTGAATAGAAGCATGATTACCATAAGTTGTTTAAATAAAGCCACTAGGGCTTGCTAGAGCCCTAAAAGGCAGTACTAAATATACATCATTTTTGCATACAAGAACATGGAGAGTTGTTGACGGCTTGACGCGGGACGGCCCTGTCTGAAAATATGACGGAGTCGACAGCTAATGCAATCCTACGTGAACGTGCGGAATAAATACGATCAAGCTCAACCTAAATGATGTGTGCATGTTAATTATTCCGGAAAATAAACACTTTAGCAAGTGAAAATTATATTAGCTAGCAATTCAACACAACGTTCGCCAAATGTTCAAATACACAAACAATATCATGCGCTTTACGCACGAAGGTTTTCAACTACAGCTTGCACGAATACAGTTTATAAGAAAATATGAAATTGGAATCAACTATGCAAACAAGACAATATCTCTACCATATATGTGATACACATACGATATTCAATAATAAATGAACACAATATAAAATACAAAAAATAGGAATCCTGCAGGAGGTGATACCCGTGCTGAGAAGTCAAAGTAACTTTGAATAGGGAATGTCACTCGAGGGGTCCCATCGAACACACTCTCGAGGTGTATCACCTATCCGTGCTGAGAAGTAGAAGCAACCTGGAATATGGAATAGCACTCGGGGGTCCCATCGGACACACTCTCGAAGTGTACCTCCTACCAGTACTGAGACGTCAAAGCTCCTGAGAATAAAGAATGGCACTTGTTGGGTCCTGTCGGACACACTCGAGGCATAACTCCTCCCAGTGCTGAGAAGTCGAAGCAAATTGGAATAGGGAATACCACTCGGGGGATCCCGTTCGACACGCTCTTGAGGCATACATCATACCCGTGCTGAAAAGTCGAAGCAACTTGGAATAAGGAATGACACTCGGGGTCCTGTCGGGCACACTCTCGAGACGTGCCTCCTACCCGTGCTGAGAAGTAAAAGTAAATTGGAATAGAGAAAGACACTTAGGGTCTTGTCGGACATACACTCTCGAGGCGTACCTACTAGCAAATATGAGAAGTCGAAGCGACTGGGTATAGGGAATGCCACTCGCGGGGTCCCGTCGGATATACTCGCGAGGCGTACCTCCTACCAATGTAGAGAAGTCGAAGTAACTTGGAATGGGGAATGACATTCGAGGGTCCCGTCGGACGCACTCTCGAGGTGTATCTCCTACCCGTGTTGAGAAGTCGAAACAACTTGGAATAGGGAATGACACACGGGGGTCTCGTCGGACACACACACTCGAAGTGTACCTCCCACCCGTGTTGGGAAATCGAAGCAACTTGGAATAGGGAATGACACTCTGGGACCATGCCGAACACACACTCACGAGGCGTACCTTCTATCCGTTTTGAGAAGTCAAAACAACCTGGAATAGAGAATGGCACTCAGTGGATCTCGTCGGACACACTCTTAAGGAGTACCTCCTACCAGCGCTGAGAAGTCGAAACAACTTGGAAAAGAGAATGACACTCTTGGGGTCCCGTCGGACACACTCTCGAGGCGTCTTCCTACACGTGCTGAGAAGTCGGAGCAACTTGGAATATGGAATGGCACTCCGGGAGTCCCATCGAACATACACACACTCGAGGCGTACCTCCTACCCGTGCTGAGAAGTCGAAGCAACATGGAATAAGGAATGACAATCGGGGGGTCCCGTTGGACACACCCTCGAGGACTACTCATACACATGTTGAGAAATCGAAGCAACTTGGAATAGGGAATGACACTCAGGGTTCCCGTTGAACACGCATTTTTGAGGAGTCCCTCCTACCCGTGTTGAGAAGTTGAAGCAACTTGGAAAAGGGAATGATAGTCGGGGGGTCCCAACGGACACACGCACTCAAGGTGTATCTCCAATCAAAGCTGAGAAGTTGAAGCTACCGGGAATAAGGAGTGACACTCGGGGGGGTCTGTCGGGAACACTTTTGAGGCATACATACTACCAGTGTTGAAAAGTCAAAGTAATTTGGAATATGGAATGACATTTGGGGGGTCCCATCAGACACACCTTGAGGCGTACCTCTTACCCGTGCTGAGAAGTCGAAGCAACATGGAACAGGGAATGCCACTCGGGGGGTCTCGTCGGACACACTCTCGAAGCGTACCTCCTACTCGTGCTGGGAAATCGAAGAGACTTGGAATATGGAATGACACTCGGGGGGTCCTGTCGGACACACTCAT
Source organism: Platanthera zijinensis (assembly GCA_039513925.1). Classification (NCBI taxonomy): domain Eukaryota; kingdom Viridiplantae; phylum Streptophyta; class Magnoliopsida; order Asparagales; family Orchidaceae; genus Platanthera; species Platanthera zijinensis. Next base: position 25,199,396 of record CM077080.1, on the reverse strand, counting down.
GAGGCGCACCTCCTACTTGTGCTGAGAAGGCAAAGCAACTTGGAATAGGGAATGACAGTCAGGGGGGCCCATGGGACACACTCTTGAGGTGTACCTCCTACCAGTGCTGAAAAGTCAAAGCAACTTGGAATAGGGAATGACACTCTTGGGGTCTCGTCGGACACACTCTCGAGGCGTACCTCTTACCCATGCAGGGAAGTCGAAGCAACTTGGAATAGGGAATGACACTCAGGGAGTCTCATCGAATATACACTCTCGAGACATACCTCGTAACCGTGTTGAGAAGTCAAAGCAACATGAAATAGAAAATGACAATCAGGGGGTCCCATTGGGCACACACTCTCGAGGTTACCTCATATATGTGCTGAGAAATCGAAGCAATTTGGAATAGGGAATGACACTCAGAGGGTCCTGTCGAACACACATTCTCGAGGGGTACCTCCTACCCGTACTGAGAAGTCGAAGCAATTTGGAATAGAGAATGACACTTGGGGGGTCCCGTCAGACACACTCTCAAGGTGCACCTCCTACAGTGCTGAAAAGTCGAAGCAACTTGAAATAGGGAATGACACTCAAGGAATCCCGTCGCACACACTCTCGAGGCGCACCTCCTACTCGTGTTGAGAAGTGGAAGCAACATTGAATAGGGAATGACACTAGAGGGGTCCCGTAAGACACAGACTCTTGAGGCGTACCTCCAACCAGTGTTGAAAAGTCGATGCAACTTGGAATAGGGAATGACACTCGGGGGGTCCCGTCTGTAAGAGCCTAAAATAAGTATAAAAAGAAAAAAACCTAATATACTAAGTACAAAAATGTCATTGGCTTTAAATTAATGAAAACTGTAACAACCTAAAATACTCATAAAAACAAAAACAAAAAAAATAAAAAAGTAAAAGATTTTTCATTAATTTAAAACCAATGGCATTTTTGTAATTAGCATATAAGGTTTTTTTCTTTCTTATACCAGCCACAAATCGAGCCCCCCGATAAAACATCCAGCCCAGGGCTTCTATCTCCTACACGATCCCTCCTCCCGCTCCCGATACCGCAAGGCTCTATCCCGCAAGTTGCGGCTTCCACTTCCACTCGACTCCCGCGCATCCTTCTCTGATTTCCTTAAGGCCGCCGACGTCGCCCGCTCTCCTCCCCCCCCCCCCCCCCCCCGGCTGGCAATCTTCTCCTCCCCTCAAGGTCGATAGTCGCCCCCTCCTCCAGCAACCCTATTAATCCTCCATATGGTCAGCAGCCTCCTCAATTATGTTTGAACAGGTATGAAATAAAGTTTCTAAATTTTGTTTGCGCTGCTTAGCCGTCGTCGTCAGATTCGGTCTTACTTAAGCCAAGTAGAGAAATCTCTCTCGCTAGCAAACATTGAATTTAATTTCATGCACCCCCTTCTTATGTTTATGAATTTTACTCTCACATACATAAAACATTAAATTAGTTACATGTCTTGACACGCTAGGAATCATGTAACTATAAATCATATAATTCATTATTATCATCAGCAAGCAATGAAATTAGTGTTTAATTGATACAACTCCTTGACTTGAATTCTCTCTTGAATTCTTGACATGAACAAATGACCGATCGTAGCAAGCATGAACTCCCTGACTCCAGGGTGAGGGTTCGAAAGAGCCGCCCCTTTGAGTTCACAGGAAGAAAATCTGACCTCTGACAAGCCTTTTATTTGAATTTGGGCATTCAAATCATAAATCACGTGAATCAAATAAAAACACATACACATTTCATTGGTTACGACATACATCATCATATGGATGAAGATATATTATATTTCAGAGTATGTTAATAATTCTAATTGATCGGCTTGACTCGGTTACTTGTATGTCTTACTAATTTTGCTTCATAAAAATTGGTACACGTACATTTTTTATTCTTCTGCAAGTCATATATTTTTATCTTGCTAATTTTTTCAATGTTCTGAGACGTTTTCCTTTTTGTTCTGGAATTTGTCTTAGCGTCCATGGCTGCGTCGCTTGCTACCTGAGCCCGATTTGCCTCAAGTTCTTGCTCCTGGAGGTTTACTTTAATTCGTGTTGTGTCAGGTTCTATGTTATATTATTTTCTTTACTGTCGGACATTTTTTTATGTAATAACTATTGTCAGTAATTTTCTCTTGTGTCATGGACAACTGCTAGACTAATAAAATATGTACTGGAATTTGACATTATTGCATTTTTATTTTTTTGGAATTTTCATTGCATAGAATTTGTAAAAGCATAAAGTATTGTGGGGTTTATCAAAATACACGCGCATTTATTTTCTCACAGTTTTACTCTAGCGCTTCCGCATAAAAAAAAATTATATTTCCTCCAAACTAACAACTTTAAATCTAAAAATATTAAATCAGCTCCCGCCTAATAGACATAAAATTTTTCCCCATGTCTGTGGTGTCACGACCCGCCCGAAGCACGCTCTGATTATTACATTTAGAAGGGTCGTGACACCGTCAGACACACTCTCTTGAGGCGTACCTGCTACCCGTGCTGAGAAGTAGAAGCAATTTGGAGTAGACAACGACACTCGGGAGGTCCCGTCGGACACACTCTCTCGAGGCGTACCTCATATCTCTGCTGACAAATCGAAGCAACTTAGAATAGAAAATGGCAATCAGGGGGTCCCGTCGGACAAACACTCTCGAAGCGTACATCCTACCACTGTTGAGAAGTCGACGCTGCTGGGAATAGGAAATGACACTCAGGGGGCGTCCCGTCGTACACACACTCTCGGGACGTACCTCTTATCATGAGAAGTCGAAGCATCCAGGAATAGTGAATGCGCACTAGGGAGGGGGTGTCAAACACACACTCTAGAGGCGTACATCCTACCCGTGCTGAGAAGTCACAGCAACTTGGAATAGGGAATGGTACTCGGGGGGTCCCGTCGGACACGCACTCTCGAGGCGCACCTCCCACCCGTGCTGAGAAGTCGAAGCAACTTGGAATATAGAATAACATTTTGGGGGTCCAATCGGACACACTCTCGAGGCGTACCTCCTACCCATGCTAAGAAGTCGAAGCAACTTGGAATAGGGAATGACACTTGGGGGGTCCGGTCGGATACCCTCTCGAGGCGTAACTTCTACCAATGCTGAGAAGTCGAAGCTACTGAGAATAGAGAATGGCATGCTGAGGGGTCTCGTCTAACACACACTCTCGAGGTGTACCTCCTACCAGGTGTTGAAAAATCCAAACAACTTGAAATAGGGATGGCACACGGGGGGTCCCGTCAGACACACTCTCGAGACGCATCTCCTGCATGTGTAAAGAAGTCAAAGTAACTTGGAAAAGAGAATAACACTCATGGGGTCCCGTTGGACACAAACTCTCGAGACGTACCTCCTACCCGTACTGAGAAATCAAAGTAACTTCGAATAGCGAATGACACTCATGGGGTCCCGTCGGACACACTTTTGAGGTGTACCTCCAACATGTGCTAAGATATTGAAGCAATTTTGAATAAGGAATAACACTCGAGGGGATCCTCCGGACCCACACTCACGAAGCGTGGCCCCAATACGAACGGGTGGATGTCCGCCAATCAGTATGCAAAAAAGAATGGATGTCCAAAAGTCAACCATCCCCTTTAAGGTAGATTGCAGGTATGGGATTTTTCATAGATCCCGGTGGCAGATGGGCGTATACGAAAGGCGTGAGAACCTAATGTGGACCTATCCGGGGTCCTCTTAACATTCACAATCACAATAGTCGCGCGCGAAATAACCCATGAATTCGATCTCCTCCTGTCGACCAGAGTTGTACTAATCCTGCCACCCCTTCCCTTTGACTTTGATAAGGGCATACAAATAAAGAAGAATGTTGGAAAAACCTCAGCATAAATTCAATCAAATAATGATTCTTTCTTTCTTCAGTATTCACGTGGGGGAATAAGTAAGAGATTGATTTGCTTTCTTTGCTCGTTCACTTCGATCGGGAAATGCTATCTAAAGAAGAGGTATGGCGCGTAAAGGATGGATGGCACTCTGGGCAAGGATGTAGGAAGAAAGAACTCCCAATGGTTTTCATAAGTCGGAACTTTGAAGCTTGCCATTCCGTTTATTCGGCACCTTTCTAAAGATCCCTCCCGGCATCAACATTCGGCAAGCAGTAGCATCCCTTAGAGCCGCAGTTCTATTACCAAGAAAGGTGAGTGGGATAGCCCTATTGTTCTTGTTCTTGTTCTTGTCATATCCCGGCAAAGGCTCAGTCTATATCCTCTTTTCTGTCTAGCAATAACAATATGCTTGTTGACTAGGAGACTCTCACTCCTATTTATCAGCCATAACCTTCTCCTTCAATACCTCCGGGTTCCAAAAGGCCTTTTTTCTATTATGAACTTGCAAGTCTTACCAAAAGGATAAGAGCAAGCTCGGGGTGAACCTATTAGTGGTGGTATATCAGTCTCGAGACAAGCAAGCGCTTTGACTCTTCTTTCAACTGAGCTTTTGCGGGGCCTTCCTTGTAGACAGAGGAAGCTTTCTCAATCGAGCTGACCGAGACCTTGATAATTCTTTCCTTCTTTCAATGATTAGGATGGGCGAACGAGATTCTTTTGATGTTGAAATTGATTCTAACATCTTGCAGAAGCTGCAGACAGGCTGTAGGATTTCTAAGGGGATTGGGCGTAGATAAAGATGAGAGAATCAATTCCCCGTTGTGGGTGAGCCTCTCTTTCCCTTTCAGGCTAAGAATAAGCTCATGGGTATGAGTACATTATACTATACCTATAAATAAGGAAGGCGGCGGAGATGAATGAGTACTTTGACATAGCTTCTCTAAACAAGGAAGAGAACCTAGACTAAAGGATTCTCTCAGGCCATTCTCAGCCAATCCAAAATGCCATTTTTCTATCTCTATATAGCAGCAAAAGTTTGAAACCTTTTTCCTTCATAGGGACCAATTCGATATTTGATTTTTGATACTCCCCTATGGCAAAATTCCATTTTGAATCAAACCCCGGGTTTTTTGATTCAAAACCAGTCCCATTCACTCCTATTTAACCCTTTCCCTCATCAACGCTTCCATGCTAGCTGCGGGGTCGGCTAGGATCAATAGCTGCTTTAGCGATAGCCCAGCCCAGATCTGTAGGCAAGATAGGTTGGATTTCAAAAGCTCTTTTCTCTTACGATTGAGCATCTAACTTCCTTTCTCCAGTCAAGTAAGCAAGTCAACTACGAATGAGCATAAGACTAGGGGGCATGCCTAAAGATTTGATAGATGAAAGAAATCGTAGTCGGAGAGCGGAAGATCACGAAAGGGAGACAAGGTGGTCCTTGAACTGTAACTCAATCCATTCAGGATTGACCATGCTTTTCGCCGGTCCCTTGTACTTGAGAACATTGATGCTATCTTTAGTGAGAGCATTTAGGAGCTAAAAAGTATCCTGATTGTCTTATAGCTTAAACTTACCTAAATCAGAATCAATCATCTCATTATCTAAAGGCTTACCAAGCACAACAGAGTCAGTGTCCGTATAGTAGCAGTCATCTCTTGAAAGATAAGGGTACATATGGATCCTGGCAGAGGCAGTGATAGCAGCAGCAAGTTGGACAGCTTCGTTCTTGGGATAATCATAACCCTTCTCAGAATTTCTATGGTAGGCATACCTTCTACCCGTGCTGAGAAGACGAAACAACTTGGAATAAGGACTGACACTCGTGGGTGGGGGTGGGGGGTCCCTTCGGACACACTCTCGAGGCGTGCCTCCTACACGTGTTGAGAAGTCGAAGCAGCGTAGAATAAAGAATGGCACTCGAGGGATCCCGTCGGACACACACTCTCGTGGCATACCTCCTACCCATGTTGAGAGTCGAAGCAATTTGGAATAGGAAATGACACTTGGGGGGTCCCGCCGGACGCACTCTCGAGGTGTACCTCCTACCCGTGTTGAGAAGTAGAAGCAACTTAGAATAAGAAATAGCACTCGGGGGGTCCCAACGGATACACTCTCCAGGCGTACACCTCCTACTTGTGCTGAGAAGTCGAAGCAACTTGGAATAGAGAATGACACTCGGGGGGTCCCGTCGAACAGTCTCGAGGCGTACCTCCTACCAGTGCTGATTCCATTCTTGAAAGTCACTCGCCCTGCCACTCAATAATCAAAAGATGGTTAACTGTACCGACTCTTATAAATAACATCAATGGCGATAAGATAAGAACTTAAACCTCTTGACTCCCTATCAAGCCTCTGGCCCATTCAGGACTAGTGATACCTAGAAGGGTCTTCTGGCAAGGGAAATCAACCTATTCTTTGTCGGGTTGGGAGGTCGGCTCAGTACTCTCTCCTGATAACATCTACAGACGGGTGAGAAGTGCGATCAAGGGCTCGTCGGCCAACATACAGATGGGGATGAACTCGACCGCCAATGCAGAGCATGGATTTAGGAGAACTCATTACTAATTCGACACACAGTCCCATCATTTGCTCGGAGTGTTATGAGAGTTGAGTCAAAGGCTCGTTTCCCAACCCGATCGTTGAGATCAGGTCCTTACCAACAATGCATGCTCTCAAGGCATTCTTATGGAGCAAGTTGCCGAGTTTCTCTGGGATGGGGTGCCACGTTTCCGCCTTCCGGAGCACTCTACTTACATACTAAACGGGGAGCTGCCCCTTTCCTTCTTCCCTGACTAACACCAATCTTACCATCTCTACTCCTACCCCCAGGTGGAGAAGTAGGTCTTTTCCATTTTTTGGACCCTGGAGTAGAGGTGTCTACGTCATCTGCCTATTGAGAATATCGAAGGCTTCCTTACACTCCTCGGCCCACACAGATTGTTGGTCGCTTCAGAAAATCTTGGAGAATGGAGAGCACTTTTCTCCGGCCTTTGATAGGAAGCGACTCAGGCCCGTCAATCTTCCTGTTAGCCTCTGGACCTCCTTGGTGCTTTTGGGAGACACCATCTCCAGGATGGCTTTAACCTTGTCTGAATTGGGCTCCACTCCCTTTGGAGTGAGAAAGTGCCCCAAGAACTTCCCTCTTCCTACCCCGAATACGCACTTTGCTGGATTGAGCCCCATCTTGAATTTCTTGAGCGTTGTAAAGGTCTCCACCAAATAATTAATATGCTCATGGACGCTCTTTCTTTTGACCAAAAGATCATCCACGTAAACCTGCAGGTTCTTTGGTTCTTGAAGACCCGATCCATCGTCCACTGATAGGTAGCCCCTGTGTTCTTCAACACAAAATGCATCATCTTGTAGTTGTAGCAATCATCGCTCGTGATGAAGGAGACGTCCCGACGATCACCTCGGGGGTGCATCCGAATCTGGTAGTATCCAGAAAAGGCATCAAGAAATCTCACCACAAAAAAATCGACGGTTAGATCAACCAGCGCGTCGATTTGAGGCATTGGATAACAATCCTTCGGACAGACTTTATTTAACAAGGAAAAATCAACACACATTCTTCAGTCCCCTCCGGCCTTCTTATCCATTATAATGTTGGAGACCCGGACTGGATACTGGATCTCTAACACAAAGCCTGCACCAAGCAATATGTTCTCGCATTTTTATTATTTATTTCGTATTATATCATTATCTATTTTGTTCGCACGCATTTGTTCATGTTTGAAGATAGCTTACTAGATTGACCGGCTAGTAAGACCATGAATAATGAGGTCCGATAATCTCGAAAAATTTAGAAGAGCAAGGCAAGTTCAAGACATTTAAGCAAACAAATTTTTTTTATTAAGGCGAATAACATTAATAAAGCAAATTGAATCTACCTCGTTTGTCAAAGAGAGAAAAGGAAAATAATAGTTTGGAAAGGGCAGATTGAAAGAAGGAAAAAACACAAAATCCGAGTTACTAAAGTTAAAATTTTATTATAAATTACCCAAATCAGAAAAAAGGAGCGGGTCAAAAATATCAGAGATCGTTCTCTCTGACGGTTGAATACCCGCTCGATGCATACCATCGCCATCGCAAATCCAGAAACTATCTCGTGCCCATTGCGATCAACCATATCAGCCAAGGGAATAGCCGACGTTGACGTCGACTCAGTCCAGCGCCGACGCCGCTTCAACCCAGCGTTGATGCCGTCTCAGTCCAGCGCCAATGCCTCCACGGTCTAGCGCTGACGCGGCCGCCGCTCCACCCCAACGCACCAACTGTGTCACGTCCATGATATTGTTCGAGAGCATGTCGACATCGACTCCAGGGACCGGTCATCCAACACAACTCCATCACAGGACTGTGAACACCCTGTCTTTCTTCCTCCAATGACTTGCCAGTTTTTGCCTCTATTATGTTCCCAACCGACGAGTGGACCGATCTCTGGGCAAAATCATGAATCTCACTGCTTAAAAATCATTAAGCTATTTTATTAATTCTCTTAATAATTTTGAGCTTGTCTTAATTTCCTTAGTTATTTACGACTATTGTTATTTTCATAAATTGTTTTTGAATTTCTTTCTGGAATCAAGGAATTGTATTAGGAGTCAATCTGTAAGCACTCGGGATTCCCACTCTCGAGTTTAATTAATCGTTTTTAAACATAATTCGCTCTGAGATGAGAGCGTAACAAACTTTGAGTTGATTTTATCCAAATCTTCACCGAGTTTATTTATTTGAAATTAAATGGGGAACTCCTGATTACATTTGTTTAATATCAGATCAGGTTCTGATTCGCTCATATTGTGAATCAAACGATCTTTTGAATTAAGTTTTAATTTTAAAAAAAATAAATCTTTATTTTGTTTATTTTTCTCAAAACAGTCTTTAATTTATTATATTTAAAATATATATATTGCACTTACAATTAATTACTCACTTAATTTTTTTAAAAAATTAAGATCTAAAATTTATTTTTATTTTTAAAAGTCTTTAAATTTTTTTTTTAAACAAAAAAAATTCTTAAAATTGTTTGCTCTTTAATATGAAATTTTAGAAGAAAAAAATTGAATTATTTAAATGAAAAATCAAATGGGTAAAATAAAACATAATGTCACTGCTCTGAGCACGTAAATTCAAAATCTAACGAAATTTATGGCAAATAAGTGTTATAGCTTATAACCGCTTGGTTCTTTCTTTTTCAAGTGATGGAACCAATCCATGACCTTCAAGTGATGGAACCAATCTATGGTGAAGCGCGTCATCAACCCTCTGCGTAGGTCCTCGATGCAGTAGATGGAGCTCCCTAATAGCTGATGGAACCAATCTATGGCCTTCTCTTGGAAGGTGATTGCGAAGAATCGGCACTTGAACGTGTCTTTTATGTTTTGGATGGACACCACATCCTCAAACCATTGAAAGTGCCAGATCGAATCATCTCTTCCTGATTAGTAGCTCAAAATAGGCTCCCTAAACCCTTTGAGGACTGGCACCGACAAGACCTCCTCATAGAATGGGCTCCTCCACACTTAGCGACAACTTGCTAGTTGGCGAGGAGCGCCAAACTCGCCCGAGCGAGCTTCCGGATATCTCGCCTGGTTTTTCACCGCGCGAAATCAGATTGCATGGGAACCCGCCGGAAAGTAATGCGATGGTACGTATGGCTCGGGCTCCTCCAGCAACACCTCCTTCCCTGCTCTCCTGGACGGCTCGCCTTCCTCCGACGGAGTCACGCGATGAGGCGAGGTCATCGTGACCTCCGCGCGAGAAAACAGCGCTACTCGCAGGTGTCCTCGACACGTTGCGTGAAGTCATTGAAGTCAACCAGGGTCACATACTAGCATACGCCTTGAGAATAACCAACTGCTCCTTATTACTCGCTTCCTTCCACCATCTCGCTTTCTCCCTAGATTTTTCTCCTCTAGGTACGGTCCACGCTCACCGCATCAAAGTGCTGAAGCCAGGAAAATCCGAATTCCAAACGTTCGAACCTGAGTGTAGTCTGAGGTTACTGACCTTGCAATCTGACGATCCGGGTCCGAAGGCTAGAGCAAAGGAGAGAGAAATGAACTACTAAAGAACCCAAGGTGTTGCAGCAGGGAAGCCCCACCACATACCCGGGAGTTTGAGAGAAGTCCCCATCAGCAACCAAAGATGTCTGAGCGAGGTACGAAAGAGGCACCACTTACAGGGTTGTAAACCTGTGGGGGGAGGTGTGTCCAAATTTCAAGGTGACATTCCTACTACCCTTACGGCCCTAATTATAGACAAATCTTGTGGGGGGTATGTGGCTGAGAACACCCAGCCCCTACAAGATTGTCAATGGCAACTATGGTGAGCATAGGCATAGCGAGTATGAAAGGATCTCGATTAGCCGGTGAGATGTCGTCGATTGTTGCCAATCAGGCGAGTAGCTTCGAATGCTCGCCTTTTCTCTGCATATCCCCCTATCTGTTGACTTTGACGTGTCTTTCGACTCTGACTTGATCACCCTTGACGAATACGGGTTGTACACAGGGGACTCCATTTCTTTAAATAAACATTTTTTTTAATTTGCACAGTTTTCAAATAAAGGTTATAAAGAAGGAAATCATTTTGGAGTCTAATTAGGGATTCAAATGAAGTGATTTTCAATGAAGGTTACAAGGAAATGAAATGATCTTTATGGTCCCACTAATTTTGACCAAATGATATTATTTATTTATTTACTTAATTCTTCGCTGCCTATACTAACCTAATTTGGCGGGCCAATTTATTCAGTGTCCTAATGGCCGGCCATGTCAATAGGCTGAAATAACATGCAAAAATAAAATACATAAAACAAATGGGGATACAAGTGCTCCATCAATGTGCGGGATTCTAAAACAAAAAATGCACAAAGACGATGCTGCATGAAACATAACGTGCATAAAATAAAATGAGGATGCCTACGGAGTTGCACCAATAATGTAGAACTAAATTATACTAGATGAACACTACTACTAATGAGCCAGAGAAGTGAGCCTTTAACAATTTGGCTTTTGATACAACATTTCTTGCGTACTCCCTCGCACGCTAGAGCACCATATCGTAGGCTCCAATATTGAAAATAAATTGACGACAAAGTGGTTGAGGCAAGGACTTTGTAAAGATATAAGAGAGTTGGTCGGCAATTGAAACATGTCAGAGAACAATTTTGCAAAGTTGGAAATTTTATCTTATGAAGTTGCAGTCTACTTCAATGTGCTTGGTTTGTTCATAAAAAATAGGATTTTTGGTTATATGGATAATTGTTTTAATATCACTAAAGGACAGCATGAGATGTAAAATAAACACCAAGATTAGCGAGAAGACTCTCCAGTTAGTGGTTGTCATTGAACGAAAGTCACCTTTGGCAAATGAGTGTGTTATAACTTATAACCGCTTGGTTCTCTTTTTCAAGTGACCATATCTCCTCCAAAATATGTGCAGTACTCAGTTGTAGAATGACAATCATCAAGGGAGCCTGATAGTCCAAATCAAAGTAGGCAATCAGTTAGAGGGAAGATTGGCTCAACTACTTAAAGGTAGAATGAATGAGGAGCATGCATGTATCGACTAACCACGCCGACAACAAATGAAATGTTTGATCGAATTACGATCAGCTAGATAAGTTTGCCAACCAGAGAATGATAGTATTCTAGATTGAAGATCAGAAGCAGACTCGTGAGCATGGAGCTTGTGATTTGTATCCATGGGTGTCAGTTGGCTCACACCCCAAGTAGATGGTATTTTGTAAAAGATTGGTGCAATATTTCTATTGAGAAAATGCAAGTCCATATGTCGTTGAGCAACTTCAATACTTAAGAAATATTGAGATGCTTCAAATATTTGGTATGTAAGTGAGATGTCAAGTGTTTCTTGATCATAGAGATAACATTTAGATCATCGCTCATGATAATAATATCATCGACATACACAAAGAGTGCAATACCCTCTTTGCGATGATGTGTAAATAAGGAGAAGTCCAATGAGCTCCTAGTGAAGTTGTCAAATGCTTAAAACATGTTACTAAATTTGTCAAACATGCTCAAGGAGACAAATTCAGACCATGGGTAGATTTCCTTAGGCGACATACAAGAGACTCCTCCCTAGAGGTTTTATATTTAGAGTTTGTTGCATGTACCTAGTAATGGTTGAAGTAACACTTTTTGTTGGACTTATCATGCATCTTCATTAAAAAGGCAGTCTAGTGCACAAAGCATCCCCGCGCAGCGAGGGTCCGGGGAAGGGTCACGCCAAAAGAGTGAAATGTAGGCAAATCTGACCCCTGCATTTTTACAAGAGGTTGCTTCGAAAACTCGAACCCGTGACCTGACAACGTCTCAACCGATGTGTCAAGGCTTCATTTAAGAAAAAAATGATGGATAAAATTTGTTCATAAATATCAAGTATTTTATCTTGATCCTCAATGCCTGATAATAACACTCAGTTTTTGGATATTAACACTCAAATTTTAAGCATCTTAGAGTTTTCTACAAATCCTACCCTCACTCATGCCTCAGCTGACTCGCGCTCACATCATCCCTTCTCCAGCTTTCGAGATTTCCAAGTGAATCCTCCTTCAGACAGCAACGCGGTGCTCTCCATTCCACAAGTATTTAAATGGTTCCTTTCCATAATTGTTGGATTCTCCAAAAATTTCTCTGGTTCCTAAACCTAGTAGTTTCTTGTCGGATGATTGGCAACAGAATTCACCCAAAGTTTCACTGGAGGTTTCCCCATATATCCCCTCCCCGCAAGTTACATCGGATATCGCCGCTTGTTTCACGGATTTATACTACGACGATGGTAAAATTTGAAAATTTCCCCATGTTTCCCCTTGCTTCGCTGAAAATGTGAAGGGGATGTTTTCGCCCTGTCCAGAAATCAAGCAACGTCAGTGATGTAGGAAGATTAGATGCAAATATTTCCTATGTCCAAAAATCCACTCAAGCAGATCTCGCCCAAAGTTAATATTAATCATTACACGGAGTCCTTAGACCATGAGAAATGGAGCAGATTTTGCTCATTTAACGTTTTTCAACTTGAATCGTGATTTCATCTAAGGCTCTCTATCTGATATTAGCGGAAAACTTGAAAGTGATAAGCACGCATGACTAGCACAACCTGAGTGGCAATATATGAAATTTACATGACAAATAACATCAAGATAAATTTGCATCTTGTGTGTTAAATGTGCTGATCATAAATCCATTGATGCCCATCAAATAAACCGTAACATTTAGGCTCCGTTTGTTTAGGCGTTTTTGTCCGGCGCGTTTTAGCCAAACGTGACTGTGATGGCTCCGAGCTCGTTTGTATTTCCCCCTCCTTTTCCAGCGGTCGGGCGTTTCTCGGGGCTCAAAAAAATGCAGGACGAAACACTGCCCTTCAGCTCCAGTTCGCCGCGTTTCTTCAGGCAGTGACGCCCTACAGTGTCGGTGCTCTGCCACCCTCCTGTGCCAGCAGCTCCGCCGCCGCCGATCTCCCCGAAGCCTGCCGGCATGGTCGCCGGGGTCCGGCGACCATGCCGACGAGCTCCGGGGAGGCCGGCGGCGGCGGAGGCAAGCAGAGGTAGGGGGAAGGCAAGGCAGAGGCAGACGGAGAAATAAGTTGTTACAAAAAAACAATTAAAATTAACAAAAAAAATTAAAACTATAGTTTGAACAGTAAAAAAAATTACAAAAAATTTGCAAAAAATTTATATATAAAAAAATTGAATAGAATATATATATAATTAAAAAGGTTTATAATTAAACAGAAATATTATTAATATTAAAATTAATTAAAAACCAAAAATATATAAAATATTTTATAATATTTTTTTATAAAACGTCATCGCTATATTGTCAAACGATTCTCTGTTTCGAACAGCTCTGCAAACACAGTCTACCCAAACAAATCTCTATTTCAATCAACCAGTTTCCAATAGCTCCATTTACAAACCTTCATATACAACAACTCATTTTACAACCGCAACCGCTAAACCAAATGAAGCATTAACTACATATACATCGGAATATTAGTTCAAAGGAAATAATTTTGGGACGTTAATTTATAGTCATGAAATTGTAATGCTTTATTAATTAAAGGTTTTCTTTCTTTTTCAAATTGAGTGTGGATAGCTTTATGTTTGTGGATATTGATGTCTGAAAACATGCTGGCGGATAGCCAAAAGTGCAAATATTCAAAACTGATATGTTAATAACAAATTAACAACGCTGCCAGTTCAGGCAATCCGAGTCCGCGGTTGCACCCAGTCGTTTTGAGTCTTTTTGATGATTTTTTTGGTTATATTTAGCGTCCGATGGGCTTGGACATTGTCAGCGGTTCGATTAGGATGCCCTATTTCAGATTTGAGTATATATACACGGTGGGGAGGGCATCAATGGTTTTGGATTCAAATTGAAACCGCCGGTCTCCCCCTTGGTGTGACGCCAAGCGGCCCCACTCTGGCGCGACTCTTGGTATTCCCCTTCACGCATCCCCTTATTTCTCGATGATCCCATCAACCCTACTCCCTAGAGCTGTCGTTGATCCCCTCCACTACATAGCAAAAAATATGGACCTAACCTAGGGCTCCGGTATGGGTGTGGAGAAAGGGTCCACATACACGCGCTCCTCATAGCACAAAATATGACCCTTTCTCCCCTTATTTCTCGATGATCCCATCAACCCTACTCCCTAGAGCTGTCGTTGATCCCCTCCACTACATAGCACAAAATATGGACGTAACCTAGAGCTCCGGTATGGGTGTGGAGAAAGGTTCCACATACACGCGCTCCTCATAGTAAGGATCCAGATCATATACGTTAAATTTCAAAGATTTGTTCTCGATTGATTTGATTGGATTGGGGCCAAGTTCGACGCCATTAGGCAGGACCCAGGGAGGAATCACTGCCCTCCCAATGCACCTCGTTCCCCACCTCCACCTAGTCGTAGAGATCGAGCCCCACCCGCACGATACGACTATAACGATCAGTATGACGATTGCAGTGAGCCACGCCGCGAGGTGACTCCAGAAGAGGATGATATCACTCGGCGCATTCGCATTGACGCAACATTCTTCCACAGTCACCTGAATCTGAAGGCATTTTGACTGGTTTGAGATGAATGACAAGAGGTGTGTGCGATTTGCAAAGATGAAGTTGATAGGACAAGCAAAAATTTACAGGTCGAGCTCGGAAAAGTTGTTTGAGCGGGACGGTTGTTACCTCATCACCCGATGGGAAGAGATGAAACAACAACTAAAAGATAAATACCTCCTCGCCTCATATAGTGATCGGCTTTAGATCATCAATATGCACTCTGGCAGAGGATGCTTTCTGTTGTGGAGTAAATGTCACATGTTGATGAATTAGTGGTGTGAAGTGATATACTGGAGGAGCCCATTAACGTTGCATCCCGTTTCCACACCGAACTCAGGGCTGATATCCGAAGGGAAGTAATTCCTCATAGGATTGAGATGATCGAGCAGGATTTTTAACTCACGCTCGAGTACGAGTAATATTTGTGACTTGCCGGCCCATGATAGGTCACCTCTCGATTTGATATCACCAAGATAAGGAGACCAACTCCTACCACGATCAAAGCTCCCCCCCCCACCCCCGCACTCCCGCAGATGCGTGCCACTTGGGCTGCGTGCGCTTGGACGCGCGGTTTACACTTGCGGCTTAATTTGCGGGAGAGTAGTCGATGTAGGGGGCGTGCTGTCCGGAGGCAGTTGCTGTGGGGAGCACGCTGTACGGAGACAATTGGTGTGCGGAGCGCGCTGCATGGAGACGGTTGCTGTGAGGAGCGCGCTGCGCGGAGACAGTTGTTGCGGGGAGCGCACTGCACGGAGGCAGTTGCTGCGGGGAGCGCGCTGCACGGAGGCAGTTGCTGTGAGGAGCGTGCTGCCCGGAGGCAGGTGCTCTGAGGAGCTTGCTGTACGGAGGCAGTTGCTGTGAGGAGCGCGCTGCGCGGAGGCAGTTATTGTGAGGAGCACGCTGCACGGAGGCAGTTGCTATGAGTAGCGCGCTGCGCGGAAGCAGTTGCTGTGAGGAGCGCGCTGCACGAAGGCAGTTTATGTGGGGAGCGCGCTGCACGGAGGCAATTGCTGCGAGGAGCGCGCCGCACGGAGATAGTTGTTTGTGAGGAGCGCGCTGCACGGGGGCAGTTGCTGTCAGTAGCGTGCTGCGCTGAGGCAGTTGCTGTGAGGATCACACTGCACGGAGACAGTTGCTGTGGGGAGCGCGCTGCACGGAGGTAGTTGCTGTGAGGAACGCACTGCGCGGAGGCAGTTGCTGACGAGGATCGCGCTGCATGGGAGCAGTTGCTATAAGTAGCGCGCTGCGCAGAGGCAGTTATTGTGAGGAGCGCGCTGCACGGAGGCAGTTGCTGTGGGGAGCGCGCTGCATGGAAGCAGTTGTTGTGAGGAGCGCGCTGCACAGAGACAGGTGCTTGGGAGGAGCGCACTGCACTGGGCAGTTGTTGTAAGGAGTGTGCTGCCCGCAGGCAGTTGCTGTGAGGAGCACGCTGCACGAAGGCAGTTGTTGTAAGGAGCGCGCTGCCCGGAGGCCGTTGCTGTGAGTAGCGAGCTGCGCGGAGGCAGTTGCTGTGAGGAGAGCGCTGCACGGAGGCAGTTGCTGTGGGGAGAGCGCTGCACGGAGGCAGTTGCAGTGAGGAGAGCGCTGCACGGAGGCAGTTACTGTGAGGAGCGTGCTGCACGGAAGCAGTTGCAGTGAGGAGCGCGCTGCACGGAGGCAGTTGCTGTGAGGAGCGCGCTGCACAGAGGCAGTTGCTCTGAGTAGCGCGCTGCGCGGAGGCAGTTGCTGCGAGGAGCGCCCTGCACAGAGGCAGTTACTCTGAGTAGCGCGCTGTGCGGAGGCATTTGCTGTGAGGAGCGCGCTGCACGGATGCAGTTGTTGTGAGTAGCGCGCTGTGCGGAGGCAGTTGCAGTGAGGAGCGCGCTGCACGGAGGCAGTTGCAGTGAGTAGCGCGCTGTGCGGAGGCAGTTGCTGTGAGGAGCGCGCTGCACGGAGGCAGTTGCAGTGAGTAGCGCGCTGCGCGGAGGCAGTTGCTGTAAGGAGCGTGCTACACGGAGGCCGGTGCTGTAAGGAGCGCGCTGCACGGAGGCAGTTGTTGTGAGGAGCGCGCTGTACGAAGGCAATTATTGTGAGGTAAACGGATGTCTTCGCTCTTGGGCGAAGTGAGTGCGCATTTCAAACTGCACGGATGACGCTTCGCATCAACAGGCCTAAAAAGAGAAAATTTTAACTTTTTTTGAGTTTCAGTCATGAGACTGTTCTTGTGGGAATACATAATTCATAGGAAAGTAAAATTGATAAACGCTATAATAGATAGAGCCCTTCTAAGGTGCGAAACCCTCTCTTGGGTTTGTCATCTAAGGGGTTGCCCCCCAGTCCGGTCTAGTAAACGGTGGGCCGATTTCCTTTCAACAGACTTGGTGCATATCCCCGTAAGAATCTCCTCATGAGGCCTTGTTGGATGAGATACTCGATCTCCTCCTAGAGCTTTGAGCAATCTTCCGTGTCGTGTCCTTTTTCATGGTAAAACTCGCAGTACTTTTTCTGGTCCCCAGTATTTTTAACGAGAGGTATGGGTCTGTGAAGCGCCTCATTGCCTTGGATCGCATAAAATACATTTGTCCTGGAGGTGTTGAGGGGTGTATAATCCCGGGGAGGCTGATCTCTCTGATGGTCACGTTGGAATCTTCCTTCTTGGTGTTGAGGGGCCGGCTCTTTTTCCCTTTTTCACTTCTGGTTGTCGTCAAACTGTTGACGATGAGCTTCAATAGCCTCGTCGGCTGCGACCTGTGCCTCTACGCGGTGCACGAGGTCGGGGTAGTTAGCGACGGTTTCCCTGATTAATGCTGAATAAAAGCCACTCGGGCGAAGACCTCCGAGGAACACTCCTCTTAACAGTTTTGGGTCGGCCCCTGGGATTTGGCGGGCTTCTGCAGAGAACCTGCGGAAGAAATCCTTCAAAGACTCTTCTTCGTTCTGGCAGATACCTGATAAGTGGGAAGGTTCGCGCACGATCCTCCGATTTGCTATAAACTTATCCGTGAACTGTCTCGTTAGCTCTGTGAAGTTGGCGATAGTGTCCGCTCTCAAGAAGTGAAACCATGTGCGGGCCTACCCCTTGAGAGTTGCTGGAAACACTTGGTAGAGTAACTGATCAGGTGTGTTGTAGATCCTCATAATGGTAGTGAAGTGGTTGACATGTTCCAACGGATCGTCAGTTCCATCGAAAGTTTCGATATCGGGCAGTTTGAAACCATGAGGAATTGGATGATCCAGAATCTGGGGTGTCAGTGGGGAACCCTGGCAGAGTGGTCGGCGGGTACGAATATCTCTTGCACCTGCTTGACGATATTCTTCGGCGATGAACTCTCGAATTTCCTCCCGAGTAAATCTTTCCATCGGAGGTAGATGGACTTCGTTAGCGGGCTCATGATGATGATGGTCCGCTCTCGCTCTCCTCTGGGTCGGGTGAGCGGAACTTGCAGCTTCAGAATATTCTACGAATATTTCCTACCTTGGAGGAACCTCTTGGGCTCTGCCCTGATTTGGTTGCGGCGGTGGGTCTGCCCGAGCTGGTTGCAGGGAGGGAGCCGGAGGTGCTCCAAGGTTTTGCAGCAGGGTGAACATTTCAGTTTGCTTCTCCTCCATTTGGCGGGCGCATCCTTCTAAGGCGATGACAGGAGCTAACGCGGCCTCAGCAGTGAGTGGCACGTCCACTAGTGAGTGGGATCGTGTTGGCCTAATGTGTCCGCCAAATGCGGATCCTTCAATGGCGCGGGTACTTCTTTTTGCCATTGAATCCGAGCTTCGGAAGCGGTAAAGATGAGGGACTTGTATTCTGAAGGATGTTGGGAATGCTTCCCACAGACTGCGCCAAACTGTTGCGGACTAACTCGATGCCCCGGTCGGACCGGATTAACTTGCACCGTCTTAGCCCACGAAGCGGTCGAGCGTGCACACAGTCAACGAAAATGAATAGTCGACACAAAGTGTGATGACGTGGAGAAACTCCTTAAATGGGTAAAAAACCATGTGACTGGGTCTGTGTCGGTCAAATTCCACTAGCTTCTGGTGATTACAGTTGTATGGTGAATCGGGGCGACAGGCCGCTCCCGTTACAGCTTGGGGGAAGAGAGAAAGGCTATGGCTTGCTGCGGGCAACAGACTGCGCCGCGGAAGTGACTTGGACGTTGGAATGCGCGGGATGCTTCTGGCGCTCGGGTGCTTGTGGCAGCGCGCACTTGACTGCGTCGAATGTCTTCTTCCTTTGGCTTCCGCGAGGACTTGGGCGTTTTCCTGCTGGCAATGTGCTGGTGGAGCGCTCGTAGCTGCTGGTGGAGCGCTCGTAGCTGCTGGTGGCCGCTGGAGGTTCACGGCGACCGGAGTCCGACTCGGGGGAGGAGGAAGAAGAGCTCTCACCTGAGCAAGAAGAAGACAACCCGGAGAAGAGAAAAGTGAAGAATGAAGGGGCCCTGGGGTCCCTTTTATAGCCTCCGGGGGAGGATCATGGAGGGCCCCACCATTAAAGTAGAGGGTTAGTGGGTGGTTACCCCCTCGATCGGACGGTAAGGAAAGCCTCCCTCCGATAGGACGGTGAGGAGGCCGTCCACGGTGACGGAGGGGGCCGGCCAAGCGGACGGCGGGGGCGGGCTGCCGTGGCATGGCCGCGGCTTGCCGCGGCGAGGCCGGCCGCGGCCTCCCTGCAGGGAGGCCGGCCGCGGCCTCCCTGCTGGGAGGCCGGCGGCGGCCTCCCTGCTGGGAGGCCGGCGGCGGCTTGTCGCGGCCTCCCTGCTGGGAGGCCGGCGGCGGCCTCCCTGCTGGGAGGCCGGCGGCGGCTTGTCGCAGCCTCCCTGCTGGGAGGCCGGCGGCGGCCTCCCTGCTGGGAGGCCGGCGGCGGCTTGCCGCGGCGGGGTCGGCGGGAGGCCGGACGCGGTTAGGCCGCCCGGCGGTGGTTTTCCTCCATGGGGAGAGGGAGTGGGCCCCACCCCCATGATTTCCTTATCATGAGAGTTCATGGGGGGTGGAATTGACTTGGTCAATCCATGATCTCCACTTTGGGTGGAGATGTTACGATCCTACAACGGTGCTATCATAAAATACTAAGAATAGCCTACAAGAGGATGGCTGGAGATGAGAGAGAGGACGAACGGCCGGAGAAGTTGGCCGGAGTTGGAAGAGACGAAGGGAGAGACGGGAAGCAGAAGAAACAACAACTTTATTAATTCCTTTCTTTTTTCCCTATTACAATCAATGACTCTATTTATAATACTAATAAAGCCCTACTAATTTGACAGGTGTCCTGCTACTTGTCACATTGCCTTCGCCTTTTAAAACGACGTCCTCGTCGTTTGATCATCACTAAAAAAAACATAGGTCGTACATTCATATAGCAATGCATGTCTTGGTCACCATATATATAAAACTTTCCGCCAGGATCAAACACTAATATTTTTGATGTTCTTTGATCGTTCATAGTGAACTTGGTTCTAGCGAACTTCGGCGTAGCAGACTCTTAGTGCGGGCATTGGTTTTATGGCATATTGATCTAAATATATTACACCCAAGACAACATTGTAGTCGCTCTTGATTTTGGTGATGCTAAATGGCAACACGAAATCATATTCCACTTGCATCGGTGGCTTGAAGATTGTGTTGATCTCTTCAAAAACTGTATGGTGAATATCTTCTAATATTGTTGATGTTGGATTGATGATTGACGAGATCCGCTCCTCGAGAATTATTGGAAGAGAATCAATAAGGCGCTGAAAATTATTGTCCAAGCTTTGCTCAAGGGCATCTAGGCTGCTTAATAATTTTTGCTCGAAGACCTCAAAAACAACATTGAAATCCTCTGCCATTGTAGAAATTTGAGAAATTGGTGATTGAATCTTGATATTTTGTTTCGATCAAATTCCTACGAACTCGGCAGGTCCACTTTCTACAGGTTCTTGTATTGACTTAGACAAGATTGAAGCGCAGGTTCTTTATATTGGATCTTGATCACGGTGTGATGGGGAAGAGATTATAGTTGTGATCAAAAATTGTATCAAAGCGGTGGCGGCGTGGCGGAAGATAGGGCAGCTGCACTTGTTTGTTTTGTTTTTCGAGCTGATTTGCTGACCGGAGCAGTTGAGAAAACTGATGAGAAGTAGCCAAAATTTCTGATTGAACACAAACGGGAAGAGGCCTTTTTGCTTTATCTTGAGTTCCGTTCTGCGGAGGATGAACAGATGCGAAACGCTGTTGAAACAGCGGAGGCGATGAAGCTGCGGTGGCGGTGCAGCGGCAGTGGAGGCACCACGGCCGTGGCGGCGCAGCGGCGGTGGAGCGCTAAAGCAATGGTGGTGCAGCGGCGGTGGCAGCTGCGGAGACGGCGCAGCGGTGGAGAGGTGGTGGTCGAAAAATAGACTTGTGGAGGATTTTGATCCAAGAACAGACGGCAATGGTTGTTGTGGAAGAGCCTTGCGGTGGCGAAGGATGAAGAGGCCAGCTGTGGTGGAGGATGTCGAGGCGGATCTTGAGTTGTTTGCCGTGGCGGATCTTGCCTAAAACGATGCCTCTGTTTCAAACCGGCTGTGGTGGTGGACGAAGAAGAAAGACCGGCGGCGGCAGAGCTTGCGAAACAGGGGCGGAAAAGGGGCTTGAACTTTATGAACAGCACCGATAGCTCTTCCAACAGAGGTGGAAAAGTTGATCGCCGGTGTGGAAGGGCCGTTCTTGATTGCCGGAGATGCGTTGATCCAAGACGGAGATGGCTCTGCTTCAATCTTTAGCCCGGTGATGGAGGAGGTTGATGAGGCCTGTGGTGGTGGCTGATGATGAACAGGTGTCAGATCTTGGGTAAAAGACAGTCGGAGGAGAGTTCACGACGAGACGAGAGCACCAAATTGTTACGATCCTACAACGGTGCTATCATAAAATACTAAGAATAGCCTACAAGAGGATGGCCGGAGATGAGAGAGAGGACGAACGGCCGGAGAAGTTGGCCGGAGTTGGAAGAGACGAAGGGAGAGACGGGAAGCAGAAGAAACAGCAACTTTATTAATTCCTTTCTTTTTTCCCTATTACAATCAATGACTCTATTTATAATACTAATAAAGCCCTACTAATTTGACAGGTGTCCTGCTACTTGTCACAGGAGATCATGGGGAGAGCTTTTTCCTATAAATGATGGTGGAACCCATCAGTTACTAACCAAAATACCGCCTCTAATAATAAATGGCAATGAACCAACCAATAAATTGTTGTATGTTCCACGGAGCCATTGACTCCTAATGTTATGATCTTGCATGTCAAATCTGTGCTATTTTTTGGTGATAAAATATTATTTATTTGCTATTGACTCGCACAAAGATTAGTGGGCCATTTTGTTTGTGGAATGATGACCTGAACTTTAATTCTTTTGGATTAATTTCCTGATATTATGATGTGATGCGCACACCCATTTTTCTTCCACTTGTTCAATTTAAAAGATAGAGGCATTGGATTTAGGCTTATATCTATTTTTTTCACTCAATAGTAGATGCATATATTTTCTTATAGATGACATTTTTTGTAATATTGTGGTAGAAAGCGTGCTGATTCCTTTAAAGGTGTAAACCTGCTCGCCCTACTCTTGAAAGGGTTGTTTATAGTTTACGGAAAAATACACATTAAAAGATAAAAGGAAAAAAA
Source organism: Platanthera zijinensis (assembly GCA_039513925.1). NCBI lineage: Eukaryota > Viridiplantae > Streptophyta > Magnoliopsida > Asparagales > Orchidaceae > Platanthera > Platanthera zijinensis. The sequence continues at coordinate 25,176,840 of CM077080.1, read as the reverse complement.
TAATGCAAACATCCAAACTCCGTTTTTTCGTAATACATTCAAGTTGGGATTATAATTTATATCAGTTTTTTACTTTTCTGCGGTGAAGCAATTATGACAGGAGAAGAAGAAGAAATAGTCTAACAAAAAGATACAAAAAAAAGTCCTAAATACGGAGGAGAGGAGAGGTCGTACCTTGACTATGGTTCAGATCTGAGTGGGCTCCGAGAAGGAATTGATTTCCTTTGAAGCCGATGAAACTGAAATAGAAAACGAAATAGAAAACCTATTTCTGTCAGATCTGGAATCAAAAAATGAAATAGAAAATAAAAGTTGAAAATAAATCCGGGATCTGAAAGTAAAAATAGAGAACGAATCACAAATCTGAAAAAAAATAGAAAACGAACCTCAGATCTGAAAACGAAAATAGAAAACGGACCTTAGATCTATGATAAATCTTCGATGAAAATGAAGGTGACGAAAATGAAGATGAAACTAACCTCAGATGAAGATGAAGATGAACCTCCTCTTCGGAGAGTGAAGAAGGGAAGCCGCAGTTTGTGACAGAGCGTGAGCGGAGTAGACGTACTGTCTTTGGGGCTACAGGAGCGGGCGCGGCGAAGGGGAGGGAGGAGGGCGAGAACGATCGAGGAGACGAAGAGGGTTTGCGATCATGAAGGATGTCGTGGTTAGGGGCAGATGTTCGGCGGTTGTTTTATAGGAATTCGGTAATAATCGGACGGGCTATGTTCTATGAATTTTTATTTCAGGCTATTTACAGGCCTTACTATATCTTTTTAATATATTATTGATTATTGATTAATGATATATATTATAGATAAACAACCGTATTTATGAAACTGCAGCTGCATTTGGGATAAAAGGAGGGTATCTTATGTTAGCAATGCAATGAGTTGGATGATTTTTAAATGTGAATTTTTTATTTTATAAACAACCGTATTTATGATTTTTTCCCCATTATGCATGACTAAATCATCTAAGTCAATTTTCTACCACAAGTTCTTTTATTGATGTCATCCCAACCATTTCTCCAAAATAATCATTAGGTGTAAGACCCCATTTTTTTTTCGATTTAAAACTCGGGGTCTTATGCCCAGAACCGCCGTTTTGCGGTGACACCTTCGCACCCGGGAAGGTAGTCACTACAACGCGCCGATACTGCCGGCCTTTTCGATCACAATCAAGTAGCAAGTAGAACAGTAAAGAGAAATGCAGTCCACAATAATAAATCACATATATGTAAACTCCACGAAGGGAGTGTCCACAGTATAACATCAGAGTAAAAATAGAGTACTGAAAGGAAGAGGGCTTAAGCCCGGTACAACAACACCTCACTACATAGTCACTCAAACGGAAGCTGAAAAACAAACTGCTACTAAGGAACGGAACTCACGGTCCCGGCTGTCTGAACTCCTGAGCTAGACTGCCCTGTCTCCAAGCGCACCGGCCTCCTGGGCTGCTCCTCCGGGTTGGGCTCCACGATTCCCTAAAATGATGTGGTTCGAAAACCGTTAGTCTATAAGACTAAGCCCTATCATCCCCCACCCCTTCCCCCATGCTCTAAGGCACCGAGCGGAGAGGAAGAAAGGGAAGGACATGAAGGTGGAGAGTAGTCAAAAACAAATGACGGTGGTCCTAACTTGCAGTTGTGTAATCGGGGAGCAATTAATCATAAGTGTTGTAATAGGTCAGACAAGAAGGAAAATAAGTAAGGTAATTTAAACCTTCACTTATGTGAGTACACATAAGCCAAGGGATCTTTTGCAAGGCTCCCATCGTATAAAGTGTCCCATACCACTTATACGTTGGGGTGTCGGTTATCAAACAGCAGCATATATATATATATTGAAATTAACCTTTGATTTATAAACTTGCCCACACAAGCTTATAGACCAAGGGGTCGTTTTGCAAGTCCTAAAGTATAAGCGTCCCATTCCACTTATGCTTTAGGTGTCAAGGTTGTTATGAATGATTATGTATGCAACTATATGGTGGGTTAATGATGTTCATGCAGTGCAACTCACACACACGACTTTGTGTACACAAACCTTTAGTTCCCCCTTTCAGAGCCGTTACCTCCCAGGATACCTCCGTAGTGGCAGACGGAAGCGGTGGGTTGGGCCTCGCCCACCTCAAAACCAGTAAAAGCACCACTGGTCTGACCTATCGTACGCCCTCAACGCTTGGTGCACAAAGCGGACTCCTGCGTACTCTTGCCGACTGGACCGCCGGACTTAACCTTGGCTAAGTGCTAGTCACCTTGCCGAGTCAACGATATCGGTGTCGGTGCAATCGAACTCCCCGATATCGAGAACCCACCACCTAAATCTTTCCTATTTTTATGCACATGCAACAGTTAATATAAGAAGTCAAGAGTAAAGCTCCTGGACCAAACCGTCCGGCTCAACCACAGACCGAGACTAAGCTCCCCGGACTAAACCGTCCGGCTCAATTCCAAACCTCATCCCTTGAGCACCGCGGGATGGCGCCCCTTTGAACACCTCGGGACGACTTAACCTTTTCCAAATGTCTATCTAACTAGTGTGTGAAGTGTAAACTTATTTCAACTAATTATTCTTACCCTTTCCCTTAATAAATTACATTAAACTAAACCTAGGGTGAATTTGACTCTTCACTCTTACGGGGATGACGATCTTTCGTCAAGTCCGTGCTCCTTCTACCACAACCACTCACTTCTCGTCACTCCTTAGAACCTTCCATGACAACCTATCTAAATCCATCCCACTCTGCATATTGAGAAACTCCAACATTGCCCTATGTCGTTTCCAAATGCGATCTTTTACGAAAACACTAAATGCAGACCAACCTACACTATATGATGACCTTGATAGGATGTCCTTTGTGTCTTCTTCCATACGGCCTAAGTTAATTTCTGGGGGCCTATCAAGATATTATTGAATCGATTTTTCTGATAATAACAATTTTTCCAATTAACCTAATAATTAATTAATTTTTATTAAATCCAAGGTCTTCCAAATTTGTACAAGGATCATACTTTTCAGTCATGTATAAATCATAATAAATTTAAGACAACTATTAGTGTATCTAAAAATAACATATCCAAGGTTTGGCAATTTTCCCTATGGTCTAAGGGGCCTAAACTTAATTTTGTAATAAATCATCTAGTTCTTGTTTATTGAAGCATCTATATAAAATATTCCTCCAAAAATCTTGAAATAATTACAGGGTGCTGGTATGATATTAAAAACAACATTTACAGAATTCCATATTTTTCTTGCTGGAAATTAAATTATAATAAATCATTTACTAATTAACAATCTAACCGGCTTTGTGAATCAAGTACTATAACAGCAACCCTAAAAATTCTTAAATAATTCTCAGTGCTATACAAGAGCCTAAAAACCTTAAATTCCAGATCTCATAATTTTCCAGCAATTTAACAAGCCCTAATTTATTTTTACAATCTAAAGCCCATATTAAAAGATTGTGAATGAACCTCTACAAATTCTCAACATAAAGTTCTATAAAAATTCAGGAATCAATGTTCTAATCAGCAAGATCTAAATCCAGAATTTTAACTGATTTTAATTAAATTAAAGCCACCAAACAATTGAAAACAACAAATCGGCTAATAATCATTTAACACATGAAGTATAACTTTTATTAATCATAAAATTCCAGGAAAATTACCATGTGTCTAGAACACTCTAAAACTCACTCTACCCAAGTTTCATAGCTTTTAGATGAGTTAAATTACTGTTTTGACCCTAAAGGCCCTTCTACCCTAAAACTAGGGTTTAGGATTTGAGGTACCTAGCTACCTCAAAATTCTCTAAGATTATAACCAGAGGGTTAAATATTCATTAACCACCTCTCCACCAAATATCAAGGCCATACAAGAGCATTTGCCCCTATGTCCTTCACAAACCCCCAAAAGTCCTCACTTTGGGTTTGTACCTGGGCCCTAGGGTAAATCCACCCTAACACAACTCCTTTGCTCCCCAAAGGTTCCTAGGATCATCCTAACCCATTGGTCACAACTTCAACCTCTGTTGAGGTGAGTTGACCACCCAATTGCCACAAGTCCCCTTTTTCCCATATTACCCTTCCCTAGGTCCAACTTAGGGCTTAATGGTTCCTGTTCAAAACTCAACCAAATGAGTTGAAATTTGAACCAGACCTAGATATATACACCAGGGACACCTCACCAAAACTTGGGAGGGTATGGAGGTCATTTGACCCTTCAATTTCCTAACCCTAGCTTTTATAGATTTAGATCAAAAACCTAGGTTAAAATACTCCAAATGACACCAAATTTTTATTGTAGATAGGTATAGATATAAGTAAGCTCCTGTCCAAAATTCAAAGCATTATGACAAGAATTGAAGAGTGGGGATTTAATTTTGTGACTTGTCACTATTCTAGAGAGCCCTCACTAAAATGGTTGCTGGGGTCAGCCCACTAATCCAAATTGGTTGAAACAACTTTTGAATTAAACTAGACATCAAGGGCTACAACTTTGATGTTGGTCATAGTTTCTGTAGGAGGGCCTAAGTATTTTTAATTATTATTTTAAAAACCGACCAGTAATTAGAATAAAATGAATTAATTTAATTGCATGCACTATTCATCTTCTCCAAAATAACCGAAACCAGGCCGAAAAAATGTGGGGTTGCGGGCTGTTTTCTGGCGGCTAGGGGCGGTGCCACCACCGGCCATCACCTCCTCTACCCTCACGGTGGTGGGGGGAGTAGTTGGCCGGTGGCTAGGGCGGCCGGAGGTGGCGGCGCCGCCCTACCCGAGCCACCCAAAACTCCATTAAAATGGAGTTTTTTTTCTGATTTTCAGGTTACCCGACCGGCTCCTTAGAGCCCGACTTCCATCCTAAACAAGTTCTAAGATCTAGGCATGAGGAGAGGAGAGGGGGAGGACCTGAGTTCGGGCATGGATGCGGGTTGAGCGGCGCGACGTCATGGTGGCGGCGGTGGCGGCGTTTCTCCTCCTTGGTGGCTCCGGCAAGGCTCTCTCCTCCTTCTCTGATTTCGAAAACAGTCTCCCCTCTCTCCTAAGTGAGCATATAAAGAGGAGAGGGGAGAGGGGGCGGTTTTCATCAAGGGGCAAGTGCCTCTTCATGAAAAAGGTTGGGAGGAGAGAGAGAGGGGTGGAGCCACCCCTTGGTGGCCGGGAAACGGTTGGGGGGAAGAGATGTCAGCCACTAGGTGGCTGTGGGCCCCTCTTTGGCTGACCCCATGCCTCCTCACACTTCAAAACACCCACTCACCTCTCCACCACCTTTTCTCTCTCCTAAATATATCAAAATTCTCACTTCTTTCTCTCTCCTAGTCACCCTCACGATTTCTTCTCCCTAAAAGCCTAAAGGCAGCCCATAATTAATATTAATACCTCATAATTCAAAAGAGAATGGAGGCTCTCCCTTTCACCAAAAAAATAATCCTCTTTTCTCACTTTCTCTCTCCTATATTACTCTTCCAAAAATTGACCTAACCCTCTCTCCTAGTCACCATGTTGACTAGCCTAGGGTTTAGGCTATAGGCAGCCATATTATCCCTTACTATTACCTCATGAGCCTACATGAGGGCTTGAGCTTGAGTTAACCTAATTGAACTAGGTTTGACTTGATTTGGGCTTAGGGTTGACTTGGTCAACTTGACCTTTTGGGTCACCATCAAAGGACTCCTAGTGACCCATTGACCTCCTCTAAGGCCTAGGTATGGTTAAGTAGGGTAGGTTTGACATAATGAGGGTGAATTGTCTCAAAGGAAGGTCACATTGGCCTAACTAGGGCTTGAGTTGACTTGGGTCAACTTAGCCACCAGATTTGCCCCCAATGGGTCTTGGTGACCCATTGATCTCATAATAGGTCTAGGAATGCCTTGGAGTCGGATTGAACTCACCAGGCCACCAAAAATTAGGGTTTTAAGATTTTACTATTTGCAGCCCAAGTGAGCCTCAACTAGTCATTTGGTCTCCTAGGCTCACTAAGGACTTGCCAAGACTGAGTCATGCTCAAAGCCACACCTAGGGGGGTCTGATTTGAAAAAGGGATGTTACATTAGGTAACATATTTTCTCCACTTCGCATATTCATCCTAACATTTGTTGTTTAAGAAGGGGTATTTTAGTCTTTTTATAATCTCTAACTTCCCCTATAAATATAAATGGGTTAGCGTTTTCTCTTTTGAGAGAGAGATTTTAGAGTTGTATTGTTTTGGCCTCTTATTTTCTCCCCCATCGGTGATAGTGAACAACCCCTCCATGTGAACGTAGGCGCTCTTCGCCGAACCACGTAAATCGCATCGTGTTCTATTGTTTGTGGCTGTGTGATTTTGATTTTCCGCATCGTTTCGCACAACAAGTGGTGTCAGAGGAAGGTTCGTTCCGGTGCGATTTTGTTTGGAGGCTATAGTTTGGATCTCAGTTTTTCAATCAAAATAGGGCCGCTGTAGTTTGGATCTCATTTTGTTTGGTGGAGGCGGCACCGTAGATCCGGCTGCTTGTTTCGGAGGAGGTGGCATCAACTGGTTGGCGGCGACGGAATAAGGCACAAGGAAGGGTTTTGCTTTCTCCTTTCTCAGAACTTGCGACGGCCTCGATAAGCGCCGGTGGAAGCCTTGGCCGGTCAAGTTGTTGTAGTCTTACCGACCTGGATAGGTGGCTTTGGATAGAACCGAGGACTGCCGGGAGTCCTTTCTCTGCAGCGGGCGGAGAAGAGCAGCTGTAGGGGGCCGAGGAGATTGCAGGCTTAGCTAATTTGGAAAACTAAAGGAAAAAAAAGGAAATTTCTTTTTTGTTTTTCATTTGACAAAACAGGATCACGTCTTAAAAAAAAGGCAACTTTGTATTTGATGTGTCGAAGATCGGCTGCAATATCGGAAAAGAAAAAAATTCTTTATTTGGCTTTCCTTCTCTAGCAGCAGGGCAAGCACAATGATTAAAAAAACTTGTTCTTCGGTTCTCTCTCATTGGCGGTACAGGAGGCCGTGAGATGCGCCTGGAAAAAAGGCGATCTTTTTGTTTTGGCTGCGCACAAACCGAGAAAGAGAAACTTGATTGCGGAGGTGTGAGGCTCGAGAAATTTTTTTTGTGGATCTTCTTGGTTGCGAAGGTGACGAGATCTTTTGGTTGCGGAGGTTGTGTTTGAGTCGTGATCCGCACGAGGTAACTAATATTTTGTTTATTTTGTTTATGATTAACTAACAAAAATATATTTTGTTGCATTGCGGTGTTCTGGTTCCGTGTTACTACTGTTGTAATCAACCGGAAAAATGAGAGATTCAGATGGCATTTCTTCATCCTCGGGGGCAGTAGAATCTACGATCCATCATTCAGGTCTGTATCCTGTCAAAATTGATGTTACTAAATTTGACGGAAATAGCAACTTTGGCATGTGACAGTGCGAAGTGATGGATGCGTTGTGTTCTCTAAATTTGGAGGAATGTCCTGATGGGATGACTGAGAAAGTTTGAGCGAAAATGAATCAGAGTGCTTGCGGGTTGATCAGAAATTGTCTGAATCAGGAGATCAAATATGGAGTTATGTTGGAGACGTCTGCGGGAAATTTTTGGAGAACACTGGAGAATAAATATCGTACGAAGAGCGTGGAGAATCATCTCCACATGAAATTATATCGGTTTCAGATGGGACGTGGTGTATCGATTGATGAGCATTTAAATGTGTTTACGAAGCTGTTAGCAGATCTGTTGAATTTGGACGAGGATGTTGATGATGAAGACAAAACACTCCTTCTATTGAATTCGCTTCCAGATGAGTATGAGAACTTCACGATGTCTCTCATTCATGGGAAGGAGGTCTTAAAGTATAGTGAAGTGTCTACGACATTATTGAATCACGAGTTCTGTCGAAGAGATAAAGAGTCGTCGAAGGCGGAGTCAGCCGAAGCACTTGTGTCTCATCGAAGCAGATCTGAGAAAAAGAAGAACTGTCACAAGAAGACCAATAACATTACTCAGAAGCGTGACAATTCATGTGGTCGCAGTCTTAGGCGAAATTAGTGTGCATTCTGTTTGGAGACGGGTCACTGGAAGAAGGATTGCCCTAAGTTAAAGGAGAAAAATAAGGGGCTTTTCTCAGAGGCAAAGGCGCATATTACTCAGGAGAATACTGGCGGTGATAAGTCCGATATTTCTCTCTCTGTCACTCCATAATGTTTATTCAGTGATGATTCATGTTGGATTCTGGACACGGGTGTTACCTATCACATTTGTCCCAATCGGGAGTGGTTCTGTACTTACAAGTCTTTGGATACTAGTGATGTTGCTATAAACAATGATCAGACTTGTCGTATTATTGGTGTTGAGAGTATCCTGGTTCGGATGCATGATGGAGCAGTGCGAGAGTTGACAGAGGTCAGACGTGTTTCGGATATCAAGAAGAATTTGTTGTTTGTTGGGGCTTTAAGTCAAAGGCTACAAGGCAGTGATCGAGGCAGGAGTTCTGAAGATTAGTCGCGGAGCTTTGGTTTTTATGAGAGGAGTTCGACACCACAATTTATATTATCTTCAGGAAAGTACAGTTACCGGGACTGTAACTGTGACTAATGATTCCTTGGATGTCAGTATTTTATGGCATATGAGATTGACTCATGGTTGATAGGATTCCCTCCAGGCTTTATCAAATCTGCAAATTGGATTTCTGTGAGCATTGTGTGATTGACAGGAAGACACGAGTATCTTTTGGCATTGTTGCCCACAGTACGAAAGATATTTTAGATTATGTTCACACAGATGTTTGAGTCCCGACGAAGACAAAATCTTTTACTGGGCGACAATACTGTCTCCTTCATTGATGATTGTACAACCCCGTATCCGGCCGAGTGGGATCCTCCCCAAGTGGCGGGCTTGGAACATGTTATGAGCGACAATGTGATACAACCCCGTTCGAAGACGTGCGGGTGCTCGTGCGTGCGTGCGGAGGTTTTATGTGCATAGCCTTTTAAAATATATATATATATATATATATATATATATATATATATATATATATATATATATATATATATATTATATATATATAGGGGGCGCTGGAAAAACGCAGGCCGCGTTTTTGGCTAAAAAACGCGGGACCCAGAAAAACGAAAAAAAGGCCTCCTAAACAGCATTTTTTGAAAAAGTGGTCAACATGAAAGTTGTAGATCTCGTCGAGATCTACAACTTTCATGTTGACCACTTTTTCTAAAAATGCTGTTTAGGGGGTCTATTTTCAAAAGGCGCGAAGGGGGGTCCGCGCAAAAAATATATATATATATATATGTTTAATATTATAATATATATATATTATATTATATATATATATATATCAGATTATTTATTTAGAAAGGAGAGGTTACGAATAAAAAAGGAGAGGAGGGGGCATCGGGTACAGGCAGAAGAAAAATAAAGAAGGGGAGAGAAGGGCATCGGGTACAGCAAAAGCAAAAGAGAAAAAGGTGGAGGAAAGAAAAAAGAGAAGAAGAGGAAAGGCAGACATGGGGTAGCAACGGAGAGAGAAAACGAAAAGAAAGAAGAGAGAGGGGGCATTGGGTGGGAGCAGCAGGAAGAAAAGGAAAAAAGGGCCAAATCTCTCTCCCTCTATCCCGATCTCTCTCCCTTTATCCCGATCTCTGTCGTCGTCGCCGCCTACGGCAAAGCAAGGACGAGCCCAGCTCTCCTTCCCCGTCGTCGCCGCCTAAGGCAAAATCAAGGACGAGCCCGGCTCTCCTTCCTCACCGCTGCCTGCAGCTAGGTCGGTCGGGAGTTCCTCTCCCGGTGCCGCTTGGAGCTAGGCTGGTCGGGATTAGCTTCCTCGACGCTGCCTGAAGTTGAGGAGGTCGGGATCGACTTCCTCGGTGCTACATAGAGCACGATCGGCCATGGAGGAGAAATTGCCGGGAACCTCCAACCCTCAAGTAAAGGTCGGATCGGTGCGTGGACAGCAGCTACGTTCACTAGACGCCGAGCATCTTGCGAGATATTTCGTTGTGGCTCCGCCAAACACGCGTCAAGGGTAACAAAATTTCTTCTTGGGCAGGTGAAGCCAATATTTTCCATATTTGCATGGAAGCCCATCTCCACTAATGGGTGGGAGAAGGGAGCTCTCATACGGGTCGATGTGTACATCCCCGCTATTAATTACATTAGCACCCGGAAGTGTGAGTACGGGTTTAGACATACTGTGTGAAGCCCATCCGGATGTGTATGCCAGATTGGTGATGTTTTGGGGTTCCCAGAGAAGACTCCGAGGAAGTTGAATATTATCTATTTGCAAGGAATAAGCGTTACAGTCCCCCCCCCCAAGGGGTGGGTGCGATGTTTTTGCGTCGCTTTTAGTCGACCTATGTTTGGCTTGTTACCGTCATTCAAGACGTTGGCGTACAAGTGTTGCAGTACCAAGCGGGGAGTAGCGGGCTTAAGCCCAAGCCTGTGCTGGCCCTCGAAGGCCTATTTTTGTTTATGTTGCCGATCTATGTGCCGAAGTATGGAATTTATATTCCTGTAATTATAATGTCTTTGATGTTCCATGTGTGTGTGGTTTACCTTTTTCGTCTTAGGCGAGTGGTGTACTCGTGAACCACTCGCCCCGTGGGAGCCCCGAGGTATAGTTGTCGGGAAGCCCCTGAGGGTCTGTTGACAGCCTTTCAAAATAGCGGAGTTACGCTGTTAGTGGCTCAAGTTGGGAAACATAAGATAGAACTGTTCGGCGAGGTGATGCTATTAGTAGGGCAGATGCAGGGCGTTTTACATTGACCCAAGGAGACACATCTGGATAAAAGAGAGTTGGTTTTGAGATCCTCCTTAGATGTTCCGGTCGGCCAAGAGCGCCCTCCGAAGGTGTCTTAGCTCAGTCTTTGGCTTGGGAGGGAAAGAGTTTGTTAGTCTTCCGGGTATGCGGTGAAACCTCCACGCTGAGACCTTGGGTCTGTCCCTTGTGTTCCTAGTCTTGTGCCTAGATCGTTCGCTAGAGGGTAGTAGGTGCACGATCACCCCTCTTTTGGGACCCCCGAACTCCACAGATGCCAGTTTTTTGCTTTAAAAATGATTATTTTAGATATGTTTGGGTGTATACCATAAAGAATAAGAGCGAAGTTTTAGAGATATCTGTTACTTGGAAGAAGTGGATTGAAAACCAGACTGGAAAAAATATTCAATGTATCAGATCAGACAATGAAGGCGAATATACATCAAAAGCGTTCTTGCAAGAGTGACAGAGATCAGGTATAGAGCATCACTTCACAGTCAGGGAGACACCACAACAGAACGAGGTGGCAGAGAGCATGAATCAGACTTTGGTGGAGAAGGTTCGATGCATGTTGGCTAATGCTGAATTAGGCAGGATTTTTTGGGCTGAGGTCATTGACTATGCTTGCCACTTAGTGAACCGCCTGCCTTCTGCAGCTATTGGGAAGAAGACACCAAAAGAGATGTGGTCGGGACATCCTGTTAAAGATTATATTCACATGAAAGTATTTGGGTGTCCAACTTACTATTGCATAAAGAATGATAAGTTGGAACCACGGACAAAGAAAGCAATCTTCCTTGGCTTTAGACGTGGAGTCAAAGGCTGCAAACTATATGATCAGGCAGAGAGGAAGATTGTTATTAGCAGGGATGTTACATTTGACGAGGCGAGTTTGCTATAGCCTCGGGACTTAGAGCATGTGGAGAGTTCGAAGCCGATCACTATTACTAATCAGAAGGAGTTTGATGTGACTCCATTTGTTCCACCATCTCCTCACACTCTTGATGAGGTATATGATGAGACTGCTGATGAGGTACCAGACACTGATGATCAGGAGGTGGAGGACATTGAGGCAGAGAGTCAGGTTCATGATTCTATTGCCAGAAGCTGGACCAGGGGGCAAAATGTCCCGAAGCCAACTTGGTTGAAGGATCACATTGTATTTGCACTTTCAGCATCTGAGGCTGAAATCCCTTATCACTTCAAGGAGGCTGTAGAGAGTCCTAAAGCAGATTTTTGGAGGGATGCGATGGATGAGGAGATGACTTCTCTAAAGAAAAATGCTACATGAATATTAGTGAAGTTACCTCCAGGTAGAAAAGCAATTGGGTGCAAATGAGTGTATGTAAAGAAAGAAGGATCTCATGGAGCTGCTGATGTACGTTACAAGGGAAGATTGGTGGCCAAAGGCTTTGCTTAGCGTGAAGGTATTGATTATGACGATGTGTTTTCCCTAGTTGCCAAACATCCGTCAATCCGTGTTCTCTTGGCCTTAGTAGCGCAATATGGTCTAATTTTGGAGCAGCTTGCTGTGAAGACTGTATTTTTGCACGAAGATTTGCAAGAGATCTATATGAAGCAGCCACCTGGATATGAGGTTCAGAGTGACTTGATATGCAAATTGGACAAGTCGCTTTATGGTTTGAAGAGTCACCAAGATAGTGGTACAGAAAGTTCGATCAGTTTATGCTGGGACAGAAGTACACACGCAGTCAGTATGATCACTGTGCATATTTCAAGAAATTGGCTACTGATAAGCTCATCTATCTTCTATTGTATGTTGATTGTCACTTCAAGTCAGACAGTGATTGATAGAATGAAGAGGCAACTCTTAAAGCAGTTTGAGATGAAGGAGTTAGGTGAGGCTCGTAAAATTCTCGGGATGAAAATCTGCAGGGACAAGAAAGTTGGAAAGGTTTGGCTCACTCAAAGAGCTTATATTGAGAAGATGTTGAAAAGGTTTGGGATTGATGACACTACTAAGGCAGTGACTTTACCATTGGCACCGCATTTTAAATTGAATGTTGACTTTTGTCCTAAAGAGGACCAAGAGAGGAAGGGAATGAAGCTAGTTTCGTATGCCAGCACAGTGGGCAGTTTGTTGTATCTCATGGTGTGTACAAGGCCAGATATTGCACAAGCTGTTGGTGTGGTGAGCAGGTTCATGCATGATCCCAGTCAGGGTCATTGGCAGGCAGTTAAGTGGATTCCGAGGTATCTCAAGGGTACAATTGATGTTGGTTTAGTGTATGAGAGACATCATTCCAATGTTAGGTTGTGTATGAGCTACACCGTTTCAGACTATGCATGTGATATAGATAGGCGCAGGTCTACGACCAGATATTTATTCACATTGATAGGAGGTCCAGTGAGTTGGAGGTCAACTCTGCAGTCGACAGTGGCTTTATCTACAACAGAGACTGAATACATGACAGTGACAGAAGCTATGACGGATGCCATCTAGATGCAGGGCCTATTAGATGATCTGAGTGTGGAGCATATGACTTTAACCGTTTTTTTGTGACAATCAAAACGCGATTTTCTTGGCAACCAATCCAGTGCATCATGCTCGTACCAAACACATTGATGTCAGGTACCATTTTGTTCGAGACTTGATCGAGACATGCGATGTTCTTTTGAAGAAAATTGATATCAAGGAGAATCCAACAAACATACTCATGAAGGTGTTTTCAGTCCAGTAGTTCACATATTTCAAAGGATTGGTGAATGTTCAAGCTCAGTGGTGAGTGCCTTGAGAGGCACTTTTGAAGAACTACGCATGACCTAATCCCATGGGAGGGGGTACGTAGGCAGCCTACTTGGCGCAGCCGTTTTGGTGTTGTTGTTTATTGCATCATCTCATATTTATTTTGTGTTAAAAAAGAGATGAGGTGAAGATTGTTGTTTAAGAAGGAGCATTTTGGTCTTTTTGCAATCCCTAACTTCTCCTATAAATATAAATGGGTTAGAGTTTTCTCTTTTGAGTGAGATATTTGAGAGAGAGAGAGACTTTAGAGTTGTATTATTTTGGCCTCTTATTTTCTCCCCCACCGGTGATAGTGAACAACCCCTCCCCGTGAATGTGGGCGCTCTTCGCCGAACCACGTAAATCACACCGTGTTCTATTATTTGTGGTGGTGTGATTTTGATTTTCCACATTGTTTCACACATTCTCATTACAACCATACACAACTTAAATATCAACTATCATTAATGCACCATATTTAGATACATACAAGATGGTTAAGCTAAATGTCGTTTTATAAAGAGCATATTTAAGTCTCCAAGTATAATGCACCTTGGTATTTTGTATCATCTAATAAGAATATAAGATAAATTAATTACAAATATATCCCCATCTAAACTACAAATCATGTATTGAGATTTTGCTCTACTAATTCGAAGTGTTTTTCTCTTCTAAACATCACATCCAAAGTTCTAGTCTAACAAGAAACCCCAAAGTTTTGAGAGATGAAAGAAGGCAGTATACGAGAACTTTCAGTCCCCCCGCAACAGAAGTTATACCAGTTAGGTGCGGAATCATTATACTTTGCGCTAGCACAAAAAAGCAAGCTCCGGAAGAGCGCCGTATCGAACCTCGTGCATTTAACTTAGGCCAGCCATGGGAAGGGAGAAAGTAATTTCGACGTATTCTATGTATAAGAATAATGTGCAAAAGTAGTGATGTATATATTTTGAGACTGGTGTGAACTTGTTCGGTCGCTGTATGAGTCTAATACTCTAATGTAAATACCGAGTTGATTTGATGTTTAATTAAGCAGTGTCATTTGTCTCGCAGAGTGTTCCAGTTTTATCACTTTTGAGGTCAAAAATTCTCACAAAAGGTGAAGAATTGTAATGCCCAAATTAAACTTACAAGATAATTAAAATAATAATAATAATATTTAAAATGTAACAAAATAAACTCATTTCGTTTTAAAATTTTAAAATATCATCATATAATATGACATTTTAAATGTTAATTTTTTTAAATAACGTCACGTTTCTTTTGATTTCATAACAGACGTAAATCATTCTAATAAATTATGTCAGACCTAAATCATGTCAGTTCTATGACAATTATTTACAAATTATTATGTGCAAACAGCTGTATCAATAACGCCAGATCACGCAAGTGCTCATTACGGGAAACACCATGAAAATGGTATCAAGTGCAGACACCTGTATATATAAATAACGACATTCAAAATGCATCACTCAATCATTAAACAACTATGCAAGCCCACATTACGGCAAACAACTGTACATATAAATAACACCAACCACCTTCAAATATGCAGTTGATACATAGCCAGATATGAATTACAACTCAATTCCATAGCATTTGGCACAAAAATTATGAGTTCAAGCCAAAGAAATAAAATGAAACAACTAGTGTACAACCCCGTATTCAGCGAGTGGGCTAACAGGAGCCGACCCGGCCGGCCCAAACCGCCCCCGAGCCCCAGGCGAGTTCAGCAGGATACGCCGAGCCCAGCATGCCGAGTATGGGCTCGGCAATCGTCGAACCGAGCTCGAAGATAGTAGAGCTGAGCCCGGCGAGAGGCCATTCATCATGGGGTCGGCCGAGTACGTGCTCGCCTAGAGCCGAGGGGTTGGCGAGTGCCAACGCGACCGTCATCTGCGAGCAAGGGCTTCAGGCCCAACTTTCCAGGCCTGAGGCGAGGTGAGCCGGATCGTGGCATGAAGAGAGGCGAGCTCATCCAACGCCCTCTCCCGCGGCATTGAGAGAGGCGAGCTCACTCGCCGCTTTTCACCTCGGCGTGGGGGGAAGCCTTCTCACGCCCATACTCGCCATCCCTGCCCAATGGGCTCTTCTCAGGGCCGGCTCGCCCTTCAGTTGTGGGGTGTTTTTACCACGTTACCCCCCTTTGAATTGCCTATAGTCCTCGAGAACAGTGACGGTTGGATATTTGCAGACCATCTTTTCCTATAAATAGGACCCAAGGGGTACCTCAGAACGCACGCTTTCGTGTGCCCGGTCTTCTAGCGCTTTCTGAGGTACCTTAGCTTCAGCACTTGGCTAAGGAGGGGAAGCGCTCTAATATCTTCCGGGTGTGTGGTGGGACCTCCGTGCTGAAGCCTTGGGTCTGTTCCCGGTCCCTCTCCCTTGACCCTTGGGCTTGCGAGTAGAGAAGTAGGTGTGCGACCACCCCTTCCGCAAGGGTCGGACTCCACAGGGACCGATTTTTCGGTTTCAACACTTTGGTGCGGTGAGCGTGGAGCGTGGTCAGCACAAAAAATCTTCCACAGGACTAATGGCAAGAGACGAGGGGCAAGGTTCAGGAAGGGGGGACTCGCCACTCCCTCCCCCTCCCGTGACGGCAGGGATATCCGCGGAGCTCAGGGAGGAAGTGCTCGGGCTGGTTAGGGTCGCACTCGACATGCGAGCCGAGAGTACGACGCCTGCGGTGCCCGTGGTCGCCGATCCAGCGTTGGGCAACGATGCGCCCCTCAGGCGCGCAGGGAAGGAGGTCGCGAGCGAGGGGGAGCGCGAGCCGAGAGGGCGAGTCCTCTTTCCGGGCTCGGCAGGCGAGTATCTGTTCGGCGAGACGGCAGGGAGGGAGTTCCCAACTCGCCCAGCTGAAGGAGGAAGTCCCTTCAGCGAGTTCGTCTCGTCAGCCCCGGTCCCAGAAGGATTCCGAGAGCCGGAGATGTCCTACTACTCAGGAAAGGGAGATCCGACCCAGCACGTCCAGTGGTTCGAAGACGTGGTGTCAATCCGACAGATGTCGGATGGTTTCAAGTGTAGGCTCTTCGCCATCACCCTCAGGGAAAAAGCGAGGGAGTGGTTTCATCAGCTCCCAGCCGGTTCCATCTACTGCTTCGAGGATTTGCGCAGAGGATTCATGCTGAGATTCACCACCTCGAAGAAGAGGAAGAGGGAGGTCGAGTCCCTGTTCCGTGTCAAGCAGAAAGTAGGGGAGACCCTGGGAAGTTACCTGGACAGGTTCCAGGAAGAACTGTCTCAGGTACAAGAGATGCCAGGGCACACCATGATGGTGGCCTTCACCCTGGGTCTCCAGCCCGGGTTCTTCGCCATGGAGTTGAAGAGGACGCCTCCAGTGTCTTTCGAAGCACTCTTGGAGAGGGCGGCAAGGGAGGCCGACATGGAGGCGGCACATCCAGAGTTCGCTCGGAGGTTGGCTAGGTGGGCCGTGGAGGAAGAGAAGCCAAGGGGAGGTCGGGCCCAGGAGGAGAGAAGGGTCGAGCCCCGACAGAGAGAACAGCAGCCGCAGCAGCATAGGTGGGGGCGTCAGGAGCCGAACAACCGATTGGGTTGGAGGCCGGAGTGGCAGGATCAAGGGCCACGGAGGGGCTATCAGGGGGGAGACAACCGCCAAGGTGGGTGTGGCCAGTTTTACCTCCAGGGAGGGAGGCAGGGCCAGAGACCACCTCTTCCCGACCAGGAGGAGGCCATGGCTATCGCCCTGGGAGGGCGAAGGAGAGGGCAACCGAGGAGGAGGAGGGAGGTCAGGATAGACCTACCCTATTGCGACTACCATCAAGAGGAGGGGCACACGACGGTCACGTGTCCGGAGTTCCTCGAGGTGCGGGAGAACCGGGAGCAGCAGCGGCAGCAGCGGAATCATCAGGAGGTGCGGATTGAGGAAGTCCGGCCTCAGGTGGAGGGGGATCGTTGCGAAGACCGGGCCGATGTGGGGACCCGAGGGGGGATCGGAGTGATCCATGGGGGGGTGGGAGTCGAGGCTTCTCGGAAAGCAAGCCTCCACACCATGTACCGAAGGAGCATCGGCTCCACATCTCAGACTCCACCCCCGGAAGAGAGGATCACCTTCTCAAGGGAGGATATGCCGGGTCACGATGACCCCTTCTGCGATGCGCTGGTCATCCAGACAGCCATCGAAAATTTCACAGTCTCCCGGATCCTCATTGACAATGGGAGCTCAGTCAATATCATCTTCAAGAAGCCTTTCGATGCCATGCAGGTAGAGGCCAAGAGGGTGCTGGCCTCCGATGGGCCCCTCTTCGGTTTTTCGGGGGAGAGGAAAGAAGTAGAGGGGGGAGTGGGACTTCACGTTAGCTTGGGGGGACAGTCCCGGAACTGTCGATTCGTCATAGTAGAGGCCCCCAGCAGCTACAACGCCATTTTTGGGAGACCCCTCATCAGCGCCTTCCGATGCGTCCCCTCCTCCTTCCATCAATGTTTAAAGTTTAATGTGGACGGGATCCAGGTCCGGGTTCGCGGTGACCCCAAAGCGGCTCGGGAATGCTATGTAACCGCGGTGAATTCGATTTCTTGGCAGGAGGAGGCCGTGGGGATGGGGAGAAGGATGGAGGAGATGGAAGGGCAGGAGGCCGGAGAAGAAGGTGGGGAGGAAGGAGGAATGGAAGGGGAAGCACGCGAGGGGATGCTCCCAGAAGGGTCGGTTGGGGCGATGATCCCAGGGGAAGGGGAGGTCCTTACACCAAGAAGGGAGGACGCCGCAGAGTGGGAGGAGCAGTCCCGGTTGGAGGCCGCCGAGGAGGTCGTGGAGATGGAAGTCCTCACCCAGGGTGGCAGGGTGGAGAAGGTCCGCATCAGCGGAGGGCTGACCCCGGAAGATCAAGACAGGATGCTGGAGTGCATCCAAAAGAATGTGGATGTCTTCGCCTGGAGCGCAGCGGAGATGCCTGGGATCGATGCCGACGTCGTCTGCCACCGCCTCAATCTACACCCGGAGGCTCGCCCCATCCAGCAGAAGAGGAGGTCCGTCACGGACAAACTGGCCGAGCCCATCAGGGAGGAGGTCGCCAAGCTCCTTAAGGCCGGCTTCGTTTCCGAAATTCAATACCCCGGCTGGGTCTCGAATGTTGTAATGGTGAAAAAAGGGGACGGCCGGTGGAGGATATGTGTAGACTTTTCACTGCTTAATAAATCATGCCCTAAGGATTGTTACCCCTTGCCTAGAATCGACGCGCTGGTAGATTCAGCCGTTGGTTTTTCTGTGATGAGTTTTTTAGATGCTTTTTCAGGTTATCATCAAATCAGGATGCACCCTCCTGACATAAAAGATGTCTCGTTCATCACAGGGGATGGGTGCTACTGCTACAAGATGATGCCTTTTGGGTTAAAAAATGCAGGGGCTACATACCAGAAGATGATGGACCGTGTATTCCAGGGACAGAAGGGAAGGAACTTGGAAGTGTACGTGGACGACCTGATGGTAAAAAGCAGAGAGGTCGATTCTCACCTCCAGGATCTGGAGGAGACCTTCGACACTTTGCGCAGATACAAGATGAGGTTGAATCCTCTAAAGTGCATCTTCGGGGCAAGCAAAGGCAAATTTTTGGGTCATCTCCTCACCCCTGCCGGGGTCGAACCCAACCCTGACAAAGTCCGGGCAATTATGGAGTTGGGGCCACCTCGGGACGCGAAGGAGGTACAACGGCTGACAGGGAAGCTGGCGGGACTAAGCAGGTTCCTCTCCCGGGCCGGGGAGAGGTGTTCCCCCTTCTTCAAGACCTTAAGGGGGGGTCGGAAGTTTGAATGGACCCCGGAGTGCGAGGAGGCATTCCAGGCCTTGAAGAGGCAGTTGACTCAGGCCCCCTTGCTCCAAGGGCCAAAGGAGGGGGAGGACTTGTTTTTGTACTTAGGGGTCGGGGCGGAGGCCGTAAGTTCTGTCTTAGTTCGGGAAGAGGGGAGAAAGCAGCTACCCATCTATTATGTGAGTAGGGTTCTGAGGAAGGCAGAACTCCGCTATCCCATCTTTGAGAAGTTGGCCTTCGCCCTAATCATCTCGGCCCGGAGACTCAGGCCCTACTTCCAGGCACACTCCATCCAGGTGGTAACTGACCACCCCCTCCGCAGCATCTTCGAGGGAGTGGAGCACTCAGGAAGACTCGCCAAGTGGTCGGTGGAGTTGAGCGAGTTTGACATCTCCTTTGTCCCCCGGCTCGCAATCAAGGCACAAGCGATGGCTGACTTCCTGGCTGATTATGTGGTTGAGGTGGCGGAGGACAAACTCACTCGTCCCATCCCATGGAAGGTGATGGTGGACGGGGCTTCAGGGAAACACTCCCTGGGGGTTGGGGTCGTCTTGGAGAGCCCCCAAGGGACCCGGATCGAGCAAACGGTGGTGATACATTTCTCCATAACCAACAACCAGGCCGAGTACGAGGCGGTAATCGCAGGACTACGCCTGGCCAAGGAATTGGGGGTGCATGATGTGAAGGTCCTCACTGACTCCATGGTAGTGGCCTCCCAGATCAACGGGGAGTTCGAGGCAAGGGAGCCCACCCTACAACGATATCTGGCAAAGGTTAAGGGAATCATCGGCGGGTTTCAGACCTTCTCCATTCAGCATGTGCCACGGGAGGAAAATGAACAAGTTGACCACCTCGCCAAGCGCGGCCCTCGGGTGGGGCACACTATCACGGACCTCTTCCACCCATCTCTGGAAGAAGGAGAGTTGATGGAGATAGATCGGCGGTCCACATGGATGGACCCATTCACTACCTACCTGTCCACAGGAGAATACCCAGAAGGGATGGATAGGAAGAAGCTCAAGTACAAGTCGGCATATTACCTTTTGCGTGACGGGCAACTTTACCGCAAGACCCTTTCAGGACTACTCGCCCGTTGCGTAGCAGAGGGGGAGGTGCCGAGGATCTTGGAAGAAGTTCACTCCGGGGAGTGCGGGAGCCATTCAGGAGGTCGGACCCTGGAGGGAAGAATCATCAGGCAGGGGTACTTCTGGCCTACCCTGAGGCACGATGCCTTAGAATTTGTCAAGAAATGCCACAAGTGCCAACTGTTTGCCCCCCTCCAACTGCAACCGGCTCAGCGACTCAGGAGTATCACGGCCCCTTGGCCTTTCACAATTTGGGGAATGGACCTGGTAGGTCCCTTCCCCCAGGCGAGCGGGCAGAGGAGATTCTTGTTGGTAATGATCGACTATTTCTCCAAGTGGATGGAGGTAAAGGCTTTGGCCAAGGTAACCTCGCAGATCATTCGAAATTTTGTGTGGGGGGAGATCATCTGCAGGCATGGGATGCCCCAGGCCATCGTCACCGACAACGGACCACAGTTCGCCAGCAATGAGTTCATTAAGTTCTGTGGAGAGCTCGGGATCGACCTCAGGTTCGCCTCTGTCCACCACCCTAGGAGCAACGGGCAAGTAGAGGCGGCCAACAAGATTATCGTGAACCTCCTGAAAAAGAAGGTGGAGAATTTGAAGGGTAATTGGGTGGAGCAACTCCCCTCAGTCCTCTGGGCCCTGAGGACTACCCCCAACACCGCCACCGGGGAGACGCCCTTTAAACTATTTCACGGAAGCGAGGCGGTGCTCCCCATTGAACTCGAGGTCCGTACTCCCAGGGTTGCCGAGGCAGAAGCTGGAAGGGAGGAGTGGAGAGTTGAGAATGAGGAAGAACAACGACTCTCTTTGGACTTGATAGAGGAAGTACGCGACCTCTCCGCAGTCCGGCAGGAGGAAGTCAAGCGGAGGATGGCTAAGTATTTCGACAAGCATGTCCGGGTCAAGCAGTTCGTGGAGGGCGACTTGGTTCTAAAGAAGGTAGATGCGGCAGGAAGATCGGCAGCCGTGGGCAAGCTCCATCCAAATTGGGAGGGGCCCTACATCGTGAAGGAGGCGTTAAAGTCGGGAGGATACCACCTCCAGAATGTGGAAGGCGAGACTTTGAACCACACCTGGAGCGGCGACGACCTGAAGCGCTTTTATCCTTGAAAACTTGTACGTACCTCAGCTTTTTCCGAATGCAATGTATTTGACTATTTCTCCACAATAATCGTAACAATGACATGCAATGTGACGTAACTTCCGTTAAAGAACGACATTAAACACTCAGGAAATAGTCTAAGTCTTCTCGCTCTGGGGTTAGGTCTCGATTCTCCCGCTATCAGGCTCCCACCTAGCTGGCACGGCCGAGTC
This sequence comes from Platanthera zijinensis, assembly GCA_039513925.1. NCBI lineage: Eukaryota > Viridiplantae > Streptophyta > Magnoliopsida > Asparagales > Orchidaceae > Platanthera > Platanthera zijinensis. The sequence goes on along the minus strand of CM077080.1, from coordinate 25,155,188 downwards.
TCGATGGACGTCGTTATGACCCTGGGGCTGAGCCCCGAGGATGTTCAACACCCGCCCTCAGGCTCTCACCTAGCTGACTGGCCCGGTGGTAGCACCCGGGAGAGGCAAAAGTTTCTAAGTCTTCTCGCTCTGGGGTTAGGTCTCGATTCTCCCGCTGTCAGGCTCCCACCTAGCTGGCACGGCCGAGTCTCGATGGACGTCGTTATGACCCTGGGGCTGAGCCCGGAGGATGTTCAACACCCGCCCTCAGGCTCCCACCTAGCTGACTGGCCCGGTGGTAGCACCCGGGAGAGGCAAGAGTTTCTAAGTCTTCTCGCTCTGGGGTTAGGTCTCGATTCTCCCGCTGTCAGGCTCCCACCTAGCTGGCACGGCCGAGTCTCGATGGACGTCGTTATGACCCTGGGGCTGAGCCCGGAGGATGTTCAACACCCGCCCTCAGGCTCTCACCTAGCTGACTGGCCCGGTGGTAGCACCCGGGAGAGGCAAAAGTTTCTAAGTCTTCTCGCTCTGGGGTTAGGTCTCGATTCTCCCGCTGTCAGACTCCCACCTAGCTGGCACGGCCGAGTCTCGATGGACGTCGTTATGACCCTGGGGCTGAGCCCGGAGGATGTTCAACACCCGCCCTCAGGCTCTCACCTAGCTGACTGGCCCGGTGGTAGCACCCGGGAGAGACAAAAGTTTCTAAGTCTTCTCGCTCTGGGATTAGGTCTCGATTCTCCCGCTGTCAGGCTCCCACCTAGCTGGCACGGCCGAGTCTCGATGGACGTCGTTATGACCCTGGGGCTGAGCCCGGAGGATGTTCAACACCCGCCCTCAGGCTCCCACCTAGCTGACTGGCCCGGTGGTAGCACCCGGGAGAGGCAAGAGTTTCTAAGTCTTCTCGCTCTGGGGTTAGGTCTCGATTCTCCCGCTGTCAGGCTCCCACCTAGCTGGCACGGCCGAGTCTCGATGGACGTCGTTATGACCCTGGGGCTGAGCCCGGAGGATGTTCAACACCCGCCCTCAGGCTCCCACCTAGCTGACTGGCCCGGTGGTAGCACCCGGGAGAGGCAAAAGTTTCTAAGTCTTCTCGCTCTGGGGTTAGGTCTCGATTCTCCCGCTGTCAGGCTCCCACCTAGCTGGCACGACCGAGTCTCGATGGACGTCGTTATGACCCTGGGGCTGAGCCCGGAGGATGTTCAACACCCGCCCTCAGGCTCCCACCTAGCTGACTGGCCTGGTGGTAGCACCCGGGAGAGGCAAGAGTTTCTAAGTCTTCTCGCTCCGGGATTAGGTCTCGATTCTCCCGCTGTCAGGCTCCCTCCAAGCTGGCAGGGCTGGGGTCTCGATGGACGTCATTACTGACCAGGGGGTGGACCTGGGAGTTGACACATGACAAGCGTGTCCGAGCAAACCCGCCAGTTAGAAGGGCGAGCTCAAGGGGTCCTGTCCCCCTTGGATTTCTGTTAAAAAGGGGGTTCTTTGATCCACCTCCGGTTGGTGGAAGAACATACCCCCCCCCCCCCCCGGGGGCGAGCCCGTTCTCGCGGCTTCTGCTCGGCAGAGGGCATTCCTCGGTATGACAAGCGGGCGCCGGCGGCAACCGTTCTCGCGAAGATCGCCTCGCAGGTAAGCGAAGAGTTCGCGAGCCTGGTCGCCGCCAACGCCTGAGGCCTCTCGCCGAACGCGAATCCTAACTCACGTGCATTCTAGCGCGGAAGATAAAAAAAAAAGAAAGTCAGAAGCAAAGTTCCTTTCATTATAATCGCGAAAGAAGGAAGGGCTCGCCTCGGCGAGATTACAGGAAAAGAGGGGGGATGATTACAAAAAGAGAAAAAAAAGGAGGAATTCGGTCAGCTCTCGCCCTCCTCTCCCGAATGGCGGTCCTCCTCGCCCCCAATCGATCATTCCTTGCCCTTCGCCCCATAAAAAAGGGAGTCGAAGCTCTCCTCCTTCTCGCTGGGCGGAGACGGCGGAAACAGGCTCGGCAGAAGGTCCCGGACCGCCACTTCCTCGCAGCTCTCAGACAGAATCCCTGACCCCTTCATGGCGTTCAGCAGGCATTCGGCAGACTCGATCGAGTTGACTCGCAGCCGCTCCATAACCTCCCCCTCGCCGAAGACCCGTGGCCGCTTGTAGGGGAAAGGCGGCTCGGCACTGTCTGGAGGGAAGAGGGCTTCCGTCAGCCGGCTGACCTCGCCTTGGAGGCAGCGGTTCTGCTCCTTTAGCGACTCCACCTCGGCCGCCGACCGAGCAACAGAAGCCTCCTGCTCGCGCGAGCCGGCCTCCTGATCCGCGAGCCGGAGCCGCAGCAGGGTAGTCTCGCCCTCCAGCTCACTGGCGCGAGCTTGCAGCACCTTGGCAGACTCGGCATCCTGAAAAACGAGAGGGTCAAACTCCCTGAAAAACATTTTCCAAGTTAAGACAAGGGTTGGTCGACTCTTACCAGCCCGCCTGAAGCCTCGTCGAGTAAGCGCTCGGCGATGCCGAACCGCCGCTCCGCGTCGGCAGCCTTCTCCGTCGCCAGGTCGCGCTCCTGCTCGGCTTTGATCAGGAGTTGGCTGAGCTGGAAGCCGCGGCGGACCATCATATGATGGAGTTCAAAGGCCCTCAGATGCGCCTGCAGGCCCTCGTGACCTATCTGCCGGGGGGTCAGGTTCGTGTAGGCGTCGGCGCCCTCCCGGCCATAGAGGCCGAAGCCAAGGGCAAATGCGTGGCCCGTGGGAGGCCGGCGAGCTCCCCAGGAAGGGGCGCGAGTGGAGACGGAGACGCGATGGGCTCCCTCGTCCCAGAGCAGCATCGGCTCGCCGGCCGCGTCCTTACTCCTTCCCCCCTTCCCAAAGTGGGGGTGGTCCTTTGGAGCTCCCGAGCCGCTGGGGGGAACCTCCTCGACGGAGGGAGGAGAGGGGGACCCGCGCCTCTTCTCGCGAGGGGATGATATCTCCTTCAGTGGGCTCGCCGGGGCTTTGTCGGAGAAAACCTCCGGCGAGCTCATGAACTTGACGGGCGACGCGGGCTGCCGAGGAAGGCTCCGCGAGACCACCTTCGCCCTTTTAAGGGCCGAGGGGCGGTGGACCGAGCTCGGCCCCCCAAGCTCCAACCGCTTCTTGCTGGAGGATTTCCCCTTGGCCTTCTCTTCCCGGCACGCCTCGGCCGCATCCCGAGCCCGCTCAAGCGGATCCGAAAACACCCCCGGGTCAGCGAAGGGAGGGTTCACCGGGATCAGTCGCTCCCCTGCAAAAAAGACTTAGCCGAAAAATAAGGTTCTGATCGGTTAGGCCAAATGGCGAGCGGAAGGTAAGCGAGACAAACCTTCACCGGGAAGGACAGGTGGCATGGATTCGAGGCCGCGACGAAGGAAGGCGACCTCGAAGTCCTTGTACAAGAAGAACTTGTGGAGTTCGGCATCATTACCAGACACCGACGGCGGCCGGTAAACCTCCTCGCTCTTCTGCAAGGGCGAGAACGGGATGTTGCCGAGGTCGCCCCGGATGAAGGCAATCTTCGACATCCAGTTGTGGTTTTTGTTGGCGACCTCGCGGATCTTTATGGATGTGCCGCCAAAGAATGCGACCCCGTCGGCGTTGGCTTTGTAGGAGAAGAGCTTGCGGAAGACGGTCAGGTTGAACTCGATCCGCTCTCGGCGGAGGTAGCAGGCAAACCCCACTATCATGGCGATAGCGTTGGGGTTGAGCTGCGCGGGCACAGCGCCGTAGTACTTGAGTACCTGGCGCACCTCCGGCCAGAGCGGCAGGCGCAACCCCACCTCAAAGTGCGAGATGGGGAAGGCGAGCTCGTCCTCGAAGAATGAGTTAATGGCCTCATGCTCCGCCGGGAGGCGGGCCACAAAGCCGGCGGGAACGTAATCCGCCACAAACTCGGCGAGCTCGCTCGCCGTGGTATTCCCCTCGAAAAAACAGTGATCTACGAAGTTCTGGGCGCACTTGGAGCGGCCCTCGGAGTCGGGGTTTCCTTTACCCATGCTCGCGGAGGAGACGAAGGCGCGCGAGCGGAAGGTAGGAAGGGCAAAGAAAGGAAGGAATGAGAAGGCAATAAAGGCGTAGCCGGGGGTAGGTGGGGATCCCTATTTATAGAAAAGGAAGGGGGAGCGAAACCGACTGACCAGCTCGGCTCGCATACCCCACTTCGCGTATCCCGTCTCGCCACTCTGTACTCGCCGACCTAGGCGAGCCCAGCCCAGGAATCCGAAAAGGCACGCAACACTCGAATAAGAAAAGGCCTGCTCGCGCGATAAAATTTACACTTTATTTATCATTAAAAAGAAAATTGTCCAGAACAAAGAAAATCAGAAAAGCGCGCGCATAGACCAGGCGGCAATGGGGGCGAGTACCGGTCGGCTCGCAAGAGAGCCGTCCTCAATTACCCCGGCCTCGCCGGCCCGATGCCGCCAACCGCTGCGCAAAGAGTTGCCGAAGCTGCCCCAGGTTCCTGTTCGCCGCGCGCAGGTTCTCGTCAATCTCGTCGAAAAGCACGGAGGAAGATGTGGCCGCGTATGCCGAGCTGATCCTCGCCTCGCCGGCAAGCTGCGCGCATTCGTCCTGCAGCCGGGTGTTGTCTTTCTTCAGCTCCTGAAGCTCGCGCACTAGCTTCTTCAGGACCAGCTGGCTTCGCCTCGACCGTTCGGGGCTGTCCACCTCCGAGTCCAGAAAGACGTCCAAGGTACGCGGCGATGGAAGAGGCGAATAAACGGCCCGTTCGGCGGAGTTATCAGTCGCGGCTGGGTCCGGTAGGCCTGCACAGGAAGGTTGAGACAGCAGGTGGGAGTAGCGAGCACCGGTTAGAATCAGACGCAAAATGGGGAGGTCAGGGGCATACCTTCAATGTCCTGGGGGGAAGCAGGAGCGGATGTATGCTCGGCGTCCATCCCAGTAACCGCAGGAGCAGGAGAGGGATGCTGAGAGTGAAGGCGGGTCGGCGATACCGACCCCCGCGAGTCTGGCTCCACGATTTTGGTGACAAGAGGCGAGTCTCGCAGGCGCGGGTCAGGGGAGGACTCGGGCTCCTTGGCGGGTAGACTCTCGACCCTTGGTGTGGAAACCTCGCCGCCTTGGTCCTGTTCGGTGGTAAGATCCACAAAATCTTTGTCATGAGGGGCCAGGGCAGAACGATTGGAAGAGTCGGAGCCATGGGCTAAAGTACTCTTCAGGTCGGCGAAGATGTGCTCGGCCTCGGGAGGAAAGGGCCTCGCCCTCTTGGCCGAGCCGAATTCAGCAAAACGACGGGCCGGGGCGCTCAGATCCATCAGGGCTGCGGCACGAAGGGCGGTCTCCTCGCGCGATTTCGCGAGCCGTTCCATGACTTCCTTCGGGAGTGGCATCTCGGCAGGACTTAAGTAAAGAGAGGGGCGGGGGTCAGTCGAGCAGGCAGGGCATGTATATATAGCCATCGGTGGGTCCTACCAAGAGATTCCTTTCGGCTCCTATCGCACTCGCAGGATCCTAGCAGGTTGGATGTTTCTTTCCGAGTTTGTGCCAACCTCGCAAAGAGCGGGGATTGTGTACAACCCCGTATCCAGCGAGTGGGCTAACAGGAGCCGACCCGGCCGGCCCAAACCGCCCCCGAGCCCCAGGCGAGTTCAGCAGGATACGCCGAGCCCAGCATGCCGAGTATGGGCTCGGCAATCGTCGAACCGAGCTCGAAGATAGTAGAGCTGAGCCCGGCGAGAGACCATTCATCATGGGGTCGGCCGAGTACGTGCTCGCCTAGAGCCGAGGGGTTGGCGAGTGCCAACGCGATCGTCATCTGCGAGCAAGGGCTTCAGGCCCAACTTTCCAGGCCTGAGGCGAGGCGAGCCGGATCGTGGCATGGAGAGAGGCGAGCTCATCCAACGCCCTCTCCCGCGGCATTGAGAGAGGCGAGCTCACTCGCCGCTTTTCACCTCGGCGTGGGGGGAAGCCTTCTCACGCCCATACTCGCCATCCCTGCCCAATGGGCTCTTCTCAGGGCCGACTCGCCCTTCAGTTGTGGGGTGTTTTTACCACGTTACCCCCCTTTGAATTGCCTATAGTCCTCGAGAACAGTGACGGTTGGATATTTGCAGACCATCTTTTCCTATAAATAGGACCCAAAGGGTACCTCAGAACGCACGCTTTCGTGTGCCCGGTCTTCTAGCGCTTTCTGAGGTACCTTAGCTTCAGCACTTGGCTAAGGAGGGGAAGCGCTCTAAGATCTTCCGGGTGTGTGGTGGGACCTCCGTGCTGAAGCCTTGGGTCTGTTCCCGGTCCCTCTCCCTTGACCCTTGGGCTTGCGAGTAGAGAAGTAGGTGTGCGACCACCCCTTCCGCAAGGGTCGGACTCCACAGGGACCGATTTTTCGGTTTCAACAACTAGAAACTTCAGTGTACTGTTTACAAACATGTTCTTTTCTAATATTAACAAACATGTTCTTTTCCGGATAAAAAAATAGGCAAAATACTCATTTCAGTACCTAATCTTTAACATCTTTAATATTTTAGTCCCAAACCTTTTAGTTTGAGTAAATCAGTCAAAAACTTTTACAATACTTTTCATTATAGTCCCTTTTTAACATCAGCACATTAAAACTAACGGAAAGAGATCAAAAGACAATTAAGATTACAAAAATCAGCAGCCATTAATATCGTGCAGCTATTAATATCCAGAGACAACATTTATGACCCCTAAAACAATAAAAAAAAGTCCAAAAATATTCCAAAACTAATTCAAAAATAGTCCAAAACAGTCAACATAGCTTGATGACTCGAATTCTTGGATAGGGACTTCTTCACGTCCCCAAATTCCTAATGCAAAAAATGGAATCACATAATTATAATAGGAAATTTTATACATAAAGATTTCAAATAGAAAAAAAAGTAAATATACTTGCAAATTTTCTTATTATGATCATGTTGAGCAAATTTTGAGCATTTCTCCGTGTCAAATTTGCTCGACATCCTAGATTGATTCTTCTCTTCAGCAGCTTCCATGTGTTTTTTCTTTTTGGGTCTATCCGGAGCTCTTCGGTGAATTGGCAGTAGAATCTGAGTATCTCCAACATTTCCCAAAAAATTTGATTCACTGGTTGACCAAATACTTTGCTTGTAACATTCAATGTAAATAATTTTTTGAAGCAGTCTGGCACATAGAAATCGATATCTATGTTCAAATAATACATGCAATTTATTGAGTGTCTACATGGAAGACCGCTAACCTATCATTTTCCCCCAAAACAAAACCAATTATCTAAAACAACTGCAAATTTATCGAGAAGTCGGACCACCTCAAACACTGTTGTTGCTCCACAAAGGCATTCATCCTCCACTCTGGTTTGCCTCATCCTCAATTTTTTGGCTATCTTGGGATTGACGTCTTTAGTTTGCTTGTCGACCCGCTCCCTAATAGCCATCCAACGATGCATCATGTAAAGCCGAATGTTCTCACACATAGTCAGTAAGGGCATCTTTCTCATATCCAATATCACACGATTAAATGTCTCTGACATATTTTTTGTCACTACATCTCATCATGGAAGACACTAAAGATATATTTGCACCATAGTATTTTGTCTATAGTAATTAGGTGGTCATAAATATCGTGTGAAATTGAATAAATTTCCTACATTACTCTAACCTAATCTTTCCATAAGTTGCATTTGAGGTTTTCCATAACAAAACATTAAAATTTTTGCTTGGATATTTCTTTCTAAAATTACTGTATAAATAGCGCACGCAAAAACGATGATCTACAAATGACAATAATTCTTTAAATGTTTGAATCAAAACCTACAATGTAAAATTAAATGTATAATATAAAAGGTTAGTTCTCTATATTTAACTCACTTTTTTTACATTTTCGAGCTTACTTTACATGCTTGGTCTTATCAAAATTTTCAGTTGTTTTATTACATGTTATTTAGTCATGTCCAAAAAGTCCGATCGGGCTGGGCATGATCGGGCTCGAGCTTTTTGTCAACCGGGCTTGGCCGGGCCAGGCATGAACTGGGTTCGGGCCCTCTCTTGAAGTGGAGGCCCTATTAAAGGCCACAAGGCTGGCCGGGCCGGGCCCGACCGGCCTGATTTTTAAATAGGCGAGAATAATTCGGCCTAAATTAAATAAGCGAGATTAATCCCACCTAAATTTAGGCGGGATTAATCCCACCTAAATTTAGGCGGGATTAATCCCACCTAAATTTAGGCGTGATTAATCCCACCTAAATTTAGGCTGGATTAATACCGCCTATTGGAAATCCCGCTTCTAGCGGGATTTCAACCAGCCTAGGTGTCGGTTCCGTGCTAGCCTGGGACTCGGGCTTTGCCCGGCCTAGGCCAGGCACCAGGCCGGACAACCGGCTAAAATGGGCGCCCGGTTAGGCCCCCAAGCCCAGTCTTGGCCCGAATCGGGCTTTTCTCAGACCTATTCCGGGCGGGCTTTCTGGGCCAATCTTTTTAAACACGACTAATGCTATTCCATGTTTTTTGCAACTTCAAGGAGCCCGGAACCAAAATTTCCCTGTTCTTGCCCCGGGTGGCGGCAGGAGGCTGCTCCGGAGACCAATCCCCAAAAAATCCTCCAATTTAAGACATGTTTATATCTTTTCATTTTCTTTTTATTAAATATATAATAATATATAACATCAGAGGATCCCAGGAAGAAAGGGCACCGAGCAGTACTTACAGGTAAGACAACAAAATCTAAAATAATAATAATAAAAAAACAATTTCAGATAGCATGAATGGCCAAACATTCAGGCAGTTAAGGAATGTATCAAAACAACTAAATTATATGTTTCATATATGCATAGATATACAGGAGGAAGAGCATAAGACGCAAGATAGTAGAAGAAGCAGAATCTTTGAAGAGCTTTATCATCAATTTGGGACTCTGTAAGCTGGGTCCACCATCTTTAAAATGAACAAGTTTCCCTTGTCACCTCTAGAAACTCTGCAGCCACGAGAAATATTTTGGTATAAGATTATCAACTATGGCTTCGTTTGACTCGGCGGCGGCGGTCGTGAACGTGGTGGTCATGAACCGTTGTTCATGAACGACCAACCTCACCTAAAAAAATTCATTCATTTTATACTCAAAACTAATTTATTTTCTTGGTAGCGGTCATAATCTTTGTCTTGCAAAACATAATTCTATAATAATGAAGTTTTTAACCAAACCCACCGGAGCAAATAAGCTGCATGAGAATTTGCGTATAAGATGTGCACGTTTACTGGTATATTAGGTTCTATAACATTCACACTGTCTAATAAATGGTATCAAAATCGTGATTCAACTAAAGCATAGTGACTCACGGGCTTTGTAGCTCCCATGAGTTGTTTGTTCTTCATCGCATAATTGAGCGATATGACAAAAGTGTAAGTGTATATTCGGACGAATAACGGGCTCGGGGGCTTTGCGGATCTTAACCCTAGGTTTATCTATTTATACCTAGCTGGGGGCAACGGGGAGCAGGTTCCACCTACACCTTCCTCCGTATGTTTCGAGCACCCACCTACATTCTCGAAACATCGTTCCCTTCCCCGGTGCTCGTCTCCCGTGCGGGGTTCTAGGGCAAGCCGCCGCTCGCTGCAGGCCGACCAAGGACCTGTCTAGCCCAGCCCTTCCCGTCGTCGGTCGCCTGTTAGGGCAAGCTTCCGCCATCGCTCATCGGCCATCGCGGATCACTTCTCTCCCCGAAGCCCTCGACGTCTGGGCCTTTCGCTCGCGAAGTCAGAACTTGCCGATCCTTCTTCTCGTCGTCGTTAGCTTCTTCCAGGTCGCTGTCGCCGCTAGGAGGAGTTCCGTCGGTCTGGGGCAACGTTCTTTCTCGCCGATCAAGAGGTGGAGGAGCTCGGCCGCCGTCACCGTTTGCGTCAAGCCCTAGCTTTTCGCTCCCGAAGGATCCGGTCAACGTTCGACGTTTTTCCTCCTGGTCGACGATTTCTCCGGTCGACGTTTTTTCCGGTCGACGATTTCTCCGGTTGACGTTTTTCCCGGTCGACGATTTCTCTGGTCGACGATTTCTCTGGCCTCCGAGTTCAACGATTGGAAGTTGAACACGCAATTTGGGATGAAATATCTGAATGTCTTCTACACCATCAAGACTGCTCGTGCTGACGTTGTTGGGACTGCAGATGAGGCGCAGTGGGCTGAAGATGAGGATTTCTGCAGGGACTACCTGCTGAATTGTCTCTCCTCCAGTCTGGCCAAGAACTACATCAAGATGCAGTCTGCGAAGGAGATCTGGGAAGCCCTAGAGGAGTACTTCAGACAGGAGGAGGACCTCTCCAAAGCTCATCTAGTGGACAAGTTTCACTCCTTCAGCTTCGACGAGGAGAAAGCCATTCTCCCTCAGGTATCAGATTTTGAAAATTTGGTTGATTCTCTGCATAGTGAGTCCATTAGCCTGCCCGAAAGTTTTGTTGTCGGCACAATTGTGTATAAGCTGCCCTCCTCGTGGTACAATTTCAAAACGGAAATGTACCGCAAGAAGATGCAAGTTGGTCTGAACGACCTCAAGCGCTTCATTCGCATTGAGGACGAGAACCGGACGAAGCACGCCTTGGAAGCTGTTGGCAAGCAGAAGGCTGCTGCCAACATGATTACAAGCTCCAAGCGCGCTCCTCCCTCTCACAAGACCAAACCGTCTCGCAGTAGCCCTCAGGTTGCAGGACCGAGTAGACCCTCCAAAAAGTTTAAGGGTAAATGCTTTAACTGCAACAAGTGGGGACACTGTGCATCTGACTGCAAGCTACCGAGGAAAGAAAGAACTAGAGCACCGCCAGAAGGCAACCAGGCTCATCTGGTTAGCCACGCTGAGCCATCCGACTTTGTTGCCATGGTCGGACACGCGCAGGCCAGCACAGGGTGGTTCCTCGATTCTGGGGCAACATGTCACGTTTGCAACAACGCTAATCTTCTGACAGAGCTGAATGATGCAAAGGAATCAGTGACTGTTGCAGATGGTGGCACAGCCAACGTACTGAAGGTGGGAAACGCAACTCTGATGCTCTCCTCAGGTAAGTCTTTAATTTTAAAGAACGTCAAATTTATTCATTTCTTATCTGCTAACTTAGTGTCTATTAGTTTACTGTGTGATGCTGGTATGTCTATTAACTTCTGTGGCGGTAGAGTGACTCTATCAGTCAACTCACATTACTTTGGATGTGCTTACGTCCAGAATAGGATGTACCGTTTGAGTCTAACAACTGAGGTAGTGCAACAAGTTCAATTGAACTTAGTTAGCCCTAGGACTCTACATGAGAGACTAGGACACGTAAACTATAGGAAAATGTTCCAAGTAGCTAGAACTCATAAGATCACACTAGACACTAAGTCTCCTCTTGAAAAATGTGAAGTGTGTGCTCAGACAAAGATCACTAGAAAACCTTTTGGTACGGTTACTAGGAGCACAACACCTCTTGAGCTTATACATTCCGATATTTGTGACTTCAAGAGTTTTGTCACAAGAGGTGGGAGGAAGTATATGATCACGTTCATAGATGACTGCACGAGATTTTGTCATATTTCGTTGCTTAAAACTAAAGATGAAGCGTTTGAAAACTTCTGTCTCTTCAAAACCAGGGTAGAAAACCAGTTAAGCATAAAAATTAAGAGGTTTAGAAGTGATAGAGGAGAATATATGTCCAGTGAGTTCAGATGCTTCCTTGCTTCACAGGGCATCATAGCAGAAACCACTGCTCCTTACTCCCCCCAATCTAACGGCATAGCCGAGCGCAAGAATAGAACGTTAACAGAGATGTTGAACTCTATGCTGCTCACTGCCGGCATGCCTTCTGCTTATTGGGGAGAAGCAGTTTTGACTGCGAATCACATTCTAAACAAAGTTCCCCATGCTAAGTTAGAGGTTACACCATACGAGCTTTGGTTTAAGCGACCCCCGTCTTTAACTAGACTTAAGACCTGGGGCTGTATAGGCTATGTCAGGGTTCCTGACCCTAGACGGTCTAAGGTTGGACCTAGGACCAATACATGTGTCTACTTAGGTTGTGCTGAAGATAGTGCTGCTGATAGATTCTTAGACCTGTCTAATAATATAATTATTGAATCTCGGGATGCAGTGTTCTTCGAGGATAAATTCCTCAAAGATAAGAACTTAACTATCCCAGGTATGCAAGCAACTATTACTGAGGAAGATCCTGAATCAGTACCGAGCACCTCCTTTTCCGTTCCGGTAGACCACTCTGGCCTAGAGTCTAGAAGGACTTCCGTGAGAGAGCGAACCCCTAGAACCTTCGGTAGTGATTTTGTCATTTACCACGTCGAGGCCGATCCATCTAACTTTAAGGAAGCGATGAGATCAAGGGATTCCCTACTCTGGAAAGACGCAATTGAGGATGAGATGAACTCTCTCCTTCAGAACGATACCTGGATGTTAGTTGATAAGCCAATAGGGGCTAAAACTGTCGGGTGCAAGTGGGTTCTGAAAAAGAAGTTAAATCCCAATGGTAGCGTAGCTAAGTATAAAGCACGCCTGGTGGCTAAAGGTTTCACACAAGTAAGCGGAGTAGACTATTTTGACGTATACTCACCCGTGTGTCACTTAGCAACCATTAGGGTTCTTCTTGCTATTTCGGCCATTGAGAACTTCATTGTTCATCAAATGGATGTTAAGACTGCGTTCTTGAACGGAGATCTGACCGAAGAGATCTACATGAGTCAACCTGAAGGTTTCATTGTAGACGGTCACGAAAACAAGGTCTGTAAGCTTTTGAAGTCGCTCTACGGATTGAAGCAAGCGCCGAAATTATGGCATGAGAAGTTTGACTATACTGTAAAGAACATGGGATTCATGTCGAGTCTCTCGGATAAATGTCTTTACATACGTCATAGATCAGACCACATCGCCATAATATGCTTGTATGTGGATGATATGCTTATTCTTGGATCTGATCAATCCGAAGTGGATGACGTAAAGTCAGATCTAATTAAAGAATTTAGCGTGACGGACCTCGGTATAGCTGACACTATACTAGGTATGCAAGTGAGCTTTGGGAAACATGGCATTTCCCTAAGTCAAAGCCACTACATCCAGTCCTTGTTGGACACGTGGGGATACAGTGAACGGAAAGCGGCTGAGACACCATACGACTATTCTAACCGCTTAAAGCCCAATGATGGAGCTGCGGTTCGACAGTTAGATTATTCTAAACTGCTTGGTAGCTTCATGTACGCTATGGTCTGTACGAGACCTAACATAGCCTTCACGGTCGGCATGTTAAGTAGGTTCACTAGCAATCCTGCCCAAGACCACTGGGATGCCCTCGATAGGCTGATGCGTTACTTAAAGCACACCCGAAAGTATGCTTTATGTTATAGTGGTCATCCTCTCGTTCTGGAAGGATACTCTGATGCATCATGGTGCTCAGAAATAAACGACAGCAAGTCCACTAGTGGATTCCTCTTTACACTAAGAGGAGCAGCTGTAGCCTGGAAGTCCAAGAGACAGTCGTGCATTGCACTCTCATCCATGGAATCCGAACTCTATGCTCTAGCTTCGGCTGGTGAAAAAGCAGAGTGGTTAAGAGATTTGATGATGGACATTCCATTGTCGGGCCTGAAACTGAGTTCTGTTGCAGTTTACTGCGACAATCAGGCTACTAAAACGGTTGTCACGAACACTTTGTTCAATGGCAAACGAAGGCAACTCAGGATGAAACAGGCCTGGTTGACCTCTCTCACAAGTCAATGGATCATTACCCTGGTTGATGTGAGAACGAACGATAATGTTGCAGACGCCCTTACTAAAGGCTTAAATAGAGCTCTCACAATCAAAACATCGGGGGAAATGAGATTAAAGTTCATAGAAATATGAAATTTTCCTCCAACGTTTATGTTTTGATATGCACGAGCCTATAGCTGTCAACATTCAAGCATCTAATAAGTGACAGACTGAAAACCCCAAATAATTTCTTGATGAAAACTCAAGATGGTTGGATGCGGGTTATTCCACATTTGATAATCTAACGTCCTCTCATTGTAAGTTGATTCAAGAGTTATTCAACTAGGAATTGAAAGTCGTTGTATATGTTAATCTAAACATTATTGTTCACAGCACATTATTCCACATTTGATAATGTTGCACGTGATGTGTGCCCACATGTGTTGGTGAGGCACATAGTGATCAGTAATGAGTAAAGGTAACGTGACTAGTTCTAGTCAGACTGGATGAGATGCTGACAGAGTTACTTCACCGTTGCTAGAAGTGCTAAGCTCATTTAGTAAGAGCTAGTTTACTTTAAATGTTACTGCATATGTTTATGAATTCATTGAGTCTGACTCATGAAATTCCTTGCAGGCTACGATGGAGATTTTGGAGGAGCTGTAGACCTTGACATGGATGACGATGATCTACTAGATGAGTAGAATCATCAAACGTTTGATTCATGTTTTTTGGTTTTGTTTTGTAATAATTCAGACTTTATTTGGGATAGCATCTGTGTGGTGGTTTGTCGTATAGGCAAAACCTCTATTTTGGTTTATTAGTATGATCTGTCCTGATTGTCTTGCTTAGTTTGGATTATTATTATGTCTACGCTCCAGCACCCCGAAACGTCACCATTATTTGTCACGAATATAGGAGGAGATTGTAAGTGTATATTCGGACGAATAACGGGCTCGGGGGCTTTGCGGATCTTAACCCTAGGTTTATCTATTTATACCTAGCTGGAGGCAACGGGGAGCAGGTTCCACCTAGACCTTCCTCCGTATGTTTCGAGCACCCATCGTGATTCAACTAAAGCATAGTGACTCACGGGCTTTGTAGCTCCCATGAGTTGTTTGTTCTTCATCGCATAATTGAGCGATATGACAAAAGATATGGCACAATGGCGACAAATTATCCATATAGCCGACCCCACTATAGTGGGATAAAGGCTTGAGTGTTGTATCACATAATTGAGCGAGATTCAGGAGCCATAACGAGGCGAATTCTAATAGAGTGATAATTGATGATGTCGGGGAAAAATATACTAGTGCATTACTTTGAAAGAGATTTTTTTTCATGGATTACTATGATGTGATCTTTTATGCATTTTTGAGAGGCCCTTCTGTGAAACTTCAGTATGAATACAAAAGAGAAACAGTTCATGAGATCATGTATAACTGAATCCAGTTTGTTTTTCTTAAGAGTAAGTTTTGGGGCAGTGGCGGTGGCTAATTGAGGTCCTTTTCACTATGGGAGTGTAGTTCCATCAAAAAACTTCCCATTTCCCACTGGAAGCAAAACGCCACCGGAATCTCTCACGTTATTTGGGACGCGTCCATCTTCCACTGCTCTGATGGCAACTGAAGCCACTGCAGCCCCCAAATGCACGCCAAAATGGTTGAGCATGGGCATTTTGAGCTCAATTATGACATGCTGTCCCACAAAAGAGGATTAGGTTTCAATGCTTTAATTTGGTTATAGATGCTCCAAGAAAGAGCACAGTAAATATGACTGTCCATTAAAGACATGTTCAAGAGTTAAAACTATATATTTTCCAGTTCTACAACATTTTTCAAAGTTTAACAATAATATAATATTGTAAAGTAGTCATATACCCTTGATACCTTACACTCATCTGACTATTTGACAATAAATGATAGTAGCAGATATCATAGCTTGAAAAGAAAAATATTTAATTTATACTAAAAAATACTAGGATTAAACATCTTTAAAATAGCATAAAAGCTTGCTTACCTAATCTCTTCATCTAGGTATGTAATTTCCAACTCCCCACTGGCTCTTTCAGGTGCCTTTATAGGTATCTGTAAGGCAAGATATATATTTTATTTCATGAAAATAAATAACAAAAAAAGAGTATTATAGAAAATGATGATAAGCATCTTCAATTTATTTAGGAAAAAAAGGATTCTTACACTAATTAAGGTAGAGGGTGAGATTAGAGTACTTGCTGGGTCTTATGCATGGTGACTCCCTAATTCTCGGGGCGTGTACTTTATAGGACATCAGCAAGCAGCTTCCAAGGAGCCAACAAATAGATATGATAAGTGACTTACTATATTAAATATGATTCCTTGTTTTGGCGTGCATTTTTCCAAAGGATTCATTTTAAAAATATTTTTTGGAAATATTAAAATACCCCGTAAGGGAGATTTTGTATGGACGAAGACGAGCACCCGAGCATTCAAAGAAATTAAGGAAAAAGCATCATCCATCCCCATTTTGCGACTCCTAGATTTCTCCAAGGCCTTTGAGATGGCTTATAATGAATCAAGAGTTGGTATTGGTGGAGTACTTAACCAGGTGGGTCATCTGGTTGCTTACTTCAGTGAGAAATCCAATGACGCCTAAAAAAAATTCAAAGACACGTCAGTTCACTAGTTTACACACTCCCCTCCCTATCCCTCACAAACTTTGGGCCGACGTTAGTATGGATTTTGAACTCAGGCTCCCTCACACTCAGAAAGAAATATTCTATTCTTCTCATGGTGGGCCGTTTTTCTAAAATGACTCACTTCATTCCTTGTCGAAAGACCACTAATGTCTTTCATGTTGCAGTCTTTTTCTTTAGGGAGGTCTTCAAGTATCACGGGTTACTAATGCCAGTAGTTTCTGGCAGTGATGTTAGATTTATGAGTTATTATTGAAAAACGTTATGGAAGAAAATTGGTGACACTGAAGTTTTCCACCTCCTATCACTCACATACGGATGGGCATACTGAAGTTGTCGATCGTAGCTTAGGAATCCTTTTGCGATGTTTACTGGGAGATAGCCATGCCACCTGGGACTTTGTTCTATCCATTGCAGAATTTGCGCATAGTATTCCATTAACACGAATGGGCATGCGGGCACGTGTGCGCAGGCTGCCTTGGAGGGGATCAAAGTTTTGGAGTTTCATTTTTGAAACCGTTGGTCCACCCCCGATGAGACACTGTGAGGCCCCTTAGTGCAACGCATTGGATAACTACTTCTGTTTCCCTCTTCCGCAAGTCCTAGCCGCTACATCCGATCCCACCTCCAGCCCGCAAGAATTGACAAAGGCCGATTCAGCCCGACAATGTCAACCACCACAAAACCTGCCCCTTTTCCCTTCCTCACACGTGCCGCACATCCTCTCTACCCGCCACACATCCTCTCTAACCTGCGCCGCATTTGAGTCCTACCCCACCACCGCCTTCCCTCCCCCACATCCACCACCGATTACCCTACCATCCAATCCCCCACAGATTAAACCCGCATCCTATTTCCTCTCCATAAACCTTCCTCCTTAATCTCCCAGCCCCGATACCACCAGTCCATACCATATTCCCTTCCCCACCACTTCCCAAGTCCTCGCCGCAAACCGCCACTTCCCAAGTCCTCCTTGCTGCAAACCTCCACCTCCCCAGCCCTCCTCGTTGCAGACCACCGCTTCCTCGCCCTCCAGCATGCAGACACACCCTCTCGGGACATCTCCAAGGCCTGCTTGCCCTTCATCCCTCTTCCTATAGCAACAAATTTCACCCACACCTACACTTGTAAGTAATAGTTTGGTGTTTTTATTTTATATTGTTGTGTGTTTGGACTATATCTCGTTGGATGTGATACTATATGATTTTGTTTTTATGATATTATGTGATAAGCATGGTTTACTCGTTTACGTGCATAAAAATATTTAGGCTCCAATGCGTGGGAATTAATGCCCGTCTTCCTACTCAATTTTTGCTAGCAAATGTACTTCTGAATATGCTAAATTTTAAATTGTATGTTTCATTTGTATCTACATCATATCATCGGGATTTTCAATAATTACACTGCATTCCACTCATCTTAGAGCATGCACACTACTCTCGACCAACCCCTTCATCAATAACGCAACGCGAATGGATCGACATTGGAGCTAAGTCGTCGTAAGAGAAGCAACCTATAGCTTTATTAAGCGAGAATTTGAGAGATCATAGATTAAAAACTTCCATTACTTCAGAGAAACATATAAAAGAGACCAATCTGGGAGAGAAAACTTTAATCAACATAAGAACTTTTGTTGCTTTAAGAAGAAAATAGTTGGGCTAAAAGAATCACCTACCAATCCACCAATTTTAAACCTGTCAAATCTAACAGCAACTCTTCTAGAGTTCAGAGGTACTAAGTCAGCAGTCACCTGCAATGGAAATATTTGAAAGACAAATCTTAGAGAAAGAATCATATGGCTTAAAATGCCCCCATCATCAAGAGGGAAATAAGTCATAAATAGAGCCCTACAGTGGAAGTAAATAAAAATTTCAGGAATTGGGTGAGTATTTCATTGCTGGTCTCTGATTTATATTTATAATTTGGATGAAGAATTACCTGATTGAAATAAGGCCAAGTCTCCATATTTTGAGCTCTTAACGAATCTGTATTGATGGCTTGATAAATCTTGCCAAAAGGTCGTAAAATTTTCGGTCTCTGCATATTTTAACATACAACTGTCATGGATAAATATATCAATTTCCTTGGAAAAACTTGGTTGTCATAGTCTAACTTTGTATAGCTGACTATTTGCCCTAAGAAGTAGTTGAAAATTTATCCACACACTAGTGCATGTTGCATACACGCCTGAACTCAAAAAAGAAAATTATTATGGGTGCATTTGGGGAACCAGTGGGACGCCGGCCGTTTCAGTGGCGAATGAAGGTCCTCCTCTCTGATGAGTAATAAAACCGCATTGAAGATTTTCTCCTTTCCCGCCTAAGGCAGAGGCCACCGGAGTATCATGTGTTGCTTAAGGTGCATTCTATCTTCCACCATTCCGGCGGAAATTTAGAAGACGATACCTGGGGTTGAAGAATGGATCTTGAAGTTGTATACAAAAGCTCCCATTTTCCATTGAGATAATTAGATTTGAGTGGCTCCTTAGTTGGATTAACTGCCTCCAATTCACGTGCTATCTACCCATTGAGATAAAGCAATATAAGAAAGAAAATTCATGTGAGCAGGATACAATTCAAAAAAGAATGCTTGAATGCTGAAACATATTTTGAGATGTCATAAAATTAGGAATCACAGAGTTAGAGATTGATGTACAGTCGGCTACGTGGGTGAATGACTAATACGCTATCCTAAGTGAGGTGCCTCAAAAGATGATTCTAGCAGCGCGAATACTATATGTAACACACATACAAGACCCGACGGAAAATCAAACACATCAAACACAGTAAGAAATAGTTAAATCACACGCAAATAATTTAAGCAAGAAAAAATAATTCTGTGTTTTGCATTTCCTCCTCGTGGAGGGTCAATGCAACGCAAGAGCACACCGCGAATGAAAACATACATATCCATTGTCATGTCAAACATACATTTCATGGTAGTGGCATTTTTATCCAAACTCACAGGAGCAAAAAAAGCCATGCCAAACTGAGCCAGTCAATCGGTTACGACTGCATGAGCCAGACTATTTTCACCAGTCAATCGGTTACGACTGCATGAGCCAGACTATAATTAAGGTCTGATTCGTGCGGTCATAACAGCTTGACCGGTGAAAATAAGTCCTCCCAAATGGAGCCTTAAGCATGTATGCTACGTTCTTTACAAATTTTAAACAAATATTTTTTCAATTAACCGCTTGTTCATCATATCAAATCTCACAGGTAATTGCTTTTTTAAGAATTTTCCTTGTTCAATCAATTAAGCCAGTAGCTCGAAATATAACCAACGGAGCAGTACTCCCAGAGGGATTAATGGAAACTGGAAAGTATAGAAAGGAAATCCGAACCTCGTCGACGCGCTCCTGGTCCTCAAAAGAGCTTTCGGAGCCGCGGTCGAGCGGTGCGATGGCCTCCATGAGCTCCTCCTTCAGATCCTCCCGACTCTTCTTTTTGAGGAAGGGGGAGAAGAAGGAAACCTTGATTCTCCACTTCGCCGCCTCCGTTCCCGTGAGCTCTCGGGAGTGTTTTCCGGCCGACAGATTAAACCCGTCGCTGTGCCTCCGTCGAGGGGAGGAACGTGAGGAGGAAGGAAGGGAAGAGGCGAGTCGGTGAAGATCGGTGTTAGCTTTGAGGTGAAAGGGAAACGCGGCTATCGGGGCTAGGGAAGCCGACGCCATGGTCCTTGGAGAGACGGAGGGACGGGGAAAAGAGGCGGCAGCAGTAAAAACCACTGAACTGGATAATCCACATTTTTGACGAGCGGGGTTTGAAATGAAAGAATCACATTCATATAACCTCTGGATGGAATCGGACCAACAAGAAGTTAGGCATGCATGAGTCCCACACAAAAGTATATGTAATGTATGGGCCCCACATGCATTTTCAGGCTTCCCATTCGTTCCGTTTCCGTCCGGAACCCGGATGGGATAATCTATCCCGTTTGGTGGCTGTCATAAATTTGGGGTGGGGGACCCAAGGAACTTCATCCACTTTTATGTTCAAAGTTCAAATGGATGATTTTTGTTAGGTGATCCTTAACGAATGACGGTTTAATTCATGCATTTATGACCGTCACCACCATACCAAACGTAGACTTAGGTTCTGTTTGGTTGGGCTGTTGTTGATGGTAAGTTGATGATGATAAGCTGATATAAAATGTGCTGATTCCGGAAAATAAAATTTGTTAAAAAACTGTTTGAGTGAAATAGAGTTTGCAAAATGGAGTTTTCAAACAGTTGTTTGAAAACAAAACAGAGTTTTGAGTTAAATTTTTTCCCCTATTTTTTAATTACGAACAAATTTTTTTAATAAACATATATATTTTTTAATAAAATAACATCAACACCCAAAAAAATATTTGATACAGATATTTTATAGTACTAACACTTATCTTCTTGTTCTATGTTCTAGCTTTATACAATTGCTCTGCTATGATATTACGTAGCGCGATCATCTCCTCTATACCACCTGCAGTGTTAGTGCATGTTTCCTGCCGCCCTTGTGAGGTCATCCCATTGATTTCAGAGTGACGAAATTTTTTTGCCGCCGGGACAACCTGAAAATGCATAAATTTAACGTCAAAACTTGTTATTTTTTAAAAAAGGTAAAATTATTTATTTGCATAAACGAATACCTTCAATCTTTTATCTCACCACTCGTCTGAGGCATTTATAGTCTTCCTTGAGGCATTCCAACTCAATCTGGTCTCACCACGTTTTAACTCCATCCACAATTTTCACTCCTTCAAATGATCCCATTTGTTTTTTAGTTGGACTTTATCATGTTGTTTTCTAGTCAGCTCCTCAAAATTTTCATAACATTTGTCCATCCCTCTTTATTAAAATGTGTAGTCGGTCGATTCCCCTGTTATATCTCTTTAATGCATATGTCACAAAAATACATGATATTTGTATTGTCACAAAAAACGGTCACATCACCATCTTTGGATTTGACCATCCTTAAAAAAGTAAACAAGCACGTCCAAAAATATGAACAACAATACATAACAATAAGGACATAAAGCAGAAATACAACACACACACATATAACAATAGCACACACCCACACATATTAACAACAACACATAACACACATACATATATAACACACACACATATAAGACACGCATAGATAACACACGCACAAAAATGCACACACGTACATATATAACACACACATATATAACAACACACAACAAAAACACACACAAATATAACAGCACACACACATAAAACACACATGCATATATAACACACACATATAACGCACACACATACAACACATTATACACACACACAACAACACACACACACACAACAAACACACACAACACAAACACACACAACAAACACACACATATAATAACAACACAAACCCACACATATTCATACAAACATAACACACACACACAACACACACATAACATAACACACACAACAGCACACTCACACAACACACAACACACAACACAAACACACACTGGCTCACTGACACATAACAACACAATCAAACAACATAACACACACAACATCACACTCACACAACAAAACACACACCACATATAACACACACAACAAAACACATACACCAGCACACTCACACAAGAACACACAAACAAACAACAACAACATAAAAACAGACAACATCACCAATATATGCAAGAGGGATTGAAGCGAAAAATCAAACCTGAATCTTGGTATGAACTAGAGAATGAAGATCAAAAATACTGAGAGAATGAGAAATCTGCAAGAGGGATTGAACGGGAAATGCCATTAGCAAAAGGGGAATGAACATCAGGTTCTTGCAAACCCCATAAAACCAGAGAAAAAACAATCGCCGGAAATCGAACGGGAGGCGGGAGCAAACCTGGGAAAAAATGAAACTTACCAGAAATCAAACGACAAACCACAGATCGAACACAAAGATCGAACGGGAACCGGAAATCGCCGCGAGCAGGAGAGTCACCAGAAATCGAACGGGAGCCGCGAGCAAAGAACAGTCGCCGGAAATCGAACGGGAGCCGGAGCATGGGGAGTTCAGTCGCAAGAAATGGAAGGGGAAGAACAGTCGCCCGATCGCGCGATGGGTAGGGTTACAGGAGCGAAGAAACATGAATGCTTCTCCGATTGAACACGAAAAATTACAGCGGACTGGGATCATATAAAAACAACGGAACTTTCAAACTGCCGTTTTCAACATAAGCCGCGCCAAACGCAGCTTTTACTCAAATGGCCGGTGCGTTTCCACCGCACAAAAGGCAAAAAGCCCAACCAAACGGCACCTTAAGATATTCAAAATAGATTTTTTTTTCTTTTTTAAGCAAAGGAAAAGATATTCATTTATTCATGGTGTAATTGGAGGATGAAAAAAATCGATGCAATAGCATGCTTTGCCTGATTAGACTGACGCCCGGAGAAGAGAAACTCGAGACATGGAATTCCCGAGCTAGCAGGACGGTATCAAAGATGATGGGTTGATCTATCGAAAAGGGGCCACACCAGCCCGATAAGGGTAGCGCAATCACCCTCAATCGGCATAGATGATCAACAAAACTCCAGAGTCATCTCCATTGCCAACATAGTCGCAAGTGCTTCCGCCACCATCAGAGATGACAAATGATCTCAAGTCGCAGAGAGTCAAGCCAAACACTTACCATAAGAGTCTCGAGCGATAATACCAGCACCAACAGAGGCTTGATCACCACGAGTAGCGTCGTCAAAGTTGATCTTAATAACCCCACAGGGGGTGTATCCCAGGTACATGAAGAAGAAGGCATGGGGGGAAACGACATTTTAGGAGGGTGCAACAAAGACACATGGATGAAGACCACATCACAACCAAGACCTACAAAGAACCCTCCCAAAGCATATGGTTGCAGCACCACCACAACGCCCAACACGCGGTCGAGAAGATGACAAAGTCATCTGATGACAAAGAAGTGTGAGCCGCCCGGAGCCAATCAAAATTAGAGCATAAACTCCCGTTTGGGGCCAAAATTGGGAGCCCAAACAAGGGCTAAATAGGGGCCAAATAGGGGTCGCCGGCTAACATGTACCAAATGCATGGCGAAAATCCTAGTCAAAAGCTCTACAAATGGGGCAGCCCATCACAATCAAACAATGCATATGACGAAGTGTAGAAGTCGTCGGTAAAATGTGTTGAGCCAGACGCCACAATAATCCATGAACTTTAGGCATCACTCTAGTCGTCCATATAAAGTCCCAAGATGGCGGTCGAGTGGAAGAAGAAACTCCTCGAGATGGGAAGGTACGAAGAGGCAAGCGGTGCACACTTCGAACAAAAAAGTACATCTAGTGAGTAATGACACACCCAAGCAATCGGATGATCGCTCCGCCCCAGAGGGAATGGTCGCAGTCTCATCAACGTCAAAAATGTCATCGACCAAATCAGTGTCTCACGCCGTCTGGCACACCTTAAAAAGATCACACACCCACTGCGGCCCATCCATAGCCGTCCATAAAGTTTGAACCCTTAAATAAGTATGTCGTGGAATCGACCGATCAGCCCAAATATCAATGGTCATCCCCAAGCCCACCAACAAGTGAGAGCCCTCCACAATAAGCGACAGAGAGTGGAAGAAGCTACGCCAACAAAAGGGGCGAGAACCCAACCTGGCCTCAAGATATCACCACAGGATAATAATGCGCGCGAAACACCCGAGCCACGAAGAAATTCGGCCTAGTCAACAAACATCACACCTGCTTTGCCAGCAATATAGTGTTACATGCCTTGAGGCACTGAAAGCCTATGCCACTAACCACTTTGGCCCCGCACAACGAGCGCCAAGAAATTTATCGCGACCCACGCTTACCACCACTATCCCAACAAGAAGATGCAAGCAAGGACTCGAGCTCTCTGAGTAAGCACCGCGGGAGCGCGAAAATAGCTCATCACAAAAGTAGGAATAGTTGTTAACACTAACTTATTAGGGATCTCTCGTTCAGTCTGCAACATAAGCTTAACCCGACAACTCTAGATCTGACTCGCTTAACCCGACAACTCTAGATCTGACCTCTTCCATGCTTTATACTTGAGGAATTAAAAGTTTACGCGACAAGAACAACCAATCATGACGAGATTGCGTCACCCTGCCGAAAACCTCGAGTAGGTTATAGGTTCCTGACGAGTAGTAAATTAACTTTTTACTTATCAGTTTCCAAACATCTCCCCATTAATCATGAAGGAATACCGAACAGAGGAAACACATGTCATAATAATAGAAACAAAAAGAGCGAAACAAGAAATTCTCATTCAATAAGATCATATGCCTTCAAAAGATCAAGCTTAAGGGAAAATCAAGAGTCAAAAGTGCTTTGAGCTGTAGACAAAAAATAATTAATCTTAGAAGCAAGCAAAATATTATCAATAATTAGCTGCCCGGGGATGAATGTCAATTGTGATGGAGAAATTAAAGAATTCATAAGTGACCACAACCGATTAGCAATGCACATGGATGCGATCCAGTAAATCACATTGCATAAATTAATTGTCGAAAGAAATTTAAGAATTTAAGATCAACACATTAAGGAATCAAGATAATATTGGTTTCATGAAAATCAGAAGTGACAATATCAGAATTTAAAAAATTCAAGTTCAAAGTAGTAATTTTAACACCTATCGTCGATCAAAAATTCTGAAATAACACTGGTGGAAGGCCATCCGGCTGGAAGACTTGAGAGGAGACATAGAAAAGATAGTGGAATATACCTCAGTCGGAGTAAAAGGTCAATATAACGTTGTGTACATCTTGCCCAAAACCATCATATGGCCACCATTAAGAACCTCCTCAAAATTAATAACTGAAGGGGCAGAGGAACATTAAACCTCCGAAAAGTAAGCGGAGATCAACAACTGAATCCCCTCTCGAGACTCCACCTGTACTCCTTCATCATTGTAAATTCAATCAATATGGTTCTTCTGCCACCGAGTCGAGGCACAAGCATGGAAGTAAGCAGTGTTCCGGTCCCCTCCAATCTATCACACCACCTTACCCCGCTGCTTCCATTTTATATCCTCAAAATGAATGGGATTCTCAAGATTAGCCCATAACTCTGCCTTGCGGGAAATTAATGCACGAGTAAGGGCATCTTTTGGATAGACTCAATGTCCCTCTCCAAATGCCAAATCCGCATCAGAATGCACTTGAACCGGTCCCGACTCCAAGCAGCACGTGAGGATAGACACCCAGCACGGCCTGACCCCAACAGAGATGCGGCTCAGCCCTCGAGATACCCTCCCATGTAGAAGAGGTCAACCCTTGAGTTTCAGAGAACTTGTTCCACCATGCCTCGTACCGAGTCAATCGCCTCCCACTAACAAGAGTCAGACCTGCCTATGAACCAGCAAAATAGGCTAATAATCTGAGTACATAGTCTGTAAATGTTCCACCCAAACGCCAGGAAATAAGGTCTTTCATGTCGTAGTAGCACAAAATTGGCAATCACACATCGCACAGAAAAGTGTCGCCCGTCTATTCGTGTCCAAGTAATTTTGTCCCGCGCATAGCCCAAATCAGAAAGCCGATAATGCAACAAATTGGGCCTAAAAGCCTCCAATTGCCAATAAGGCTGATGGGCTCGACTATCTAGCTTAACCTAAGCGAGAATCTCATTATAGTCACCACAATAGTCCTAAGTCAGTAGTGATGTCGTTGCCAGATGACGGAGGAGATTCCACGTGAATCTACGGTGAGAAACAACCACACGACCATAAAAACCTATAGATCACCATGAAATCCCATGTCCACCACCCCCACCATAACATCAATATGATGCGATGAAAAAGACAAAATGCTAATATCCATGTGCTTTTCCTAGAAGAGTAATAAGCCACCACTTCTACCCTGAGCTGCCACAAACACACCATCTAAATTCCATCTTTGCTTGAGAGCATGAATCTTGGAACCTAGTCTCACAAACAAAGACTTGGGAGGGCCGATGGGCCTTTATAAGCTCACCCAAATGACGAACTATTCAAGTTCACCCAAACCCCTTGGAGTTTCAGCATAATGTTTTTATAATGAGTGGTGGGGCTGTCTTGCAACCTTTTAAAGCAATATCATAGCATAGAGCAACCATCTTCCCTTCCTTATCCAAATGAGGAACATCACAATCTAGAGGCGCAGAAGTCAGACGTTTACAATCGATACACGCCCCCTAAGTAGAAGAGTCACGAGCCCCCAGAGGATGGCCTCGTTGAGGCCTTTTCATAGGGTCTGACGTAACAAATGAAGACTGGGTCTTCAAGGATGGGTGGGGGACGTGGGAGCATGCAAGAAGCCCTAAAAATTGTGGATCCCAACTACTCATGAAGTCGAAGATGTGGAGGATGAGCCGAGAAGGAGAGCGGGAGGTTAACTTATCTAGATAACTTGAATAGTTAAATCTACACATCGTCCTGCTATTTGCACGTATCAGCAAATAAAAAACAAAACACTGTGAAATTCATTTTTGACTATCAACAAACTGCAAAAAATAAGATTAATTTATTAAATACTAAAAAACCTTAATAAGTGCAGACTGCTCGTCAAAGGAGGAGGACCTTAAGGCTATGTTTGGGAGTCCGTTTTAACTCCATTCCGTTCTAAACGGACCGGAGGAAAGTTGTTTGAGAAGAACTAAAATGTTGTCATTTTAAAACGGCCGGTTTAAAACCTACGTTTTCCTCCGTTTTGAAAAAGTCAGGGAGACCTCCATTCTCCTTTTCAAAACGGTCGTTTAAAATATTTTTTAATTAAATTTAATTTTATTTATCAATTTAACCCCTATAAAAAATATAATTATATCCATAAATTTGTAAAAAAAATCACAAATATAATACTTAATTTTGTTCATAAAAATTCAGAAAAAATTGGTGCGAAATAAATAAAATTCATGCAAAGATAATTTTGAAAATAATTTAAGCCGTCACTGAAATGGAAGTTACCCAAACAAAGTCTCAGTTTTAAAATCACAGTTTTTAAAATACAGTTTAGCATCTCCCTTTTGAACTTTCCCGTTTTAAAACGGCACCGATATCCCAAACAGAGCCTAAATCTCCTCAACCTTCGCCGTAAGGGAACGACATGCCACTTTAGCAAGTCGTCCCCTTCACGACTCATCTTCCTACATAATTAAGCCACCGTCGTCGTCATTGGCGCCTAGAAAGTAGCTGTCAAGGTAGTTGACAACAAGGAGCAGTCAAGAGAAATTGTAAAGTTACCGTACCGCAGTGAAAGTTAGTAGATGGTTTAGGATGCAGTAGTCAGAAAAACAGTACAACTTTCCTCCCTTTGTGACTTATGAAAACATAGCCAGAATATACTTCTCAGGAATATAGGTGATATTCTTATGACTGTACAATTTCAACACATGAAAACATAGCCATCCCGTAGTCTCAAATTTGTAACAAGAACAAAAAACGTCATAGTTGCTAGCATCTAGTTGTACAAACCAGTGTTTATTATTCTCATCGCAATCATTCCATCGTAGTGTAAAAAAGGAATCATTCTCTTCCACCACATATAACCCAAAAGCTGCTTGCTTAAATTCCTCGTAGAATTTCCCATATATCGCCTTAGTATAAATTGTTGACACATATTTTAGAATTGGACAGTTCTTGGCAATAACTGGTACGTTCGACTGCTTGCACTTGAAATCTTCTTCAACAACTTTTTCACGACCTTTAATAATCATTTTCTCCAGTTGTGTGAAACAATCAACGAGTGTATATGTCGCTTTAGTGATAGAATGAAATACATTATTTGTCGATTCACTCCTCTGAGTCGACAACATCCCACGATCACAACCAGTCTTATTGAAAAATGTCGACCATTTTTCTTTTATTTTGTATAAATCAGTGAGCCATCTATTTTCACTCAAATTCCCCTGCAATATCATACGACTCCAAATTGATTCAAACTCATCGGAAGAGTCGCATTTTTTTAAACATGTCGTATAAATCATAGAACGCATGTTAGCATCAATATTAAAAGTGGGCACTTTTGTCGGAGCCTTGTTTGCAATATGTCATTGACATAACCTATGACTGCTTTTCCCCAACACTTTATCAATAGTGACCGACATTGCTTGGTCTTGATCAGTGAAGATGGTTAAAGGTTGCTTATCTGACACAAATTTCATAAAAGTCTCAAAGACCCATATAAAGGATTTTATTGTCTCTTGAGATATAACAGCTACTGCAACAACAACATTTTGCCAGTGATGATTAACAATCACAAAAGGCGCACATGCAATATTGTACCTATTCATCTGATACGTTGAGTCAAAAGTAATAACATTACAAAGCATTCATAATCAAACTTTGTAGGGTCATCCATCCATAAAAAGTTAGTCAGACGGTTAGAATCATAAGTTTGAATCTCATAAGAGAACATACTATCATCCACTGCCAGACTCTTAAGTAATTGCAGAAGGCTAGCTGCATCTCCACCGTCTACTCTTGAGCTTCGATCTTTCGCTATGAAATTATGCGCATCACTTTTGAAAAAAACAACATTTTGCGAACCTTCAACTTCATCAACGAGATAATTATATACGGATGCAGTCTTTATTCCAGTTTCGGTCATTGATCTCAAAACAACACCCTTCTCCTCACTTATGACCCTATGAGATCGAAGGAGATGCTGATTCTTTGAATTGGCAAGCGTATAGTTATGTTCCTCAATAAATTTCTCAACTGTCAGATTTTTCCCCTCTTCATCGGCATTAAAAACAGTCATTGCAGTACAATTTGTTCTGCCGTCCATCCGCCGATATTTAACTGCGCTATCTGGAACTTTAGGAACTCTCTTAACACTAGTCTTACTACAACAAAACTCTCTTGACTTAAGAATATTTGTACCCGACCATAATATTCGATGGTCTCGGCGAATACTGAAGCCATTTCTACGTGCATAATCACAATATAATTTGTGAGCTTCTTCCTTACTTTGAAATTTTTGAATGAAACCTTGGTCTTTTCAACCTGAAACAAATCAAATTAATACTGGGAAAGTTATCTCTCGAATTTTTTTTACAGCTAAAGTTATGTGATGTTGCATAGGTATCTCAGATAAATTAGTTTTCTCACAGCTATTATAGTAATAGCTGCGAGATAACATAAGTTTTTTACCGTTCTTCTTCCCCAAATAAATTGTTCAGAGGCTGCCAAGTGCCTGCTTCTGCCATTATCACTGAAATACCTTATCATTTTAGTCATAAATACAAAACACAAAAGTTTGGATAAAAATTTATGCTAACCTCGCTCATCTTCAACCTGGAGGACGACTCCGTCGCACAGTTTGTCCGGTTGATTAATCCCGGAGGTAAATCGCCGTCGAGAATCCGAAAAGGGCAATAGTAAGCAGCTATAGTATTACTTCAGGTTAAAGCGTACTATGAAAAGTGCGAAACCGAAAATGGATGATTCCCGCCAAATAAGGCTCTGTTTGGGGGGACTTATTTTCACCGATCAAGTGTGGTTACGACCGCATGAATCAGACCATAATTAAGATCCTATTCATGTGGTCGTAACCGTTGACCGGCGAAAATAAGTCCCCACAAACGAAGCCTAAATTGGCGGGGAAAATACACGTGTTGAGAATCCAGACGGCCCGGACACAGATCTGTCCTGGCCCCGGACAGAAAAATAGGGCGATCTGTGCCACTGAACTGGTTTGCAACTGCGGCCAAGCGCAGCCGTAGGGGAAATTTTTTGGTCCGGGCCCCAGACGAACATCATCGTTCGGGCCCCGGGTGATTTGGACGGCGTGTCCTCCCTTTTTCATTCGTTAAGTTATTTTTGTTTAGGAACCCTTTTTTCCAGCTATTTAAATAAATAAAGTTTAGATAATATTTCAAGAAAAAAGAATAAAAGTATCCTGAATCGATGTGAAATAAAAATATAATCTCTCATTTATTTTCTGTAATATCTCAAATAAAATGTTATTTTTCATCTTTTTTTTCTAATATCTGAATTTTTTTACATTTGAGTAAAATGAGTATTCTTTGTAATAAAACATATAATTTAAATAAAACTTGTAATAATATATATTTATTTATTTTAAGAGTTCAGTAGATTTTTTTTCTGTAATATATTATCTCAGCTATTTTATGTAATATCTGAGATAACAATATAATCTCTCAGCTATTATTTATAATAGCTCGGATAAAAATATAATCTCCCAGTTATTATATGTAATATCTGAGATAAAAATGTAATCTCATATCTATCTGAGATAAAAAATGAATATTCTTTGAGTTAATATACATAAATAAAATTTATAATTTAAACAAAACTTATAATAATATGAATCATTTTTATATTATATATATTAACTCAAACACTAGATGAGATATTATATTTTTATCTGAGATATTACATATAATAGCTGGGAGATTACATTTTTATCCGAGCTATTACAAAAAATAGTCGAGAGATTTAAACCTTAAACCCTTAAATGAACTTATAATACAAAAAAAAAACTTGTAAGAACATATATTTATTTAGTTTAATCGTTCACATAAATTATTTTTTGTAATATAATATCCACGATTTATTTATTTCGTAACATAGATTTATTTATTTATCATATTATCTAAGTAAAAAATATATAATCTCAGCTATTTGAAATAACAATTGAATCTCTCAACTATTTTCTATAATATTCGAGATAAAAATGTAATCTCTCATGTATTTTTTTTAATATCTGAGATAAATATATATTCCCTCAACTACTTATATGTGTAATAAATGAGCATGTATATTTTAAGGGCGTTTATATTGGCAGCCCGCATATCGATATTGGCAGCCCAATTATAATGGCAGCCAAGTAAATCGATATTGGCAGCCCGTTTTTTTTTAAAAAAAAATCTAATATTTGTAGATTAATCCAACAAAATACAAAATAAACTTCATAGTTTTTTTCAACAACATAACGATCAAAATATAAATCAAGAGTCCATTGTTTTTTAAAACACAAAATAGTCAAAATTCTCTTCGTGATGATTGAATTGGCACGTCCCAATATAAGTTGCACCTGCATAATCCAATTAAAAAAATATTGTATATTATATTTTATTAAAAAGGAGCTTTCAAATTTATCAAATGCTAAAGAACTTACATTGTCTTGCACTTGTGATATAAATGTAGTTGGAACGGTCTCCAAAAGTTTGTAATCTATACCTGTGATATAAAAGTTTCATTACAACCAAATGTATTGTCAACAAATTGTAAGAAAAAAAAGATAACTATGCATACCATTCTAATCTTGCAGACGTGTAATGTACGGTATGTCCCATTGTTCTGCAACCACCGTATGAAATCTTGCCCAAACAGGGAATACCGGCGGTAATGGGCATTCTTCACTCAACTTCAATTGTACGTAATGATTTCCATTTATAAAATCAATGGAAATAATCCTTCGAGATTCAGTAGGAGCTGAATGTAGTAGAAGGAAAGTAAACGATTGCTCGCATGAGACATGCACAAGCTGAACATTGTAGCAAGAAGCAATTACCAAACCTATGTCCGGCATAGACATCCACTTCTCCACCGGTGCTGGAACAATTTGACAGTCTAGTGAGGTCAACAGTTCACCTTTCCTAGCCATTCCAAAGATGTCAGTATACAACTCCCTTTGTTGTTCTATCTCTTGATAAAGATCACGCCGGACTTGACGCCAATTATAATCCATGTAAACTGAAGCACTAATGACCCTGTATCCGCAATGACCATCACCAATCACATCAATGACATCTAAAATATGTGGAGAGATGTATATATGCATTTCTTCTTTGATCCTTTCTAGAAAATTTCCTCCTCTAGTTCTCCGTACCTTTCTTGCCGCCCTCTTTATGTTGAGATTTTTGGTTTTATCTTCAAGCATTAGGACATGTTCAAAGTGCGATGGATCTCTCTTTGTTGATTTGTAGTTATCCGTAAATTTTTTCCAACTACCTTTAGGACGACCCTTTGATTTTCCCGGCATTTTGGGCTCCAACGTTTGCGTAATTGGGGGGTTAATAAGATCTCACAACTTGGATTTCATTTCCTTCCTTTGTAGTTCGCTAATGTTATTGTACCTTTTTAACAAACCGTCAAGCTCAATCTCTATATCATTAGCCTCATTTGCTTCCGGCGTAGATGCAAACTTTTCCGTATACTCGTTCAAACATAAAACTCGCCAATGTTTATGAATTAAACATAATGAAATCGGAGAACACTGAGTTATATATTGAGCAAGTTCGTGTGCACATGGAAGGCCATGTGTATAACGTGTTTTATGCCGACATAAATATTGTTCCGCACTTGAAGATTTAAGTGAGAGCTCCTCTTTCTTAATAATCTCCAATGCCGCTACGGAGACTTTGTCAATCAATTTGGAGTATAACAAACTCTTATAATCGGTGCGAACATGAATCTGACTCTACCCTAATATTTTCTTAATCTCTGCATGTTGTATCAAAATCATCTGGTTGAAAGTTTTCCATACAGTGGAGAGACTACCAATAGAAACTTCGAGAAACTTCTTTAGCAAACTATGCCCGCCTTCGACCCGATTTGTGCTTGTGTTGCCCAAATGTAAATACATATTAATCCAACAAGAGACAAAATACTCTTTGTATGGATCCAACCATGTAGACGTAACATATGCAATAACGGAAGAATATTTTGCAGCATAATCATTCACCATTTGATTAAATCGCATGTTGTACTCATTTTCCGTCTCCGAATCAACCAAATGTTGCCATTCGCCCAAAAAATTGTCGCAATCTTTACCGGCTGTGAAAAACTTCTTGCAATGCGCCAAAATATTTCTACTAATATGCACTCTACATAGTAGATGTTTAGTTTGCGGGAAAACAATCTTAAGTGCGTTCATTAGCGCAATCTCCCGGTCCGTTACAAAAACATTTGGCAAAATATTCTCATTGAAAAGACGCTTAAAACATTGTAATGCCCACATGTAACTGGCATCGGTCTCATTTGATAAAAAATATAGTCTCCAATTG
The DNA here is from genome assembly GCA_039513925.1 of Platanthera zijinensis. Taxonomy (NCBI): domain Eukaryota; kingdom Viridiplantae; phylum Streptophyta; class Magnoliopsida; order Asparagales; family Orchidaceae; genus Platanthera; species Platanthera zijinensis. The sequence continues at coordinate 25,121,874 of CM077080.1, read as the reverse complement.
AACAACAGTGGGATGAGCAAAAAATATAGTCTCCAATTGATTAGTGATTCCATTCACTCCATTGTAACTAGTATAACCTGCTTCACTAATGCACTTATATAAATATTGAATCGGGGTACAACCCGCCAACTCATTTCTAAGGATCTTCGCATTCTCATTGTAAATAGTCCGCATTGATGTGGTGTTTAATGGATTTCTACTCTTTAGTGTAGACAAGACCTTCCTTGGTTTCACCCATGAATTATACATTTCTTTAACAATTTCTGCCTCACTTTCATCTAACCTTCCCGCATACGGGTGCGCTTCAAGATGAACTAAACTGTGATTATGCACGCCACACATAACTTCAACTTTCCATTCTTCACCAGCTTCTCTACGACCTCTAAGAGAAAATTTACAACCGCACCGTTTTGAACTTGATTTTCTCAGATCTCTTTTAATGAACCCCTTATTTTGACTGGCTCTTACAAACCCAGACCGGTCACAACCAAGCATAACCCTAGGTCTTGCCCTTGAGTCAATTTTATCGGCCTTGGTGATGATTACGACAAAACCCAAATCTTTACCAATTTTTCTTGCCCATTCAATCATCTCCTCTTTGCTACTAAATGACCGATTTGTAATAAAATGCGAACCAACATCGACTGAAGTTTGTTCTGAGCAATCTTCATACGTCAATAATTTCATTTCTCCATCGGAGCTCATTTTAATCTAAATAGTAAGCGAAAAAAATTCATAAATCACACAATGTACATGCATAGTCCCTATATCTAAAGTTTGTAATTATAGCTTGAGCGAATTGGAAAAAAAGTGTTTCCGCTTGAAGAGGAGACTGCAGCAGCACGGGGCACGGGGGTTAGGTAGTGTTGGCGTTCCTCAATCTGCAGAAAGAAATCAAAAAATTAGGAGAAAAAAACCAAAAAATTCTGTAGCCATCACAGTCTAATGAAGTTTAGATGATTAGCATTGTCATACAAACATCAAGTTTCAGCCATTTGCTAGAATTCAAGAAAAATATTCGGCACTATTTTATGTTTTTTTTTTTGTCTAAGTCATTGCAGCATTTCGACAAACACATGGAGTGCACTAAAGATAGGAGAAAAAACCCAAAAAGCTAGGTCGCCATCGCCAGGAAATCAAACAAAAAAGGAGAACAAATCGCCATTCCCACCTCCATAGCAAATGTCGGAGCAAAATCCATGGCGGAAACAAAACCCTAAAACCCCAGAAGAGAGGAGAAGAACGGACTCTAAAATAGTGCAAAAGACTTTGGGAGAGAAGATCTAACCTTTCAGAGTAGCTAGCCGGCGTCCAACGTGCTCCTCCGGCGGTTTTTTCCGGCCGGCGTCAGGGCTTTGCGGGGGCGGAAGAAGGGAGGCCGGCGTCGGGGCTTTGCGTATCGTGCTGGATTGCGGAAAAAAGAGGGGCTGCTATTAGAGAGAGGATAAGGTTATAAGATTAGGTTTTATTTTAAAAGTTTGCGCTGCCGATATCGATATGCGGGCTGCCAATATAAACGCCCTATTTTAATAGCTGATATATAGATTTCTCAAACAAAAAAGAATAACGTAAGTGAAAAAAGGACACGCGTCTAAATCACCCTGGGTCCGGGATGATATGTTCGTCCAAAAAAATTTCTCCTGCCGTAGACGGTTAGATTTTGTATGGCCGGAAGGGGCGGAGCGCACGTCCAAAAATTTCCCGTCGCCGCCGGAGCTGACACAGTGAGCAAAGTCAGTGGGAAACGAAACATCCGGCAGAGCTCGTGGCATCGTTCGCTTCGAACAGCGTGAAAGAGATGGAACCCTTGGAACGGGCTCTCTCCGCAGAAGGCTTGACGCTCTCCGCCATCCCTGGGAAAGGCCGTGGTCTCATCGCCGACAAAAACTTCTTCCCCGGTCCATCTCCTTTCCTCTGTCCACTGTTTACATATTGATTGCGTCCTCCTTTCTCAATTTTTAGGGTTTCGCGGTTTTTTTTTTCGTTTCTGTGATAAGTTGAGATTTGATTCAGGGGATGTGGTTATCTGTCAAGAACCTTATGCGAGCTCGCCGAGTAAAACCTCCACCGAGTTACGGTGTGATGGGTGTTTTGCATCTGCCGGCTTGAAGAAATGTTCGCAATGCCGGATTGCATGGTATTGCGGTAGTGCTTGCCAGGTATTTCTCTGTGGGTTATTGAAGTTATCTGCGATTCCAATTCTTGCACAGTGGTTATCCATTTTTGGTGTCTTACTAAACTGTAATTGTTAGCTTGATGATGGGTTTTAAAGGTAGAACTCGGGCCATGGCTACTGTTTGATTATGGGTCGCATCAAATTTTGTTTTGTTTTGTTTTTTGTTGTTGGTTGAGATCCTGTGTCTGTTTGGATCTGGGGCCAGTTATTTTAGTTGGATTAATTTAGTATGTGCTAATTTGTAAAGGGATTTTGGAGATTGATCTCTTATCCCCCAGTCCATTATATTGGTAAATGGTTAAAGTTCTCCAGACATGATATTGGTGGGTTTGAGCAGCATTTGATTCAAAAAAATAAAATAAAAGTGTATTGATGATTAAAATTTTGTATTATTTGTGCAAATGAGATGATTAAATGCTTTAGATCTACTTGCTTGATGAGCATTGGCGTACCGGGTTAGGTTTTGCCGTGTGACTTTGAGGTCATGAGTTTGAGTCCCTGGAGGACCCTTGCTAAGCGGGGATGCTTTGTGCAAATGACAATATATAATGTTTTAGAATTACTTGGTTGCAAATCCTCCATACCATGAGGAAAATCAAGAGGTCAAAGATGTTGGTCGACGTTATTGAAGCCGGGAAAATCCCTACTCTAAAATTCGGATTTAAGTGCAGCCTGAGGTTACTGGTCCCGCGATTCGGCCGATCGGTTCTGAAGATTATAGCAAAGAAAAGAGAAGGAATTAAAGGATCCTAGACGCTGCAGTAGGGAGGTTCCACCATGTACTCGAAAGTTTGGAGAAAACTTTCCCTCCACAACCGAAATGACTGAGCAAGGTACGAGGAATGCACCACTTGGAGAGTTGTGATCTACGAATGGGGGGGGGTCAAGATTTCAAGGGTCATTTCTGGTAGCCCCGGTGTCCTGTTTATAGACAAATTTTTTTTGGGGGGGGGGGTATCTTGGCGAGAATTCCCAGCCCCTATGAGGTTGTCTTTCTAGACCTGTTGATCTCGCCACCTGCGACTTGGCTAACATTTCCTGGCGACTATCGAAGAACCTCACAAGCGTCTGGTTGAGATACCGCTGGAGGCCGCCAACCAGGCATGTATTCCTGATGCTTGCCAAAACTCCCTTTTGCTACTCGCTCGGGCGAGCATATGCTTGATGCTCGCTCCTTATTCTGACTGATTGCTCGCCTGGGTGAGTATGATACTCGCCCCTAACAGGAAATGCCTATTTTGGCTGGTTGCTGACTTTGACTTTCCACGATAAGTGTTGACTTTGACTTTTGCCTACGTGGCGCGACTGAGTCTCACCTTGACGAATGTGTGTTGTACACAATCCCCGCTCTTTTTGATCGACATTGGAGCTCAGAAAGAAACGTCCAACCGGATATTCGGCAGGATTGCTGGCGAGTTGATGATTTGCTCGACACATGGCCATGGGCCAACCTCCCTCAATTTCTAAATAAAGGGGAAGGTGCCTTTTTCTGGGCGTCCCTTCTGAACTCTCGCAAGATGCCGATGACAGCTGAGGAACTCGCGACCAAGCTTCTGATCTTGGGGCAAGAATTATGCCCGCTAGGCCCTACCTCCAAGAAGTGAGTTCGCGAGGACAACGATGAGGAAGGTGGCCGCACGAAGAAGAAGAATAACAACGCCAAGGCCGTTGATGGCTCCTCTACTCCTGCCGAGGAGCCTTTGCCCCCCGTCAAACATTCCACCATCCCCAACGCGATTCAGGATGTGCTTAATCAGATGGGTATAGATGAGGATCTCGACGCCCCTGCCGACAAACACGCTCCTCCAACCCGACGCTGGGCGAGCCTGCTGCTGATTTGTCCGCAGAACACGCTCCAGACCTTCCTGCTGAGGGGCTGAATACCTTACAAGGTATGAAAAATTCGATCGCACCTTATCTCAGTTGATCTCAGAATGCTCGCCTTTTTGATATTTGAGACTTATGCAGGGTTGGCGTCCTTGGCGAACCCTGACGAGCTATCTGCCGCGCCTCCTCGCCAGAGTATCCCGCCCCTATCTCTGACTTACGTGCCGAGTTCCTCGATTCATCGCACGACGCAGATCCACCTGGGCACTAGAGGGTTACCCCTGGGCCGAGTATTCCCTCGGCAGGGACTATACCGGCGAGAGATCCGACATAACAGTTGCCCCCTCCGTCTCCAGTAACTGCGGATTTACGACCTTCCTTGGCGGTTACCCCAAATGCTCCGCCTCCTCCATCGTCACACAGCTATGGGAATGGGAGGCCTCATCAGTCGGGCCCTCCTCTTTCCAGCGATCGTCGGGCTCCTGATACTCGCAGTAAGGCGCTCGCCGATCCCCCCGCCGATTCCTCATAGCAACCTGGGACCTCGTAGCAACTCCCCTCGCACTCCCACAGGGGTTATCGCGGAGGTAGGATCTCAGGAAGGAGAGGTTTGCATCATCAGAGTCCCTCTCCTCACCGAGAACGCACACTTCAGCGTAGCTCCCCTCGCCGAGATTGCCTTTCCCCTCGGCGTGAGTCCCCTTGCTGGGAGCGTTCTCCTTATCGGCACGAGGCTAGGCCCCAGGTCCCGGGCGCTGGTAATGCTCCTCTTCTGGCCTAGGACTTTTCTACCCTCCTTAGGTTCATGCTGATTTAGACGAGTTTCTTTGTAGGTCATCCTTCGACACCGGGAGCCGCGCTGATCGACGTCATCGGACTCCGGCTCCTCGAGTATCAGGAAAAGGTTGCCTCGGCTTACCTCAAACTGGAGACTAATACTCCGTTTGGGGGGACTTATTTTCACCGGTCAAGCGGTTACGACCGCATGAACCGGGCCTTAATTAAGGTCCGGTTCATGCGGACGTAACCGCTTGACCGGTGAAAATAAGTCCCCCCAAACGGAGCCTAAGTTTGATCTGCTGGCGATCTGCGAGCCGCATCGTTGGCTTGACTCACTGGAGGCGCGAGTCGCGAAGCTGGAGGAGTTCGAGTATCGCCTGGTATTCGCGGAATCGCGGTTCTATGTGGTCAACGCTATGGAGCAGCGAGTCGCTATGACTGAGCATCGACAGGAACTGCTCCACAACGAGCTTTGAAGGATAAGGGCGGGAATATGCTCAGTTAGGAGGTTGGCGAGGATGGATGACAACATCCGCTTGAGTGAGGAGTACATGGAGAGGGCCAACAAGTACCTCCGTCGCGCGCACGTGCAAGGATTTTGTCCGATCGGCATGCCCAACTCGACGAGCGGCCCGAGAACCTCCAGATGCCTTAGCCTTCTTCTTCATTATTATTTTTTAATTTTGTCTGTAATAAGAAACCTTGAACATTTGATGTTATTGTTGATTAACTCGCACCAACGAGTATGCCTTATTTCCCTTTATTTGCCTTGTTTTGTGGCTTGCGACAATATGCTTCTACTTTGTAGGTGTGCAAGTATACGCTTAGGTTCGTCGCTACGCTTGGCCGAACGTGCTAACCCTTTCGCGACTTTCTGCGAGCACTTAGGTCATGAGAGATTCGTTGCGAGAATCTTTTCAATGGCGAGCAACCCGCGACGTGCGAACCGTCTTTTCCAAAATGCGGTCGCACCTCCCTTTAGGTTTTGCCTATAAATAACAGGGGAGGGGGGTTGGATGAAGCTATTTTTGCGGAACCCTCCCTACTCGCCTACACCCCGCTAGTCGCAACTTGCTCGCAAAGATGGCGTCTGCCGAGGATGCTCATGCTCGCAAGATTACTCATGCCGCTCTTTTCTCGGAGGTTTCCTTCAAGAAGCCGATAACCGACCACGCGGACCATGAAAACTTCAAGGAGCGTTGTTTCCCGCCTACTGAGGAGGGCTTCAGGGAAAGGATACCCCGCGAGGGAGAGCGCCTCAACTCTTTCTTCCCGGACAGGCTTGTCCTGCCAATCCGCCACTTCGAGGTCGGCCTTCGCCTTCCCCTGTGGCCGAAATTCCGTGAGATGCTCCGACACTTCGGGTTGATGCCAGTCCAGATCAACCCAACAGTGTGACGATCATCGCTGGGTACCTCGCCTTTCTGCGGTTAGAGGAGATCGTCTTCGACTTGGCGGTCTTCAAGAGGATCTTCAACATTGGGGTGACGAAGGAAGGAGTCATCTTCTTCTCCAGCCGTACTCGTACCATCGCGGGGACTGTCAACAAGGTACACTGCTGGACCGAGCGGTTCGTGATTGTCGACGACCCAATTGGCGAGGTTCTCTTTTCTCCCCAGAAACCTCCAGAGGGTGTCTTCCTTGCGTCCACCTTGGAGGGGCCGTCCGAAGATTTGCGGAAAGCCTTTCGCGGGCGAACGTTCGACGCCGCCTATTGGCGGCGCGATGTCAGCAAGCTGCCCTACATCTGCCCGGGAACTGGTAAACTTGGCAAGAATTTATGATACTCATATTTTTTGAAACTCACGACCCACGCGACTTCCTCCTCGCAGGTGTCCGGACGATCCCGCGCGAACCTCTCTCGTTATTCAAGGAAGTTCCCCCTCCCTTGCTGGGTGGGGAATCTCAAGCGAGCATGACAGGGTCGTCGCCGGGAATCTCAACCCGCTACCGCCAAACCTACAGAGAAACCCAAACGCAACGAACTTTCGAGGAAGAGGTCGCTACAAAAGGTGTGTGCCTCCAGGCTCCCGAATATCGCGAGGGAGGGTGAAGCTGGCGAGCCAACCTCGCATCCCAACTTCGGCTTCGACGTCAAAGGGGTGGACTACTTTGGTTGGCCTTTGGTAACCTGGGACGAGGAGGCTCACGATGTCCGCCTCAGCACCAACCTACCTCCGTGGTCGGAGGATTGGGAAGATGAGGGTGAGGCCTACAATGTCGCCTTTGCCCCATATGGCCGCGACAATGCCGCGGTGCTGCCCGAGGCCATCACTTCCTACTTCGCCAATCAAGCCGTGAGATCGCAGCTGCTCTCCCTCAAGTTCACCCATCAGCTGGCGAGGAACCTGAAGGCGGCGGACGAGAGGGGCAACCTGCAGGGTGAGATAATCGACCATCTACAGAAGTCACTGTAGGAATCCCGGGCGAAGGTCGCTGAGCTCCAGGTGGCGCTGAAGGAGGCTGAGGCGAAGGTCGCCGAGTGCATGGCCTATGAGGTGATCTTGGTTAGATGGTGAAATTTTTTCTTTTTTCCGTATCCATGCTCGCGAGTCATCCTTTTGAAAACGAAAGTCCCTCCTTTTTGCAGGAGGCCGAGCTAGTCGCTGCCCAGCGGATCTCGGAGCTGGAGCAACGACTGGGGGAGAGCCAAACGGATATGGAGGTGTCCTAAGTCAGGATTGCCGAGCTGGAGACCCGCGAGCCGGCGAGGAGTTAGCCTGAGGCGAGGACCTCCGACATTGAGAAGTAGGTGCGGATCCACCCGGACGACCTTCCTCGGCTGAAGCGCGAAATCATGAGGGCTGTTGGTGACGCGCTCCTCGCCATGTTGAAGTTTGAAGTTCGACTCATGCCGGGCTCTGAGGACCTGACGCCGAAGGACGTGATTCCGGGGCTTCTCGCGATGGAAGCCAACTCGCCTTTGCTCGTGCAATCCTCGGGTTCGGAGAAGGACGAGGATTCATACGCTGAGGATGAGGATGACCGCGAGGATGAGAGCTTGTCGCCGAGGAGCTGCAGTCGTCGAACCATCTGTACCAATTTTTGTAACTGGCGGAGAATCTCGCCTTTTTTTTGAAAATGTAATCACATATTTAGCAGAAACAAAAGAACATTTTTTGCTCATCTATTTCTTCAGTGTCCGCTGGTCGGATGCTCGCCGACACAATGCTGGTTAGGTTCTTAGGTTCAGACGACGATTAGCGCTCACTAGACTCTTAGGCTCGATTTAGTTAGTTTGCTCACTAGGCTCCGATACTACAGGACATTTTAGATACTCGTTGTTGTATGTTGGGCGAGCATCGACACATGCTCGCCATGGTTGGCTCGCGTATCTCACTCGGGCGAGCATTGTACAGGCCCGTCCATAAACGCTCGCGCACCTGTAAAGGAAAGAATCATTCGAGGGGTCCTTCAGGAAGTACGTAGGACTTCAATTCACTCAGAGGGGGCAAGTAGCCAGCGTGCCGAAGAGGAGCTTGAGCAGAGGCCTGGACTACATCAATGACTCACTCGGGGATTTCAATCACCCGAGGGGGCAAGTAGCCAACATCATATTGGAGAGGAGCTCGAGCAGAAGCCTTAACTACGAAAACAACAGCTGGAGAGGAGCTCGAGCAGAGGCTTGGACTACGATAACAACTCACTCGGACACTTCAATTTACTCGATAAGGCAAGTAGTCACCATGCGGGAGAGGAGCTCGAGCAGAGGCCTGAACTACGACAACAACTCACTCGGGGACTTCAATTCACCCGATAGGGCAAGTAGCCAACATGCTGGAGAGTAGCTCGAGCAGAGACTTGGACTACAACAACAACTCACTCGGGTACTTCAATTCACCCGAGGGGGCAAACAACCAACATGCGAGAGAGGAGCTCGAGCAGAGGCTACGAAGGCCGAGATACCTGCAAAGGGAAATGGCTCTCGGGAGGTCTAACATGACACACTCACCTGAGGCCTCCATCTTTTCCCTGGTCGAGGAGTAAAAGGAACCTGTACATGGACTGGCACTCGGGAGGTCCAACAGAACGTACACACTCGAGGCATCCATCCTGATTTTGGCTTACTCCACTCGGGAGGGCTTGTTATCAAAGTGATGACGAGCCTTTAAATTTTTAAGATAGTTTTCGATCCTGCGCCGAGCTTATAGCTCTCTTGCGGTCTCAGGGACACCTTTAATGGCGGAGGACCTTTTTCTCAAAGCACAATGACCTTCTCTCTGTCGTGCTGGGGGGTTGGTTCCAGACTCTCTCCGAATAACCTCTACATTAGGATGAGGAGTGCAATCGGGGAATCGTCGACCAACATGCAAGGGGGGAGCTGATCTCAGCTGTCAATGCAGAGGCTTGGACTTAGGAGGAGGCAAGTCCCGATATACTGTGCCATCATCCGCTCTGAGTGTTATGATAGTCAAGTCGGTGACTCGTTCCCTAACCCGATCGTGGAGGTCAGTAATGCATGCTTATCTACGCTTGGAACAATTCATCAGTAAGGAGGTAATTAATTCTCATTTTTCAGGGTATATATATTCAAAAAGGAGTAACTACAATCAGACATACCCATCCCTTTTCAGGGGTGGAACCTTTTTAAGCCATCTCCGCTCCAAGTGTTATCAAGTGGTTCCCCTTCATGATCTTGCAAGCGGTAACTTCTTATCTCGAGCACCTCTTGAACGATGAAAGATTCTTCCCAGTTCGGGTTGAGCTTCCCGATGACAGCTGATCTCCCTTCATCATCCACCTTTTTTAGGACAAGGTCTCTCTCTTGGAATTGTTTTATGCGGACGTGCTTGTCGAAGTGCCTTGCCATCCTTCTCTTGACTTCCTCCTGCCTGGTCGATGCAAGGTCTCGAAGTTTTTCAACGTAGTCGAGGGAGAGCTTTTGAGCTTCCTCATTTTCGAGATACCACTCCTCATTTCCTCCTTCCGCCGCAACCATCTGGGGGCTCCCGATCTCAAACTCCACTAGGATGAGAGTCTCAGACCCGTGGGATAGCTTGAAGGACGTCTCCCCTGTGGTCGAATTAGGAGTGGTTCTCAACGCCCATAGAACCGAAGAGAGCTGCTCTGCCCAGTTCACCCGTAAGTTCTCGACCTTTTTCTTTAGAAGGTTGATGCTGAGCTTATTCGCAACTTCCACCTGCCCATTACTCCGGGGATGATGCACCGAAACAAGTTGAAGATCCGTCCCCAACTGCTGGCAGAAGTTGGTCAGCTCTAAGCTGTCGAACTGCGAGCTGTTGTCTGTGACGATGGCTAGGGGGATCCCGAACTTGCAGGCGATCTCCACCCATATGAAGTTCTTGACGACTTGAGATGTAGTCTTAGCTAGGGCCTTGACCTCGATCCACTTGGTGAAGTAGTTGATCATCACAACAACAAACTTCTGCTGCCCGCTGGCTTGGGGAAAAGAGCCAATCAAATCCATCCCCCATGGCAAACAGCCAAGGGGCCGTGATCGAACGAAGCTGCTGGGTTGGCTGCAACTGGAGGGGAGCATAGAGCTGGCACTTCAGACACTTCTTGGAGAAGGCTTTTGCATCTTTCCTGATTGTCGTCCAGAAGTAGGCATGCCTCAGAATCCTTTGCTCCAGAGTGCGAGCCACCGAATGACTTCCGCACTCTCTTGAATGAATCTCTTTCAGGACCCAAGGAACCTCGAGCTCCGACACGCACCTAGCCAAGGGGCCCGAGATGGTCTTCCGATACAACTTAACTTTCTGCATTAGGTAGTACGCTGCCTTGTATTTGAATTTTTTTTGATCTCCCGCTTCCGCCGAGGGCCCGTAGCTTTCACCAGAAGGCGATCCAACCAAGAGGCCTGCTGCTCAATCTCCATCATCTCCCCTTCCTCGATGGAGGGTCACCATAGCTCAGCAATAGTGCCCCCGGCCCTTGAGCCGTACTTTGCCAAGCGATCCACTGATGTGTTCTTCCTAGGCACATGTTGGATGAAGAAAGATTGGAAACCTCTAATCAGTCCTTTCACCTTGACGAGGTATTGCTGCAGAAAGACATCTCTGACCTCGAACTTATCATGGATCTGCGATGCGACTACCATCAAATCTGTGAAAGCTTGGATGTCCTGGATCCCCAACTCCCTGGTTAGACGCAGTCATGCGATTATGGCCTCATACTTGACCTGATTGTTTGTGACTGGGAAGAGGATCTCAACTGCTTGCTTGATCCTGGTTCCTTGAGGGCTCGTCAGCACGATGCCACAAAGCTTTTGCCCGAGACTTCGTCCACGAACATTTTCCAGGGAATTACTCCGGAGGGCTCTCTGTCCTCGTCCGCTTCTGCTGAGAAGCCCGTTAGGAAATCCGCCACCGTTTGTCCCTTGATTGCAATCCTGGGATAGAAGGAAATGTCGAACTCACTGAGTTCTACCGACCACTTCGCCAACCGCCCTGAGTGTTCTACCCCGCTTAGGATGCCCCAAAAAGGATGATCCATCACCACGTGGATGGTGTGCGCTTGAAAATATGGTCTAAGCTTTCGGGCTGCGATTACCAAGGTGAAGTACAGCTTTTCCAGAATGGGATACCTCAGCTCTGCCTTTCAGAGTACTTTGCTCACGTAGTGGATGGGGAGTTGCCGCTTCCCCTCTTCCTGAACTAGCACCGAGCTTACCACTTCTACCCCCACTCCCAGGTAGAGTAATAGATCTTCCCCTTCTTTTGGACCTTAGAGTAGAGGTGTCTGCGTCAACTGCCTTGTGGGCTGGTCGAAGGTCTTCTTGCACTCCTCGGTTGATTCGAACTGCTGACGACTTTGAATAGTTTTGAAGAAGGGAGAGTACTTCTCTCCGACTTTAACCAAAAAGCGACTAAGGCCAACCAAACTTCCGGTCAGCCTTTGGACTTCCTTGACGCTCTTCGGGGATGTCATCTCCACGATTACTTTGACTTTATCAGGGTTTGGCTCCACCCATTCAGGGGTGAGAAGATGCCCCAAGAATTTTCCCCGGCCTGCCCCAAACACACACTTTGCCGGATTGAGGCTTATCTTGTATTTCCTCAGTGTCGCAAGGGTCTCCACCAGATCTTTGATGTGTCCTTGGATGTTCTTGCTCTTGATCAAGAGGTCATCGATGTACACCTCCAGGTTGCGCGCCTTTTGCTCTTTGAAGACCTGACCCATCATCCGCTGGTAGGTGGCTCCCGCATTGTTCAACACAAATGACATCATTTTATAGCTATTACAACCATCACATATGGTGAAGGAGACGTCACGACGGTTAGGGGGGTGCATCCGGATCTGGTGATACCCTAAAAAACATCAAGGAAACTATCACAGAAAAACCGATGGCTGAATCAACCAGCGCGTCGATCCGATGCAAGAGATAACAATCTTTTAGACATGCTTTATTTAATAACGAAAAGTCAATACACATCCTCCAGCCTCCAGATGCCTTCTTTACCATCACCACATTGGAGACCCAACCTGGGTACTGGATCTACGATACAATACCTGCATCAAACACTTTTTTTCACCTCCTTCCGGATGGGCTCGACCAATTTAGTGGCCACCTCCCTCTGCTTCTACCTGATGGGCTTGACCTCCGGGTCGAGGTTGAGGTGATGGTAGGTCACGTCGGCATCAACTCCGTGCATGTTATCAGCACTTTAGGCGAAGATGCCCACATTCTTCTGCAAGCACGCCACCAACTCCACCTTTTCCTCGACCTTCAGAGCCCCTCCTATCTTCGGCATTGAGAAGTAGGTGCGGATCCACCCGGACGACCTTCCTCGGCTGAAGCGCGAAATCATGAGGGCTGTTGGTGACGCGCTCCTCGCCATGTTGAAGTTTGAAGTTCGACTCATGCCGGGCTCTGAGGACCTGACGCCGAAGGACGTGATTCCGGGGCTTCTCGCGATGGAAGCCAACTCGCCTTTGCTCGTGCAATCCTCGGGTTCGGAGAAGGACGAGGATTCATACGCTGAGGATGAGGATGACCGCGAGGATGAGAGCTTGTCGCCGAGGAGCTGCAGTCGTCGAACCATCTGTACCAATTTTTGTAACTGGCGGAGAATCTCGCCTTTTTTTTGAAAATGTAATCACATATTTAGCAGAAACAAAAGAACATTTTTTGCTCATCTATTTCTTCAGTGTCCGCTGGTCGGATGCTCGCCGACACAATGCTGGTTAGGTTCTTAGGTTCAGACGACGATTAGCGCTCACTAGACTCTTAGGCTCGATTTAGTTAGTTTGCTCACTAGGCTCCGATACTACAGGACATTTTAGATACTCGTTGTTGTATGTTGGGCGAGCATCGACACATGCTCGCCATGGTTGGCTCGCGTATCTCACTCGGGCGAGCATTGTACAGGCCCGTCCATAAACGCTCGCGCACCTGTAAAGGAAAGAATCATTCGAGGGGTCCTTCAGGAAGTACGTAGGACTTCAATTCACTCAGAGGGGGCAAGTAGCCAGCGTGCCGAAGAGGAGCTTGAGCAGAGGCCTGGACTACATCAATGACTCACTCGGGGATTTCAATCACCCGAGGGGGCAAGTAGCCAACATCATATTGGAGAGGAGCTCGAGCAGAAGCCTTAACTACGAAAACAACAGCTGGAGAGGAGCTCGAGCAGAGGCTTGGACTACGATAACAACTCACTCGGACACTTCAATTTACTCGATAAGGCAAGTAGTCACCATGCGGGAGAGGAGCTCGAGCAGAGGCCTGAACTACGACAACAACTCACTCGGGGACTTCAATTCACCCGATAGGGCAAGTAGCCAACATGCTGGAGAGTAGCTCGAGCAGAGACTTGGACTACAACAACAACTCACTCGGGTACTTCAATTCACCCGAGGGGGCAAACAACCAACATGCGAGAGAGGAGCTCGAGCAGAGGCTACGAAGGCCGAGATACCTGCAAAGGGAAATGGCTCTCGGGAGGTCTAACATGACACACTCACCTGAGGCCTCCATCTTTTCCCTGGTCGAGGAGTAAAAGGAACCTGTACATGGACTGGCACTCGGGAGGTCCAACAGAACGTACACACTCGAGGCATCCATCCTGATTTTGGCTTACTCCACTCGGGAGGGCTTGTTATCAAAGTGATGACGAGCCTTTAAATTTTTAAGATAGTTTTCGATCCTGCGCCGAGCTTATAGCTCTCTTGCGGTCTCAGGGACACCTTTAATGGCGGAGGACCTTTTTCTCAAAGCACAATGACCTTCTCTCTGTCGTGCTGGGGGGTTGGTTCCAGACTCTCTCCGAATAACCTCTACATTAGGATGAGGAGTGCAATCGGGGAATCGTCGACCAACATGCAAGGGGGGAGCTGATCTCAGCTGTCAATGCAGAGGCTTGGACTTAGGAGGAGGCAAGTCCCGATATACTGTGCCATCATCCGCTCTGAGTGTTATGATAGTCAAGTCGGTGACTCGTTCCCTAACCCGATCGTGGAGGTCAGTAATGCATGCTTATCTACGCTTGGAACAATTCATCAGTAAGGAGGTAATTAATTCTCATTTTTCAGGGTATATATATTCAAAAAGGAGTAACTACAATCAGACATACCCATCCCTTTTCAGGGGTGGAACCTTTTTAAGCCATCTCCGCTCCAAGTGTTATCAAGTGGTTCCCCTTCATGATCTTGCAAGCGGTAACTTCTTATCTCGAGCACCTCTTGAACGATGAAAGATTCTTCCCAGTTCGGGTTGAGCTTCCCGATGACAGCTGATCTCCCTTCATCATCCACCTTTTTTAGGACAAGGTCTCTCTCTTGGAATTGTTTTATGCGGACGTGCTTGTCGAAGTGCCTTGCCATCCTTCTCTTGACTTCCTCCTGCCTGGTCGATGCAAGGTCTCGAAGTTTTTCAACGTAGTCGAGGGAGAGCTTTTGAGCTTCCTCATTTTCGAGATACCACTCCTCATTTCCTCCTTCCGCCGCAACCATCTGGGGGCTCCCGATCTCAAACTCCACTAGGATGAGAGTCTCAGACCCGTGGGATAGCTTGAAGGACGTCTCCCCTGTGGTCGAATTAGGAGTGGTTCTCAACGCCCATAGAACCGAAGAGAGCTGCTCTGCCCAGTTCACCCGTAAGTTCTCGACCTTTTTCTTTAGAAGGTTGATGCTGAGCTTATTCGCAACTTCCACCTGCCCATTACTCCGGGGATGATGCACCGAAACAAGTTGAAGATCCGTCCCCAACTGCTGGCAGAAGTTGGTCAGCTCTAAGCTGTCGAACTGCGAGCTGTTGTCTGTGACGATGGCTAGGGGGATCCCGAACTTGCAGGCGATCTCCACCCATATGAAGTTCTTGACGACTTGAGATGTAGTCTTAGCTAGGGCCTTGACCTCGATCCACTTGGTGAAGTAGTTGATCATCACAACAACAAACTTCTGCTGCCCGCTGGCTTGGGGAAAAGAGCCAATCAAATCCATCCCCCATGGCAAACAGCCAAGGGGCCGTGATCGAACGAAGCTGCTGGGTTGGCTGCAACTGGAGGGGAGCATAGAGCTGGCACTTCAGACACTTCTTGGAGAAGGCTTTTGCATCTTTCCTGATTGTCGTCCAGAAGTAGGCATGCCTCAGAATCCTTTGCTCCAGAGTGCGAGCCACCGAATGACTTCCGCACTCTCTTGAATGAATCTCTTTCAGGACCCAAGGAACCTCGAGCTCCGACACGCACCTAGCCAAGGGGCCCGAGATGGTCTTCCGATACAACTTAACTTTCTGCATTAGGTAGTACGCTGCCTTGTATTTGAATTTTTTTTGATCTCCCGCTTCCGCCGAGGGCCCGTAGCTTTCACCAGAAGGCGATCCAACCAAGAGGCCTGCTGCTCAATCTCCATCATCTCCCCTTCCTCGATGGAGGGTCACCATAGCTCAGCAATAGTGCCCCCGGCCCTTGAGCCGTACTTTGCCAAGCGATCCACTGATGTGTTCTTCCTAGGCACATGTTGGATGAAGAAAGATTGGAAACCTCTAATCAGTCCTTTCACCTTGACGAGGTATTGCTGCAGAAAGACATCTCTGACCTCGAACTTATCATGGATCTGCGATGCGACTACCATCAAATCTGTGAAAGCTTGGATGTCCTGGATCCCCAACTCCCTGGTTAGACGCAGTCATGCGATTATGGCCTCATACTTGACCTGATTGTTTGTGACTGGGAAGAGGATCTCAACTGCTTGCTTGATCCTGGTTCCTTGAGGGCTCGTCAGCACGATGCCACAAAGCTTTTGCCCGAGACTTCGTCCACGAACATTTTCCAGGGAATTACTCCGGAGGGCTCTCTGTCCTCGTCCGCTTCTGCTGAGAAGCCCGTTAGGAAATCCGCCACCGTTTGTCCCTTGATTGCAATCCTGGGATAGAAGGAAATGTCGAACTCACTGAGTTCTACCGACCACTTCGCCAACCGCCCTGAGTGTTCTACCCCGCTTAGGATGCCCCAAAAAGGATGATCCATCACCACGTGGATGGTGTGCGCTTGAAAATATGGTCTAAGCTTTCGGGCTGCGATTACCAAGGTGAAGTACAGCTTTTCCAGAATGGGATACCTCAGCTCTGCCTTTCAGAGTACTTTGCTCACGTAGTGGATGGGGAGTTGCCGCTTCCCCTCTTCCTGAACTAGCACCGAGCTTACCACTTCTACCCCCACTCCCAGGTAGAGTAATAGATCTTCCCCTTCTTTTGGACCTTAGAGTAGAGGTGTCTGCGTCAACTGCCTTGTGGGCTGGTCGAAGGTCTTCTTGCACTCCTCGGTTGATTCGAACTGCTGACGACTTTGAATAGTTTTGAAGAAGGGAGAGTACTTCTCTCCGACTTTAACCAAAAAGCGACTAAGGCCAACCAAACTTCCGGTCAGCCTTTGGACTTCCTTGACGCTCTTCGGGGATGTCATCTCCACGATTACTTTGACTTTATCAGGGTTTGGCTCCACCCATTCAGGGGTGAGAAGATGCCCCAAGAATTTTCCCCGGCCTGCCCCAAACACACACTTTGCCGGATTGAGGCTTATCTTGTATTTCCTCAGTGTCGCAAGGGTCTCCACCAGATCTTTGATGTGTCCTTGGATGTTCTTGCTCTTGATCAAGAGGTCATCGATGTACACCTCCAGGTTGCGCGCCTTTTGCTCTTTGAAGACCTGACCCATCATCCGCTGGTAGGTGGCTCCCGCATTGTTCAACACAAATGACATCATTTTATAGCTATTACAACCATCACATATGGTGAAGGAGACGTCACGACGGTTAGGGGGGTGCATCCGGATCTGGTGATACCCTAAAAAACATCAAGGAAACTATCACAGAAAAACCGATGGCTGAATCAACCAGCGCGTCGATCCGATGCAAGAGATAACAATCTTTTAGACATGCTTTATTTAATAACGAAAAGTCAATACACATCCTCCAGCCTCCAGATGCCTTCTTTACCATCACCACATTGGAGACCCAACCTGGGTACTGGATCTACGATACAATACCTGCATCAAACACTTTTTTTCACCTCCTTCCGGATGGGCTCGACCAATTTAGTGGCCACCTCCCTCTGCTTCTACCTGATGGGCTTGACCTCCGGGTCGAGGTTGAGGTGATGGTAGGTCACGTCGGCATCAACTCCGTGCATGTTATCAGCACTTTAGGCGAAGATGCCCACATTCTTCTGCAAGCACGCCACCAACTCCACCTTTTCCTCGACCTTCAGAGCCCCTCCTATCTTCGGCATTGAGAAGTAGGTGCGGATCCACCCGGACGACCTTCCTCGGCTGAAGCGCGAAATCATGAGGGCTGTTGGTGACGCGCTCCTCGCCATGTTGAAGTTTGAAGTTCGACTCATGCCGGGCTCTGAGGACCTGACGCCGAAGGACGTGATTCCGGGGCTTCTCGCGATGGAAGCCAACTCGCCTTTGCTCGTGCAATCCTCGGGTTCGGAGAAGGACGAGGATTCATACGCTGAGGATGAGGATGACCGCGAGGATGAGAGCTTGTCGCCGAGGAGCTGCAGTCGTCGAACCATCTGTACCAATTTTTGTAACTGGCGGAGAATCTCGCCTTTTTTTTGAAAATGTAATCACATATTTAGCAGAAACAAAAGAACATTTTTTGCTCATCTATTTCTTCAGTGTCCGCTGGTCGGATGCTCGCCGACACAATGCTGGTTAGGTTCTTAGGTTCAGACGACGATTAGCGCTCACTAGACTCTTAGGCTCGATTTAGTTAGTTTGCTCACTAGGCTCCGATACTACAGGACATTTTAGATACTCGTTGTTGTATGTTGGGCGAGCATCGACACATGCTCGCCATGGTTGGCTCGCGTATCTCACTCGGGCGAGCATTGTACAGGCCCGTCCATAAACGCTCGCGCACCTGTAAAGGAAAGAATCATTCGAGGGGTCCTTCAGGAAGTACGTAGGACTTCAATTCACTCAGAGGGGGCAAGTAGCCAGCGTGCCGAAGAGGAGCTTGAGCAGAGGCCTGGACTACATCAATGACTCACTCGGGGATTTCAATCACCCGAGGGGGCAAGTAGCCAACATCATATTGGAGAGGAGCTCGAGCAGAAGCCTTAACTACGAAAACAACAGCTGGAGAGGAGCTCGAGCAGAGGCTTGGACTACGATAACAACTCACTCGGACACTTCAATTTACTCGATAAGGCAAGTAGTCACCATGCGGGAGAGGAGCTCGAGCAGAGGCCTGAACTACGACAACAACTCACTCGGGGACTTCAATTCACCCGATAGGGCAAGTAGCCAACATGCTGGAGAGTAGCTCGAGCAGAGACTTGGACTACAACAACAACTCACTCGGGTACTTCAATTCACCCGAGGGGGCAAACAACCAACATGCGAGAGAGGAGCTCGAGCAGAGGCTACGAAGGCCGAGATACCTGCAAAGGGAAATGGCTCTCGGGAGGTCTAACATGACACACTCACCTGAGGCCTCCATCTTTTCCCTGGTCGAGGAGTAAAAGGAACCTGTACATGGACTGGCACTCGGGAGGTCCAACAGAACGTACACACTCGAGGCATCCATCCTGATTTTGGCTTACTCCACTCGGGAGGGCTTGTTATCAAAGTGATGACGAGCCTTTAAATTTTTAAGATAGTTTTCGATCCTGCGCCGAGCTTATAGCTCTCTTGCGGTCTCAGGGACACCTTTAATGGCGGAGGACCTTTTTCTCAAAGCACAATGACCTTCTCTCTGTCGTGCTGGGGGGTTGGTTCCAGACTCTCTCCGAATAACCTCTACATTAGGATGAGGAGTGCAATCGGGGAATCGTCGACCAACATGCAAGGGGGAGCTGATCTCAGCTGTCAATGCAGAGGCTTGGACTTAGGAGGAGGCAAGTCCCGATATACTGTGCCATCATCCGCTCTGAGTGTTATGATAGTCAAGTCGGTGACTCGTTCCCTAACCCGATCGTGGAGGTCAGTAATGCATGCTTATCTACGCTTGGAACAATTCATCAGTAAGGAGGTAATTAATTCTCATTTTTCAGGGTATATATATTCAAAAAGGAGTAACTACAATCAGACATACCCATCCCTTTTCAGGGGTGGAACCTTTTTAAGCCATCTCCGCTCCAAGTGTTATCAAGTGGTTCCCCTTCATGATCTTGCAAGCGGTAACTTCTTATCTCGAGCACCTCTTGAACGATGAAAGATTCTTCCCAGTTCGGGTTGAGCTTCCCGATGACAGCTGATCTCCCTTCATCATCCACCTTTTTTAGGACAAGGTCTCTCTCTTGGAATTGTTTTATGCGGACGTGCTTGTCGAAGTGCCTTGCCATCCTTCTCTTGACTTCCTCCTGCCTGGTCGATGCAAGGTCTCGAAGTTTTTCAACGTAGTCGAGGGAGAGCTTTTGAGCTTCCTCATTTTCGAGATACCACTCCTCATTTCCTCCTTCCGCCGCAACCATCTGGGGGCTCCCGATCTCAAACTCCACTAGGATGAGAGTCTCAGACCCGTGGGATAGCTTGAAGGACGTCTCCCCTGTGGTCGAATTAGGAGTGGTTCTCAACGCCCATAGAACCGAAGAGAGCTGCTCTGCCCAGTTCACCCGTAAGTTCTCGACCTTTTTCTTTAGAAGGTTGATGCTGAGCTTATTCGCAACTTCCACCTGCCCATTACTCCGGGGATGATGCACCGAAACAAGTTGAAGATCCGTCCCCAACTGCTGGCAGAAGTTGGTCAGCTCTAAGCTGTCGAACTGCGAGCTGTTGTCTGTGACGATGGCTAGGGGGATCCCGAACTTGCAGGCGATCTCCACCCATATGAAGTTCTTGACGACTTGAGATGTAGTCTTAGCTAGGGCCTTGACCTCGATCCACTTGGTGAAGTAGTTGATCATCACAACAACAAACTTCTGCTGCCCGCTGGCTTGGGGAAAAGAGCCAATCAAATCCATCCCCCATGGCAAACAGCCAAGGGGCCGTGATCGAACGAAGCTGCTGGGTTGGCTGCAACTGGAGGGGAGCATAGAGCTGGCACTTCAGACACTTCTTGGAGAAGGCTTTTGCATCTTTCCTGATTGTCGTCCAGAAGTAGGCATGCCTCAGAATCCTTTGCTCCAGAGTGCGAGCCACCGAATGACTTCCGCACTCTCTTGAATGAATCTCTTTCAG
Source organism: Platanthera zijinensis (assembly GCA_039513925.1). NCBI lineage: Eukaryota > Viridiplantae > Streptophyta > Magnoliopsida > Asparagales > Orchidaceae > Platanthera > Platanthera zijinensis. The sequence goes on along the minus strand of CM077080.1, from coordinate 25,101,501 downwards.
GACCCAAGGAACCTCGAGCTCCGACACGCACCTAGCCAAGGGGCCCGAGATGGTCTTCCGATACAACTTAACTTTCTGCATTAGGTAGTACGCTGCCTTGTATTTGAATTTTTTTTGATCTCCCGCTTCCGCCGAGGGCCCGTAGCTTTCACCAGAAGGCGATCCAACCAAGAGGCCTGCTGCTCAATCTCCATCATCTCCCCTTCCTCGATGGAGGGTCACCATAGCTCAGCAATAGTGCCCCCGGCCCTTGAGCCGTACTTTGCCAAGCGATCCACTGATGTGTTCTTCCTAGGCACATGTTGGATGAAGAAAGATTGGAAACCTCTAATCAGTCCTTTCACCTTGACGAGGTATTGCTGCAGAAAGACATCTCTGACCTCGAACTTATCATGGATCTGCGATGCGACTACCATCAAATCTGTGAAAGCTTGGATGTCCTGGATCCCCAACTCCCTGGTTAGACGCAGTCATGCGATTATGGCCTCATACTTGACCTGATTGTTTGTGACTGGGAAGAGGATCTCAACTGCTTGCTTGATCCTGGTTCCTTGAGGGCTCGTCAGCACGATGCCACAAAGCTTTTGCCCGAGACTTCGTCCACGAACATTTTCCAGGGAATTACTCCGGAGGGCTCTCTGTCCTCGTCCGCTTCTGCTGAGAAGCCCGTTAGGAAATCCGCCACCGTTTGTCCCTTGATTGCAATCCTGGGATAGAAGGAAATGTCGAACTCACTGAGTTCTACCGACCACTTCGCCAACCGCCCTGAGTGTTCTACCCCGCTTAGGATGCCCCAAAAAGGATGATCCATCACCACGTGGATGGTGTGCGCTTGAAAATATGGTCTAAGCTTTCGGGCTGCGATTACCAAGGTGAAGTACAGCTTTTCCAGAATGGGATACCTCAGCTCTGCCTTTCAGAGTACTTTGCTCACGTAGTGGATGGGGAGTTGCCGCTTCCCCTCTTCCTGAACTAGCACCGAGCTTACCACTTCTACCCCCACTCCCAGGTAGAGTAATAGATCTTCCCCTTCTTTTGGACCTTAGAGTAGAGGTGTCTGCGTCAACTGCCTTGTGGGCTGGTCGAAGGTCTTCTTGCACTCCTCGGTTGATTCGAACTGCTGACGACTTTGAATAGTTTTGAAGAAGGGAGAGTACTTCTCTCCGACTTTAACCAAAAAGCGACTAAGGCCAACCAAACTTCCGGTCAGCCTTTGGACTTCCTTGACGCTCTTCGGGGATGTCATCTCCACGATTACTTTGACTTTATCAGGGTTTGGCTCCACCCATTCAGGGGTGAGAAGATGCCCCAAGAATTTTCCCCGGCCTGCCCCAAACACACACTTTGCCGGATTGAGACTTATCTTGTATTTCCTCAGTGTCGCAAGGGTCTCCACCAGATCTTTGATGTGTCCTTGGATGTTCTTGCTCTTGATCAAGAGGTCATCGATGTACACCTCCAGGTTGCGCGCCTTTTGCTCTTTGAAGACCTGACCCATCATCCGCTGGTAGGTGGCTCCCGCATTGTTCAACACAAATGACATCATTTTATAGCTATTACAACCATCACATATGGTGAAGGAGACGTCACGACGGTTAGGGGGGTGCATCCGGATCTGGTGATACCCTAAAAAACATCAAGGAAACTATCACAGAAAAACCGATGGCTGAATCAACCAGCGCGTCGATCCGATGCAAGAGATAACAATCTTTTAGACATGCTTTATTTAATAACGAAAAGTCAATACACATCCTCCAGCCTCCAGATGCCTTCTTTACCATCACCACATTGGAGACCCAACCTGGGTACTGGATCTACGATACAATACCTGCATCAAACACTTTTTTTCACCTCCTTCCGGATGGGCTCGACCAATTTAGTGGCCACCTCCCTCTGCTTCTACCTGATGGGCTTGACCTCCGGGTCGAGGTTGAGGTGATGGTAGGTCACGTCGGCATCAACTCCGTGCATGTTATCAGCACTTTAGGCGAAGATGCCCACATTCTTCTGCAAGCACGCCACCAACTCCACCTTTTCCTCGACCTTCAGAGCCCCTCCTATCTTCGGCATTCCGAGCCTTCCGCCCTCAGTCACCACCTTCACCTCTTCCACTCCTCTGTCGCCTCCAGCTTGGCTCTTCCTTCTAGGGCCTGCTCCAACTCCTCTGCTTCCTCCATCCAGTTGATGGTGCTTACTGCGTTCAGATAACACTCTCTGGCGGCTCTTGGATCGCTCCTGATACTCACCTGGACTTCCCCTTGGTAGTACTTGAGGCATTGATGATAGGAGGATGGGAGCGTTTTGAATGAGTTGATTAGGGGCCTTCCGAAGATGACACTGTAACAACTCGGTGCGTCCATGATGACGAACCTGCATTGGATTGCCGTCCCGCCCAAGGTCACCTGCAGCTCCACCCCACCTTCCACTTCCTTCCTCTCGCCGAAGAAGCTGAAGAGAGGACCATCCGAGGCAATCACCCTTCTTGCCTCTACCTCCAACCCGCCAAACGTCTTCTTGAAGATGACGTTCACGGATCTCTTGTTGTCGACGAGGATCCGATCGACGGTGAAGTCTGCCTAGATAATGAGGGCATCATGGAAAGGGTTTTCGTTCCCCAGCATATCCTCCACCGAAAAGGTGATTTATTCTAGCTGCTGAGGCGCCTGGGAGGTCGAAGCGACACTACTTCAATAAATGGTGTGGAGAGTTCCCTTGTAGGAGGATTCCACCCCTGCTCCTCCATGGATCGCTCTGACCCCTCTCCCTCCTTAATTGACTTCTCCACAATCCCCTTGGTCAACCCTATCTTCATTCCTCCTCCGGATCAGGGCTTGCTTCCTCTCCAAGTCCTCCTGACCCCTCTGCCTCAGTGCTTCTCCTACTCCTCCGGCTCTCCTTCTAGCCTCCAGGAAGTCTGGGCCCTTTGACTTGATGGAGCTCACAATAAAGGGGAACCTCCACTGGCCTGTTCCTCATCCTCTGGTTCCTCCTCTGTACCCGATTGCCTTGCCTGGCAACCGCCATTGCCTCCCTCTGATCTCCTCCTCCTTGACTCCCTCCTGGCTGATAGCGATTTTACCTCCTCTCCGGGGAATACCTCCTTCCGGGCCCCGATTGCCGAGGCCTTTCTGCCAGCCTCCATGGGGGTCAGTTCACGGGGAACTGGAACCTCCGCCCCTCTTCCCGGTTCTCAGGAGCCATGAAGGTCCTCCTCTCCTCCGCTCCTCCTTTCTTCTCAGCTCTTCTCCACTCTCCTCCCGCTTCTTCCCTTCTCCCTTCCTCTGCCCCTCCTTGGGCCTCCTTTCGAGCGTCTCCTCCTCCTCCTCTTCTCGGTTTGCCCTCTCCAGCCTAGCTAAGAAGCTTGTGTTGGTTGACTCCCCTTGTATGAATTGTTTGCCCTCTCGATCAACTCTTCGTATGACTCCGGGGGATCCGTACTGATTTCCACATTAAAGAGCCCCTGCTTCAGGCCGAACGTCACGACCAACTGTAAAGTAGCGTTATCCATCTCATGGATATCGAGGACTTCCTCCTGAAAGTGGTCAATGTATGACCCAATATCTTTTGCTCCCCTTGCCTTAGATGAAAAAGGGCAACTGCCTCATTCTTCCTCTTTTTTGACGTAGTGAACCTCATCATCAGCCTTCGACGCAGGTTCTCGAAGTAGTTGATTGAATTTCCTGGCAGCTGGTAAAACCAGTCTCTGGAATTCCCCTCGAAGGTGATAGCGAAGAACCGACACTTGAAAGCATCCGTCATACTACGAATCGACACCACGTCTTCGAACCACTGGAGATGCTTGGTCGGGTTATCTCTCCCCGAGTAGTAGCTCAGGACCGGATCTCTGAAGACTTCGGGGACTGGGGATGATAGAACCTCCTCACTAAGCAGGCTCCTCCCTCCTTGGCGGTGACCTGCGAGTTGGCGAGGAGCACCAAACTCGCCCTCGTGAGTATCCTGGATCCACGCCTGATACTCGCCTTCTCGGATCCTGATTCCCGTAGTACTCACCGGGTAGTGTAACGGCCCTTGTGCGTTACAGAGTAACAGTATAAACATAATATGCCAAGCCAAAACCATTCTATTTATGCCACAAGTGTATTGAAAACAGTACAGAAAAAAACTCTTATTCCATATTTTACATTTCCATATACAAGTCTACTAATTTACATAAGCGCTACAAATAGTTAAAAGTGTTTCTTGATAGCATTTCCACAACTCTCTCGATTGTTGTTGGTCACTTCAAAATTGCCCAGTAGTCGCTTATACCAATTTCGATAGAATTCCAGCTTACTCTGTTTCTCGCTTAGTACCTAAAACATTTGTGTTTGATAATGCAAGGATTAGTCCTTAAATAAAAGACTAAGTGAGAAGTTAACATGTGATAGAAAAATGGGTACATGTATCTGTATAAATATTAAAAAGAAGCTACGATATATATGCTGTAAATTTTCTTCTCATGGATAAGGGTTTTCTGCATTTCATTCCTCATTATTGATCAACTTAGTGCGTACAACTTGCTTAAGGCCGATAAGGCCCAACTAAGTTGATTTGCATATTTATCCAGTGCGCACAACTCGCTTAAGGTCGATTGAAGACCCAACTGGATTACTATCATTCTACAGATACCCTTAACATGCATTTCGTAAACATCCCATCAACATTTCTGGCAAAAGAATTATATAAGAAAAAGATATTAAAATTCATATTATAAAGAAAGAAACCCTCACATTCATTTTCTCCTGATATTTATCCTTCCTTGGCGACGCCATTCTTGTGTATACCTGTAATAGCAATTGTATATAGTTCATTTGTATGAATGAAATGAAGTTTAAGGTTGTCTTACACTAAACGACATTTATATTATTAACCTTAACTCTCGACTCAGTCATGTATGTCATGTTAAAAACCACCTCAACCATTAACATATCTTCCCAGACATTAACATCCAATCATCTAGTAATTGAATAAAAAAACTTCCAATTCTAAAGGTTTATTTCAGCATTTCTAAAGGTTACTTTTAGCAAAGCCATATTCCCAAAAATCCTCATACCTTTGTATTCGTGCATGTCCCCATCGGTAAGAACCCTAAATATACAATTCAATATTTAACCATGTATAACTCTCTTTAATCTGAACCATGCTTTAGCAACATATAAGTTCTTCATGTTGACATACAAATGAAAATCATCCGTTTTTATTGAAAATAACCTCCAAAGAATATTATTAATTCATGATCTACCACATCCATGATATTAAGAGTCCAAAATGAGTTTTCCAAATTAACAAATCTCAAGATCACTATCCACCATAAGGGAATCAAGAAAATAAGGAGAAGTATACTTACAAAAATTCGCGAAGAGGTGAACAACTTAAATTTCACGGATCACTGTAGAGGTTGAATAGGGTAACGTCTCCCCTAAAACGGAAGTTAACCCAGTTTCAGATTCGCCGGCGTTCTCCCTCGTAGGCTGCAGTCGGCGGTTCCGTCCCGTATCAGAATCGGAGGAGGAGGACGAAAGACTTGCGATGGAAGGCGGGCTGCTCTCGCCCTAGACACGATGCGGAAGGAGAAGAAATAACCTATCGACATTATCACTTCTATCGGGATTTAATTCTCCACCGCCTAAACCTTCCGGTCCAATCCCCTCTTACCACACCGGTTCTCTATTAATATCATTTCTTTAAAACCACCGCTGATAATTAAAGGGGGGGGGGGTGGTGGTGGTTCAAACTCTCATTGATTTTATACCATTCGTTTTTAACAACCAAATTTCATACAGATTTCGTTGCGGCGATCATTGTAAATTTATTTCGTCTGGATATTATATTTAGCGCATTTTGCGACGGCCTTTTGGGCGTCACAGGTAATACGCCGACAGTGCTGGTCGCTCCTGCTTCTTCACTGGCTCCTTCCTGCTCACCTAGACGACGTGACGTCCTCCGATGGAGTCTCTTGATGGGGCGACATCACCGTAACCTCCGCGCGTCGAGCTAGCAGCGAGCGCACAGTATCCTCTAGACGCTGCGAGAGATCACCGAACTCAACACTAAACAAGTCAGGAATGGGAAGACAACAAATTCAGATTCACGGCTCGGGTCACATACTAGCTTGGACACTGCGAGTTACCCGCCACCACTTCCTTCTCGCCTCCATCCACCATACCGCCTCCTTGCTGGACTTTCCTCCTCTAACTGCGATCAATACTCACCACACCAAAGTATTGATGTTGGGAAAATCCCTACTTCAAAATTCGGATCTAAGTGCAACCCAAGGTTACTTGTCCCGTGATTTGGCCGATTGATTCTGAAAGTTAGAACAAAGAGGAGAGAGAAAGAACTAAAGGATCTCAGATGCTGCAGTTGAGAGGTCCCACCATGCACCCAGAAGTTTGGAAAACTTCCTCTCCACAACTAAAATGGCTGAGCAAGGCACGAGGAAGGCAATACTTGGAGAGTTGTGATCTCTGAATGGGAGGAGGGTCAAGATTTCAAGGTGCCATTTCTGGTACCCCTGAGGTCCTATTTATAGATAAATCCTGGGGGGGGGGGGTATCTAAGCGTGAATTCCCAGCCCATACGAGGTTGCCTCTATGGACTTGTTGATCTCGCGACCTGCGACCATTTTGTGGCGACTATCGAAGAACCTTGCAAGCGCCTGGTTGAGACCCCGCTGGAGGCCGCCGGCCAGACGAGCATTCTTGATGCTCGCCAAAACTCCTTTTTGCTACTGACTCGGGCGAGCATATGCTTGATGATTGCCCCTTATTCTGACTGATTGCTCGCCTAGGCGAGCAAGATGCTTGCCCCTAATAGGAAATGCTTCTTTTGGCAGGTTGCTGACTTTGACCTGCCCTGATAAGTGTTTGACTTTGACTCTTGCCTACGTGGCGCGACTGGGTCCCACCTGGACGAATGTGGATTGTACAGACATGATGCAAATATGCAATAATAACTAAAACATTTATGGAGTATGGACAAAGGAGGTGGCAAAGTTTGTAAAAGATGTCTGTCACCTAAAATGCAGTTCCACGGTTGGGAAAGTGCTTTGTTGATTGTGGAGGGGAATATATATTGTTTTGATGAGCTGGAAGTTTTATTAGACAAAGCATATGATTAAAACAATCAGGAGAAGATTTTACATTTTTTGTATATTATATATGAATAAGACTCCAATTGGTCAAAAGGAACGTATGTGCGCCCACTAATAACCTTTCTAGTTATTGAAGCAGGCTGTCAGTGGGGTCCACTTAATGAACTTCTGCTCATAATGCCATAGAAATATTTAGCTAAGTATTCCGTATTCATTTATTGATATTTTTTTAAAAATATTTTTTTCAAGGGACTTACAAATGAAGTCCAAATACTAGATTGACACATACATACTTGTATTAAAAATATACTATGACCAGACAGCTCACTATGCGCTAAGTGCTAGGAGGGAAAATCAATATTGTAGGTTGCACACACTGTTAGTGTAAATTTGAATATATAACGGGTTCGTAGGCTTAACGAGTTTGATTCGGATACCGGGATATTCGATACCCGCTTTAACCCTATGGTTTACCCATATAACCCCCAACTAGAGGCAATGAGCAGGTAGTTCCACTTTGACGACCACCAGAGATGTTTCGAGTGACATAACATTCTCAAAGTTGAAAGCCCTAGCCGCTCAAATTTTTTTTCCCGTGATTTCTCTCCCGTGAAATCTTTGGTCACGCCACCTGCAGAAAAACCCTTTGGATCGAGAGAAGGAATATCATCCCGCCGCCGCCTACAGGAAATCTCCCGTGAGAAATTAATCGAGTCGGTCGATTAGGAAAATCCCGCGGCCGCTGCAGCCTGTGATCGGGAAGGAGTAGGAACTCGCCGAACTCCGGGTATTGTGCCATCGCCGCCGCTCAATCGTGCAAAAAAGAAACCCCGTCGTTCTCTTTCTTCCTCCGGTGCGCCACTCTCACGTTTTCCGGCCGGCATCGATCATGAAATAAAAAAGTCCCGTCACCCTTTTTTCCTCTTGATCCCGCCGCTCCCATTTTCTGGGAATTCCGCCGCCGCTGTTGTCATGAAGCGGATCCGCCGCCGCTGCTATGAAGTAGATCTGCCGCTGTTTGTTAGCTCCCAAATCTCTCTCTGCTTGTGCCACTAGTGAGTTAGGTTGCCGGAAAGGAGATTCCTACCTGTCCGTCTCGCCGGGTTGGTGGATCTGTGTGGTGTTGCCGTAAACCAATCTCTTGTCTCTACCTTGGATTTCTTATCACACCTCAAGGATTAACCTTGGTTTTTCTCATTTTTCCAGCAAGGAGGGAAGGTTGTATCTCCCGTTTCACGATCTGCAACTTCTCTTTTTCGTCCACATTGGGAGGCTGAGCAACCCAGTTTTGCCTGACTTGGTTTGAGGAGTCAACAGTCATTCAGATTAGACAACTCTAGGAGGAAAATAATAAGAAGTTAAAGCCTTGGTGGATCGACTTCTCTCTTCTGGTGAAGATCATGACAGAGGAAAACAATGATGAAGGTGAACAATTTCTTGTCTGCTGTTCCAATGATTAAATTAGAAAAATTTTCGGCGACAGAGTTCAACAACTGGAAGCTGAATACCCAGTTCGGGATGAAGTACCTGAACATGTTCTACACCGTTCAGTCTGATCATGCTGATGTTACCAGGACTGACGTTGAAGCACAGTGGATCACTGATGAGGATTTTTGCAGAGACTACCTGCTGACTGTTTGTCATCCAGACTGACAAAGAATTACATCAAGATGAAGATTGCTAAGGAGATCTGAGATGCATTGCAGGAGCACTTCAAGCAGGAGGGCCTGTCCAAAGCTCACTTGGTGGACAAGTTCCATTATTTCATGTTCGACGAGAAGAAAGAGATTCTCTCTCAGATATCAAAATTTAACATATAATAGATTCTTTGCATAGTGAAAACATTTCTCTCCCAGATAGCTTTGTTGTTGACATAATTATTTACAAATTGTCTACCTCTTGATATAATTTTAAAATAGAAATGTACCGTAAAAAGATGCATGTTGGTCTGAATGATATCAAACGTTTTATACGCATCGAGGACGAAAATAGGACTAAACATTCGTTGGAAGCTGTCCGCAAATAAAAAGCTACTGCTAATATGATTTCTAACTCTAAACGCATGTCTAATCCTAAAAAGACCAAATCTTCTCAGGGTAGTCCCCAAGTTGTAAACCCTAATAAAAGGATCAAAAAATTTAAGGGTAAATGTTTTAACTGTAATAAGTGAGGATACAATGCATCTGATTGCAAGCTTCTTAAGAGGGAAAAGTCGAAAGGATTACAAGAAGACAACCGGGCCAATATGGTTAGTCATGTTAAGTCATCCAATTTTGTCTCTATGGTTGGAAACGCGAAGGCCAGCACTGAGTGGTACTTAGATTCGGGGGCAACTTGTCATGTATGCAACAACACTAATCTGTTGACTGGGCTCATCGCTGCAAATGAATCTGTGGCTGTTGCGAATGGTGATGTAACTGACATGCTGAAGGCGGGGAATACTATCTTGCTGCTCTACTCAGGTAAAACTTTAACTTTGAAAAATGTTAAATTTATTCCTTCAATAGCTGCTAATTTAGTGTCTATTAGTTTACTTTGTGATAATGATATGTCTTTTAATTTTTATAGCGGTAGAGTAATACTGTCAGTTAACTCACACTATTTTGGTTATGCATAAGTCTAAAATAGAATGTAACGACTAAGTCTAGCAAACAAAATAGTTCAACAAGTTCAATCAAACTTAGTTAGCCCTAAGATTATACATGAGAGACTAGAACACGCGAATTATAGGAAAATGCTTAAAATTGTTAGAACTCACAAGATCACATTAGACACTACAAAAAATTGAAAAATGTGAAATTTGTGTTCATACTAAGATCACTAGAAAACCTTTTAATGTGGTTATTAGGAGCACAACACCCCTATAACTAATATATTCCAACATCTGTGACTATAAAAGTTTTGTCATTAGAAGAGACAATAAGTATATGATCACCTTTGTAGATGTCTGTTCTAGATTCTGTCACATTTACCTTCTTAAAACTAAAAATAAAGCGTTTGAAAAATTCCATTTTTTCAAAACCAGGGTAGAAAATCAATTAGACATGAAGATTAAAAGATTTAGAACTGATAGAGGAAAAAATATATATCTAGTGAGTTCACATATTTCTTTGTCAATCAAGTAATCATAACAGAAACTACTGCTTCTTACTCACCCCAATCAAATATTATAACCGAGAGGAAAAATAGAACATTAACATAAATGTTGAATTTTATGCTTTTGACTGCTGGTATGTCTACTGGTTATTAGAGAGAAGCAGTATTAACTGCAAATCACATACTAAATAAAATTTCTCATGCTAAGTTAAAGGTTACATTCTCGAGCTTTGCTTTAAAAGACTCCCAAACATAACTAGACTTAAGATCTGAGGCTGTATAATTTATGTCAGAGTTCCTGACCCTAGAAGGTCTAAGATTGGACCTAAGACAAATACATGTGTCTATCTAGGTTGTGCTGAAGATAGTGCTGCAAATAGATTCTTAGATATTTTAATTATATAATTATAAAATTTAGAAATGTTGTGTTCTTTGAAGATAAATTTTTAAAGATAAGAACCTGTCACTCCCAGGTATGCAAGTAACTATTACTGAGTAAGATACCGAATCAGTACCGAGCACCTTCTATTCAGTTCTTGTAGATAACTTTGGCCTAGAGTCTAAGAGGACTTCTATAAGAGAGAGAACTCTCAGAACATTCAGTAGTGATTTTGTCACTTATCACATTGAGGTTGATCCATCCACCTATAAGGAAGTGATGAGATCAAATGATTCACTTTTCTGAAAAGAAGCAATTGATGAAAAGATGAACTCTCTACTTCAGAACAACACCTGAGCGTTAGTTGATAGCTAAAATGAGTTAAAACTGTAGGGTGTAAGTGAGTTTTGAAAAAGAAATTAAATCCTGATGGTAGCGTAACTAAGTATAAAACACGGCTGGTGACTAAAGGTTTCACAAAAGCTTTTGGAGTAGATTATTTCGATGTATGTTCACCAATGTGTCACCTAACAACCATTAAAATTCTCCTTGACATTGCATCTATTGAGAACTTTATTTTTCATCAAATAGATGTTAAGATTATGTTTTTGAACGAAGATCTGATCGAAGAGATCTACATGAATCAACCTGAAGGTTTCATTGTAGAAAGTTAAAAAAATAAGGTCTATAAGTTAATTAAATCACTATACGGACTAAAACAATCACCCAAATTATGACATTAGAAATTTGATTATAGTGTAATGACCATGAGATTCATGTCGAGTCTCTCTGATAAATGTCTTTACATATATCATAAATCAAATAAAGTCGCTATAATATGCTTGTATGTAGATGATATGCTAATTCTAGGATCTGATCAATGTAAAGTGGATGACGTAAAGTCAGATCTAATAAAAAAATTTAACATTAAAAAACTAGGGGTAACTGAAACTATATTAGACATGTAAGCGAGTTTTGAGAAAGATGATATTTTCCCAAGTCAAAGCCACTACATAAAATTCATGTTGGATACGTGAAAATACAGTGAAAGCAGAGCAGTAGTGACACCATATGATTACAATAACCGTTTAAAGTCTAATGAATGAGCTATAATTACACAGTTAGATTATTCTAAACTGATTGATAGTCTCATATATGTTATGGTCTGCACCAGACCTGATGTAGCCTTCACAGTAGACATATTAAGAAGATTCACCGGTAACTCTGGACAAGACCATTGAAATGCCCTCGATAGGCTGATGAAATACTTAAAACACACCCGAAAGTATGTTTTATGTTATAATGATCATCCTCCTGTTCTTGAAGGGTATTCTGATGCATCATGATGCTCATAAATAAACGACAACAAGTCAACTAGTGAGGTTATTTTCACACTAGGAGCATCAGCTGTCGCTCTCAGGCGCGCCTGAGGCGCCAGGCGCAGCCCGTCGCGCCTCAGCACGACTGAGAGCGATGTGCCCCAGGCACGCGTCTTACAGGCTCCCAAACACCTTGAAAGGCGTGCCTGAGACTTTAAAGTTTTTTTTAAAAAAATTGATATGGACAAAAATATGATCTTAGACGCACCCGTGGTACCCCTAGGCGCACTTGGGCGCCCAATTCGCTCAAATTCAGCGAATTGGGCGCCCAATTCGCTCAATTTCCTTTTTCCCCCATTTTTGCGCCTTTGATAACTTAGGCAGCTGTAGTCTGGAAGTCCAAGAGGCAATCATGGATTGCTCTCTCTTCTATGGAATCCAAACTCTACGCTCTAGCTTCATCAGGAGAAGAAGCAGATTAGATAAGAGATTTTGATTATGGACATTCCACTAACAAGCTTGAAACTGAGTTCTGTTGTAGTTTACTGCGACAATCAGACTACAAATGATTGCTACGAATATTTTGTTCAATGACAAAAGAAAACAACTATGGATGAAGCAACCTGGTTGACCTCCCTCATAAGTTTAAGAATTATGACCCTGATTGATGTGAGATCAAAGGATAATGTTTCAGACGTTTTAACAAAAGGTTTAAATGGAGATTTTTCAATCAAAACATCAGGGGAGATGAGATTGAAATTTATAGAAATATGAAAATTTTCTCCTATATTTATGTTTTGATGGTAAGAACCTATAACTGCAAACATTCAAACATCTAATAACAGACTAAAAACCCAATATAATCTCTTGATTAAAACCCAAGATGGTTAGATGCTAGTCATTCCACTTTTGATGACTTAACATCATTCTCATTGCAAGTTGATTCAAGGGTTATTCAACCGAGAATAAAAAGTCGTTGTAAAAGTTAATCTAATATTAATTATCATAACACATTATTCTACACCTGATAATGTTGCAAATGATATCGTGCCAAATCATTCCACATTTGATGATGAGGTATATTGTGATCATTAATGAGTAAGATACTAATGTTTGATTTATTAAAATCATCACTTGACTGATCCTAGTTAGACTGGATGGAGATGCTGACAGTATTACTTCACTACTGCTATAAGTACTAAGCTCATTTAGGTAGAACTAACTTACTTTATATGTCACTGCGTATGCTTTATAAATTCATAGAGTCTAAACTCAGGAAATTCTTTGCAGACACTGGTGAAAATGAAAGAGAGAAAGTAGATTTTGGCCTGGATGATGATGATCTACTCTTTGAGTAGGATTGTTACTTGTTGATTCATGTTATCTGTTTTTTCAGACTTTTACTCTTGTATTGCATTTTATGTTTGATGTTTGTTTTATTATGCAAAACTCCTCTATATGCTTTTAGTTGTGTTATCTTTTCTGGATAACGAGTAAAGTCTGAATATTATTTACTTTTCTGTATTCTGAAATGTAAACGTTATATATTACAAATATAGGAGGAGACTGTTAGTGTATATTTGAATTTATAACGGGTTCGGAGGCTTAACGAGTTTGGTTCGGATACCGGGATATTTGATACCTGCTTTAACCCTAGGGTCTGCCTATATTACCCCAACTAGGGGAAACAGGGAGGTAGTTCCATTTTGTCCACCACCTGGGATGCTTCGTGCGACATAACACACACATGACTACAATGCTCATACAACTGTCTTATTAAATAGTATAGATAAGCAAGATTTCATGATTTTTATCTGGCAGGTAATCACCCTACATGCACTCAAGAGAATATGGTTGTACCCACTGCAGGAGCCTTTACCCAAAGGAAGGAAAATAAATTTTTTTTAAATGAGGGTTATTATGAGGAATTATGTGTTTTACAATTTAGGGTCTGTTTGGGACAGCTCTGGCGGATTGAAAAGCTGCTGTCCGGATAGAGCTGTTTTAAAATAGATCTCTGGGGAGCAGTTTTGAAAAGCTGCAGACTGTTTGGGTGTTCTGTGCAGAAGTGCGCTCTGAATCGCCAAAGGAAGGACGTCGGGGGCTCGGAATTGCCGGAGGAAAGCCGTCTGGGGATCGAAATCGCCGGAGGAAGGCCGTCCGGCCTCTGAGCATGTTCCAACTGAAGAAACCATTAGATTTCCAAAACATGTGAGAGAGAAAGCTATTTTGCGGGAGCAGAAGCTGGGGAGGAAGAGATTTCTGAAAAGCTGCAAAACAGCTCCAGATTTTTGAAAAGCTCTTCACAGGGAGCTGTCCCAAACAGACTGAAAGCAGCTCTGGCGGCTGGAATAGAGATTTTCCAGCCGCCAGAGCTGCCCCAAACAGACCCTTAAGCTCCCCAAACAGTTTATGAATTTTTGGAATTCCGCCTCACTTGACCTGAAAATGTTAACAATGTACTACATATTTATTGCTCAATTTAGTTTTTAAAGTTTTTCAGTTTTGTGGCTAGTGCTGTTAGTTTATGGGTGCCTCCATAACTTTTTTGGTATTTTGGTTACTCTCAGAAATCAGAATGGAAACTACACCAACTGGAGTGTCCGGCTCTTTCCTCATTAAGAGAAGATAGGAAAAAGATGTTAACCCCCACGTTAAGATTAATGATCAGACTCGTGCTTAGAAGGAAACTGCAAGATACTGGGGTAAAGAACATAACCTTTGTCTTTATTGTTGATAATGACATGCGGCAGTCTTTCATTTTCTTTTCGTATTTATAAGACTACAAGCAGTTGTGCACGGGGGACCCCGTGAGGGGGCGGCGACGTTTGGTCGGGGGCGGCGTCGTTGGTCGGGGGCGGCGGCGTTGGTCGTGGGCGGCGGCGTTGGTCGTTGGCGGCGGCGTTGGTCGTGGGCGGCAACGTTGGTCGTGGGCGGCGGTGTTCGGCGGGGGCGGCGACGTTCGGCGGGGGCGGCGGCGTTCGGCGGGGGCGGCGACGTTCGGCGGGGGCTAAATCCTTAAAGTTATAATGAAGAATTAATCCTAATGATGAAGAGGACGAAGGAAGAGAAAGGAAGATGATACCATAAAAATTGAATGACTAATTTGATAAAACAATAAGTGCAATTAACAATAACACATAAAAATATTTGATGGACAAACAACCAACTAAATGATTACCTAATCATTAGGATTCAGAACAACAACACTCAAGCCTTTATCATTAGGATTAATTCTAAAAAATTTCTTTTTCCCTGGGAGCATGTATCACTGAAATAATAAGACGGACAACATTGATTTCACAGTGCCTTCTTCTAATAGAAATAACAATGCAACATTGGCCACTCTGCCATCATTGAATTCAAATACAGAAGACATTATGAACAATAATAGTTAGGATAGCGAGAAGAGAACATAACGGATAACTGATAAGAGGGAGCTTTCCGATCATTTTGGCAAATGATGCGGAGCTTCGGCTTGTATGGATTATGGTGGCGACAATGGGTGATGGCGGCGACAATATCGAATTCGAACTTGGTCCAATGCTGGACAAATAATCTAATATAGAAATCTACAGCTTTGTAGTTGGGGTCAAACTGTTGTATATAACAGGTGTAGATATAAAAAAAATTCACAGAGCTCATTCACACTGAAATTTGTTGATTTGTTGTTAAAATTGCATAGAGATTCGAAGAGAGGAAAGGAGAAAATTGACTTGAAGGTAAATTCACTGGCAAGATCATTCGTGCCCAGCAGTTTCATAAATAGAGAAAACAGCATATGAAAATTAAAAGAGAATATAAATAATTTAATTTAGCTGAGAGTGATTTATGTTGTAATTTCTCCAAGGAAGCACACAATCCAAATAGCTCATAATTACGTGAACAAACAACAATTTCAATTTCAATTAATATAAACTTGTATACAACAACATCTTTGTCAGCAAATAAGTAATAAATCACAGACACTTCATGGAGATTGGAATTTAAAGGGAAAGACAGTTGTTGAGATTATAACAGAGTAGAGTTAACTTGCAGAGGAACAAATTCAAATTTTCATTGGTTGTTTTTGAGAGATTGTGTAGAAATGGAGCAAAGGTGTAGGTTGAGGAAGATACCTGCAGGAAAAAGGATGGAGGTCCACGGTGGCTGTCGATCCTGAGTTTAGGAGGATGCAAGTGCAGAAATCGGAGGAGCTGAGTAGATCTTGGTGCTAACCATTTTTTACGGTTTGAATTTGAGAGATACCTGCAGAGAACAACGGAGAACACGATGGTTGTCGCCTGTCGGCAGAGAACACGATGTAGTGAACACGATGCAGAGAAGACGATGGTGGCCGGCTCGATCCTGGATTTAGGCTCTATTTGTTTGGGCGTTTTGATACTCCGTTTTGGGCAAACGCCGCCGGAAGGAGGGTAAACAAATGAACCTCCGGCGGCGTTTTCTCTGTTTCCACCCGCCCGCCTTGAGAAACGCCCCAAAAAGCTCCGTTTGGAGCTGCCACCTCCCCCCTCCGGTTCGAACACTCCGTTTCCACCCGCCGGATCGATCCGCCACCGCCGAACCAAATGAAGCCTTAGTCGGTCTAGAAGCAAAATGATTCCTGCAGAGAACGTAGGAGTTGAGCAGATCTTGGTGGCTAACGTTTTCTTAGGGTTTGAGTTTGAGAGATACTTGTGGAGAATGGAGCAGAGAGCAGGATGGTGGTCGACAGAGAACGCGATGCAGTGAAGAGGATGCAAAGAAAATGATGGTGGTCTACTGGATCCTGGGTTTAGGAGGCCTGTAAGCAAACAATGAAGCATAGGTGTAAGGGCACTTGAAGTTTGCGACGACGGAGGAGGAGCTCTGGAGGAGGAGGGCTTCTTTGTTGAGGAATTGCAACAAGAGCGAGTTACCGGCTTTGTGGAGGAGACTTGCATGACTGCTCTCTCGAGGAGGTATACCGACTGCTCTCTCTGGACGGGAGGAGCTGCTTTCGGTGTGTGGCAGGAGGAGACGTGGGAGGAGGCTAGCGTGCAAGCGGAGGAGATTGCTGTGCGTGGAGGAGAAAACAGCTTGGGGCTTGACAAATAGATGAAAGAAGTGGGATCGCGGGTCAAAAGGCTGGCGAGAGGAGCTGGCGGGAGGAGCTGGCTTTTGCTTTCGGCGGGCAACAGTGAGGAGGTGTGATTGTTGATTGGAAATTATAGTATGCTTGTAGAGAGGGTTTTGGGGAGATGTGCTATGATTGGAAATAAGGGAGGTAGAAGTTTAAAAGAAATATGATTATTTGCAGGCAGAAAAAATGACTGAAAAACCATTATTGTTGATGAAAGTAGGAATTTTTTAGGGGTATTTTGGGTAACAAAATGTTACACCAAAGCCCCTTTGATCCTTGCTTATATAATAAGATTATATTCTGCTGTTATATAGTTATTGGGTCAGTTTCCTTTCTATACTTTCATTAAGATTCTAGGACAATGTTGTAAAACGTGGGATCGACACGAAACAGTAAGATCTTACTTAGTATACAAAATTAAATAAATCTAATTTATATATAAATATATGTAGTAGATCAATAATCATAAAACAATATATATAAAAGAAAAGTTCTACTGCATAGTAAATAATAATAGTAGTATAGTACATTTAACTCATTCAAAAAAATTCATCTAAGATAAAGTCTAAATTGCCTAATGAAGCATCTTCGTCGCCTTCATCTATCCCAAGATCCTGTTCTCCTCCTTCTATGTGAGGAGCTAACTCTTCAACATC
Source organism: Platanthera zijinensis (assembly GCA_039513925.1). Taxonomy (NCBI): domain Eukaryota; kingdom Viridiplantae; phylum Streptophyta; class Magnoliopsida; order Asparagales; family Orchidaceae; genus Platanthera; species Platanthera zijinensis. The sequence continues at coordinate 25,083,857 of CM077080.1, read as the reverse complement.
CGGAGGCTCTATCTCAAGATCTTCTTCATCATCTTCATCGGCAACAATCCACTCATTATTGGATGGAATATCATCAAATTTTTTTTTGAGTCCTCTTCAACTTGCTATTGGTCAAACGAGAATTCGTCGTCACACAAACATCATCATTCATTGTCTTTTGCTTCAAACGATTTCTTCCTTTTTTCTATACCTAGAAAAAATTTTAATTAGTATACAATAATTTTGGTGATTAAAAATATTTAATAAATGGTAATCATACCCTTTCAAATGCACTCCAGTTTCGCTCACATCCAGAAGAACTACTTGTCAAGCTCAATACACGTTTTGCAAAATTTTGTAGCTCCGGATGTTCTTCTCCATAAGAATCCCACCATGCTGTCAGAGTTTTGATATTAATACCAGTTTTGGCTACTATAGAGCCAAAGAATTTTTTCCGATTCTTAAAATCCTCAAATTGGCCATCAATCTTTGAAATTTCATCAATATCTCCCCCGGTCATTCTTTCTAAACAGTCATATAGTCCTCGCTTCACCTCATAATCTGCTTTAAATGACAGACTATAGTAAAATTGAGGGTTTAGATAATAGCCTGCAACATGTAATGGTCTGCGCAATTGTTTGTCCCATCGAGCATCAATCACATCCCAAACTGGTTGATAACTAATCATCACAAATAATATAATTAGTATATAAGGAAAAAAATATCATATCTATAAGACTATAATACTTAAAAAAAGAAACTAATTGACTTACAATTTTTGCACACCATTAAAGGCATGGGTAATGTGTTCTTTTGCTCGATCCATTTCCTCATATATATATCTCATAGCAGGTTTCTCATCAGAATCAACCAAATGAAGCACCTTCATTAAGGGATAAACACCCTTCAAGCAAATGACAATATTCTTCCAAAAATCTTTATCCATCACCACCTCCTCAATTAGCTTTCCTTCACTTGAACATGCAGATCGGCTAGCTTTCCATTCATTTGAATTGAACATTCTTATCAAAGCAAGTTTGTTCTCATTGAGGCAACCCAAAGTTAAGTATGAAGTGGGGAAACGTGTCATTGCCGGTCTCACCAAATCCCTGTCTTTAGTGAAGGTTTTCAATAAAGATATGAGGGATGTTCTGGAATAAATATATGTCGTGATTCTCTTTGCTTTAGGAATTGTATCATAATGCACTTGTATCTTCTTCTCAAAATCCTCTAACATCAAATCAATACAATGAGCAGCACATGGAGTCCAATATAATCTTTTCCTCTTTAACATTAACATTTCTCCAGCGGCTTTGTAATTTGCAGCTGTTAGAAAAACCCATGTAAAGGGCCCATTATTAGACCCATTTTATTGTATTTCCTTCTTCTCTTCTTAGTCCCACATCTTGTATATGATTTCTTCTCTCATTCTCCCTCCTATATATTTGTATTCTCTCATTGTATTTATATACAAAAGCAATACATACAAGATTTGAACTCTTTCAACATGGTATCAGAGGGATGTTTCCGACCTGTTTTTTAAAACCGCCCAGTTCCTTTGTTAACCGGGCGACCTGTCGTTCTACCTAACCGCTCGGGTTGTTTGCGGTCTCTCGTTTCTATCCGCTTCCACCCTCTCTCCCATGGATCCACCTCCTCATTCTCTTCTACGCTCTTTTATATCCGTTTTTCTCCCTGGCCCGTGGACCCCACTCCCGTGCGGATAGGCTCTCTCTTCCCGTGGCTAGCATTACCCGCCGCAACCTGGTTTCTGTCTGCTGCGGCCTCTTCCCGGTGCTCTCGCCTCGCCTTCTTCTCTTGTTGCGCGTGCTCCTTCCTTGCCGCGCGGTCTCTTTGTCGCACGAGTCCTACTCGCCCGGTCTACCCTCCTACCCGCTTCCCTCTTACTGCTCGATTTCTCCAACTCGCGGCTTCTTCGTCCCGCTCGAGTTTCGCTTACTCGCGGTTTCTTCTTCTTGCCGCTCGAGTCCTCTTACTCGCGGCTTCTTCTTCTTACCGCGCGAGCTCTCCTCCTCGCAGCTTCTTTTTCCTTCCCGCTCGAGTTCGCTTACTCGCGAATTCTTCTTGCCGCTCGAGTCCTCTTACTCGCGGCAAGTCTCTCTCTTGACTGCTGGTGTGCTCACTGAGACCGTGCAGTCTGTCTTTTTCTTCTGCCTTTTTGTCGCGGTCTCTCTCTCTCTTGGCGTTTCTCTTCCTTGTGGCCTCCCTCTCCTTGGTCGCTGCTTTTGTCGCTGTGACTGCCCGCTGTGTATTCTGGTCCGACGTGGCCTTGTCGTGCTAGAGTTCCCGACCTGCCTGTTGTGCGGTCTCTCGTCTCTTCTCGCAGTGGTCTCCCTACAACTCATAGCGGTCTCTTCCCTAGTCTCTGCGACTTGCCTCCTGCTACCCGTAGCGGGATCTTCCCTAGTCGGCAGTCGCTGCGACTTGCCTCCTTCTCCTCGCAGCGGTCTCATCCCTAGCCGCTGCGACTTTCCTCCTGCTTCTATGGGTTCTTCCGTTGACTCCACCGGCTAGGAGGCTACTCCGCCTGCAGGCTGCCCGGCTTATCCGGCTGACATCCGCGATGAGCTGCGGATCACCACCATTTCCCTCTCTGAGAAGAAGAATTTTATCCCTTGGGTACATTCTGTTCGACGGATTCTTCAGGCCAAGGGCCTTTTGCCTCACCTCACTCAGGCTCCTCCTTCTCCTCCTACCGACGAATGGCTCAGAAATGATGGCCGTGTTCATACATGACTCGTCAATTCCCTAGATGACAAACCTTATCAGATGACCATGTATCACGAAACGACCAAGGCTATGTGGGATGATCTGCATTCCTTGTACTCGGGTAAAGACAGCCTCCAGCATCTCTATGACATCCTCACTGATCTTATGGCTCTCGACACTGGGGGGGGGGGGCTTCAGACATGACCTCTTTTATCGCTCGCGCCAAGACTCTTGCTGAGGCCTGGATCCAGCATCAACCGTCTACCAATGATCACGCTACTCAGCGAGCTCAGAAGGAGGCCGTCTGCATTGCCATAATGATGACTCGTGTTCCGCCTCACCTTCAGAGTATTTGAACTTATGTTCTGGCTTCCTCCACCATACCGTCCTTATCTGATGTGTGCTCCATGCTCCTCCGTGTTTCACCTCCTCCGGATACTTCTGCGCCTTCCCCCTCGGCCCTTCTTCAGCAGACCCCTCCCCCCTTACTTCCCCCACCTACCTCCGTTCGTGGTGGACGTTCGGGATCTAGGGGTCGGGGGCGCGATGGTCGGGGTCGGCCGAAGTGTTCCTACTGCGGAAAGGACGGCCACCTTGAGGCGACCTTCTACAGGAAGAATGGTTATCCTCCTCGTCCGACGGCCTCTGTTGCTGCTAACACATCCTCTGCCGCCCCTCCTGACCTTGAGGCCGTTCGTCTCCAGCTCCAGCAACTCCAAGGGCTGCTCAACCCGCCCTCTGCCTCCATTGCCTCCGTCTCCAACACATGCACTGCTTGTTTATCCACCAGTCCGCGCTGGATCGTGGACTCGGGTGCCACTCATCACATTACCTCGCTACGATCGTGGACTCGGGTGCCACTCATCATATTACCTCGCTACGACCACCCCAGTACTCGGATTCTCCTCATCCAAAGTGTATCACCGTGATAAATGGGGAGACGGTTCCAGTCTCCGGCTTGACTGACCTTTCTCTCAACCCATCGATCTCCCTTCGCTCGGCTCTTCATGTTCCGAGCTCCCCTTTCAATTTACTTTCTGTTGGTCGCCTTACTAATGATTTAGATTGCTCTGTCATATTCACATCCTCTTCATTTTTCATTCAGGATCGGCGGACGCGGACTACCATTGGTAAAGACACACTGCGGAACGGGCTCTACCTTCTCGATGACTATCCCACCATCCTATCCTCTTTCTCCTCCAGTGAATGACATCGACGTCTTGGGCATGCCCCTCTCCCGGTCCTCCAGCAGACTCTTCCTAATGTCTCTCTTCATCTTTTTTAGTGCGAGTCCTGTATCTTCGGCAAGCAACCGCACTCTTCTTTTCCTGCACATTGTACCCGGAGCACTGCTCCTTTTGACTTAGCACATTCAGATGTTTGGAGTCCTTTTAAAATTACTAGTATTTTTAGTTATCGCTACTTTATCACGTTTATTGATGATTACTCTCGCATGACGTGACTTTACTTCGTGATTGCACCGAGCTTCCTCGTGTTTTTCGGGTCTGTCCTTGAAACCCGTACACAATTCCACACCACCCTCAAAACATTGTGCACCAATAATGCTCGCGAATACACTAGCCACGGCTTTGCGGCTTTGTGCTCTGAATTCGGGATTATTCATCAAACATCATGTGCTTACACACCCCAGCAAAACGGCGTTGCCGAACGGAAGAACCGACACTTGCTTGATGTTGCCCGCTCCCTCCTGCTCCAAATGCATGTTCCCAAACTTTACTGGAACTTTGCGGTCTCCACTGCGTGCTTCCTTATCAACCGCCTCCCTTCCTCCGTCCTCCACTATGCTACTCCGTTCAGCCTACTGTTTCCCTCTACTCCGGCCTTCCCTCTCCTGCCTTGCATTTTTGGCTGCACCTGCTACGTCCACCAACTGGGTCCGTCCTCGGATAAGTTGGATCCCCGGGCGGCTAAACATATCTTCGCCGGCTATTCGCGTACGCAGAAAGGCTATGCGTGTTATTCTCCCGCTAACCGCAAGGTCTCCGTTTCTGCTGATGTTACCTTCCTGGAGGATCAGTTGTTCTTCTCTGCTCCTTTACCCACTCCTCTCACACCGACCCCTCTCCCGCCATTCATCTCACGACCTTTTATCCCTATTACACCTCTGCCATCGGTCCCACCTGCTCCGGCTCCTGCTCCCTCCAGGCCGTCTGTTATCCGTGTCTACACTCGTCTCCCTTCAGATTTCGTTGCCCCTCTGCAGTCGGCCTCGACCTCGGCTACTCCACGTCCTGCTGATCATGTACCTGCCTCCACTGCTCATCCTCTGGCGAGCTGTGTCTCCTTGCATCGTCTTTCTCCCCACCTTCACACATTTGCTACTTCTCTTTCCTCGATTTCAGTTCCTAACTCTGTGCAGGAGGCACTCCAACATCCTGGCTTGCGGGCCGCTATGGAGGAGGAAATGACTGCTCTCTGGGCCAACCAGACATGGACTCTCGTACCCCTTCCTCCGAGTCAGAATCCGGTTGGGTGTAAGTGGGTCTTCGTCATCAAACATGCTGCTGATGGGACGTTTGACCGTCTGAAAGCTCGTCTGGTGGCTCGTGGTTTCACCCAACAACAAAGACTCGACTATAAAGAAACTTTTTCTCCGGTGGCCAAACTCAACACCGTTCGAGTCCTCATCTCCGTGGTTGTCCATCGCCGGTGGCCCTTACTCCAACTGGATATTAAGAATGCCTTTCTGAATGACGATCTCCAGGAAACAGTTTATATGCAGCAACCTCCAGGGTTTGAGACCACGGGGGAGTCTCAGGTCTGCCGTCTTGTGAAGATCCTGTATGGTCTCAAACAATCCCCACGGGCATGGTTTGACAAGTTCAGTAAGGCCCTTCAGGATGTTGATTTTACTCGGAGCTCGACAGACTTCTCGTTGTTCACTCGTCATCGAACAACGAGAACGGTTCTTCTGTTAGTGTACTTTGACGATATCATAATTACAGGAGACGACTCGAAAGGAATACAGGAGGTCAAACTACATCTGAGCTCCGTATTTTAAACTAAAGATCTGGGGCCCCTTCGGTACTTCTTGGGTCTTGAGGTTTCCAGACTGCCAGATGGTCTTGTCCTCTCTCAGCGGAAGTATTGCCTCGACCTCCTTCATAATGCAGGCTATTCAGGGTGTAAGCCGATTGACACCCCAATGGATATAAATCACAAGTTGTGCGCTCAGACATCTGACTCAGATCTCCTACTCCAGAATCCGAAATACTATCGTCGTCTCGTTAGGAAATTGATCTACCTCAACCAGACCAGATATTTCCTTCACTGTTGGTATTGTCAGTCGGTATATGCATTCCCCTCGAAGATCTCATCTTCAGACCGTTGAACGCATTCTCAGATACTTTAAAACGGCTCCTGATCAAGGACTGGTATACAAAACCTCATCTTCAGCTCCAACATTGGTGGCATATTCTGATGCTGATTATGCTGGTTCCCTTGATGATTGATGGTCAACCAGTGATTTCTGCACATATTTTGGAGGACATTAGATTACCTGGCGAAGCACGAAACAAGCGGTTGTTGCTCGATCATCAGTTGAGGTAGAATACCGGGCAATGACGTCGGTGGTTTCAGAACTGACGTGACTTGAAAGTCTTCTTACCGATCTGGGTGTAAAGCTTCCTTCCCCAGCTCTCCTCCTCGGTGACAACCAAGCTGCTATACATATAGCCAAGAACCCGGTCTTTCACGAGAGAACAAAGCATATTGAAGTCGACTGTCATTTCATACGGGAAAAGGTTCAAATAAAGAAGCTCGATCTGAAGCATGTTCTGGGGACTGAACAAGTTGCGGATGTCCTCACAAAGACTCTTTCCAGTACCCTCTTCTATCAGTGCTTGTTCAAGCTTGGCGCATACGATTTGTACGCTCCAGCTTGTGGGGGAGTGTTAGAAAAGCCCATGTGAAGGGCCCCCATTTTATTGTATTTTCTTCTTCTCTTCTCAGTCCCACATCTTGTATAGGATTTCTTCTCTCCTTCTCCCTCCTATATATTTGTGTTAGAATTAGGTAAAAAACACTCTTAATCAATTATAACAAGCACCCCCTCTTATATAGTGAGGGGAGAATACAAGGCTAAAAGCACACCAAAAATAATAAAATTAAACATAAATTCTAACACTCCCCCTCAAGTTGGGCATGTTATATTTCTCATGCCCAACTTGTCAATCAAGCCATAGTGAAGATTTGCCCCAAGACTCTTTGTAAGAATATCTGCAAGTTGGCCCTCTGAGGGAACAAAGGGAATACATATGATCTTCTTCTTAATGTGTTCCTTAATGAAATGTCTGTCTACCTCAATGTGTTTTGTGCGATCATGCTGAACAGGATTGTTGGCAATGCTAATGGCAGCCTTGTTGTCGTAGTACAACCGAATAGGAGCAGTTTCACTCAACCCCAGATCACTCATGAGGGAGCGCAACTAGAGTCCTTCACAAATGCCATGTGCCATGACACGAAATTCTGCTTCAGCACTAGACCTGGAGACGACTTGTTGCTTCTTGCTTCTCCAAGTGACAAGATTCCCCCCAATAAACGAACAATACCCAGACGTGGATCATCTATCTTCAACACTTCCTGCCCAGTCAACATCAGTATAAACTTCGATCTTCAGGTCAGAATTGGAGGTGAAAAGGATTCCTCTTCCAGGTGAAGTTTTCAAGTATCTCAAGATCCGATGGACAACATCAAGATGTTTGGCCCTCGGAGAGTGCATGTATTGACTCACAACTCCAACGGCGTAAGCAATGTCAGGTCGAGTATGAGACAAGTAGATCAATCTCCCTACAAGTCTTTGATAACCTTTAACATCTTCTATAAGATCGCCATCATTTCTTCCAAGATTGTGGTTAACCTCCATGGGAGTGTCAGCAGGTCTACACCCACTCAGACCCGTTTGTTCTAAGAGATCAAGAATGTACTTCCGTTGAGAGATGAGAATGCCGTTCTTAGATCTGGCAACTTCAATACCCAGAAAATACTTCAGTTTGCCAAGATCTTTCACCTCAAATTCTTGTGCCAAGTGTTTCTTTAAGGCTTTTACTTCATCAATGTCATCCCCTGTAATAATGATGTCATCAACATAGACTATTGAAATTGTTACCATGTTGGCCCTCTTTTTGATAAACAGAGTATGATCAACATGACTTTGTTTGTACCCCAGGGAGACCATAGCGCTATGGAACCGTCCAAACCACGCCCTTGGGGATTGCTTCAGGCCGTAGAGAGCCTTCTTCAATTTGCAAACTTTTCCATCTGAACCCTGAGAGATAAAACCGGGTGGAAGGGACATATACACTTCTTCTTCCAAATTGCCATGAAGGAAGGCATTTTTAACATCCAATTGGATGAGATCCCAACCCTTGCATGCAACACATGACAGCAGGACTCGAATAGAATTCATTTTTGCCACAGGAGCAAAGGTTTCTTGATAGTCAATGCCAAGGGTTTGAGTATACCCTCTCGCCACTAATCTTGCCTTGAAACTTTCCACTATGCCTTTGGAATTTTGTTTGACCGCAAAGACCCACTTGCAACCAACTGTTTTCTTCCCATGTGGAAGGGTGGTTATGTCCCAAGTATTATTCTTCTCCAAAGTTGCCATTTCTTCTACCATTGCCCTTTTCCAATCAGGATGTTCAAGTGCCTCCTGCCAGGTAGATGGAATAGAGACCGAAGCAAGGGACGACACAAACACTTTATAAGAGGGAGTCAGCGTATCATAGGAAACATATTGAGATATAGGGTGTTGAGTACTCAATCGGATACCTTCATGGAGGGAGAGATCTTCTGACAGAGTTGGCATAGGGTCTGGGAGCATGGGATTAGCCGTTGTGTTCTGACCTTTACGCCGTCGGGTGTAAACCTGTAAGGGACGAGTAGGCGGAGGAGAAGAGATAACGGGAGGAGCAACGGGAGAAATAGTTGGATGATCAACCGGAGAAATAACCGGTATGATATTCTCGCTAGAGGGAGGAATCGGAAGGGAGAAGGTAGGAGAACTCACTTCAACAGCAGGCTCCCCCTGAAGTGAGGTAGCATAATAAGGAGTAGAATCACGAAAAGTAACGTCAGCAGATACAAGTGTCCGACGAGTAGGAGGGTGATAACATTTATACCCCTTTTGAGTAGGGGAATAACCAATGAAGACACACTTGAGGGCGCGGGGGTCGAGTTTTGACCTCCCAGGAGAGGGAATGTGGACAAAGCACGTACTCCCAAATATGCGAGGAGGAAGAGAGGATGTCGGAGAAACTCCTAAGGTGGTGAGAGGAGTTTGGTTACCAAGGACAGGAGAGGGCAAACGATTAATGAGATAAGCAGCGGTAAGGACAGCATCCCCCCAATAGAACTTGGGGAGATGCATAGTAAGCAAGAGGCACCTGGTAACATCCAGCAAGTGACGGTTCTTTCGCTCGGCTATCCCATTCTGTGACGGGGAATGAGCACAGGAAGTTTGATGAATAATGCCATGAGTGGTAAGGTAGTGGCCAAAGGAAGAGTTGATATACTATCTACCATTGTCACTGCGTAAAATTTTTATGGATGCAAAAAACTGAGTAGATACCATCTTATGGAAGCGTTGAAAAATAGAAAAAGCTTCACCCTTATGTTTCATGAGATAAACCCATGTCGTTCGAGAAAAATAATCAATAAAGGAAATAAACCAGTGATATCCAGAAATAGAGCCAATAGAGCAAGGCCCCCACACATCAGTATGAACAATATGAAAAGGAATAGTACTAGGTAAAGAAACATGATTAACAAGGAGACGATGATGTTTGGCAACGTCACATACATCACACACAAAATTTTTAAAACAACTAGAGGGAAAAGTAGATAAAAGACGCTGCATAGTGGAAACAGAAGGATGGCCAAGACGACGATGCCAGGTGAGCAGCTGGGATGACTGGGTGGCATGAAGAGCGTGCGGAGAGGTGGACCCGTTGGAGGGGTCAAACACATACAAGCCGTCTTGCAAGCTACCAGACCCAATCGCATTCCCCATCTTCCGATCCTGAAAAACACAATAAGTAGAAAAAAATGTGACTGAGCATTGAAGGGAAGTAGTCAACTGACTAACAGAAAGTAAACTGCGGGTGAAGTTTGGAACATGGATGACAAAAGATAAAGTGAGAGATGAACAAGGTATGGACCCTTTGCCAGCAATGGAGGAAAAGGATCCATCAGCAATACTCACTTTATCTCGACCAGAGAGAGGGGAATAAGACACAAAACCTGAAGCCGATCCAGTCATATGATCAGTAGCTCCGGAGTCAATAATCCAATGGGGAGAGGAGCAAATTGTAGCAGAGTGAGCACCTGGGATACCTGAATGGGCAAGGGCAGATGAGGAAGAAGCAGTAACCGGCTCAGTAAGAAGGCCCTGCATCAAGCGGCGAAGAGTCTGCATCTCATCAGCAGAAAAAGAGGACATAGTTGCAGGAGGAGGTCCAAGAAGACCCGGAGGGCTGTGCTCTCAGGAATCTCAGTCAGATGGGCAGAATGATGTGAACGGCCAGAAATGCGTCCACGACCTCGCCCCCCACGGGAAGAAGACCCACCCCGAGAAGAAAATCCCTGAGGGAAGCCGTGCAGACTGTAACAGGTATCCTGGGTATGACGGGGCTTGCCACAATAATCGCACATGAGATGATCCTTATCCGTGGCACGAGGCTTGAAGTCCCGAGAGGCCCTGCTACCAGTGGTGGGAGGATGAGCAACCAAAGCTGAACCCTCAGGAGTGGTGGTCATGTTCCAGGACTGTCTACGATCAAGCTCCTGCTGAATAATGCTAAAGACCTCAGGCAAGGAGGGAATGGGAACGCGGCCCAAAACCTGCACAGTAATCTGATCGAAATCGCGGTGAAGCCCCTGGAGAAATTCGAACACCCTGTTGCGATCCTCACGAGCCCTTAATAGGAGGGCATCAGCATCACAGACCATTGCAAGAGACTCAAAATGGTCATACTCCTGGTAGAGTTGGGTAAACTCCAAATAGTAGGCAGAAGGAGGACGATCTCCCTGACGAAGATGGAACAGCTGTCGGCGAAGATGGTAGATTTGTGCCGCATTCCCTTTGCGGGAGTAAGTAGATTCAGCCCGTTTCCAGATGTCTGCAGCAGTGTCGAGGAAGAGGTAATTCCGGGCAATGGACTCCTGCATGGAATTGATGAGCCAAGACATGACCAGCTAGTTTTCAGAGTCCCATTGGGACCAGGTAGCAGAGGTGCGAGCAGGCGCAGGAGTGTCGCCACTAACATAGCCAAAGAGACGCCGACTCTTTAAGGCCAGAGTAATAGAACGGGACCAAGATAGGTAGTTGGTGTCATCCAGACGAATCGTAGTGAGCTGAGAGAAACTGTGATCAGAGCCAACCCGGGTAGATCCAGCGGGGGGCACAGAGGCACCGGAAGCACCAGAATCAACGTCTGACATGGCACCAACGAAGAAGAACGGTCCAAAGGAAGAGGGGAACCTTAGGGCATCATAGATCTGAACTTCCGGGAGTAGAAGAACGACGGTAAAAAAACGGAGAGAAAATGTAGATCTGAATCTCCGGAAAGACGAACCGGTAAAAACCACCAAGAATCAAGTATGATAATAAGGAGAGGAAAGCGAAACTATTCCCAGAATTTCGGCTCAATCGGACCATTGGAAGGTTGCGGGAAAAAATCCCGCCGGTTAATCCATAGCAAGACCGCCGGGTGCAAACAGGAGAGAAAAGAGAGGAGGCGGGGGGCGCTGCTACGGAAGCAGGCGGGCGGCGGCGGACAGGAGCGGGCGTAGGCGGGCGAGCGGGCGAGCGGCGGACAGGCGTAGGCGAGGCGAGCGGGCGAGCGGGCTAGGTTACGCCGTGCTCTGATACATGTTAGAATTAGGTAAAAAACACTCTTAATCAATTATAACAAGCACCCCCTCTTATATAGTGAGGGGAGAATACAAGGCTAAAAGCACACCAAAAATAATAAAACTAAACATAAATTCTAACAATTTGTATTCTCTCATTGTATTTATATACACAAGCAATACATACAAGATTTGAGCTCTTTCAACAACGACGTTGTCCGTCATCACCTGGACAACATTCTCTTCACCCACCTCATCAACAATATGATCAATCATCTTGAAGACATTTTCTGTTGTTTTGGATATATGAGATGCATCAATGGACTTTAAAAATATAGTTCCTATTGAACCATTCACTAAGAAATTGATCAATGTTCTCCTTCTTTTATCAGTTTATCCATCTGTCATTATAGTGCATTCCATTTTCTTTCAATGAGCTCTATGTTCTGAAATAGATTCCATAGTCTGTTGATATTGTTGCTTCTTCGCACAACTCGCACACAGGCGGGAGGGGAGTGTCGGGCCGAACCCTAGGGAGAAGAGGAGATTTCGTTCTCCCGATTTCGTTTGTGAGTTATTATAAGCTTTTCCCGTGGGAATGGTAGGATCGCACGGGATCATAGGATCGTACGATCCTACGATCCTAAACGGCGATCCTACCTAAGGTTGTCAGGATCGAGATCCTAGATGAGATCGTTTCGAGGCAGGTTCGGATCTGATAGTAGGGTTGGATCGATGATCGCTTTACAAAATCAGGATTAATTTACAAAATCTGGATCGTAGGATCGTAAGATCCTATGATCTGGATCGCGATCCTGACAACCTTGATCCTACCGTTTCTACGGAACGCACGATCTAGGCTCGCCCGAGGATCATTTCCCCGTAAAAAACGTAAGATCGTATGATCTTACGTGCAAAATCGCGATCTTGACAACATTGTTCTAAGCTCTATTTGTTACTTCATTTTTTGCTTGTGTTATTTTTGATTGACCTAATGGGGAAATGAAAGTGTTTTGGTAACCTCCATCTTGGAGCTCCGATACACTTGGTGATTGTTGAGGCTATCGAAGAACAAAATTAATTGGATTAAATAGGAACACGAGATACATAATACCTAGACATGCTCGCTGTCGAAATTTTGAGGTCAAGATCCCTCTAGAAGTGTTTCTTTCCAAAAAGTGCCAAAGACACTAATATCCAAGACAACCATAAAACACTTCCCCCTCCTTATATAGGCCGGAGTGACATACATTAAATATTACTAAAATTCCACTAAGACTACATTAGTAAATAGACACGTGCAATACTAAAACGATGACACTTAGCGGGGCAACTATAGGCTAAGGGAGTCATATTCTTATTAATTCTCCACTCCCGAAATTTGACCTTGTCCTCAAGATGGATGCCTGATGGGGTCATCATGAGTGTCAAAGGATCCAAGTTCATTAAGTCGGGGTGATGCGGGGTAAGACCCTAATGAAATTATGGCTAAATACAAATGTAATGGCCGATGAAATCAATCCTTCAAAACAATACTTGATAAAATTATATAACTTGATTTTTTTCACAATTGAATAAAGCTATTAAAGAGAGGTAGCAAAAGTGAAGTATATGCGCAAGAGTGCGTGAATTCCAATAACTTTCAGACTAAACTTGCAAAATACTGAGGGTGGGGGTGGGGGGTGGGGGGTGGGGTGGGGTGGGGGACTGTCGGGGAGGTAAGATCGCAATCCGGGGCTGTTTTCAGACCTCAGGTGCAAGGCCCAACTGCTGGACAGCGACACAACGGCTGGAATGAACTTGGAGAGCCGGGGATCAAGACAAGGGAGGCAGAAATCAGCAAACAGCGGCTGTAGGTGGCTGTCCAGGGAGCAAGACAGCAGCCTAGACTATGCAGTGAGGTGTTTTGGGCGGCTGGCAGCATGCTTACTGGAGGCTGGTGGGCGAGGAAGTGGCGTGGGATGCTTGACAAGAATTCTGGGCTGCCGAGGGAAGGCTGGAAAGCAACAGATGGCAGCGTGGGGGTGGGAAATGGGAGAAGAGGCGGCAGCTGGGATGATTACTTAATGGGGAGGGGACAAGACAGTAGCTCCACCTGGAGAGGGGGGCTCGGGTGGGATGGAGGAGGTGATAGTGGGAAGGAATGAGGTGGTTTGGAGGAAATGGGTTGGAATCCACGTGAAACAAGCGGAGGAATTGGGAGTGGCCGGCTGTTGAGGGAGTGGGGAAGTGATGTGTATAACCCGTAATTCGTCGAGATCAGAAATGCCTAAGGTGATGGCTATTCACAGACTATTCAGCTCGACAGCTTGTCGTCTATTTACAGACCTCACCAAGAGAGTGCTCGACATCCTCAAGGAAGAGAACAATGACAAGTATTTGCCAAAGGGTGAGTACCCCTTGCAACTCACCATTATTGGCGAGTACCCTTTGCAACTCACCATTATGGGCGAGTACTTCTTTCAACTCGCCATTATGGGCGAGTACTTCTTTCAACTCATCATTATGGGCGAGTACCCCTTGCAGCTCGCTAGTATGGGGCGAACATCCAAAGACCGCCAGAGGATAAGTTCTCGCGACATTCTCTATAGGCGAGTAGCACCTCTTAGTCGCCATGTGGGCGAGGTTGCTTCTTAAGTCGCGTGGTAGGTATCTTGCAGGGGTGGGGTATTATCGATACATACCCCCATGATTTGTCTATAATATAACCCAAGGGTACCGGGAATAGCACATTGAGACCCCCCTAAGTCTTATACTTGCCAAGCTCGTGCCTTCCTCACACCTAGCTCAGCCTTTGGTTTTTGAGGGGGATATCTTTTTGACTTCCGGGTACGTGGCAGGACCTCCTCGCTGCAGCACTCAGGTCGTATTTATAGACAACCCAGTTCTCTCACTCCCTCACTCTTGCCCTCAGATCCGTGAGGCTAGACCGCGGGATCAGTAACCTTAGGCTACACCTTGGTTCGAACATTTGGAATTAGGATTTTCTTGGTTCTAACATGAGGGCTATTAATTAGTAGGTGGTTCCTAAATATTAGTAAGTGGGGTAGTGGGTGGTTATGAGGGAGTGAGGAGGTGGTTTAGGAATGGTGGGGGTGGCTTCCAGTTGGTGGAGGTGGTTGCAAGAGATTTTTTCTGCGATCGCCGAAAAACTTAAAATGATGAAAAAGGTAGAGGAAGTGATGGTAGACCACCAAAGTTGGTCAAAAATGTTCTCCGGTGTTTGCGGGTGGTGGAAATGACAAGGGATTGTGGCTTCCTTTGGGGAATTGGTGTGTGGAGATGGAGGGGGATTAAGGGAAGCCGGTTTTATGGCGGAGGACTCCTGCATTGGAACCCGACAATGGAATGGGGGCGGCAAGAGGATGCTGTAAGGGGAAATGAGAGGAGCAGGTGGGGCTGCTTTGGGGAAGAAATGGTGAAAGGAGAGGAGGGGGCGACAGAGGGTATGTGACGGAGGTTCGGTGGTCGGCTATTATGGGGTACTGTTTTGGGAATGGGGTTGCAGTGGGTTAGAATTGGAGAACAAGGCTCACGACAAGGGGAGGGGGAACTTCCTTGGCTTCAATCCGGGAATGGCTTCGACACCGTCTTAACCAAAGGATGGTCTTCAATACCCAAAATGAGAGCTCAGCACCCCCAATATATAAACTCTAGGGGGGCAACGAGCGGCTATGATTGATTGATCGTTCCAACTAAAAAATAAATAAATAATACAACTCAAAATGCAAAATGAAAAGAACAAATAATGTTACGATCGGCGATCTTTTGAAGATGAGTGGTCCCGATTGTCACTATGCCTGTGGTCGTCGTGAATAGACCTGAACGGATCGGGCGGGCTTCTCCCCATCAACTCCCCCTTCTCAGAATCATTCATCTCCGTAGAATAAAGATGATCATAATGTCGTGATAGGGCGGGTGCGAATCTCTCGAGATATGCGGCTGCAATCCATGTATCAATAGTAAAAGGGCGGCTCTGCCAATGGACCAAGTAGCGGATTCTGTTTGGCGCGTGTACACGCTTTTAGGCCACGATCTCTGTGATGACACCAAACGGGCTGGCGGCCGAGGACAGTGGAACTGATAGCGACGAACGTGGTGCAGAAACTGGAGAAGACGAATGATCAATCGGTGCCAAGGACTCTGGCTAAGGAGGAAATTGGGTGATCGGTGAAGGCTGCTGCTGATGCGGTTAAGTAGAAGGAGACAATGGTAGCAATTGAGACTATGGTGGAGTAGTGGATGCAGACGGAGGATGAGGGGATGCAGTGGTAGAGGGTGAAGAGCACATGTATGCGGCTGAAAGAATGGAGTTAGATCTTTAACGTTGAATAAAGGTGAAATCTCCATACTATGCCGGACCCATTCACTTAACATTTAATTTTCAAGTAGTTTCCTTTGGGAACCTCTCAGCGGGTAAACAAACCATCAATTATTCTCCTCCATTAAAGCTTTGCATTTTCCTGTGGCTATCAACATATGATTTATAAATACCCTTTGAGAGATGAAATCCCATGTTTGGATCTCGCCACTTCCATGCCTAAGAAATATCTAAAATTTTCAAGTTCTTTAACCTCAAATTTCGCTGCAAATTGTTGTTTTAAGATTTGTTGTTCTTCAACGTCATCACCAATAATTACTATGTCATCAACATACACTATGATATGTAGAAATCGATGAGCAAATCTTGTATATACTTCTTCATATATCAAATACAAGAGTAAGTACAAATATATAGGAGAAGAGAGGGAGAAAGAATCTTATGCAATATATGTAGGACTAAAGGAGAAAGAAGAAATGAGCCTATAAATGGGCCTTTATATCATTTCCCTTATATTTCTAACACTCCCCCACAAGCTGGAGCGTACAAGTCGTAGGCACCAAACTTGGACAAGAACTGGTAATACAATTTCTGAGGTAATGCCTTGGTAAGGACGTCAACAACTTGCCCAGAAGCAGGAATATGTTCAAGCTTTAACACCTTGGATTGAACCTTTTCTCGAACGAAGTGACAATCAATCTCAATATGTTTAGTCCGCTCATGGAACACAGGATTCTTTTCAATATGTATTGTAGCTTAACTGTCACAAAACAACGTTGAAGGTGAGGACAATTTAACCCCCAAATCCATTAGAAGACTTTCAAGCCAGGTTAGTTCTGATGTAACAGTCGCCATCGCACGGTACTCAGCCTCAGCAGACGAGCGAGCAACCACCGTATGCTTCTTACTATGCCATGTGATAAGTTTTCCTCCAAAGTATGTACAAAAACCAGTAGTAGAACGTCGATCATCCAACGAGCCCGCATAATCCGCATCAGAGTATGCAATAAGAGAAAGGGGGAAGATGGCTTATACACAAGTCCTTGCCCAGGAACAGTCTTCAGATACCTGAGAATGCGTTCCACTGCCTGAAGGTGAGAAACCCGTGGAGTATGCATAAACCGGCTGACCACACCAGCCATAAATGATATATCTGGTCTCGTAACTGTTAGGTATATCAGTTTTCCCACAAGGCGACGATAGTATTCCGGATTTGGAAGTAGAGAATCAGACTCAGATCCCTGAGCACACAACATATGGTTGACTTCCATCGGGGTTTTCACAGGTTTGCAACCCGAGTGACCAACATCTTTTAGAAGGTCAATGCAATACTTACGCTAGGATAAGACAAGGCCATCTGGTCGCCGTACTACCTTTAGTCTAATAAAATATCGAAGATATCCCAAATCTTTGACTTGAAAGGTAGAATTTAAATGCTGCTTAACATGTTATATCCCAGCTGAGTCATCACCAGTGATCAGAATATCGTCCACATAAACCAGAAGTATTATAGCCCCAGACTCCCAGCTGAGTCTTTCTGAACTTTCCAAACCATGCCCGTGGAGACTGTTTGAGACCATAAATAGATTTGCGAAGTAAACATACACGAGACCCCCCCGTGGTCTCAAACCCGGGCGGTTGGTGCATGTACACTGTTTCAAGAAGATCGCCATTCAAAAAAGCATTCTTGACATCCATCTGATGGAGGGGCTACTGACGATGAATAACTAAGGAGAGCAAGACCCGAACCAAAATTAATTTTGCAACTGGGGAGAACGTTTCTTCATAATCAAGGCCGTATTGTTGAGTAAAACCCCTTGCCACAAGCCGAGCCTTTAGGCGATCAACTGTTTCATCTGCGACATGTTTGATAGTGAAGATCCACTTGTAGCTAACACAATTGTGGCCAGGAGGAAGAGGCACAAGATTCCAAGTGTGATTACCCCACAGAGCAGTCATTTCTTCATCCATGGCGGCACGCCACCCCGAATGCTAGAGGGCTTCCTATACAGAGTTAGGTATAGAGATAGAGGAGAGAGAGAGGACAAAGGTAAGAAGAGGTGAAGAGAGCCGATGTAGAGAGACATAATTGGCCAAGGGATGAGCCGTCGAGGGGGATGTCGGATCAACACGCCGCGAGATCACACCGGTAGAGGGAAGCTGCTGCAGGGCATCTGGACGTGGAGGACGACGAGTGTATACTTCAATGATAGGAGGTTTGGAGGGGACTGGTGGTGGTGTAGGAATCAGAAGCAGAGGAGTAGGGAGAAGTGGTGGAGGCGGAGACGTTACGGGAACTGTGGGTCGAGGTAGCGGAGAAGGAAGAAGGGGATCAGAAGGACTGACGTGATATGGTTGGTCTTCATGAAAGGAGACATCAACAGACACAACCACCTTACCAGTGGTAGGATAAAAACAGACATACCCCTTCTGAGTGCGGGAGTACCCAACAAACAAAACTTTGGTAGCACGAGGGACTAGCTCGTCAATGGAAGGACCAAGGTGGTGGACATAACAGGTACACCCAAACACATGAGGTGTGAGAGAGAAGAGAGTCGTGAATGGGTAAAGGAGAGTAATGAGTGCCACAAAGTTGAGGACAGACGAAGACATACGATTGATGAGGTGATAGTCAGTAGAAATTGCAAAGTTTCAATAGAAAGGAGGAACCTGCATTTGGATCACGAGAGATCTAGTCACATCAAGGAGGTGACGATTTTTTTTTCGTTTCGCTATGCCATTCTGTTGAGGGGTATAAGCACACGAAGTCTGATGTTGAATACCGAACTCAGCGCACAGATTAGAGAAGGTGCGACCAGTATACTCGCGAGCATTGTCTGTACGAAGTGTTTTTACACAGGTAGAAAACTGAGTGCTAGTTTCTTTAAGAAACGTACGAAATGTAGTTGTGAATTCGGTACGATCACGATGTAAATATAACCAGGTAACCCGCGAGTAATCATCTATGAAGGTAACAAAATACCGATACCCAAAAACACTAGGGACCTTATAGGGCCCCCAGATATCAGAATGTACTAAGGATAAATGAGCATCGCTTCGAGTACATGAAGAAGAAAAAGATACACGGTGTTGTTTGCCAAAAATACAAGATTCACAAAAGAACTCTTGAAGAGAAACAATAGGAAGAACTTTCTTGAGAATTGGAAGAGGGGCATGCCCAAGATGACGATGCCAATCAGTGGTGGAGACAGTGGAGAGAGCAGCGGGAGGAACATCGAGAAGATACAGCCCGTTAGACAGTCGCCCTCTACCAAGTATATTCTGCGTTAGTCGATCTTGCACAACAAATGAAAAGCGTGAAAAAGTAACACAACAATCAAGATCTTGTGTGAGACGACTAACAAAAAGTAGATTAAAAGGAGAGCCCGGAACATGAAGAACCGAGGATAAAGAGAGGGAAGGAGTAAGAGGCAGATGAGCAGTGTCAGAAACCAGGATCGTGTCACCATCAGCCACAGTAATGTGCCTGGGGTAAGCAGTATCTAAATATTTAGGCGGCCGCTGCGGAGAGAGATGATGTGTAGCACCTGAGTACAATCCAGTGAGAGCCGTGTGAGAGGCAAGATATACCTTCATTGGAGATCGAGGCTACGGAGCCAGAGGAGCGCCTAACTACCCCTTGAATTTGATGAAGTTGAGCACGTAACGTAGCAATATCATCACCAGTGGCAGAGGGAGGTGTGGGAGTGGTCGTTGTAGTAAGGTGAGGGGGCAGGCCATGTTTTCGGTAGCAAGTGGCCTCCAGATGACCATCCCTGCCGCAATAAGAACACTTAAAGAGAGTTCGACCACCACGATCGCGTCCCCGAGACTGGCGACCACTACGAGCCGATGGTCCACGAGTAGATGGGGCGAGAGTGGCTACGGGCTGCTGAAGAAGAGCGGGAGAAGAAGACGGAGAATCCAGAGGAGGAGTAACTTTCAGAAGCATCGAGCACACATCCGAGAGGGATAAAGTAATAACGGATGATATAACATGAGCGCGGACACTATGAAGATGCGAGGGAACACGAGCCATCATCATAACAATCCCCACTGCCTCCTTCTACTATCGTTGAGTCACCAAGTCCGTGGTGGGGGGTTGATGCTGGATCCAAGCCTCAACAAGAGTTTTAGCCTGCGCAACAAAAGAAATGATGTCTCTAGTAACACCAGCGTCGAGGGACTGAAGATCAGTAAGAATGTCAAACAAGTGCTGAAGACTGTCCTTCCCAGAGTAGAGAGAATGAAGATCTGTCCACATAGCGTGATCCGTCTCATGATACATGGACATACGATAGGGCTCGGTGTCCAGAGAATTGAGAAGTCAAGATTGAACCCGGCGTCGTCACGGATCCACTCATTAGTGGGTTCAGTGGGGGAAGGCTTGGTGAGATGATGAAGGAGACCTTTAGTTTGTAGCACACGCCGAACGGAGTGTACCCATTCCACAAAATTTTACTTGCCACGAAGAGAAATAGTGGTAATGCGCAGCTCATCCCGAAGCTCAAGAGGAGCAACCCTAGGATAGCCTGGAAGAGGAGAAGAATCAACAACAGTTGTGGAATCAGAAGCCATATTACTGAGCAGCGACTAGGCACAGAGACCGCGCCGCAAGAAGGCACGCAGCTTGCCGAACAGTAGTGGCTACTATTGAAGTGGCGCTGGGAGCAGCGAGTAGAAGAAACCGCGCGGGCAACAACAGTAAGAAGAGGTCACACGCAACTAGAAGAGATCGCGTGGCAAGCAGCGAATTCCGGGCAGAGAAAGAGGCCGAAGCGGAGAGAAGTCGGCAATCCGCGACGGTCAGATTATGGCCACAAAACCGGTAAGAATAGACCGCACGGTTAAACAGACCGCAACGATGAACTGAAAGCCTCCAGTGGCAGAGCGGCAAAGCGGCAAAGTAAGAACGGGGCTAGCGAGAAGACGAGGTACTAGACCGAGCGGTAAGTAGCAAACCGCAACAAGAGCAAAGGCCGGGCGGTGAGGAGCAGACCGCACCAGGATAGGAGGAAGCAGTCCGAGCGAGTAGCCACGACGAGCAGGCAATGAAGAACCCTTTGCGATAAGAATACCGTGCGGCAAGAAAGGAAAGGAGGTCGCAGCGAACAGATACAGGTCGCAGTGGACAGATACAGGTCGCAGCGGTTAGAAATATAAGCCAGACGGTGAGATCTAACCCCGGGAAGAGTGAAGGCCGCAATGGATAGGGAGTAGCCCGTGACGGTTAGAAGGAAACTAATCGAACGGGAGTGAGGTCCACGGGCCAGAGAGAGGAAGACTATAAAAGAGCGTAGAAGATGAGAGAAGGTGGATCCACGGGAGAGGAGGCGGTTAGAAACGGAGGGAAGCCGTAAAACCGAGCGGTAAGAAGAAAGCCAAGCCGCCCGGTTAAACATGAGAACATGACGGTTAGAAATAGGCCTGACCGGGTTACTCTGATTCCATGTAGAACCGATGAGCAAACCTTGTATATAGTTCTTCATATATCAAATACAAGAGTGAGTACAAATATATAGGAGAAGAGTGGGAGAATGAATCCTATGCAATAGATGTGGGAAGAAAGGAGAAAGAAGAAATTGTCCTATAAATGGGTCTTTACATCATTTTCCCTTATATCTTCTAACAATAATATTAACTTTATCTTTGGTTTTACAAACATAGTATGATCAACGGGTTTATAACCAAAAGATACCATAACCTCGTGGAATCGCCCAAACCAGGCCCGTGGAGATTTCTTTAGACCATAGAGGGATTTATTTAACCTGGAAGCTTTACCTTCTGATCCTTTAAGAGCGAAGACTGGTGGTGATGACATATATACTTCCTCTTCCAAAACACCATGAAGAAAAACTTTTTTTACGTCTAACTAGTCGAGACCCCACCCTTTACAAACTGTATATGACATAAGAACACTAATTAAGATCTTGTCAACTAATGCAAAAATTTTCTGGCAGTCAAATCTAGGAGTTTGTGTGTACCCTATGCAAACAAGCTTAACTCTGCATCTATCCACAATACCATGTGAGTTTCGTTTAACAGAGTACACCCAATTACACTCAACTGTCTTCTTCCCTATAGAAAGAGGAACGAGGTCCCACGTAGAGTTCTTATCTAAAGCTGCGATTTCCTCAATCATCATTTGTTTCCATTCATGAGTGCATCCTACCAGGATGAGGAAATAGAAACTGAGGCTAGGGAGGACTAAAAAGCTTTATGTGAAGGGATAAATGCATTCTATGAAACATACTGAGATATATGGTGTTGGGTACATGATCTAATACTTTTTCAGAGAGCAATAGGAAGGTCAACAGACTCTGAAGGCAGTTTTAGTGTTGACATAATAATCTTGGGTTGTGTTTGTGTGTTTGTCCTCTTAGTATAAACTTGCAATTGTTTCGGTCTCGGATAAATATTCTCCCTTGGACCATAGGTTTCAGTGGGAGGAATAAGAGGGTTATGTGTTGGAGGAATAGGTAAGGGAAGAGTAAGAGAACCCACTTCATTATCCAATAGAAACTCCCCTTGAACAGAGGACCGATAGAAAGGGCGGGATTCATAGAAGGTGATATCCATAGTTGTGATGCCCAAAAGGTCGTCGCAAAATATGCTAAATAAAATATCTAGACGAAATAAATTTAAAATGGTCGCCGCAACGAAATCTTATTTTGTATGCAATTTCGTTTAAAATTAATGTGTATACCATTATTTCGAATGTAAACAAACAAAGTTAAACTTTCATGCAAGAGTGCTAATAGCAATTCTGATTATATATCAAAATTGTTGTTTATAAACTAAAATGAACTTGGGTTTTAATTAAACTTTTGAGAGCTTGAACCGGCCCCTTATAAGCGGTGGAAATAAATAAAAGAAAAGAAGTGTTGAACCGATTAATATTGTTGGCGGCAAGAGGGGATTGGATCGACAATTTAGGCGGTGAAGAAATAAATCCCGTGCATATTGAACCGATGGAAGTATTCGTTCTCATTTTCTCCCGCACCGCAACTCACCCAGGGCTTAAGAAAGCCGACTTCAGCCGCACTTTTGCCTGTCTTGCTCCTTCGATTCCGACGCCGGACGGAAACCTCTCGGCTTCAGGTTTGGTGGAGAAGCCATCCCCTTCTCTTCCCCTAAGTTCTCTGTGATATTCAAAGCCTAAACGGAGCAAAGACACCTAAGTTTCTTCATCTCTTCATCTATCTTTCAATGTAAGTATACTTTTTCTCCTCTCGCTTTGTTCTTTTGTGGATTTGGATAGGAGTTTTGGGGATTTAATATTTTTTGGAAATCTTAATTTGTAGGGTTTTTAATTTATGGATGAGATTTGAAAGAAAATAAGTCTCGTGATATTTATGAGGGCATGCAAACCTCGCGATTGTTATTTGCTTACAGCTGCACGAAAGGATGGCGTCCCCAGATCGACAAAATGAAGCAAGGAAAAACAAAAACACGGAAAAAGTCAATGCGAAGGTTTTCTTTCTTTAATTCTGTTTAAATTACACATCATTTTCTTATATAAAGTTTTTTTAGCCTAGATTCGTATGCCATATGAAAATATTAAATGAAATATTTTAAGAAATGCTTCGATACAAAATGTTAAAGGTATCTGTAGACTGATTTAAATCTAGTTGGGTCTTAATCGACCTTAAGCGAGTTGTGCGCACTGGATGAAATATGTGGGTCAACTTAGTTGGGCTTTAATTGGCCTTAAGCGAGTTGTGCGCACTAAGTTTGACCAATAGTGTGGATTGAAATATGATACCCCTTAACTATATGAAAGAAAAGAAAACTATCAAATGTTAAGAACCAAGCAAAAATAAGCACACACATATTATGGTAGAAAATGATGATGGTTGAAATATATTTCTTTTATTACATTTGTACCGAAATGTTTAGACAATACTATGTGATCTTAGTATTGATTTTTACTTGTACAACATCTAAAGAAATTTAATTCCTCGCTTAGTCTTTTAGTTAATGACTAACCCTTTCCATTCTAAAAATTTTTAGGTGTTAAGCGTAAATCAGAGTAAGCTAGAGCTATATCGAGCATGGTATAAAAGACTAGTAGACAGTTTTGAAGTGGCCAACACTCGAGAGAGTTGTTGCAGGGCTAAATCTTGTCTGCTTGCCAAAAAAAACTTTTAAATTATTAGTATTTCATGTTAAATGTTATAGATTTGTATCTGTGGACATGTATAATGATGTAAAGTATATGGAATAAGAATTACTTTCTGTACTGTTGTTTTAATACTATTGTGGCATAAAGAGATAACATATTACTTAGACTTCATATTTATAAAAGGTGCAATGTATATTGTTCCTCTGTAGCTGTCTTCGAGCCGTTATAGAAAATGGTATCAGAGGCAGGTTTACCAACATAATGCCACATATAGTATTGTATGACTGGTACAAAATTCGAAACTAATATCTATTATATCATTCATGTCCTTAGAGTGGAATCTCCTTAAAGTGGAATCTCATTCATGTTTGCTACAGGAACATGAACTTTCTAGTCGGCGAGTTCGTGAAGAGCCGGTGATGTCTGCTGAAAGTTAGATAGATCAGCGTGCGAATTTACAAGTAGCGGGCATGGCCTGAGCAATGGCAGAGGCTATTCGACTAGCCAGGGATACACCTCCAACAATCGCTTTTGTCGAACCCTTAAATAAGCCACCTCAGCGGTCAGTGGACATGGATGTTCAACAATTTCTGGACCTAAAACCTCCCACCTTTAGAGGAGGATTGACCCCGATTGAGACTAAAAATTGGAATATGAGGATAGAAACTATTTTTCGAGTAATGCGTTGCTCTGAAGATCGAAAGATTGAGTTAGCAACATTCTTATTTGAAGGAGAAGCTAAAAGATGGTGGGACGTTGTTATGAGTGTGAAGTTTGCCGATAAAGGACTTGTCGACATTTCCTGGAAAGAATTTGTTGATGAATTTACTAATTGGTTCGTTCCAGCTTCAGAAAAAGGACTGCTGCAAGAGAAATTTCTACGTATATTGTAAGGAAATCGCACTGTACTACAGTATGAGGCTTAATTTTCTAATCTAGCCTTTTATGTGGGAGCCTTAATTACAACATCAGAAAAGGATCGATGTTGTCGCTTCCAGCAAGGTTTACGAGATAACATTCGTACATTTCTCGTACCATTAGAGCTTACAAATTACAACAGTCTCGTTACGAAAGCGCATCTAATTGAAATAGACATGGAGAAGACTCAAAGCAGAAGAAATTTCATGAAGAAACGATCAGGTGAATGATCGAGTAAGGAGTTTTCAGGAAAGTCAACTGGGTCCTCATGGAAGAGAAAGAAGTGGTCACAACCTTGAACCTTCCCCTTCAAATACGGCGGGTAGTGTGACCCAATCCTCTGCTAGTAAATGTGAGAAATGCGAAAAAGTACATAAAAGTTAATGTTTGTTTGGTACCGACGTATGCTATATTTGTCGCCAGCCTGGGCATCGACAAAGTGAATGCCCTAGGAGACAAGCAAAGGAAGGTGGTTTTAAGGGGCATCGAAAGCTCAGCCTCAACGAGTGTTTCAAATGGGGACAAAAGAAGGTGAATCTATTTCCTCCACTTCAACACCAGTGGAGCCTAGCCATGATGATTGACACATACAACCTCATGTGTTTAATTTGGGACCTTAAGAGGTTAAGGCTGATGAGACAGTCATCACAGGTATGATTTATGCATATAATCACTTATTGGAGGTTTTATTTGACACCGGTGCAAGCCACTCCTTCATTTCAACGCTTATCTTGAATATCCTACAAAGGCAACCATATACAACACAAGATATTCTACATGTACTCATACCCAATAATCACATAATGACTACGCAATTGCGAGCTCAACTACAACATCAAATCAATTAAAAAGTATTGGAAGTAGATTTGACAGTCTTACCAATTTCTGAGTATGATATTATATTGGGCATAGATTGGTTATCGAAACATGAAGCTGTGATTAATTGTAAGACGTAAGAGCTTACCATTATTTGTCCAGATCGAAGCGTAGTATCATTTAAAGGGTTAACTGAAGTAGCAAAAGTAATGATATCGACGATGAAAGCGTTGAAGACAATTTGAAAGGGAGGCGAGACAATATTAATCATGATCAAAGAAACAAAGGAAGAAAAGAAAGATATTTCTGAGATACCAGTAGTCTGCGAATTTTTGGAAGTGTTTCCTGATGACTTGCTAGGAGTGCCTCCAACCAGAGAATTGAAATTTGAAATACCTCTCATTGAAGGAGCAAACCCAGTAGCTAAAGCACCTTATTGAATGGCTCCAAAAGAATTAGCGGAGTTAAAATCTCAATTACAAGAACTCTTAGATAAAAATTTCATACGGCCCAGCTCTTCACCCTGGTGAGCTCCTATTTTATTTGTAAGAAAGAAAGATGGAACACTCCGCCTTTGCATTGATTACAGAGAACTCAATAAGTTGACAGTAAGAAACAAGTACCCCCTTCCTCGTATTGATGATCTATTTGATCAATTAGTGCACATGATTATGTTCTCAAAAATTGATTTGAGGTCAGGTTATCATCAGTTGAGAGTGAAAGAGGAAGATGTTTTCAAAACAACGTTCAGTACCAGGTATGACTACTTTGAATTTGTCATCATGCCCCTGCAATGTTTATGGATCTGATGAATCGAGTGTTTAAAGACTATTTAGATAAATGTGTTATTGTTTTTATTGACGATATCTTGATATATTCCAAGACCGAGGAAGAGCATGCACAACATTTGAGATTAGCATTGCATACTTTAAATGATCACGAATTATATTTCAAATTTTTTATGTGTGCATTTTGGTTAAAAGAAGTGTCCTTAGGTCATGTTATAAATGCACAAGGGTTAGATGTAGACCCTAGCAAAATTGAGGCAATCATTCAGTGGCCCCATTGACGGCGCGCCACGACTGACGCGCATATATTCCCGCATGAGACGGTGATCCGTTGCCCGAACAGGCGATCGGAGCCCGTGGTCTCTTCCGGATGATCGTTTCTAGTCACTTTCGTATTTTATGTTTTTTATTTTGAGGTGTATTTAGCCAGACCAAAACAATATTAGCCGTCCGATCGGGTAGTTTATTTTTAGATCTAGTGTTCAGTTATTAGGCGGTTTTGGTGTTGGGTTTATAAATAGGCGCCGAATGGTTTTTTGGAAATTCCCGGAACCGCTCGGTCCTGGACGGTGCGACGTCGCTCCTCCTCTCCTGGTGCGATTCCAGGAAGATCAACACCGCCTCTCTCCTCATCTCCGGTAAGCCGCTCCATCTCTCTCATCCCGACGCCTTCCGCCTGCTACCCAACCACCGCTTCACCCCACATCCATCTTCCTCTCCTCCGTTCAGTCCTGCAAGCCCAACCCCGACCTCCCTTCTCCCGTTGAACCCTGCCGCCGACCAACCCTCCTGCCGGCTGCTTCACCCGTTCCACTGTGAGCCCTACCCCACCATCACCGTGAAACCCTCTCTCATCCACTCCTGTTTACCCACCTTCTCTAAACTCCTGACTATACCCCCATCCCGTCCAGATCTACCTCCCCATTCCCCCCTTACCTGATAGCCTTCATGTGGATTCCATCCTCTAAACCGCCTCCCCTTCCCCCCTCCAAGTATAGCCCCGACTCCTCCACCCAGCCGTCGGCCTCTCATCCACCCAGAAATTGACCGACTGCTTCCTTCCCATAGGTCCTTGTCGTGGATTCCACTTCAATTCAGCCAGCCCCGCCGTTGTCGCGCCCTTGGATGCCTCCCCCTCCCTTCATCGCCGCTGCCTGCGTGTGTGAATTGTGGTATACAGTCTTATCTTTTATTGTTGATTATTTTGGCACTATACCTGTAGTGGGTGTTATTTTATTTGCTATTAGTACCGCCGTTTGTGCAATTTGCTGGACTTATTCTGCGTGTGCTTAAAAAAATTTGCGCCTCTATCACTGGGAAATTAATACATGTTCTTCGTTAATTAACTATTTGGAACTGCATGTACCCCTGCTAATTTTCTTTATAAAATTAATTACTGCTGTAAATTTTGAGCGGACCGCTCTCTGCACTAGCATTCCACTGCATCACATTTAGGGTTGCATTTAGTGAGTCCACCCCGAGTCGGCCTTGCCACTGCATCAGGACGTACGGTATAGGCGGAAGCAAAACTAGGTTTCAGGTAGCTCTGATATCATGTTGGGAGGAAAAAAATTACAAAAATAAAGATCTCTCTGCCATATATAGGATAGATACATACAAGGGTAAAAAGGTGAAATGTAACACTTAAATGTAAAACATTCTAATAATATTTATCAGCAGCATTGTGCAATTTGTTATCTCTCACATGTCTTCTTCTCTGCGTCCAGGTTATTCCAAAAACTGCAACTGACAATTATGACCTAGTGGCTGCGCTAGCATCTCGTATCCAACAGATCTTTCGCATATCCTGAGGCAGTCATGACTATAATGCTTTGTTCTATTGACCACTTTTCCTTATCAGATATGTCTGATCTTGATGAAAAACAACTCTTACTGTATGCCCAAATGGCTAATCTTATCAAGATGATACTACCTTCAGTGGAGGTTGACCTCAGAGAGATAACAGAAAACTTCTCAAAGGTAAGATTAAAAAGTCCTTTTATGACTTTTCAACTTTGCTTTGCCCCTTGTTGATTGCAAAAATAAACCATACATCTCCTATTTGAGTTAGTTTTCCACATAGTAGGTTCAGTCATCACGTTCTTTCTTACATTGATTTGTTTTAAAATCCGGAAATATTAATAAAAGATGAATATCATTTCTTTGAAATATTTTAGAGGCTTTATTTTATCGATTCACCTTTGTTTATTCTACTGGGTTTAGTGCAGCTTTCATGTAATGCACATTCAATCTGCGACGATCAGCTCAGACCATTGGGAACTGGACTATATCCTGTAATTTCCATCATTAATCACAGGTTGATACAATTTCTTATTTATATTTTCTGTATCTTTTCTTTCTGTTTGGAAGCTTAATGCCGCTTGAACCATTTGAAAATTCAGTTGTAGACCAAACTCAGTTTTGGTTTTTGAGGGTCGAATAGCTGTTGTTCGGGCTATGCAACCTATACATAAGGGAGATGAAGTAAGATCTCTAAGAAATCATTCTATATGGATATTATTGTTTTAAAATACATTTGATAAATGCTACTGCTGATTTCTTTTGCCCTTAAAGATTTTGATTAGTTACATTGAAATTGCTGCAACCACTGAGACAAGACAGGAGTACTTGAAGCAGTATTTCTTCACATGCAGTTGTCTACGCTGCATCAAGGTTGTTTATATTGACTAGTTTCCCTCTTTATCTCTTACAAACACACACACACATATATATATATATATTTATTTATTTCCTTTTTTAATTTGTATGTTTGATCATCAAGAATCCACTTGAAGAGCTCAAAGAAAATGCTATTCTGGAAGGTTATAGATGTAAGGACCATAAATGCATTGGCTACTTGTTTTATGAAGCCAGTAAGTGCTTGATGCTATTGTATGATATAATTGTATTCAAGTGTTTCTTTAATACACCACATATTTTTCCATGCAGAGGAAAAAAAATTCACTTGCCAGGTATGTGGCCTCAGTAGGGATGAGTACGGGATAAACAGAATTGCTAAAGAAGTATCGACAAAACGTGCTTCTTTGGCTTCCACAGTCAGTATCCTTCAATAGGGACTTCATGCTGCAGGATAAGTCAAATATCACATGTATTATTTTCCTATGTTGGAGATACTATGTTTAAAAAATAGATTTAGAAAATTTTTCTTATGTTTATGAGTGAGAATTGACTGGAAATCAGATCCTTCTGAAGCTAGCTTGTTGTACAGAAATCTTGAGCTGCTCGAGCTTAAGCTTTTCCATCCTCATTCAATCAACTTGTTGCGAACACGTGAAACACTTCTGAAGGTGTGGTATTGAATACAACCACTTCCATTTTTTTTCTAAAGCAGATAATTATTCCTATTAAATTGAAATGTGTGTTCAGATCATCTTTGAAGAAGGCTTCACGTACTTTCTTTCACACGAAATTAACGTGCACAACATCTCTTGTGTATATGTTACGGGTCCATGTGTCGCGGGCACATTCACTCAACTGGACACTCGTCATAATTTATGGAGCGCGCATATGGAAGTCGCCGTGATCGTGGACGCATTCACTCAAGTGGGTCCCCCTTGTCATAATTTATGGAGCGCGCATATGGAAGCCGCCATGGTCGGGGGAACATTTACTCAAGCGAACTCCCCTCGTCATAATTTATGGAGAGCGTATTCGCTGCCAGCGTCAATACTTCGCTCGTCTTAGGTGTTCCCCGTGTGCAGTGTCTGTGACAACAATATGTTCAATCGTAGCATTATATTTTTTACATTGCGACAATTTTTTTTCTCATTACATGTGTCTAATTTTTTTTTCTCAGTGTATATTTTGATTTTATTTTAGTTTAATTTAGTCTACAATATTTTATTTATTTTATCACAAATTTTAAAGATGTTCATAAAATAAAATAATAAACTTTATTGGGTTGCATTGATGAATTTGATGGTGTAGTACCGACTTCTTATTAATAGTAACAACAACAACACTCAAGCCTTTACCCACTAATGGGGTCGGCTATATGGATCCTTTGTCGCCATTGTGTCCCATCTTTTGTCATAATCTCACTAATGCCTAAGTACATCACGTCTTGTCTTATTAATAGTAAGACATAATAAAATATGTTTACTGGATAATTCTTTTGAAAAGATGTTATAAGTTACTATGTCGTGTTACCAAATGTTGAAACCATCAATGATCATCCAATGCCACTGTATGCCCCCCCAACAATTATAGCTATTTCCTTTTCTTTCAGGTAGGATAATTGTTTTAACAATAAGGATCCATTCATTTAAAAGGTTTTGGGAAGGCGGAATTGGGTTTGGGTCTCCCAATTCCAAATTCTTGTGTTCGTTTGTGCCATTATTTGGTCGGAATTGGCATTGGAACAAAACCGTGAATTTTCATTTCCTTGAAATTTAGGCATGAAAGAAAACCGACCTCTTTAGGTGGGTTTTACGGTTTTTGTCCCCAACCTATCGATCTTCTTCTTCGTCTATGTTTTCTGCTCCGCTCCTGCTTCTTCTTCTTGGTTTATCCTGCCGCTGCTTCTAGTTCTCCTTTTTCTTTTGCTTTGTTTTTATTCCGCTGCTTCTTATTCTCCTACTTCTTTTTCTTCTTCTCCTTCTCCCGCTTCTTCTTCTTGGTTTTATTTTTCTGCTGGTCTTTCTTCTCCTTCTTTTGATTCCGATATCTGTAGAGATTCGTTTTTTTTCTATGCAGAAGAATTAATGAGAGTTAAGGTTTAGGGTGACTTGGAAATTAGTTGATAGCAACAAATCCATGTTTTGAATAGGAACCTAACATTTATTGCTTGTAAACTGATGCATTGATAGTGCAGAAGAGCTTTTGATTTTGAGCTACAATGATGTAAGGTATACCTTGAGTAAAGTTCAATCGGAGCGAGTCTCCAAGCTTAATTCTTGGTTATTTGCATCGGCTATGGTTTTCTTCTTCATTTGTACTTGAAATTCTTCAATAACTATGCATCCTCATTGATGATTTTTCACTACGTTCCTTACTAAACTGGTATGAATCACTTTCACGGATCATAATTTTCAACATAATTGACTGATTCAATTTCTATGCCTCAGTACCATCATACAAATGAACAACATAATTCAGTTTTAGATCAATTCCAAAACCCTCATCGGAACCCCCACCAAACAAACGGAACCTAAGAGCATTTCCATTCCATCTCTAATTAGATTACTATCATTTGATGAGTACTCCTTTTTGCCCGAGCAGATCCTTATGGAGTTAAATGATTGGAGAGGCGCCTTAACCTATTGCTGGTTGACAATTCCTGTCTATCAAAGTAAGCTTTCTTCTTTTTGAAGTTGCGGATTACTTGTGCATTTTGAGTGCTGCTAGTTATCTATTTAATTTGTTCTCTCATTCATCTAATTTATGATGATGTAAAGCTAGCTTGCCATTTACTGTATTTACATGCTTAATGATTAATTTGTTTTTTTTTTCTAGTACTGTTAGAGAATACTAGGAAAAATGTTGTATTGACCCATTAATATGGCCCATGTAGGAGTTAGTGTTTAGTCCCACATTGTTTGTATAGCTGAGTCTTCCTCTCCTCTCTCCTATATATTTGTACTCATACTTGTATTTTTGTATTCAAGAAGGATATATAAGGTTTGGACCACTTTTCTACATGGTATCAGAGAGAACTGTCCAGCCTGTTTTTTTCTAACCGCCCAGTCTTTCGGTTAACCGGGTGGCTTGTGTTTCGGCCTGACTGCACCCTTGCGGCTTCTCCTTTTCTAACCGCTCGGCTTGTATTTCTGCTTGACCGCATTGCTTCTGCGGCTTCCTCCTTTCTAACTGCCTCTTTCTTCTCTCCCGTAGATCCAGCTCTTCTTTCTCTTCTACGCTCTTTTCTAGCCTTCCTCTCTCTGGCAAGTGGACCCCACTCCCGTGCAGTTAGTTTTTCTTAACCGCTACGGGCTGCTTTCTACCCTCTGTGGCTTCCCTTCTTCCCCGGGGTTGGTCTCTGCTTGTCACGACTTCCCTTCTTCCTGCGGTTAGATCTAACCGTCTGACCTCTTGTTCTATTTGCGGCGGCCTGCTCCTATCCGCTGCGACCTTATCTTTCTTCTTGTCGTGCCGACTTCTTGTCGCACGACATCTTCTCGGTCTTATCACTGTGGAGTCTTTCTCGCTGCGGCCTTGTTTCTTACCGCGCGGTCTCCTTGTCGGGCAGACTTCTTCCGCGGGGCCTTCTTATCGACCAGACTGCCTTGCCGCTCTTCTCTTGCCGTCTGCCTTGCCTCTTCGTGCTTCTCTGCTCGACTTGGCTGTTTGTGCGGACTGCCTGCGGCTTCTCGTTTACTCTGCTGATCTTGTTGCAGTCTGCTTCTAACCGCACGGTCTAGTGCCTGTTCACCGGCCTCTGCTCCTTCTGGTCGCTGCGGATCAGTTGGTGATGAGGGCAAACGTTAAGTGCCTCTTATCAAGGAGGTCGGGGGGATCAAGCCCCCGCCTCAACACCCCGCCGCACCGAGAACACGTGCGGAAACGGGTTGGGGTGCGTATGGGCCCCGCGGGCCCATGTTGTGGCGCCGGCTGTAAGGGCGGGACTCTAGATCCAAAAGGGAGCAACTCCGAGGCCTCCGGCCCACAACACACTACAATATTCCTTTTAGGATATTGACTCCGTTCTTTGGTTACAAAACTTCACTCTTAGGTCGCCCACTCTAAGTTCACTGAACATTTCCTCTCAAGTTGCTCAAAGCCTCTCTCATTTTGTGTATTCTTCTCTCTAATTTTTGTATCCCACTCTCATACAGATACAGCTAAACCTCAGTAACTGAACTTCGCACTCAAGTGTCTACACATTGCTACATTCTCTTGAGTTTACGGTGGAGTGTGAGCATATTTTGTTGAATGCCAAACAAATGCTTCCAAAAGTCTATATTTCAAGCTATAGCTGCAGTAAGAAAATAGAAGTGACCATATCTCACAATATTATTTTTTATTAAAGTTATTTATGACCATTCTGATGTTTACTGTCTGAATATTTCTCTGAAGGACATGTTGGTCTTCTGTCTGGCCTTGTCTGCTTGTTCTCTCTCTCTCTAAACAACAACTTATTCTCTTGGATTTCTTCTGGTGTTGCTCTGCCATACGGCCCATACCCCCGCTCCCGCTGGTAGCTTGAAATTACTAGACACGTCACTGCTTTAATAAGGTTAATTTCAATATTTATCATGTTTTTGTGAATTGAACATGGTATCAGGGCATCTAAATGTTTCTAGATTTGTGACACAGCTTGGGATGCTTCTCTGTTCATGGAAAGCAATTTCGCGTAATGAAATATTACCAAACATTTTACGGATTCCTGATCCCCAGTAGAGGCATATTATGGAATTAGCTACATATGAGCTTATGCAGCTCAATAGCCTCAATGTATCTCATTGTAACTTTAATTTCTTGTTCCAATGGTAATACCTTTCGACCAAGACATGGCACTTGAAAACAGAGGTTCATACTCATCAAAGTAAAAGTGCAGATTAGTTCTATAATTAGATAGTCTTAGAGTACCATCTGAAAGAAAGTGCAAAGTTAGAGGAGAATTAACTTCTATAATTAGATAGTCTTAGAGTACCACCTGAATGCTTAAACGGAGTGTCCAGTGCCACTATTATGAGATTGTTCAGAATATTCATAAGCCACTATTTTAAGATTGCCGAGAATAATTAGCAAATGAAGAATTCTTCAGAAAAGTCAAAGTCATTTACTTACTGTGAGAAACACCTCAGTCCACTCTCAACCTTATATTTTTTTATCCTTGAAACAATGACAATTGTAAATTACCAAAAGTCGATGTCGAATGATGTAGTTAAGTGTTGATGTTGGAGTTGCCGAGAAATTTTCCTCGAGAAGATATGGCCGAGCACCAATGCAGGAGCTGTCAACACGGAGACTAAGTGCTGTTGAGAAATGTCATAGATTGTATAGCGAAACCACCGAGGAAGCGGTGGCGAGGATTGCTCATATGCCTTCTTTAATGGTGATGACTTCTTAGATCGATGTAGCTGGTCTTAAAATATTGGAGCAAGCAAAAGCCTTCTCTATATCATGAAGGTAGGAAGGAGAAGATACCTGTGGTTAGGGCTGATATCGAGTCGAGTTCGAGCGATTTTGGCTCGGATTGAAATCAAAATTTTCGACTCGAACTCGGCTCGAAATCGAAATTGATTTCGAGTCGAGACGGCTCGACCCGAAATGACTCGATTCCGAGTCGGCTCGAAATTGAATCGAGTCGGCTCAAAATTGAATCGGGTTGGCTCGAAATCGAATCAAGTCGGCCCGAAATTGAGAAATTTTCCGTTTTATTCGTAGTTTGCTCAAATTAAATTAGACAACCTATAAATTTAGCAAATGAAACACTTAAAGCTTTCGTTCTTTTTATTTAGGTTTAAATTTTGTTATTTTTAATCTTTAAATAAGAATATATTAATAAATACATAATTTTTTTAATTAATTCGAGTTGATTCGAATCATATTTCGAGCGATTCAGGGCAGACTCGAAATCGACTCGAAATCAGATTCGAGTCAAATTGAATCGACTCAAATTGAGTCGAATCAATTTTAACCGATTCCGATTCGGCTCAATTTTCGAACGATTTTCGAGCGACTTTCGAGTTTCGAATAATATGCTCAGCCCTACCTGTGGTAGAACCATGATACCATAAGATCCAGAAGAGAAGACCTTTCACACTCGACCGACATACTGTCTTCCTACTACGATTAATGCTTCCACATTAAGGCATATAAGAGAAGCCGTCAGCTAATATATATTATCTTTTATAATATTATGAAATTTAACGAACTCTCAAAATTTAAGTTTATTAATCTTTAGATGACATTCAATCATTTGAAAGTACCATAACTATAACTTAAAAGT
Source organism: Platanthera zijinensis (assembly GCA_039513925.1). Lineage (NCBI taxonomy): Eukaryota > Viridiplantae > Streptophyta > Magnoliopsida > Asparagales > Orchidaceae > Platanthera > Platanthera zijinensis. The sequence continues at coordinate 25,048,392 of CM077080.1, read as the reverse complement.
GACATATTCTAGCATGGTGCTATATGTATAGTACTCATTGTGTATTCTCATGATAGGAATACTGCTAACATGGACAAGCATGGATCAAAGTTGCAAAGTATCATAATCTATTCTATCATGGTAATATATAATTATATATATATGTATGTATATATATATGTATGTATGTATATGTATATATATATATATATATATATATATATATATATATATATATTGATGGGGTCTCCTTAGAGCACTAAACACACCCCCGCGCATGAGATGCGGGTATCAGGTAAAATTCCCCATCATGTGGTGCAAATAGTAAAATTCTCCATCATTGGGGTGCAAATAGTAAAATTCTCCATCATAAGGTGCAAATAGTAAAATTCCCCATCATTGGGGTGCAAATAGTAAAATTCCCCATCACGGGATGCAAATAGTAAAATTCCTCATCATTGAGGTGCAAATAGTAAAATTCCCCATCATAGGGTGCAAATACTAAAATTCATCATCATGGGGTGCAAATAGTAAAATTCCCTATCATGGGGTGCAAATAGTAAAATTCCTCGTTATGGGGTGCAAATAGTAAAATTCCTCATCTTGGGGGTGGTCTGTGTATAACAAAAATACGCATGGCAGTGTGCGTATAATAAATAATATGGTTATGATGTGCACATAACCATATCCGTCATATCGCCACAAAACTATACAAATATGTGTGCACATAACACATATATTGGTTACGGTGTGTGGATAACCGCATAATCACCGTAACCACCATAACCACCATAACCACCACTTATTTATGGAAATGCCACTCTCAAAAAACTATAAATAGGAACTAAGACCTCCTTCATTTCCATCTCTTCTCCGCCCGAAAAATCATCGACAGGGGCGAGGATGATGGAACCAACAGGAATAAAGGCAACAAGGAGGGGGAATGCCTAGAATTATACTAGGGAGTGTCCACTTGGCGTCACACCAAGAGGGAAGTCCGACAGTTTTAAAAGTTGAATTCAAAACCATCGATGCACCCCACCCACCGTAAACTGTATATATAAATACTCTAATTGAAAATAGGGCATCCTAATCGGATGACCCACTACGTCCAAGCCAATCAAATGCTAAATATGTCTCAAAAATATAAATAATACATCAAATTGACTCAAAACGACCATCCGACCACAATCATTGGCTCAGATCGCCTGAACGGGTAGTGGTTCACCGCCTCCTGCGGGAATAGACTCGTGTCGGTTGCTGATCTCTATCAACTCCCCCGGATTGAAAGCACTCATCTCCGATGAGTGACAATGGTCGTACTCTCGGCGTAGCCTCTAGGCAATTCTCCCAAGCTCCTCTGAAGAAATCCACATGACATCATAAAGCGGGCGGCTGCACCAACGAACAAGTTATCACAAAATATTTCACCCGCCTGTCGCAGTGAAGTCGTGACCAATTATCTGAAGTATGTCTCTGGTGGGAACATATGTCTATAACTGAAATGTATCTTCGTCTGATTGTTGGACTTGTGATACTTCCAATGGTGCGGGGTGATCCTCATGACGCAACTCCTTAGGTGGGGATATGGATGGAATGGTTGGGACCAAAAGAGGTTGTGGCTCAGGTGTGGGTGTGGAGAAAAGGTCCATATACACGCGCTCATTGTAGTAAGGGGTCAGATCATCTACGTTGAATACTCGACTAATGCCCATATTTTGAGGGATGCTAATTTCATAAGCATTTGTACCGATCCGCCGCATGACTGTATAGGGGCCCATTCGACGAGTGCTTAATTTCTTTACTGGTCCTTACATGACCCACTTAGATCGGATGCGAGCCATCACTTGTTCTCCCGCCTCAAAAATCTGTTCCCTCTTATGATGATCTGTTCGATCTTTATAATAATCATTACTAGATGCAATTTTATTACAGACCGACTCATTTAGCAAATGCAAATGATAAACAAACGAATCAACAGACTTATGCAAATGTTGTGAATGATGCAAATGAAACACAACATATTGCCTGACAATGACTTAGATATCTCTAATGTGGGGTGACCGTTTAGGAGGCTTCCTAGGTGGTCGATAGAAAAATTCGGTGTGAATGATGCCATCACCCGTAGAAACGTTGTAGATGGTGACAAAGGAGCACGACACATAGGTGTGATGGGTAACTCTCAAATGATAAAACCCTTTAAGGTATATACAAAACTTCATCTCGCACATGATAACACAAATCATCCATTGTAGAGAAAATTTCTTTTGGGAGGGGAAGCTTGTCAAATGAGCCTCTCAGGGACTTAATTCGAGGGGGACAACAATATCAGGATGACCCTCCAAGAGGAAAGCACCAATAACGATAGTGTCCATGAGAACAAGTAGGACACCCACACCCACAACAAAGTCAATGCTAGCCCTATGAACCTCCCAGGGGAGTAGCGGCTCATCAAAAGTCTTATCAAGAGGTTCAACATTGAAGTCATTAGTAGTGAGATGAACCTTCAGATGAGCATCTCCGATAGAGGTAGTGTTCTCGTAAGTAGACAGTCACTATGAAGTCAACACTATACTTTCGGCTCTCAGTAGTGATGTGACTCATGATAATGACAAGGGAAGTGTAGGAAGACCCCTTACTCAAGTGCGGATTAATCGGTATAGTGTCAAGAAGCAGATCCCTAGCTAAAGGAGACACTGGATCTAGGTGAGGTGCTGAGATTGGATATATCATCACAGTGTTTTTGGGCTACTCGTCCTCACTCTCATGACCACGTTCACTAATCATACTAGTATCACTCTCCTCCTGTATCATATGGTCATGATCAGACTCAACTTCAACATCACATGGGCATTGAGTCTCATCAAAATGAGAAGTACCAAAATCAGGTGTCAGACTTCTAATGTCAGTGCTAGCACTACTAAACACATCGGTGGATTGACCAAAATCTCTACGCTTTCTCCTATTGATTCTTCTTATGACCGACCTTATGTGATCAAAATGAGCTCTAAGTATTCAAATTGTTCAAGAACTAATCGCTGAAATTTGACCTCAGGTATCTTTATTTACGGAACATTAGGAGGGTCTTGACATGTGATGTGATCCTGGAGATGGTGACCTTTATAGGTCTCCTGAGGATCACCTAGATTGTCGATCCTAACATAATAAGATCGTGCTCGTGGGTGGACGTGACCCCTACAAACGTGCCTGGTGGTCGCATATATTCAAACGTAGGTTCCTCAAACAAAGGGTATGCATAACGACGATAACCCGAACGATATTCAACTCTACCATCATAAAGTCGTGGAGAAGTGTAATGATGATAACATGAGGACCCCTCATCGTGGTGATTGTCTCTAGCATAATGGAATTGTGCCGAAGGGCCAACACAGTCTCTGGAATGGGTGTGTTGCGAACAATAATAATTATCATGATAACATGAAGATCTCTTTGAATTGGCTCTATAAGATCAGGTATAAATAAACTTGGGATTCCCAAATAGAGGAGAGGAATGACGACGATAACTAACCATAGATGAACCTAAAGACTCTATTTGACCTATCATTACTTTTATAAATGTGGCCGAAACCTTGGACTCTGATATCAATTTGATGCAGTGGCATGCCGACTCAGGGTGAACATGAAGATCTCTTTGAATTGGCTCTATAAGATCAGGCATAGATAGACTTGGGATTCCCAAATAGAGGAGAGAAATGACGACGATAACTAACCATAGATGAACCTAAAGACTCTATTTGACCTATCACTGCTTTTATAAATGTGGACAAAACCTTGGACTCTGATATCAATTTGATGCAGTGGCATGCCGACTCAGGGTGAACACACTAAATGCAATCTTACATGCAATGTGATATGATGTAAATACAAGAGGAGGTCCGAATAAAATAGCAACAATAATTAATATTATAAAAACAGATGTAGTGGAACAAGAGTTCACAAATATTGATTAGGGCAAAACAATTGACATTCAAAAAACAAACAAGGCGCAAATATTTTAAGCATGCAAATTTTTTTTTTTGAAAGTCACACGACATCCAATACTCATGGCAAATAAAACAAACATCCACAGAAATATAGTGTCAAGTAGATAACGATAGAAAGTAACAACTCCAAACTACAATTTACATATGTTTGTGACAGTGGGGGTAGGATATGATGACAATCCAATGGCGGGTGACTCCGTCAAGGGCTGCAGGTGGCTAGACAATGACAAGTAGAGGCTTGGCAAGGTAATTGTGGCTGGGTAGGGCGGTTTGGGTTGTGGGAGAGCTTAGGAGGGTAGCAGAGGCTCTGCTGGGTCTTAGTAGGACTGTGAGAGGCACATTAGGATGGGGAGAGGTAGTTTAATGGCTATAAGGCTAGGGAGGGGTCAGGTTTAAGATTGGAAATTAGATAAGGGCTATAAAAGCCTGACTGGAGTGTGAAGAGGTTAACGTAAAGGCAACATTGGATGATAGGGGGATGGGGGGGGGGATTCAGAAAGGGCTAGGGCAACAAGATCTTTTGGGAGAAGTGGGGACCGGGTGGCTATGAGGACATGGGAGGGGTCGAAAAAAATGGCAGGGGAGGGGATGAGGGAACCAATAGGATTAATGGCAGCGGGAAGGAGGGAGAATACCTGGAATTGCACCAGGGAGGGTCCGCTTGGCGTCGCACCAAGGGGGAAGACCTTGTGTTTCAAAAATTGAATCCAAAACCATCGATACCCCCACCCACAGTAGCCTGCATATATAAATACTCAAATTGAAAATAAGGTATCCTAATTGGATGGCCCGTAACGTCCAAGCCGATCGAATGCTAAATATGAATAAAATAATAAAATAATACATCAAACTAACTTGAAACGACCGTCCGGGTATAATCTCTACTCGGGTCGCCTGAACGGGTAGCGGTTCACTGCCTCCTGCAGGAATAGACTTGTGTCGGTCACTGATCTCCATCAGATACTATATTAAAGGGAGCAAGTCTAATTATATTTTCATCTTTGAAGTCTTTGCTTAGGATCTCTCTTTGTAGAAGATTCCTCTGGGGAACAAGCTGCCGAGACTTAGGATCTTGGGCGCTTGTACACCTCGTGATTGTATCTGTTATTTATTATTGCAATATATTTTTGGCGTGTGCTAACTTGGTCCAACAGATCGCCTTCCTGCTACCTAAACCTAGGTCAAGGGAACACACGTGGCAACAATCTTACAGTTGCAAACAATCGACTACTCTAATCTTCGTAGATCTACAATCGAAGCTGCTCTCTAGGCCACAGTTAAGGAATAAGATTGTTAGTAACTGTTAGAAGATATAAGGATAACTGATGTAAAGGCCTATTTCTTCTTTCTCCTTTAGTCCCACATCTATTGTATAGGATTCTTACTCCCTCTCTTCTCCTATATATTTGTACTCTCTCTTGTTTTTGAATAATGAAGAAGGATATATAAGGTTTGCCCATTGTTTCCTACATGGTATCAGAGGGAAACGGTCCGGCCTGTGCCTGTCTAACCGCCTGGTCCTCCTGTTAACCGGGCGGCTTGTTCTCCTGCTTATCCGCTCTAATTTGCGGTCTCCTCTCTTTCTAACCGCGACTTCCCGCTCGGTTAAGTTTTCTTGCTCGCTCCTCTTGCTCTCTTTCGTGGCTTCCACCTTCCCCCATTCCCTTTTATAAACTCTCTGTCAGGTGGGACCTCCCACCCTTGTTTCCCTCTGCCCGCGCGGCTTCATCCGTGTCTACCCGCCGGGTTCAGTCTTCTCGCTGCTTTACTCTCTTCTCGCCTCGACTTCTCTTAGTCGCTACTCGCTGGGGCCTCCTTATCTACCCGTCGAGTTCTTGTCTTCTCGTCTCTTCTCGCCGCGATATTTTCTTAGTCGCTGCTCTCCTCGCTTCTCGCCGCGACTTTTCTTTGTCGCCGCGAATTCCCTAACCACTGCGAGCTCCGCTCTTGGTCGCGACATCTTTCCTTGCAGCTGGTGTGTTATCACTGTGACCGTGCGACTTCTCTTGCTCTTTAGTCTTGGCGGCTTCTCTTCTCTTACCGCTCCGGATCTTGGTGCGGTCTGTCTCTAACCGCCCGGTCTAGTGTCTGTTCACTGGCCTCTGTTCCTTCTAACCGCTGCCGCTCAGGGTTCTTTCCGCCTTGCCTCTGTTTTCTTGGTCGCTACGGGTCTCTTCTTACCGCCACGACCTGTTTCTTTCCGCTGCGGGCTCTCTTCTACTCGTTGCTTCTCACGCGATCTCCTCTAGTCGCGTGCGACCTCGTCTTACCGCTGGTGCCTGCACGGCTTTGTCTCTCGCTGCCCTCATCGCTCTTCCGTAGTAGCCGCTGTTTCTGTCCAGCAAGCCGCGTGCCTTCTTGCCGCCCGATTTTTGTGCCTATTCGCAGCTCAGGATTATGGCATCCGATTCCACCACTGCTGATGATATTGCTGCGTTGCGTGCTCAACTCCATCAGCTTCAAAAGGTGGTTAGTCGCTCCTCTGGCTCTGTGGCCTCGATCTTCAAGGAAGGTATATCATGCCTCTCACACAGCTCTCACTGGATTGTGGACTCGGGTGCTACACATCATTTCTCTCCGCAGCAGCTGCCCAAATACTTAGATATTGCTTACCCCAAGCACATCACTGTGGCCAATGGTGACACGATCCCGGTTTCTGGCACTGCACATCTGCCTCTTACTCCTTCCCTCTCCTTATCCTTGGTTTTTCATGTTTTGAGCTCTTCTTTTAATCTCCTTTTTGTTAGCCGTCTTACACAAGACCTTGATTGCTGTGTTACTTTCTCACGCTCTTTCTTTATGGTGTAGGATCGGCTAACACAGAATATACTTGGTAGAGAGCGACTGTCTAACGGGCTATATCTTCTTGATGTACCTCCCACTGCTCTCTCCACTGTCTCCACCACTGATTGACATCGTCGTCTTGGGCATGCCCCTCTTCCAATTCTCAAGAAAGCTCTTCTTACTATCTCTCTTCAAGAGTTTTTTTGTGAATCTTGTATTTTCGGCAAACAACACCGTGTCTCTTTTTCTCCTTCATGTACTCGGAGCGATGATCCTTTATCCTTAGTACATTCTGATATCTGGGGGCCCTATAAGGTCCCTAGTGTTTTTGCGTATCGGTACTTTGTTACCTTTATCGATGATTACTTACGGGTTACCTGGTTGTATTTATTTCGTGATCGTACCGAACTCACAACTACGTTCTGTACGTTTCTTACGGAAACTCGCACTCAGTTCTCTATCTGTGTCAAAATTCTTCGTACAGACAATGCTCGAGAGTATACTGGTCGCACCTTCTCCAATCTATGCGCTGAGTTCGATATTATACATCAGACTTCATATGTCTACACCCCTTAACAAAATGACATAGCGGAATGGAAAAATCACGATCTCCTTGATGTGGCTAGATCTCTCATAATCCAAATGCAGGTTCCTCCCTTCTATTAGAACTTTGCAGTCTCTACTGTTTGTCACCTCATCAATCGCATGCCTTCGTCTATTCTCAACTTTGTGGCACTCATTACTCTCCTTTACCCATCCATGATTCTCTTTTCTCTCACATCTCGTGTATTTGGGTGTACCTGTTATGTCCACCATCTTGGTCCTTCCACTGACAAGCTAGCCCCTCGTGCTACCAAAGCTATGTTTGTTGGGTACTCTCGCACTCAGAAGGGGTATGTCTGCTTTTATCCTACCACTGGTAAGGTGGTTGTGTCTGCTGATGTCTCCTTTCATGAAGACCAATCATATCACGCCAGTCCTTCTGATCCCCTTCTTCCTCCTCCGCTACCTCGACCCACCGTTCCCGTAACGTCTCCGCTTCCACCACTTCTCCCTACTCCTCCTCTGCTTCCGATTCCTACACCACCACCAGTCCCCTCCAAACCTCTTATCATTCAAGTGTACACTCGTCCTCCACGTCCAGAGGCCCTGCAGCAGCTTCCCTCTACCAGTGTGATCTCCCGCCTTGTTGATCCGTCATCCCCCTCGACGGCTCATCCTTTGGCCAATTATGTCTCTCTATATCGGCTCTCTCCACCTCTTCTTACCTTTGTCTCTCTCCTCTATCTCTACACCTAACTATGGCAGGAAGCTCTCCAGCATCCGGCGTGGCGTGCCGCATGGATGAAGAAATGACTGCTCTGTCGGGTAATCATACTTGGGATCTTGTGTCTCCTCCTTCTGGTCACAGTTGTGTTAGCTGCAATTGGATCTTTACAATCAAACATGCCGCGGATGGGACAGTTGATCGCTTAAAGGCTCGACTTGTGGCACGGGGTTTACTCAACAACACAGTCTTGATAATGAGGAAACGTTCTCCCCAGTCGCAAAATTAAATATGGTTCGGGTCTTGCTCTCCTTAGCTGTTCATCGCCACTGGCCCCTTCATCAGCTGGATGTCAAGAATGTTTTTTTGAATGACGATCTTCTTGAAACCGTGTATATGCATCAATCGCCCGGGTTTGAGACCACGGGGGAGTCTCGTGTTTGTTTACTTCACAAATCTATTTATTATCTCAAACAGTCTCCACGGGCATGGTTTGACAAATTCAGCAAGGTTGTTTGTGAAGTTGGCTTCAAACAAAGCTCGACAGATTCCTCTCTCTTCACTCTTCACCAATCAACTGAGACTATAATACTTTTGGTTTATGTGGACGATAATCTGATCACTGGTGATGACTCAACTGAGATACAAAAAGTTAAACAACATTTAAATTCTATCTTTTAAATCAAAGATCTGGGAAACCTTCAATATTTTCTTGGACTAGAGGTAGTACGACTTCCTGATGGACTTGTCTTATTCCAGCGTAAGTATTGCATTGACCTTTTGCAAGATGCTGGTCTCTCGGGTTGCAAACCTGCAGAAACCCCGATGGAAGTCAACCACATGTTGTGTGCTCAAGGATCTGAGTCTGATTCTCTACTTCCAAATCCGGAATACTATCGTCGTCTTGTGGGAAAACTGTTATACCTAACCGTTACGAGACCAGATATATCATTTGCGGTTGATGTGGTCAGTCGGTTTATGCATACCCCACGGGTTTCTCACATTCAGGCAGTGGAATGCATTCTCAGGTATCTGAAGACTGCCCCTGAGCAAGGACTTGTGTATAAGCTATTTTCCTCCCTTTCTCTTATTGCATACTCTAATGCGGTTTATGCGGGCTCATTGGATGATTGACATTCTACTACTGGTTTTTGCACATATTTTGGAGGAAATCTTATCACATGGCGGTATAAGAAGCAGACAGTGGTTGCTCGCTCGTCTGCTGAGGCTGAGTACCGTGCGATGACGGCTGTTACATCAGAACTAACCTGGCTTGAAAGTCTTCTAATGGATTTGGGTGTTAGGTTGTCCTCAACGTTGTTTTGTGCCAGTTAAGCTGCAATCCTTATTGCAAAGAATCCTGTGTTCCATGAGTGGACTAAACTTATTGAGGTTGATTGCCACTTTGTTCGAGAAAAGGTTCAATCAAAGGTGCTAAAGCTTGAACATGTTCCTACTTCTGGGCAAGTTGCTGACATCCTTACCAAGACATTACCTCGCAAATTGTATTACCAGTTCTTGTCCAAGATTGGTGCCTACGACTTGTACGCTCCAGCTTGCGGGGGAGTGTTAGAAGATATAATGATAAGTGATATAAAGGCCCATTTATAGGCTCATTCCTTCTTTCTCCTTTAGTCTCACATCTATTGTATAAGATTCTTCCTCCCTCTCTTCTCCTATATATTTGTACTCTCTCTTGTTTTTGAATAATGAAGAAGGATATACAAGGTTTGCCCATTGTTTCCTACAGTAACGATCGAACAAGCGCAACTGCTTTCGCTTTTCGCCTTTCGCCTTCTTCTATACTGGACCTGACAACAATCTGTTGTTTTTTACTTCTTCAGGTTACCAAATTTCTCCCAACCAGGGTACAATATTCAAAAGTGAATCTATTGTCATCAATAGACCCCATCCAATCAACATCTGTGAATACTTCAATGGTTAATTCTTTGTTGGGAGTAAACAAGACGCCACACCTAAGAGAGATTTTGAGATATTAAAGAATTCGATGAGCAACATCCAAGTGGTGAGATTTAGGAGAATGCATGTATTGACTGATAACTCCAACAACATAAAATATATCTGGGCGAGTATGGAATCGGTAGATGAGCCTCCCCACAAGCTGTTGAAAACCATTGATATTTGCAATCACTTCTCCACCATCCCTCCCCAATCTTTGGTTGACTTCAATAAGGGTGTCTACCGATCTACACCTACTCGTCCTCGTTGTCTCCAACAGGTCTAGGATGTACTTCCTCTGAGAGATAAAAATACCATGCTTGAATTTTGCAACTTCAATGCTAAGGAAGTACTTGAGGTTTTCGAGATCCTTTACCTTAAATTCACTAGTCAATCTTGTCTTTGGATTTTGGATCTCCTCCATGTCATCCCTAGTTATGACAATGTCATCTACATAGACAATCAACATAGTCAATTTTCCTTACCTGTGTTTTACAAACAGGTATGATTGGCATTGCTCTGAGTATACCCAAATGTCATTATGGCTCTTTGGAACCTTCCAAACCAAACCCTCAAAGATTGTTTTAGGACATATAGAGTCTTTTTCAATCTGCATACCTTCCCCTCAGATCCCTCAGAGGCAAGACCTGGAGGTCGCGATATATATACTTCTTCCAAATCTCCATGGAGGAAGACATTCTTCACGTCCAACTGGTTAAGACTCTACTCTTTGTAGGAAGCACAAGAGAGTAAAATTCTGATGGAATTCATCTATGCTATGGGAGCAAAGTTTTCCTGAAAGTCTATCCTAGTCGTCTGGGTGTATCCTCTGGCCATCAACCTAGTCTTGTAACGGTTCACAAGACCTTGGGAATTTTGTCTCACTGAAAAAAACCATTTACATCAAACAACGGTCTTGCCTTGAGGAAGATAAACAAGATCTCACATGCAATTATTCTCAAGAGCCATCATCTCTTCCAACATAGCTTCTTTCCACTTTTGGTTCCCCAGAGTTTCTTTCCACGAGGAAGAAATGTATATAGAAGACAAAAAAGTGACATAGGCTCTATGCAAGGATGATAATAAGTCATAAGTCACATAATGAGACACGAGATGAAGAGTGAAAGCACAATTACCTTGGAGAGCAATAGACATATCTGGCGTTGGCTCTGGTTTGGTGAGCAAAACTTGATTGTTTGTGCCCCTTCATCCACGAGTGTAAACCTGCAAAGGAGGATTAGGACAAGGGGGTAATGTCGGAGGCAGAACAGCAGAAGGAAAAATAGGCTGATATGGAGGAGAAATAGGTAGAGGAATAGAGGGAGAGCTCACTTCCATAGTACCAGACTCCCCCTGAAGTGAACTCCCATAATGAGATTTGGATTCATGAAAAGTGACATCCATGGAGACAAAAGTCTTTCGTGCCACGGGATGAAAACACTTACTCTTTTTGGATAAGAGAGTAGCCAATGAAGACACACCGAAGTGCACGGAGATCAAGCTCAGAGGTGTGGTGCATGTGGACAAAACACACACACACCCAAAGATACGTGGAGGAATCTCAGTAGGAGTAATATTGAGAGTGTCAAACGGGGTTTTGTGGTGAAGTATACCAGAAGACATGCTATTAATAAGATGCACAACCATGAGGACAACATCCCCCTAATAATATTTGGGAATGTGCATCTTAAGTAAGAGACAACGAGCAACCTTAAGTAGATGTCGATTCTTATGCTCAGTGACTCTATTCTGAGCAGGGGTGTAAATGCATGAAGTTTGGTAGATGATACCCAAATCATAAAGGTAGCGATCAAAGTGAGAGTCAATATACTCACTACCATTATCACTTCACAACACTTTAACGGTGACATTGAGCTGAGTGGTGATCATTTTATGAAACCATTGAAACAGAGAGAAAATTTCAGATTTGTTTTTCATGAGGTAAACCCAAGTGCAACAAGAGAAGCGGTTTATAAAAGTGACAAACCATTTAAAACCAAAAATAGAAGCAAGCAGACAATAGACCCAAACATCAGAATGAATAACCACAAGAGGAGTAGCACTGGGAGGGGCATGCGAGTAAGAGAGGCCTTTTTGTGCTTACTCAGTTCACACACATTTTAAGTAAAATTGTTAAACACAAAGTTCGACATAGCAGGTAATAAAAGTTTTATAACAGAGATAGAGGGATGTACTAGGCGACAGTGTCATGAATCCAAATCAGAAGACAAAGCCACATAAAGAGCACGCGGAGGAGGAGCCGAGCTGGAGGGGTTAAACAGATACAAGCCATTGCACAGGCTACTGGAGCCAATCACATTCCCCGTCTTCTGGTCCTGAAAGATGCAAGAAGTGGGGAAAAATTCACTGAGCAATTCATAGAGTTAGTTAAGTGACTAATAAAGAGAAGGTTTCGAGTAAATTTAGGAACATGAAGAACTAACGAGAGAGTGAGGGAAGAGCAGAGAATGGTTCTTTTTCCATCAATGGAGGAAAAAGAACCATCAACAACACTCACTTTGTCTCGACCAGACAGAGGAGAGTAGGATACAAAACGTGAAGTAGAGCTAATCATATGATCAATGGCTCTGCTGTCGATGATGCTCTGGGTGGAGGGGCGGTTGGTAGAAGAATGGGCACCCGAGGGCCCTTGGCGGGCATAGGAGGATGATGAAGTAGAGGGCTTGGAAGGTCGTCCATGCATCAAACATCAGAAGGCTAGAATCTAGTCCGAAGAGAGAGCAGAAGTAGCAGTGGGAGGAATATCTTCAAAAGCATCTGAGAGATGAGCTAATCGGGACAAACGAGGACGACCGTGAGAACGACCACAACCACGAACACCACGAGAGCCAGGCCCCCTCCCCCAAGAGGAGGGAAACTGTGAAGCTTGAAACAAGTGTCTCTACTATGACGGGCCTTCTCGCAATAATCACATATCAGATGATCCTTCTCACCAGTCTTGGGCATGTAGTCACGAGAAGGATGCCTGGCGGCGATCAAATTCTTGCTGAACAAGACTGTAGACTTCCGGAGAGAGGGAAGAGGAGACCGCCCGTGAATCCAAGACTCTAATAAGATCAAAATCTCGACGCAGACTACAGAGAAACTCAAAGATCCGGTGGCTTTTTTCTCGAGCCCGAACAAACACTTCATCTTCAGGAGAGACAAGTGTGAGAGCATGGAAGTGATCATGCTCTTGGTAGAGATGAGTAAACTTCAGGTAATAGGAGGAAGGAGAACGATCGACTTGCCTCAAGAGGAAAATCCGCCGGCGGAGTTGGAAAATCTGAGCGGCATTCCCACAACAAGAATAAGTAACCTCAGCTCGCTTCCAAATATCTACGACAGTGTCAAGGAACAATTAATTCCAAACGATGCATTACTGCATGGAATTGAGCAGACACAACACTACCAGGGAGTTTTTCGACTCCTATTGAGACCACTCTGCAGAAGTCTGAGCGAGGGCCTTCGTAGTGCCGGTAACATATCCAAAAATACATTGGATTTTTAGGGAAAGAGTGATGGAACGAGCCCATGAGAGATAATTGGTGCCATCAAGTTTCATGGTTATAATTTGAGGAGTACCATTGTCATGGAGAGCACGTTCGGATCCCAATGTCGACATCGGGGAGGAAGCACGGGACGCCAGGAAGAAGGCCTACTGCTGCATCCTTCCTGCGTCCAGTCGACGATCGACAGAAAGAGTGAATGAGGCGGGAACGGGCGAGCGCCTGCGGATCGGGCGAGCGACTGCGAAGATGGGTGAACGACTGCAAAGACGGGTGAACGACTGCGGGAGAGCAGAGAGGCAAACGTCTGCAGGAGACGCTCGATTGTTAGGTGTCGGCGAACGAGTCGCGTGGGCGAGCGTGCTGGCGGCGGAAGTCGAGACGCGCGGGATTTGGGTTCCTTCGGCTCTGATACTATGTTGGAAGAAAATTAGGAGTTCATTACATAAAACTAGCTTCACTCCGCTATATATAGGAGTGACAAAGTACACTGTACAAAATACTACTGGAATAAAATAAACCGTAAACTCAACAATATAATCTTCATATTTCTTGCATGTACCTAATTCTCTATTCAATTTTCTATCCTGGCTTTAAAAACTGTATAGAATGGGGTGCAATAAGCCAATAATATATACCAAATATATCAGGGAAAATGCAAAAGAGTTGTGTTTCTTGATTTTCATAAACAAGCAGCCACCTTCTTATTATTTGACAGATGTAGTAGTCTAAATATTTTTTAGAGGATTACATGTTTCTTGCCATACATTTCATTTGAAAATTCTTCATATTGCAAATGATAACGATTAAAACAATTTTTTAGGAGAACATCTTGTAGTTGCACTACAGTTAGCGGATTGCTTCTTTGTATGCCAAATTTTTGTGCCGTATTAAAGTGGTATTATACAGGTATTGACTGCTTAATTTTACCAAAAAACAGGATTATATCAATCTCCCCATCCCATGCTTGGACTACAATATTACACTTGCGGAAAGCTAGAATGGTAAGAGACGTGTTCAATCCTCACACCATACATTTGTTTTATGTTGAGCATCTTAAATTTTCATTTATGTTGTGATAAATTAACAATAGTTGGAAGCAATTTTTCAATTTTTTTGTAAGCTCTATACATACCAGCACTAGATCACCATATCCCATCAGAACTCCGCAGTTAAGCGTGCTTGAGCGAGAATAGTGCGGGGATGGGTGACCTTCTGGGAAGTGCTTGTGTTGCACCCATCTTTTAAAGGCTTGAGTGTTGTTGTTTTGGTAAGTTCTATACAAATAGTTTAAATATTAGGGAGCCCTATCCCACTGAATCATGTTGGATTGGCTGGCTTATGAGGGCTTAACCTGTTGGCTACATCAGCGCACTGCATAACATCCCTCTCCCCACACTAGCTATGACAAAGCCACATAGATCCGGCTGAACCTCGTGGGTGGCCACAACACATGCATGAAGTGGCCTGCTACTAGGTGATACTTTGAATCATAGCAGACATTCAAACCACGTTAGTAATATAGCTGAAACAATAACAAAATCACAAAAGAAGGAAGAACGTTCAAAATAGACTAGCTATTCCATCATTAACCAAATGTCTCTTACATAAAAATAAGAAATAAAGTTTACATCAGTCTTCGAACCTTATGGTTCAGTACATCAATATAAATGTAAAAGAGCAAAGGGGCATGCTGATCTTGTCTACTATGCTCGCAAGATAATTCATTTTCCTGCTTGTTGCTATCCCATGGTCAGCTTACCCGCGGGAGATTGACTTCGGAAAAGTCCCTAGATGCTCATCTCAATGAAGAATATAAAAGAGACCGAAAAAGAGAGAAAAATAAATCAATTTTATTAATTTCTCCTACTTGTACAACCTGGTTATATGTATACATACACTTATATAGGAAGAGAAAAGAGGAGAGAACTCCAATCCTATGATGTGTGACTAAAGAGAGATTTACATGGGCTTTTATCATTTTTCCTTAACACTCCCCGGCAAGCTAGAGCATACAAGTCGTAGGCACCAAGCTTGGATTAGAACTGATAATATAACGGCCGAGAGAGGGCTTTAGTCAGGATGTCAGCAACTTGTCCTGTACCGGGAACATGCTTCAACTCTAACTTCTTTAACTGAACTTTTTCTCGAACGAAGTGATAGTCAACTTCAATATGCTTTGTTCATCCATGGAATATGCTCAGAAACAACCGCTGCCGTAGCACGGTACTCGGCCTCAGCAAACAAGCGAGCAACAACAGTCTGCTTCTTGCTACGCCAGGTAATAAGGTGTCCACCAAAGTATGTACAAAAACTAGTTGTGGAATGCCTATCATCAAGAGAACTCGCGTAGTCAGCGTCAGAATACGCAACAAGAGATAGAGAGGTAGATGGTTTATAAACTAGTCCTTGTCCCGTAGCAGTCTTCAAATATCGGAGAATGCGCTCGACGACTTGAAGATGAGATGTCCGAGGAGCATGTATAAATCGACTCACAACCCCCACAACAAATAAAATATCAGGTCATGTAACTGTAAGATAAATAAACTTCCCCATCAAGCGTCGATAGTATTCTGGATTTGTAAGTAGTGGGCCTCGGAAACATGTGCAAAAAAGCTTGTGATTTACATCCATAGGGGTGTCCGCAGGTTTGCACCCTGAGTAGCTGGCTTCTTGAAGAAGATCGATGCAGTACTTCCGTTGGGACAGGACAAGGCCATCAGGTCGTCTTACGATCTCAAGCCCAAGGATGTGTCGAAGATTTCCCAAGTCTTTTGTCTGAAATGCTGAGTTTAAATGTTGCTTGATTGTCTGTATCCTCATGAAGTTGTCGTCCGTAATCAGAATATCGTCAACATACACAAGGAGAATCACAGTGCCTGTTGGTTGATGACGAGTGAAGAGGAAGAAGTCTGTCGAGCTCCGTATAAAATCGACTTTGCAAACAACCTTACTGAATTTCTCAAACCAGGCACGAGGGGACTATTTGAGACCATATATAAACTTCCGAAGAAGTCATACCCGAGACTCCCCCGTGGTCTCAAACCCAGAGATTGGTGCATATAAACAGTCTCATGGAGATTGCATTGAGAAAGACGTTTTTGATACCCAACTGATGTAAGGGCCACTGACGATACACAACTAAGGAGATCAGAACTCAAACGGTATTTAGCTTGGTGACCGAGGAGAAGGTTTCATCATAATCAAGTCATTGTTGCTGAGTGAAGCCCTGAGCCACGAGGCGAGCCTTTATGCGGTCAACAGTCCCATTTGGAGCATGTTTGATAATAAAGACCCACTTGAAACTGACACAGGATTAGCCAGGAGGAAGAGGAATCAGATCTCAGGTCTGGTTAGCCCAGAGGGCAGTTATTTCATCATCCATGACTGCACGCCTTCCCAGGTGTTGAAGAGCTTTCTGCACATAGTTAGGAATAGAAATTGAGGAAGTGGCAGAGAGAGGTGACAAATTTTAGAAGTGGCAGAGAGAGGCGATGCAGAGATACATAATTGATAATTCACCAAGCGATGAGCTGTAGAGGTTGATGTTAAATCGTTCTGCCGCGGAATGATATTGGTAGAAGGGAGCTGCTGTATGGGACCAGTCTTGGACGAACGATGAGTATAAACACGAAGACGTGGTGGTGGTGGAGTGGGCACTGAGAGCGGTGAAGGAAGAAGTGGGAGAGATAGAGTTGTGGCAAGAATAGCAGGACGAGGGATAAGGATAGGTAAAGACGGTGTCGAAGGGGAGGAGTGAAATATTTGATCCTCAAGGAAGGTCACATCAGCTGAAACGATCAACTTGATATCAGTAGGAGAGTAGCAGACATAGTCCTTCTGAGTGTGGGAGTAGCCAACGAACATACACTTGGTAGCGCAAGCAGCCAGCTTGTCAGTGGGTGGACCAAGAATGTGACCATAACATACACATCCGAAGATACGAGGTGTGAGGGAGAACAGAGACTTGGAAGGAAAAAGAAGACTAAACAAAGAAGTGAAGTCGAGCACAAAAGAGGGCATGCAATTGATGAGATGACAGACAGTAGAAATAGCGAAATTCCAGTATTCTGTAGGCACATTCATTTGAAAACATGAGTGACCAGGCGACATCAAAGAGGTGACGATTTTTCTGCTCGGCCACACCGTTTTGTTAGGGGGTATAAGCACACAAAGTTTGATGTAGAATGCCTAAATCGATGCATAAATTTGAGAATGTGCGTTTAGTATATTCACGAGCGTTGTCGGTGCGAATTACTTTTAATGTAGTCGAGAATTGCATACGCGTTTCAGTAATAAAAGTATGAAACACAGATGTTAGTTCAGTACGATCATGAAGTAGATATAACCAGGTGAGATGCGAGTAATCATTAATAAAAGTTACAAAATAACGATATCCAAAGATACTAGGGATTTTATAGGACCCCCAGATTTCAGAATGCACTAAAGAGAAATGAGTATCACTCCGAGTACATGTAGGAGGGAAAGAAGTACGATGTTGTTTGTCATAGATACAAGACTCACAAGTAAACTCTTGCAATGAAACATCAGGATGAGCCTTCTTGAGAATCGGGAGGGGAGCATGCCCAAGCCGGCGATGCCAACCAACAATGGAGATAGCAGAGAGAACGGTAGGAGGAATATCTAAGAGATAAAGCCAATTCGACAGCTTCCCTTTACCAATGGTATTCCACGTTCAACGATCCTGCACAACAAAAGAGGAAGGATAAAAGGTTATACAACAGTTAAATTTCTGAGTAAGGTGACTAACTGATAGTATATTGAAAGGGGATCCCAAAACATGAAAACCGAGGAGAGAGAGAGAGTTAGGGTAAGCCAAAGGTCAGCAATGCCAGAAATCGGAGTTGTGTCGCCATTTGCTACAGTGATAAACTTGGTATAGGCAGACTGGATGTACTGAGGTGGTTTCTGGGAGATAATGAGGTGAGTAGCTCCTGAGTCAACAATCCAGTGGGGACTATAAGAGAGACATGATATACCTTCAGTGGAGAAAGCCGCAACCGAGCTAGACGAGCGACTGATATCCCCTTGGAGCTGCCGAAGCTGGGTGCAGAAAGCGTTGATGTCTTGCCAAGTGGTAGAGTCCGAACCCTGTGTAGCAGCATCAGTGGGAGGAGAAACTGTAGTAGAAGCATTAAGGTGTGGAGGCAGACCATGCTTCCGGTAGCAAGTGACTTCAAGATGACCCTCTCGACCACAGTACATACATTTAAAAGCAGAACGTCCAACACGTTCTCGTCCCCGAGACGTGTGGCGACCTCCGTGAGCTGATGATCCACGAGCAGGAGGAGTAGGTAAAAGGGGATGCTAGAGGAGAGCTAGAGAGTACTTTTCTGGGACCTCAGATGGTGGTGTAACCTTGAGCAGCATAAAACAGACATAAGACAGCGAGGGTGTTGTAGAGGAGGAAAAAATCTGAGCCCAGACACTGTGAAGATGAGGAGGAACACGAGCCATCATTATAGCAATCCCAACAGCTTCCTTTTGTGCTCGTTTGTAGTGAGGTCCGTGGAGGGAGGCTGATGTTGTATACAAGCCTCCACAAGAGTTTTGGCCTTGGAAACAAAGGAGGTTAAATCGCCCGTTGTGTCGGGATCCAGAGATTGGAGCGCGGAGATGATGTCAAACATATGCAGTAAGATGTCTTTGCCAGAGTAGAGAGAGTGAAGCTCCTCCCACTTCGCCTTGGCCGTCTCATGATACATGGCTATGCGGTAGGGCTCTGTGTCCATGAAATTTAGGATCTAAGATTGGACCCAACCGTCATCACGCAACCATTCGTCAGTAGGAGCAATGAGAACGTCCCGAGTAAGATGATGAAGAAGACCTTTAGTTTGTAGAACATGGGGAACACAATGTACCCATTCCATAAAGTTGTGCTTCCCACTGAGAGAGATGGTGGTGATCCGAAGCTCATCACAGACTTCAGGAGAGGGATCCGCGACACGAGCGGGGAGAGATTAAGCTGTCGTGGAGTCCATGATAGTAAGAGGAGGGCGGCCTAACAAAAGAGCTGCGGGTAAAGCAGCATGGAGAAAGCAGCAAGCCGCAGAAACCCGCAGAAGGAGCAACAGTCCGCAAGAGACAGTAAGAAGGAGGCCGCAACGGCTAGAGGAGCAGAGGCTGGCGAGCAGCGACTAAGATCGGGCAGCAAGAGCAAGCAGCGACTAGAAGAGAAGAGGCCTCAGCAGCTAGAGGAGAAGAGGCCGACGAACAACAAGGAGGCCGACAGTAAGAGCAAGCTGCGGACAAGAGGCTAGGGAAAAAGAGGCTGCATCGGTTAGAGGAGAAGAGGTCGCAGCGGCTAGATGATAAGAGGCCGACAAGCAGCAACAAAAGGCCGAGCAGTAAGAGCAATCAGCGGGCAGACCGCGCGAACAACAAAGAAGAGCAGAGAAGTGGCACGCAGCGGGCAGACCGCGCGACAAGAGTAGGTTGACAAGGCCAGTGCGTGCAACAAGAAGACTCCGCGCGACAAGAGAAGTCCGCGCGACAAGAGCAGGCCGGCAAGAGCAATCCGCGCGATAGCACAAGCGAACGCGATAAGCTGATCACGAAGAAGGCGGGGCGGTCTTGCTAGTAGCGAGAAACGGAAACCGCTGGGAGCTGCGGGAAGAGACTGATCTGGCTGAAGAGAAGTGGGGCCCAAAGAAATCCCTATAAAGGTAGTGAGACGGGGAGGAGATGGGAAGTAGGGAGAGAAAAGAGGGAGGGAAGCGGGTAGAAAAAAAGGTAACCGCAAAGGGTGCGGTTAGAGAGGAGAAAAGTAGTAGATGCCACGGGATGGGAGAAGCGGATAGCGAAACAAGGAGACCGCAGCCCGGTGCGGATAGAAAAGAGAAGGAGAAGGCCGGCGGTTAAAAGAAGTCTAGCCGGGAGGATCTTTTGGGCTCTGTTACCATGTAAAAGAGACCGAAAAAGAGAAAAATAAATCAATTTTATTAATTTCTTTAATTTGTACAACCTGGTTACATGTAAATACACTTATATAGGAAGAGAAAAGAGGAGAGAACTTCAATCCTATGATGTGGGACTAAAGAGAGATTTACATGGGCCCCAAGAGTGAGCTTTTATCATTTTTCCTTAACAAAGAACAACGGACTGGAGTATGTAAACTACTTTGAAAAATATCCTTGACCTCAAGCTCAAATTTAATGATGAACAATGGGCTGGAGCACATGAACAGCTGAAGCTTAAGCATGAACAATAAAACGAAAAATGTCGGCAACAAGAGACGAAGACTTCTACGGACGAAGAGCACGATTGACGAATATGATACTTAACTGTAAAATAGATGAAGACCCTCAACCTCATCGCACCGAACACAGGAAGGAGTTGATGACGAAATCTCCCTTGTGCCCTTGTAAGTGGAGACATATTTCCTTGGTGCGTGTGGGAACTATGCGACCTTCGACCATATGGGGAAGAATGACTATCTGCTGAGGTGGCTCTCCCTTGTGTAGTTTGAGAGCAGACACATGAATTATTGTACGTGTCTTTGCATTCCTCCAATTATTACACTACACCTTTCGAGTCACCACCCAAAAGGGACACTAAAATTTAGTGGAGTGCTTATGTGTGACCATGCATGTAAGTAGTTGTCAGCAGGACAAAGGGTTACAAGTCACAATCCACCACATAAAATGGATCTTGCAATGGCATTCGCCGTAATATTTCTTCACAAGCTCGTGTGCCAACCAAATAACAAGAATGTTGACAAGAATGCAGTCACGACTTTGTAGTGCTTTGTCTACTACATCCATTGTTACTGAAAATGGTACATATGAGAAAAGGTGTAGAGTGTCACGACCAAAAATGACACAATGATATTGTCTGCAATGAAGTGTGATATGATGAATATATCAAATTCGACCCACCAAATCTAGTTCAGGCAACTGCGATATGCTGAGCATATTTATAGTCATGGTTGTTAGAGGCTCAAAGCGCAATGGTATTCTACTTAGGAGCAGGGCTCAAGGCATAACTACACGCCTGATGAGAGTAAGATGCAACCACATTCCATTTTAACTAATCATTATCAAACATCAATTCAGCTTCTTCACCAAAATTTTCATCCATTCTACTCATCAATAATTTATTACCGTCGTCTATGTCTCTTAAGAAATGAGATCAATGTCACTTGCTTCGTATAGAAACCTTAACACTTGATTATTTTTTATAAACACTAAGTCATTCAAAAGTTATTACACTATTACATTACTTCTTTAATTTGAAAAAAAATATGTTTACAACAAAAATCTCACTCAAGCACATAGTTTATGCTCCAAAAGCGTCAAAAAGGTCCATTAACATGCAAATCTCTGAGCTTGGTGAGCATTGTTCCTGAGGCACACCTTTAACAGCCTAGGTTCTAGTTGAGTTCTGCTCAACTTGAAAAGCTTCTACCATAAATGGTTGGAGAAGACCTTGTCTCTCAATCAGATCCAATGGTTTTTGAAAGTTTGTGTAGGTGAAATACGTGTTCAAAGAAGGCCTGAATAGCATTGATAGATATGTAGGAGTGTGACAATATAATGAAATGGGCGGTTGAAATACATCCATATATCATCCCACACCTAAGGGATGTTAAGAGGTTGAAGACAATCCAACTGGGTGGAAGTGTTCTGCCTTGTTACATTTATGCGTTGGGCAATGTGCAATGAATACTTGGACCTCTTCTATGAGGCCTTTCTAAAAGAAATATGGCTTTATATGGTGGAGAGTATTATGGACTTCTTAATGCGGTAGGTACCAAGGGAGATGTGGGGAGGAGGTGGACCTTCCCTTGTAGTAGATAAGGTCCTCAGTAATTGTCCAGCTTGGAATGTTTCTGATAGTTGCACGTTATCAAGACTGGCATTCTGATGTAAACCCAATTCCAACCAATGTGACAACGGAGTTCTGCCTTAAAAGTCATTACGCGTTCCTCGATTCCACAAAAAGAAATACATGCAATAATTTATGGAAATTGACTGTAATTGCGAATAATTGCAAAGACTTAGGCAAGCTCAGATTTATTTAAAAGAACTAATAAAAATATCAAATTGATTTCAAACAGCAAATTTTGGAATTTTACCTAGCATAGTAAGGCTTGATCAAACCTCCCGATCCGTCAGTTGGGACTGCGGCAGCCCAACGAAATTGAACAGTTCTTAGGAGTCGGGCTAGGAGGTTGGATCCCTGGAGAGGGTGTCGACGTCGACAGGAATCCACATTCTGCACATGAACTAGGAAAGAGAGACGTCGGATCCAATGACATCGAGCATTGGGTAGGAACTCGCCGGGATCCCTGGGTGTCGATGGTAGGATGGAGATGGAGGCTCTCGGCAGGGGTGTTGGCAGTGACAACGGCTAAGATGAGACGTCAGAGAGGCAGGTGATTCAGACTGAAGGCGGCTGCTTCAGGCAGGGAGTCGATAACAACAGAGGAAGAATGACTAGCGCGTGAATTAGGGCCTTCCAGAGGGAATGAAAAAACTTCTGTTCCTCTGATTTTCGGCCCGTCTCCTCTTTCTCCCCAAATAGGTTTTTAAAGGTGATAAATCTTGAGATTTTGATTGGGAGGTAAATTATTTCTTTCCTTTACTTCTCACCTTAACATGATTCTATTATGGGTCTTATTATGACATTACTTATTATTATTTATTTCGGAATATGCATTTATTATGTCATAAGAGTCACGCTCTTATATGACGTCATTATTTGTGTCGTATCCTTTTTAGTCGCATGTCCAAGTCTGTCGTTATTTCTTTTAGTGTTCTTTCCTTTTTGGTGTTAATTATAAGTCCTATTTAAATGACCTAGTGGGTCTTGTATCAGTATGAATGAAGAAAGTCTATTTTCCCTAACCCTAAAAGAACTCTTGGAAGCTCTCTCTCTCGATCATGCCCCACTTAGGCAGATGCGGTCACGACTCCGTAGTATCTCCGCCACCGTCATCTCCACCTTCGGCCTCTCCTCCGACATTATCCTAAGACTCATAACAATTTGGTATCAGAGCCTACTCCTTCCTCCCCTCGCTCCTTTCGTCCGCCGCGAAACGCGACCCCTTCCAGTTCCGTCCATTGTTTTTCTCATTCCACCTTTCCGTCCATCGAAATAAGGAACAAGAAAACCCAAAAGAGTTCGGATCTAGCGATGAATATTGATCAAGAAGAAAATGCAGTAAATAAAATTACCTTTGCGGGATTGAGTCAATACTCAACCTAGATGCTCCAGAAAATCAGCCGACCACTTTGCGACTACAGTTCATAGTGCAGAATATTGTCTGCACCTCTACAGGAAGTCCACACGAACGGGAGAACCCGTAGAATCTTGTCGCACAAGATCTAGGTCGGGAGAGGAAGGCCAGCGTCTCCACGGACTGCTAGACCCGTTACAAGAGAGGCGACAACGGCACTCGCCGGAATAAGACTGAGCGGCGGTGGCAAGACTGACAGCTGGCGAAACGACTTCCGTCAGCTTTTAGGGTTCGGGTCTTTCGCACAATGCGACTCGTGTGCTTAGACAGAATGAACAGTTACTTTGAAACCCTAAAACCTTCTATTTATACCCAAGGAATAAATAGAACAACTTCCATCGCTATTTGTAGACCCGGGACTTAGAATCCAGCGTTTTCGACCAGACAACCCTTGTCTCGACGAATCGTCGAGTATCAATGACATATACGACGAATCGTCGAGTATACAAACTATATTCGGCAAATCGTCGAGTATCCATATGATATTCGACGAGTGGCGTTGAGTGAACTCAACGCCTCAACGCTCTCAGCGTCAAACCCGTCGAATCAACACTTGAGTCGACGAAGACGTTGAGTGGACTCAACACACTCAATGCCTAAGTGCTAGATTCGTCGAGTCAACCTTTAACTCGACGAAGGCGTTGAGTGAACTCAACACACTCAACGCCTGAGACTCAGACTCGTCGAATCAACTCCTTGACTCAACGAATCATCAAGTAAACTCAACGCACTCAACGCTTAAGTGTCATACTCGACGAATCAACTCTTTGACTCGACGAATCGTTGAGTAAACTCAACACACTCAACGCCATCATTCGACGAGTCAACACTTGACTCGACGAAAGTGTTGAGTGTGTTGAGTTTACTCAACGATTCGTCGAGTCAAAGAGTTTATTCGTCGAGTATGACACTTAAGCGTTGAGTGCGTTGAGTTTACTTGATGATTCGTTTAATCAATGAATCATCAAGTAAACTCAACGCACTCAACGCTTAAGTGTCATACTCGACGAATCAACTCTTTGACTCGACGAATTGTTGAGTAAACTCAACACACTCAACGCCATCATTCGACGAGTCAACACTTGACTCGACGAAAGCGTTGAGTGGTCTCAACGCACTCGACGCTTTCCAAAGTCTGATTGTTGCTATGTCTTTTCACTCATCATATGAGCATAGTCCATATTAAGCCAATCTCCCAATTTCTCCAAACGTTCTTATGTGCGACCCTGATAGACTCATACTGTGTTGACAGTGAGACTACATACTTGATCACTTCTAGATCACAATGATAATACCAACAGTTGGCTGTGACAACAACTAAGATGAGATGTCAGAGAGGCGGGTGATTCAGACTGAAGGCGGCTGCTTCAGGCAGGGAGTCGATAACAACAGAGGAAGAATGACTGACACGTGAATTGGGGCCTGCCAGAGGGAACAAGAAAACTTCTGTTCCTCTGATTTTCGGTTTCCTTCTCTTTCTCCCCAAGTAGGTTTTTAAAGGTGGTAAATCTTGAGATTTTGATTGGGAGGTAAATTATTTCTTTCCTTTACTTCTCACCTTAGCATGATTCTATTATGGGTCTTATTATGACATTACTTATTATTATTTATTTCGGAATATGCATTTATTATGTCATAAGAGTCACGCTCTTATATGACGTCGTTATTTGTGTCGTATCCTTTTTAGTCGCATGTTCAAGTCTGTCGTTATTTCTTTTAGTGTTCTTTCCTTTTTTGTGTTGATTGTAAGTCCTATTTAAATGACCTAGTGGGTCTTGTATCGGTATGAATGAAGAAAGTCTATTTTCCCTAATCCTAAAAGAGATCTTGGAAGCTCTCTCTCTCGATCATGCCCCACTTAGGCAGATGCGGTCACGACTCCGTAGTATTTCCGCCACCATCATCTCCACCTCCGACCTCTCCTCCTGTACAACCTCGGGCTCACAGGAGGGAACTCAGCAGAGAGGGGATTAGAAGAATCCTCAAGAGGAGATAAGGCCCTAGGCGAGAGGGGCCCAAATCAAAGACCACTCGCACTAAGCGAGAGGGGCCTAAAGTTGGGTCCACTCACAATGGGCGAGAGGAGCCCAAAAGTGGGTCCACTCGCAATAGGCGAGAGGAGCCCAAAGGTGGGTCCGCTCGCGCTAGGCAGGAGGAGCCAAAGTTGAGTCCATTCGCCTGACAGGTGGGGGTCAAAGGAAGATTTTCTATATGCCGACGGAGGGTCTCGCCTGCGAGGTGGTGTTTTTAGCCGCAAGGTGGTCCTCTCGCCAAGCTTCGGGTCGGCAGGAAGAGATAAGGCCGGTTCAGCAATTGGGGGGGGACCGGTTCAGTTGGCAAGCGGTTCATCCCTTTTGGCCTCTTTTACCCTCGGCGGTCTGCTCATAGCCCTTCAGAACAGCGGAGTTCGGCTGTTGGCAGACCCAACCCAGGGTATTCAGGTAATTTCACAGGTGCTTGCTTTGGTTATTTGCAGTTCAAATCCTGAAGCCTATAAATAGACCGGTAAGGTGTCTGAGAAGAGGGTGTGTGGAACCTTCTTTTTCCTTCTTACTCAGACATCTAGCTCAGCACTGGCTAGGGAGGGGAAGGATTCTAGTTCTTCCGGGTGAGCGGTGGGACCTCCGAGCTGAAGCCCCCGGTCTGTTCCTTTAGGTGTCTTGTTGGGAGCGTGGTTCGAAGAAAGTAAGCGTAGGTTGCAGCCTTAGATCCGAGCTTTTAGGAGAAACTAGTTCTACAGGTTTCAACATTTTTGGTGCGGTGAGCGTGGATCGCAGCCTGCGTCGAAGAACTTCGGATCATCTCATGGCAGGAGATCTAGGAGGAGGAGATGGGGGCGGAGGAGATGAGGGCGGGTCCCAGAACCCAGGAGGGTATGTAGGAAGAGAAGAATTCATGGCGTCCATCGGGGGCATCATGGGGATGCTGCAGCAGATCTCGCAGCGAGGTGAGTGCGTGACCCCTCTACCTCAGGGGGCGGGCCTCTCGCCTCCGGAAGGAGCCGTCTCGGCAAGGATGGGCGAGGATGCGCCAGGAGGGCGGCCTGGAAAGGATAAGGTGGTGGAAGGAAACGGGCGAGATCTGGCAGGAAGAGAATTGTTCCCCAGCCCGGCGAGCGCCGTCTCGCCAGTAGATCTCGTCGCGCGAGTGGAAACGGCGAGACCCCTGGCGAGGGGGTCCCCCTTTTGCGAGCTGGTCCTTTCGGCTCCCGTCCCGGAGGGCTTCCGCGAGCCCGAGATGGTTTATTATGTGGGGAAGGATGATCCCCTCCAACACTTGCAATGGTTCGAAGATGTGGTCTCCATCAGGCCGATGACGGATGCATTCAAGTGCCGCCTTTTCGCGATCACCTTGAAGGACAAGGCCCGGGACTGGTTTCATCAACTCCCGGCAGGGTCAATATATGGTTTTGAAGATTTGAGTAGGAGCTTCCAGCTGCGCTTCTCGACCTCGAAAAAGAGGAAGAAAAACCCGGAGTCCATCTTCCTGATCAAGCAGAAGGCAGACGAGTCCTTAGCCCAGTACGTGGATCGCTTCCAAGAGGAAATCCTGGGCATTCAGGAGGTGCCGGGATTTGCTCTCCAAATGGCCTTTACTGTGGGTCTCAGGGAAGGCTTCTTCAAAATGAGCCTCACCAGGAAGGCGCCCTTATCTTTTGAAGGGTTGATGGAAAGGGCAGCCAAGGAAATAGCGATGGAGGCAGCAAACCCGGCTTTTGCCAAGAAACTAGCAAGGTTGGCGGAGGTGGAATCCAGGGAACCAGGAGGAACAAGGCAGCAGGAAGGGAGGAGAAGGGAGGAGCCAAGAGGGCCGGCACATCAGGAGTTGGGTTGGAGGCAACCGGAAGGCCCTGTTCAAGGGCAAGGGAGAGGTCTTCCTCCGGAAGGAAGGAACTACTACCAGGGAGGAGCAGGAAGGTTACCACAGCTGGGGTGGAGACATGGTCCTAGGCCACTCCCACCCCCGCCCCAACAAGCTATGGTAATAGGCCGGGGAAGAGGAAGGGGAAGAGAGCGAGGAAGGGGAGGAGCAGGAGCAGGGAGGAGAAGGAATCACCAAGAAGGGAGGCAGGAGGGGGAAGTAGCTGTGCCATTCTGTGACTTCCATGAGGAGGAAGGTCACGCGACAGCTACTTGTCCGGAATTTCTAGAGCTGAAGGGGAGAAAAGGAGCGGGAGAGCAGCAGCCACCAGCGCGGATAGTAGAGATGACCGGAGTGGGGGAGGAGGATAGATGTGTAGATCGGTCAGATGTGGGGGATAGAGGGGGGATCGGAGTGATTCATGGCGGGGTGGGAATCGAGGCTGCCCGAAAGGCCAGCCTTCATACAATGTACCGTCGAGGTGTCGCCTCGACGTCGCAAGCCCCACCCCCGGACGAGAAGATCACCTTCTCTAGGAAGGACTTGCCAGATCACGAAGACCCATTCTGCGATGCGCTGGTGATTCGGACGGCTATCGAGGGTTTCACGGTATCAAGGATCTTGGTGGACAATGGGAGCTCGGTTAATGTTATCTTCAAAAAGGCATTCAATGAGATGAGGGTGGAAGCCAGGAGGGTGTTAGCAGCTGACGGACCGTTGTTCGGATTCTCAGGAGAAAGGAAGGAAGTGGAGGGGGGAGTCGGTCTCCAGGTAACTCTGGGAGGGATGTCCAGGAACTGCCGTTTTGTGATAGTGGACGCTCCCAGCAGTTACAACGCCATCTTCGGGCGCCCCTTGATTAGTGCCTTTAGATGTGTACCCTCATCTTTTCATCAATGTTTGAAACTCAATTCGGGAGGGACCCAGATCAGGGTGAGAGGAGATCCGAAGGCGGCCCGGGAGTGTTATGTGACGGCAGTAAACACTATCTCATGGAGGGGGGATGCGGAAGAGTTAGAGAGAAGACTAGAACGGGAGGAACAAGAGGAGAGTAGAGTTGAGGAGTTGGGAGGTGGCATTGCGGAGGAGCCAGTAATGGCAGGGGAGTTAAGGGTCGGAGGAGAAGGGCAAGAGGAGAGTAGAGTTGAGGAGTTGGGAGGTGGCATTGCGGAGGAGCCGGTAATGGCAGGGGAGTTGAGGGTCGGAGGAGAAGGGCAAGAGGAGAGTAGAGTTGAGGAGTTGGGAGGTGGCATTGCGGAGGAGCCGGTAATGGCAGGGGAGTTGAGGGTCGGAGGAGAAGGGGAAGAGGAGAATAGAGTTGAGGAGTTGGGAGGTAGCATTGCGGAGGAGCCAGTAATGACAGGGGAGTTAAGGGTCGGAGGAGAAGGGAAAGAGGAGAGAGGAAGGAAAAGAAAGATAGGAGAGATGGAAGAGTCAGTGCTAGGAGGAGGCCCGGTGCGGGTAGAGGAGAGGTTTGTAGAAAAGGTAGACATGGCAGTGGAGAAAAAAGAGGGTGGAGAGCAAGAGCTCGGAAACCAGGAGGAGGGGCTGGGAAAGGAAGAGGAGATTCCAAAAGATCAGGAGGAAGAAGAAGAGCCCTCGAGGCTGAGGGCTGCAGTCGAGCTACAGGAGGTGGACATCCTAACAAAAGAAGGAAGAAAAGAAAAGATCAAAATCAGCGGAGAGCTTGGTCTTGAGGACCAGGAGGAGATCCGAAAATGCGTGCAGGAAAACATTGATATCTTTGCTTGGAGCGCGGCCGACATGCCAGGGATTGACGCAGATGTGGCATGCCATCGTCTCAACCTTGACCCCAAGGTTCGTCCCATCCAGCAGAAGAAAAGGGCCATCGCTTCCAGGATGGCCAAGCCTATCAGGGAGGAAGTGGAAAAGCTGCTCCAGGCGGGGTTCATATCCGCAAACAAGTATCCGGGGTGGGTGAGCAACGTTGTGATGGTAAATAAGGGGGAAGGGAAGTGGAGAATGTGTATTGACTTCTCTCTTTTGAATAAAGCATGTCCCAAGGATTGTTACCCTCTGCCTCGAATCGACGCGCTGGTTGATTCAGCCGTCGGTTTTTCACTAATGAGTTTTTTAGATGCCTTTTCAGGATACCATCAAATACGCATGCACCCACCGGACATCAAGGATGTCACCTTTATCACCGAGGATGGATGCTTCAGCTATAACATGATGCCTTTTGGGTTGAAGAATGCGGGGGCGACCTACCAACGGATGATGGATCGGATCTTCCGAGAACAAAAGGGACGGAACCTCGAAGTCTACGTAGACGACTTGATGATCAAGAGCCAAGATCTCAAGTCTCATATTGCGGACCTTGAAGAAACGTTTGCAACTGTAAGGAAGTACAAGATGAGGCTCAATCCGTTGAAGTGCGTATTCGGGGCTAGTAGGGGAAAGTTCTTAGGACATCTCCTCACCCCAGCAGGAGTAGAGCCTAACCCGGATAAGGTAAGGGCTATCCTAGAACTGAAATCTCCGGCGAATGCCAGAGAGGTCCAGCGTCTTACCGGCAAGTTGGCAGGGCTCAGTAGGTTTCTTTCTAGAGCAAGAGAGAGATGCTCACCTTTCTTTCGAACATTGAGGGGGGGAAAGAAATTCGAGTGGACCTCCGAGTGCGAGAATGCTTTTCTAGCCTTGAAGCAGCAGCTCACCAAGGCGCCGCTACTCCAAGGTCCGAGGGAAGGGGAAATTCTATTCTTGTACCTAGGAGTAGGAGCAGGGGCAGTAAGTTCGGTCCTCGTGCGGGAAGAAGGTAAAAAGCAATTCCCGATTTATTATGTAAGTAAAGTCCTCAAAAAGGCAGAGCTAAAGTATCCTATCCTAGAGAAGCTAGCCTTTGCCCTCGTTACCTCAGCCCGAAAGCTTAGGCCATATTTTCAGGCCCATTCCATCCAGATCGTGACGGACCACCCTCTCCGCCGTATTTTGGAAGGGGTAGAGCACTCAGGGAGATTAGCTAAATGGTCAATAGAACTCAGTGAGTTTGACCTTTCTTATATTCCTCGGTTGGCTATCAAGGCGCAAGCTGTAGCGGATTTCTTGGTAGATTACACGGTGGAAGTCAAGGAGGCCGAGACGTCTCCCGTAGTAGCTTGGGAGATGCTAGTAGATGGAGCCTCGGGAAAGAATTCTTTTGGAGGAGGGATGGTTTTGGTAAGTCCTGAGGGAACACGGATCGAACAGGCCCTGAAGGTTCATTTCACCCTCACCAACAATCAAGCGGAGTACGAGGCCATTATAGCAGGGCTGAGGTTAGCTCGCGAGCTCGGTATACAAGATATCAAGGTCTCCACGGATTCTATGATAGTGGCAAGGCATATAAAAGGGGAATTTGAGGTAAGAGAGCCCACCCTCCAGTTGTACTTAACAAAGGTAAAGAGGATCATTGGGCAGTTCCGCAGTTTCTCAGTTCAACACGTCCCAAGGGAAGAAAATACTCGGGCAGACCTGCTCGCCAAGCACGGTCCTCGGGCCGGAGGAACCATGACAGAGCTCTTTAGGCCCTCCATTGAAGAGGGAGAACTGATGGAAGTAGATCAGCAGGGATCCTGGATGGATCCATTTGCCACCTACTTGGCGACGGGACGTTTGCCTGAGGGAGAGCTCGAGAAGAAACGAGTCAGGTACAAGTCGGCATACTACCTGCTAAAAGAAGGGATCTTATACCGTAACACGTTGTCGGGGCTGTTGGCTCGATGCGTATCCGAGAAGGAGGTCGCGAGGGTGCTGGAAGAAATTCACTCTGGAGAATGCGGCAGCCATTCCGGGAGTCGGACCTTGGAAGGAAGAGTGTTGAGGCAAGGCTACTTCTGGCCCACCCTTAGGAAGGATGCCGAGGAATTCGCAAGGAAGTGCAGAAAGTGTCAGGAATTTGCTCCTCTTCAGCTCCTCCCTGCCCAAAGGTTGCGCACGATTACGGCTCCATGGCCCTTCGCCATATGGGGGCTAGATCTGGTGGGTCCATTCCCTCAAGCCAGTGGCCAGAGGAGGTTTCTGCTGGTCATGGTAGACTATTTCTCAAAATGGCTGGAGGTAAAGGCATTGGCGAAGGTGACGTCTCAGGTGGTCAAAAGCTTCGTATGGGGGGAAATCATCTGTAGGCATGGGCTCCCTCTGGCCATTGTCACGGATAACGGACCGCAATTTGCCAGCAGAGAGTTCGTGGATTTCTGTATACGACTAGGTATAGACCTTCGGTTTGCTTCAGTGCATTATCCTCGAAGCAATGGGCAGGTGGAAGCCGCGAATAAGGTCATCGTGAATCTCTTAAAGAAAAAGGTGGAAAACTTGAGGGGAAGTTGGGTGGAGCAGCTCCCCTCCGTCCTCTGGGCCTTAAGGACCACGCCAAGTTCCGCCACGGGGGAGACGCCGTTCAAACTTTCCCATGGCTCTGAGGCCGTCATACCTGTTGAGTTCGAGGTTGAGTCACCTAGAGTAGCTGCGGCAAGGAGGGGAGATGAGGAGTGGCTGGTAGATAATGGGGAGGAGCAAAGGCTCTCCCTCGATTTGGTGGAAGAGCTTAGAGAGCTGGCGTCTATCCGACAGGAGGAGGTCAAGCGCCGGATGTCAAGATATTTTGATAAGCACGTCAGGGTCAAGCAGTTTGAGAAGGGAGACTTGGTCCTCAAGAAAGTGGATGCCGCAGGAAGAGGGGCTTCGGTAGGGAAGCTCAACCCCAACTGGGAAGGTCCTTTTATTGTAAAAGAAGTTTTGAAATCAGGAGGGTATCACCTCCAAGATGTAAACGGGACGCCCTTCGATCGCGCCCGAAGCGGCGACGATCTAAAGCGATTCTATCCTTAATACCACTGTTTATGATCATCATCTATTCTGAATGAGATGTAGTTTCTTTGTCTTTCTCTCTCACCTTCCAATATTAGCAAGTCGGGCGAGGCCTTCTGGTCCTGCCAAGCAGTCTCAGGTAGCTGTCTCCTCAAAGCAAGAAGATTTTATTTTGGAGAGGAGACCCCGAGAAGACCCGCTGTCCAGGCTACCATCGAGCTGGCAGGTCTGTAGGCTCACTCGGTGGTTGGAGTTGGTTTTGGAGAGGAGACCCCGAGAAGACCCGCTGTCCAGGCTACCATCGAGCTGGCAGGTCTGTAGGCTCACTCGGTGGTTGGAGTTGGTTTTGGAGAGGAGACCCCGAGAAGACCCGCTGTCCAGGCTACCATCGAGCTGGCAGGTCTGTAGGCTCACTCGGTGGTTGGAGTTGGTTTTGGAGAGGAGACCCCGAGAAGACCCGCTGTCCAGGCTACCATCGAGCTGGCAGGTCTGTAGGCTCACTCGGTGGTTGGAGTGGGTTTTGGAGAGGAGACCCCGAGAAGACCCGCTGTCCAGGCTACCATCGAGCTGGCAGGTCTGTAGGCTTACTCGGTGGTTGGAGTTGGTTTTGGAGAGGAGACCCCGAGAAGACCCGCTGTCCAGGCTACCATCGAGCTGGCAGGTCTGTAGGCTCACTCGGTGGTTGGAGTTGGTTTTGGAGAGGAGACCCCGAGAAGACCCGCTGTCCAGGCTACCATCGAGCTGGCAGGTCTGTAGGCTCACTCGGTGGTTGGAGTTGGTTTTGGAGAGGAGACCCCGAGAAGACCCGCTGTCCAGGCTACCATCGAGCTGGCAGGTCTGTAGGCTCACTCGGTGGTTGGAGTTGGTTTTGGAGAGGAGACCCCGAGAAGACCCGCTGTCCAGGCTACCATCGAGCTGGCAGGTCTGTAGGCTCACTCGGTGGTTGGAGTTGGTTTTGGAGAGGAGACCCCGAGAAGACCCGCTGTCCAGGCTACCATCGAGCTGGCAGGTCTGTAGGCTCACTCGGTGGTTAGAGTGGGTTTTTGAGAGGAGACCCCGAGAAGACCCGCTGTCCAGGCTACCATCGAGCTGGCAGGTCTGTAGGCTCACTCGGTGGTTGGAGTTGGTTTTGGAGAGGAGACCCCGAGAAGACCCGCTGTCCAGGCTACCATCGAGCTGGCAGGTCTGTAGGCTCACTCGGTGGTTGGAGTTGGTTTTGGAGAGGAGACCCCCAAGAAGACCCGCTGCCCAGGCTATCATCGAGCTGGCAGATCTGTAGGCTCACTCGGAGGTTAGGTAAAGGGGCAGCATATGGATGGGAGTTTCATAATTTGATCAAAAGCAAGGTCCTTGTCCCAAAGGAAGAAGAGGAGGAAGGAGTCGGTCCCTCAAAATCCACTCGCGCCGAGGGTGTCCAGGGACAAGGCGAGTGGAAGAGGCACGGCCCCCGCGCGACTGTGGCGAGGACATGACTATTCGCACCTAGAGTAAGGGGGCTGCCCTTCGACCAAAGGGCGAGAACAAGAGTACCCTCGTCTCGCAAACGAAACTAATTATAATAGCGATTCGAGACCTGCTCGCGCCTGGGGTGTCCAGAAGCAAGGCGAGAGGGAGTGATACATCCCTGCGCGAGAGCACTGAGGGCCCGCCCACTCGCGCCACGGGTAAAGCTAGCCCCTCCATCGGTAGGCGAGACAAGTCGTGATCTCGTTCCGCAAATAAAGAAAGGGTAGGCATACAGGAAAGATGAAAAGAAAGACCCTAAAAATAAAATATGTATCACCCGAAAAAAGAGGCCGTAATACAAAAATGCCTCAGTAATAAGTATCCAAAAGAAAAAAAGGGGGGGAGAAGAGGAGTATACAAAAAACACTGTAAAATAAATCCTCTATTCTTCCGCGCTGGAGGACGGGCCGTCTTCCTCCTCGCCATAAATCTCGGGTATCAGGTCGCGGGCAGTGACCTCCTCGCAGCCTTCCCTGATAACTTCCATCTCCTTCATCATCTTCACGATTAGTTCGGCGGTCCGGATATTGGCGTCTTTGCAGAGTCCCATGACCTCAGCATGAGAATAATGAGAGGGAGGAGGTTGGGGAATCACCACGCGAGAAGGCGAGAGAGCAGCCTCCTGAAGTCGAGTGATCTCGGACTCCATGCTTTTAACCTCCCCTTCCAGAGTGGCTATGCGCGAGTGCATCCTGTCGGCCGTCTCGGCATCCTGCGAGAGGTTTATTCATTAGGGGGAGTTGAAGGTGAACAAAGAAAGGGAAGGAATTGAGAATGGAGAAACTCACCACACCACCCCGAGCTTTGGCGAGAAGGTTTTCGGCCACGGCCAACCGTTTCTCAAGATCCATAGACTTCTCGCGCTCGGCCGCCAGGCTCGCCTCTGAATCCCTCCAGCTCTTATTATTGTAAATCAGACGGCGTGAGACCTGGTGCGAGAGCTCTAGCGAGCGCAGCTGGGATTGCGCGGCCCTCAGGATCAAATCCCGCGAGGGAGGCTCAGCGGCAGGTTCTCGCTCTGCGCCACCGTAAAGGCCAAAGCCCAGAGAAAATGCATGAGCCGTAGGTTGGTCTCGCTCTATCCAGGGAGGAAGGAGGGTAGAGATAGAGACCCGGTTCGCCTCTTTGTCCCATATCAGGGTTGGCTCGCCAGCAGCATCCGGGATCGCCGGGCCCATATTGAAGTTCAGATGAGTGGAGGGAGCCGGGCGGCTGGAAGAGCCCACCTCGCGAGTAGGAGATTTAGAGGGGAGGTTGTCAGCAAGAGAATCAGGTTGACCCGTCCCGCCAATCGGCGAGACGGTCCGCTGTCCAAGAAGCCGAGAAGGGGATTGGGGAGATTGGGACCCCAAAGAGATGGGGGATAAGGATCCCGACACGTCTACCATCTCAGCAGAAACTTGCTTCGCCTTTCCAGAGGGAAGAGGCGCTCCTTTCTTGACCTTTGTTTTCTTTGAAGGACTCTGGCGAGACGGGGCGGAGCCTTCGGCAGGTCTTTTCTTCAGGGAGAGGGGTAGGTTTTCTCTCGCCGCCTCAGCTGCCATCGTGGCGAGGGCGACATCTTTGGAAGGTTTGATGCTGCTTTTGTAAGGCGGGCGAACGGGAACATTTCTTTCTCCTGGAAAAGGCGAGACGATGCGTTTACAAAAACTATTCGTTAGACCTAGATGAAAATAAAGGGCCCCAGCATTTACCTTCGCCTGGAAGCACAGGAAGGAGGGAGTCGAGGCCCCGCCTCAGGAACTGAACCTCGAAGTTCTTGCCAATGAAAAAGTCACAGAGAAGCTTGTCCGTGCCACTAACCTGGGGAGTGGTATAGAACACCTCGGCTGGCGACACGGGCGCCAGCGGAATGCCACCCATGTTACCGCGGATAAAGACGAAGCGAGTAAGCCAGTGATGATTCTTGTTAGGCGTCTCGCAAACCTTGAGACCCTGCCCTGTGAAATAGGAAACGCAGTCGGCGTTGGCATGGTAGACAAAAAGCTTGCGGAAGGAGTTCAGGCTGAACTCGATTCGCTCCCGGCGCATGTAGCAGGCGAAGGCAACGAGTACCGAGATTGCGTTTGGGTTCAGTTGCGCAGGAACAGTCCCGAAGTACTTGAGAACCTGTTTCACTTCTGGCCAGAGGGGCAACCTCAGCCCCGCTTCGAAATGCGGGACAGGGAAGGCGAGTTCACCGGGATAAAAAGTGTTGATCGACTCGCCCACCCTTGGAGGGCGTGACTCAAAACCCTCCGGCAAGAAATCGCGAGTGAAGGCGTTGTAGTCCTCCTCGGAAATCCGTCCGGGAGGAAAATCATGGTCACCAAACCGCCTCCCGCATCGGCTTCGCCCCTCGCCTTCTTCAGCCTTCTTTTTCCCCATTCTGGACAAAGAGAGCGAAAGGGGGGATGCGAGAAGAATAGGCGAGACGAGGCGCCGACAGGATCAGCTCGCGAGGGAAGGAAGAGAGAGGTAAGGTTTAGGGCGCCGAGACAAATCGAGAGCATGATCCGGGTCCCAGGGATAGGGGGTATTTATAGCCCGTTGGGTAAAGAGAAAAAATACGAAGAGGCAAAAAAATATATAGTGTAAAGGAAGGGGAAGAGACGGCCGTCTTTTTCTCTCTCCTAGTCTCGATTGGTGTAACCTAACGTAAGTCCCAGGCCGGGGACGAGACAGTATCATAAGAATACAATAAAAATAAAAAGAAAAAGTGGTGATTTAAAGCATAGATGTGACGCGCGAGTCACAATGTAGAAAAGCACGGTACTAGAGGTAAAAATTATCAAAGGGACTACTAAAAGATGTTATTAAGCAGACCCGTTCAGTAGATCCAAAGAGTTCGGGCGGTAGCCGCGAGAGGAAACGTTATTACAAAACGAAGAACAGTACAAAGAAAATAAAGGCGTAGGGCGGCGCGAGGGATTCAATCCTTATGCCACCGCCAGCGCCCCCACCGCGAGACCTCGCGCAGGGAGGACGGTGGGGGAGGTGAAAAGCGCGAGCCGCATCCACGCCACGGCGCGCGAGACGGAGTTGTTGGTCGACCTCGTTCAGAATTGCCTGGGGGTCGGTCTCGTCTATCTCAATGTCAGCATCAACTTCAGAGGTCAAGCGAGCAACCTCCACCTCTAACCAATCAATCTGCCGGTCAGCCGTTTGCTTGTCCTTCTCCAACTCTTGAATCATGATCGCATGTTTCCGGAACATCTCAGCCACCCTGCGCTTCATCGCCAACGGATCCATAGGGTCGCCAAGGTAATCTTCGATCTCGTCCATAGGAGGAGGAGGCGAGGAGACCTCTCGCCTCGGGCGCTCCTCAGTAGGCGAGTCTTCGGCAGACGAGTCTACTCGCACATCTGCAAATACAAAAACAGAATGAGGGTCATAATCAAAGGTGGGCAGCCAGAGAGGCCAGAACCTAGGGCAGAAGATTCCTAACCAGAGTGGCGAGAGGTCCCAGCGATATGGGAAGGCTCGCCATCTTTCCCACCAAGAGTAGAGGGAAGAGTAGAGGGAGGAGGCGAGGCCGAGCTTAGACGATGGTTGGCGAGATGAGTTTGTGCGCTACCAGACTGACCGTAGGGTGCGTGACTTTTCTGAAAACCAACAGCAAAAGGAGCAATGAAAGATAGATAGTGAACAGGGGAGGTGAACAAGGACCTTACCTCTTTTTCCTGGGGAAGCGATGGTGTAGGGGGGATGCGTCTCTCCGGGGGATCCGGTAAGGGTCCCCCCGACGGGGGAACCAGATCAGCTGTTCTCGCCTTCTTCGGGCGAGAAGAAGAGGGTGGTGGCGAGGAAAAAGTACGAGCAGGAATCAGGT
The DNA here is from genome assembly GCA_039513925.1 of Platanthera zijinensis. Lineage (NCBI taxonomy): Eukaryota > Viridiplantae > Streptophyta > Magnoliopsida > Asparagales > Orchidaceae > Platanthera > Platanthera zijinensis. Next base: position 25,010,645 of record CM077080.1, on the reverse strand, counting down.
TTAAGGCAGCCGCGCTCGCCTTGTTCCGCTGGCGCACCAGCGCGATACGATCACGAAAGCTTTTGCTAAGAGACATAGCAGCGAAGTGGAGGTGGCTAAAACGAAGAGAGGAGGCCTGTTGCACTTGGGAAGGATCCCAGTATTTATAGACTCAGGGGGGGGGGAATCCCACCTGAAAAAGATTCCGCTATAAAGTCGCTAAGATGACGTGAGCCTCGGTTGGACTTTTCTTTTCGAGCTTGGACAACCCCGAAAAGAGCGGGGATTGTATACAACCTCGGGCTCACAGGAGGGAACTCAGCAGAGAGGGGATTAGAAGAATCCTCAAGAGGAGATAAGGCCCTAGGCGAGAGGGGCCCAAAGCAAAGACCACTCGCACTAAGCGAGAGGGGCCTAAAGTTGGGTCCACTCGCAATGGGCGAGAGGAGCCCAAAAGTGGGTCCACTCGCAATAGGCGAGAGGAGCCCAAAGGTGGGTCCGCTCGCGCTAGGCAGGAGGAGCCAAAGTTGAGTCCATTCGCCTGACAGGTGGGGGTCAAAGGAAGATTTTCTATATGCCGACGGAGGGTCTCGCCTGCGAGGTGGTGTTTTTAGCCGCAAGGTGGTCCTCTCGCCAAGCTTCGGGTCGGCAGGAAGAGATAAGGCCGGTTCAGCAATTGGGGGGGGGACCGGTTCAGTTGGCAAGCGGTTCATCCCTTTTGGCCTCTTTTACCCTCGGCGGTCTGCTCATAGCCCTTCAGAACAGCGGAGTTCGGCTGTTGGCAGACCCAACCCAGGGTATTCAGGTAATTTCACAGGTGCTTGCTTTGGTTATTTGCAGTTCAAATCCTGAAGCCTATAAATAGACCGGTAAGGTGTCTGAGAAGAGGGTGTGTGGAACCTTCTTTTTCCTTCTTACTCAGACATCTAGCTCAACACTGGCTAGGGAGGGGAAGGATTCTAGTTCTTCCGGGTGAGCGGTGGGACCTCCGAGCTGAAGCCCCCGGTCTGTTCCTTTAGGTGTCTTGTTGGGAGCGTGGTTCGAAGAAAGTAAGCGTAGGTTGCAGCCTTAGATCCGAGCTTTTAGGAGAAACTAGTTCTACAGGTTTCAACACCTCCGACATTATCCTAAGACTCATAACAACTTGGTATCAGAGCCTACTCCTTCCTTCCCTCGCTCCTTTCGTCCGCCGCGAAACGTGACCCCTTCCAGTTCCGTCTATTGTTTTTCTCATTCCACCTTTGCGTCATCGTTGCTTCGTCGCCCAGAATGCACACAAGACGCTCCTCCAACGACGCCTCTATTCTTCCCGTGGACCCAGCGGTCCTTCCACCTCTGTTGAGTCCGCCCAGACCACCACGAATCTGCGGCTCTCTCTACAACAGAGATCTACGCCTCCGATCAATAAATATTTCCCCGAAGGCAGCATATCCGTACCGGATACGTATCTGGTACCGGTACGTACCCGATACTCAACAGATACACCTATGTGGACACACTTGGAATTAGCACATCATTTTGCATATTTTGATAGGAGTATGTTTTTCTAGAATAAACAAAGGTTGGTACGTCCAATTAAATTGTCTATCTGTACCGAGTATGTTTCTGTTATCGGTACGTTTTTGTTACAAGGCGTGTATTGAACGTGTTGATTCAACACAAGTTATTAACAAACGACTAACTTGTCTCTAAATTAACCGGAAATTGAAGATGTTGATCTCCAACAATGACGTTGATCTCCAACAATGAAGAAGAAAAAGAAACTGAAAAGTAAACTTAAGTTTAATTTTCTCTTTTGGTTGAACATATAAGACGTTAAATTTTGTAATATTTACGAATGCTTAATGTTTGAAAACTTCATGTTATGTTGCATTGATTTGTGAACTTGTACTTCAAGTTATGATTTATGTTTGATGTTTCGATGTTTGTGAAATATTTATTGCACTTGTGATATATAAATATATATTATATTTGTTATACGTATCATGACGTACCCGTATCCTTATTTTTTAAATTTTGTCGTACCGTCGTACCGGGTACGTATCGTATCCGGTACCTGTACCCGTACCGGTGCTTCCTAGCCTCTTGCGACGCCCGCCTTCGGGACTTTGATGCATGTCGTCATGGCACCGACGCTCGTCGTTGGGACGACATGTCTGCACTCCTCCACAAGCTTGATGATTTGATAGCCGCCTTTTTGCCAAAGTTTCCTCTTTTATCGCCGCCGCTGCCTCTCCGCTTGCAGTTGCCTTCTTCGCCAGTCGACAACGAACCACCGCTCTCCATTATGATTGCCCCTCTGCCATCACCTCCTGTGGTGGTGTCCCCCCAACTTGGGCCGCCTTCTCCAGTCACTGCAGCCGCCATACCACATCTTCCTTTGCCTGCCCCTGCTACACCGGTGCCTCTGGCCACCTCGCCGCCAGATCCGTTCCTTTTACCTATCGTTGCTCCTTCAGACATCATGCCGCTGCTGCTGAACACCGTTCTACCAACCCCGCCGAAGACATTCCTTTCATCGCCCATTTTTTCGACGACGCTGCTTCAAATCACTGACATCCCCTCCACCACTATGTACTATCGGACATTGTTCTGGCGAGAGATCAAGATGCTAGAAGACTCGTCCATCCACGCAAAGTTCGAGTTTGAGGACAAACTCGATTTGAAGGTCGGGAGAGATGTTATGGATCTTATTACGACATTACTTATTATTATTTATTTTCGAATATGCATTTATTATGTCATAAGAGTCGTGTCCTTATATGATGTCGTAGCCCTTTTAGTCGCATGTCCAAGTCTGTCGTTATTTTCTTTAGTGTTCTTTCCTTTTGATGTTGATTGTAAGCTCTATTTAAAGGACCTAGTGAGTCTTGTATCGTTATGAATGAAGAAAGTCTATTTTCCCTAACCCTAAAAGATATCTTGGAAGCTCTCTCACTCTCTTGAGCACGCCCCGGTTAGGCAGCCGTATCAAGGCTCCGTAGTATCTCCGCCACCGTCATCTCCACCTCCGGCTTCTCCTCCGGCAACATCCCAAGACACATAACAGATTCACATTTTTTTCTCTTAATACACTTATCTTCTCTTTTCCTTATTCAGAATTGATATATTTCCCCTTTTATATTTTATTTGTTATTTTAAATAATTTGAGCTCGCCTTCTTCTCTTAAACTATCCTAAATTATCAGATTTTTTTATTCATGGTATTACTGGTCGGTCAATCCAATAATTCATTTTCAAACACATAAAAATGCAGGAAATACATATAAATGCAAATAAAAAATAAGCAACAAGGTTAAATAACCACTACCGAGGATCTCCAAGTGCGATGAATGATGCATCAATTCTCTCGGGGTTGAAAGAGCTCGACCCCGTCAAGAACTCGAAAAGACTGGCAGTGGTTGGCGTTTTCAACGACTCCAAGTCGGGCGACATCTGTGGGGGTGCGTGTCGTTTCTGAACTTAGAGCGAGTCCAGCTTCCTCTGTTGTAGCTTATAGTGTGTGTGAGGAGTAGATCGCCTCTTGCTGGGATAATCAAAAAACCCAATTTCCTCCGAAAAGTATAATTCTTGGCAATAACGACCGACCAAGGATTTATAATTTTCAGAGATTGCTAGTGAATCATTAGCAACAAATTTATCTAGTTCTCTTATATAATTAATATGAGACCGAGCTTCAAAGACAATGCTATCATGAAATGATGACAAAGGACGGTGGCATTGATATGATATAAAAAAGTCATAAGCAATTTCAGATGGAATTTTAGTCGCACAAATTTTAGTATTATTAAATGCAATTTCAATACTTGGAAACACATGATTCCATGTTTTTGGGTTCACCCCAATCAAACACTCGAGAAACTCTCCCCAGGTCTAATTAATAATCTTAGTGTGTTCATCCGCCTGAGAGTGATAAATGCTCTACAAAACTCGAGGGTAACGTCAAATCGTCCCCAAAGAGTTTTCCAGAGATATATTATTAAGATTTTAATATTTTGATGACACTATATGTTTGCCTATATCCAAATGATAGAGTGGTGATCTCCAAATTTATCCTTTAAAATTTTCCAGAAAATCCTTTAATGTACGTGTCAATACTAGGAGTGAAAACTCTAGGAATCTTTAATAACCTCCTAACATGAATCTTCCTAAACGGATATATGATGTGGCGATAATTTTCAGTGCAAGCCTAGACTCAGAGGATAGTGAAGTGGACTAAGAGTGCAATCAACAAAAACAAAGTCAATACATGGTGATGATTCTAGTGTGAATGTCAAGTGATCATCGAACAATATTCTTTCGGGCTCAGGGACCGGGCAAGTGTGCTGCTTGGATTGAGGCTGCCGTGGACGATCAAGTGAAATGGAAAGAGGTGCAGGCATGACAATGCCATTTGTTGCAGCGATCCCTGAAGGTCACTTAGGGTTATGGCAGAAACTTAAAATGAGCGGCAGGTTAAACCAATTGGCAGTTTCATGCTATCAAGACTGACATTATGATTGAACATAAAATAACGATACAAATATCGAGACAAGCTCGACCAACACTCTTGAGTGTACAACCCCATATTCGCTGGAGGGAACCCAGAGACACCAACAGTCAGGATTGGACTAGCTTTGGGCTAGCTTCGGGCTCGAGACCAGAACCGCTTGCGCCTTAATAAGCTCCCGCCTACGAGCAGGCGGGATCGTTTGCGCCCAGCCTCAGCCAAGACCCACTGATGACAAAAGGCGGGCGAGAGGGCGTTGAGTCCACTCAACGCCAAAGTCCAAGCAGCCAAGGCGTCGAGTCCACTCGACGCCGCGTTGAGTGAGCTCCACTCACTCGACGCCAAAGTCTAAGCAGCAAGGGCGTTGAGTCCACTCAACGCCGCGTTGAGTCCACTCAACGCCACGTTGAGTAAACTCCACTCACTCAACGCCGTGTTCGACAGTAAAAGCATCAAGCTCACTCAACGCCGTGTTAAGTCGAGGCGAGAAGGTTCTCGACTCAAGGTTCTCGCCGCGGCTCAAGGTTCTCGGCTCAGGGTTCTCGCCGAGTGGGGCCCAAGGCCCAGGGTAAAATTACTTAATTATCCTCAGGTAGAATTACCTACATACCCCTAGGGGCTACATTTAGTTTTTTATAAACGGCGGGATTTGGCTATTGGCAGGCCAGCCAGGGGTATTTCAGTAATTTCAGGTCAGCAGAAGGCTATAAATAGACCCATAAGGGCTCCTTAGAAGACAAACTTTCATTATTCTCAAAACCCCAAAGTGCTTTCTAAGGAGCTCCAAACCCAGCTTTGGCTTTGTAGGGGAAGCTCTCAGAGATCTTCCGGGTGTGAGGTGGGACCTCCCTGCTGAGGCTTTGGGTCAGTTCTGGGTCCCTTGCAAACAGTCGAGGGTCGAGGCTTGAGAGAAGTAGGTGTTGGCTGCACCCTGGTTTTGAACATCCGTTGATGTCATTTTTGGCTTCAACAGTTCTGGTGCGGCGAGCGTGAAAAGGCAGTCGATACAAGAAAGTCTTGAGTTTGGTCCCATGACTGGAGGTGATGGTGAAGGGTCTGGCTCAAGAGGTTCCCCCACCCGGGGAGAAGAAGCAACGAGGAAGATGCTGGAGGATTTCAGGCAAGAGGTCCTGCAAACCATTAGCTTGGCCTTCTCGGCGAGGAGTGAGTGGGCGACACCTCAGGTTCCGGTGGAGGTGGTCCCGCTTTTGGGCGAGAACGCCCCTGGGCAGCGTCCCGGGAAGGAGGTCCCGGCAGAGGTTGGCGAGAGAGACGTTGCGGCGCAGGAGCTCTTCCCAGGCCAGCGCCCCGAGAAGGAGGTTCAAGCAGAGATGGGCGAGAGGGAGGCGGCAGTGCGAGAATTCTTCCCTGGGCACGGTCCCACGGATCGAGCAAGCCAGCCTAGGCCGCGAGATGTGCCCTCTCGGCAGGCAGGTGGCGAGAGCCCTTTCAGCGAGCTCATCATCTCGGCTCCGGTGCCGGAGGGGTTCCGGGAGTCCGACATGTCTTACTACTCAGGAAAAGACGACCCTGTGCAACACGTGCAGTGGTTTGAAGACGTGGTTTCAATAAGGCAGATGACGGATGCCTTCAAATGCCGGCTGTTTGCCATCACGCTGAAGGAAAAGGCTCGGGACTGGTTTCATCAGTTGCCGACAAACTCGATCTACAACTTTGAGGACCTACGTCGAGGGTTCCTGTTGAGGTTCTCAACGTCGAAGAAGCGGAAGGAGGCGGAGTGCCTGTTCGCAGTAAGACAGAAGCAGGATGAGACGCTAGGTCATTACGTTGACCGGTTTCAGGAAGAGATCCTCCTGGTCTAGGAGGTCCCAGGGTACGCACTGATGCTTGCCTTTATCCTGGGACTGAGACCAGACTTCTTTAGCATGGAGTTGAAGAGAGTGCCCCCCTCTCTTTTGAGGAGCTCATGGAGAGGGCGGCAAAGGAGATAAATTTTGAAAGAGCAAATCCGGCTTTCGCTAAGAAGTTGGCCCGGTTGGCGGAGGATGATGTGAAGGAACCAGCAACAGGAATGCAGAGGGAGCAGAGGGAGGCAAGGGAGCCGAGAGAAGAGAGGAGAAGGGAAGAACCCCGAGGGCAGCGGCATCACCAGGGATGGGGGGCCCGGGAGCCAAACAACCGGTTGGGTTGGAGGCCTCAGGAGGGTCACCCCCAGGGTCAAGGAGGAGGCTTCCAGGGAAGAGACAACCTCCGGGAGCCGAGAAGGTTCGATCAGCCGACGTGGAGGCAGGGACCGAGGGGTCACTTCCCGCCGCCGCAAGAAGCAATGGAGATTGGTAGGGGAGAGGAGGAAGGAGAGTCCGAGGAGTTGGAAGAGGGGGAGTTGGAGAAGGAAGAGGGGGCAGGGTGACGTTGCCTTTCTGTGACTTTCATCAGGAAGAAGGTCACGCGACGGCCACCTTCCCAGAGTTCTTAGAGATGAGAGAAGCTAGAGGAGCAGGGAGGCAGGATCCGCCGGTAAGGATCGTGGAAGTGCAGCAGGGAGATGAAGAAGATAGGTGTGAGGACAGAGCAGATGTGGGAACCCGAGGAGGGATCAGGGTGATCCACGGGGGAGTGGGGATTGAGGCAACTCACAAGGGTAGCCTTCAGACCATGTTCCGAAGAGGGGTCGTCTCGACCTCTCTGGCTCCCCCCCAGATGAAAAAAATCACCTTTTCATCAGCTGACATGCCGGACTTTGAGGATCCGTTCTGCGATGCCCTCGTGATTCAGACAGCAGTGGAGAACTTCACGTTGTCCAGGATACTGGTGGATAACGGGAGTTCTGTGAATGTTATCTTTAAGAAGGCTTTCGAGGAGATGAAGGTTGAGGGGAAGAGGGTCCTAGCCTCAGATGGACCGCTGTTTGGGTTCTCGGGCGAGAGGAAAGAAGTTGAAGGGGGAGTAGGGCTGCACGTGAAGTTGGGAGGCGTGTCGCGGAACTGCAGGTTCGTGATCGTGGACGCCCTAAGCAGCAACAACGCCATCTTTGGGCGTCCCCTCATCAGCGCCTTTCGCTGCGTCCCCTCCTCGTTTCATCAATGTCTCAAGTTCAACAATGGAGGGGTGCAAGTCAGGATTAGGGGAGACCCGAAGGTGGCGAGGCAGTGCTACGTAACGACGGTCAACACTGTGTCTTGGATGGCGGAGGCAGAAGAGCTGGAGAGGGAGATGACAGAGCAAGGAAAGGATGTCACAGAAGAGGAGGTGAGCCTAGGGGAGGCAATAAGGGAGAGCGCGGAGGAGCAGGGAGAAGTTGAGCAAGAGGCCCAGAGGGGCGTGGAAGTCGAGCAGCAGCAGGAGAGCCTGGAGGAGGCGATGGAGGTAGAGGAGGAGCGAGTGACAGGAGTTGAGCGGGAGAGGCCGAAGGAGGCAGCGGAGGTTGAAGCAGGAAGGGAGGAAGAGTTGGAGCTAGAAGAAGAAGCCAGGGTCGGCTGGGAGCAGGCACGGCTGGAGCTGGCCGTAGAAGTGGTGGAAATTGAAGTCTTCACCAGCGCGGGGCAGGTGCGGAAGGTGCGGATCAGCGGGGGCTTAAGTCCCGAGGACCAGGAGCAGATGAGAGCTTGCATCCAGAACAATGTCGACATCTTCGCCTGGAGTGCGGCGGACATGCCGGGCGTTGACGCGGATGTGGCTTGTCATCGCCTGAACCTGGACCCCCAGACTCGCCCCATACGCCAGAAGATGAGGACCATCGCCACCAAGCTGGAGGAGCCTATCCGCGAGGAGGTCAGAAAGCTCCTGGAAGCCGGCTTCATCTCAGAGATCCAGTATCCAGGCTGGATCTCCAACGTGGTAATGGTTAAAAAGGGGGGCGGGAACTGGCGAATGTGTATCGATTTCTCTTTATTAAATAAATCATGCCCTAAAGATTGCTACCCCTTACCTCGAATCGACGCGTTGGTTGATTCAGCCGTCGGTTTTTCTGTTATGAGTTTTTTGGATGCTTTTTCAGGTTACCACCAGATCCGGATGCACCCTCCCGATGTCAAAGACGTCTCCTTCATCACTAGGGAGGGGTGCTTCAGCTATAAAATGATGCCTTTTGGGTTGAAAAACGCAGGGGCTACCTACCAACGCATGATGGATCGAGTCTTCCAGGGGCAAAGGGGGAGGAACTTGGAGGTCTATGTTGCCGACCTGATGGTGAAAAGCAAGTGTGTGAACTCGCACCTACGGGACCTAGAAGAGACCTTCGCCACCCTGCGGAGATTCAAGATGAGGCTGAACCCCTTGAAGTGTGTCTTCGGGGCCAGTCGCGGGAAGTTCCTTGGGCATCTCTTGACCCCGGCAGGGGTAGAACCTAACCCGGATAAGGTGAAGGCCATCCTAGACTTGGAATCACCCCGCAACTCCAAGGAGGTCCAACGCTTGACAAGCAAGTTGGCCGGTCTAAGCAGGTTCCTCTCCAGATCAGGGAACAAGTGTTCATCATTCTTCAAGGTGTTGAGGGGTAACCAAAGGTTCGAGTGGATCGCCGAATGTGAAGATGCCTTCCAAGGGCTGAAGAGACAGCTCTCTCAGGCTACTCTACTTCAAATCCCGAAAGAAGGAGAAGACCTGGCCTTGTATCTAGGGGTAGGAGTGGAGGCCGTGAGCTCCGTTCTGGTCAGGGAAGAGGGGAAGATGCAGCTACCCATCTATTACGTGAGCCGGATTTTGAAAAAGGCGGAGCTCCGTTACCCCATCCTGGAAAAGCGGGCATACGCCCTGATCATCTCGGCAAGGAAGCTTCGGCCATATTTCCAAGCGCACTCGATTAGGGTGGTGATCGACCATCCTCTTCGCAGAATCTTTGAAGGGGTAGAGCACTCGGGAAGACTTGCCAAGTGGTCCATCGAATTAAGTGAGTTCGACATCTCTTTCGTTCCAAGGCTCTTCATCAAGGCGCAAGCGGTGGCGGATTTTCTGGCGGACTATGTTATTGAAGTCGGGGAAGAGGAGCCGCGGCCGCAGGGAGCGTGGAAGATGATGGTTGATGGGGCCTCGGGGAAGCATTCCCTTGGGGGAGGAGTGGTGTTGATAAGCCCCCAGGGGGTCGCTATAGAGCAGGCGGTGGCCTACCACTGTCCAGTGACCAACAACCAAGCAGAATACGAGGCTGTGATAGCCGGCCTCCGTTTGGCGAAGGAGCTTGAGATCCAGGATGTGGAGGGAAGAACCCTGAGCCACACTTGGAGCGGCGATGACCTAAAACGCTTCTACCCGTAAGAGGGGGAAGGTGATTGTATTAATATTTTCAAGTGCTATCATAATATATCCCTTACTTTGATCCATTGTCTACTTTTTCATCTTAAAGTTAGAATATGTTTTGTGAACTTCATCGACACCCCGAGCTCGGCTCGGCCCCAGGTAGACCCGCTGCACAGGCTCCCATCTAGCTGACAGGTCCGAAGGCTCGCCTGTGGGGGAGAGGTTTTGTTTTGAGAACTTCATCGACACCTCGAGCTCGGTTCGGCCTCAGGTAGACCCGCTGCGCAGGCTCCCATCTAGCTGGCAGGTCCGAAGGCTCGCCTGTAGGGGAGAGGTTTTGTTTTGAGAACTTCATCGACACCCCGAGCTCGGCTCGGCCCCAGGTAGACCCGCTGTGCAGGCTCTCATCTAGCTGTCAGGTCCGAAGGCTCGCCTGTGGGGGAGAGATTTTGTTTTGAGAACTTCATCGACACCCCGATCTCGGCTCGGCCCCAGGTAGACCCGCTGTGCAGGCTCCCATCTAGCTGACAGGTCCGAAGGCTCGCCTGTGGGGGAGAGGTTTTGTTTTGAGAACTTTATCGACACCCCGAGCTCGGCTCGGCCCCAGGTAGATCCGCTGCGCAGGCTCTCATCTAGCTGGCAGGTCTGAAGGCTCGTCTGTGGGGAAGAGGTTTTGTTTTGAGAAATTCATCGACACCCCGAGCTCGGCTCGGCCCTAGGTAGACCCGCTGCGCAGGATCCCATCTTGCTGACAGGTCCGAAGGCTCGCCTGTGGGGGAGAGGTTTTGTTTTGAGAACTTCATCGACACTTCGAGCTCGGCTCGGCCCCAGGTAGACCCGCTGCGCAGGCTCCCATCTAGCTGGCAGGTCCGAAGGCTCGCCTGTGGGGGAGAGGTTTTGTTTTGAGAACTTCATCGACACCCCGAGCTCGGCTCGGCCCCAGGTAGACCCGCTGCGCAGGCTCTCATCTAGCTGGCAGGTCCGAAGGCTCGCCTGTGGAGGAGAGGTTTTGTTTTGAGAACTTCATCGACACCCCGAGCTCGGCTCGAACCCAGGTAGACCCGCTGCGCAGGCTCCCATCTAGCTGGCAGGTCCGAAGGCTCGCCTGTGGGGGAGAGGTTTTGTTTTGAGAACTTCATCGACACCCCGAGCTCGGCTCGGCCCCAGGTAGACCCGCTGCCCAGGCTCTCATCTATCTGACAGGTCCGAAGGCTCGCCTGTGGGGGAGAGGTTTTGTTTTGAGAACTTCATCGACACCCCGAGCTCGGCTCGACCCCAGGTAGACCCGCTGCGCAGGCTCCCATCTAGCTGGCAGGTCCGAAGGCTCTTCTGTGGGGGAGAGGTTTTGTTTTGAGAACTTCATCGATACCCCGAGCTCGGCTCGGCCCCAGGTAGACCAGCTGCGCAGGCTCTCATGTAGCTGACAGGTCTGAAGGATCGCCTGTGGGGGAGAGGTTTTGTTTTGAGAACTTCATCGACACCCCGAGCTCGGCTCGACCCCAGGTAGACCCGCTGCGCAGGCTCCCATCTAGCTGGCAGGTCCGAAGGCTCGCCTGTGGGGGAGAGATTTTGTTTTGAGAACTTCATCGACACCCCGAGCTCGGCTCGGCCCTAGGTAGACCCGCTGCGCAGGCTCCCATCTAACTGGCAGGTCCGAAGGCTCGCCTGTGGGGGAGAGGTTTTGTTTTGAGAACTTCATCGACACCCCGAGCTTGGCTCGGCCCCAGGTAGACCCGCTGCGCAGGCTCCCATCTAGCTGACAGGTCCGAAGGCTCGCCTGTGGGGGAGAGGTTTTGTTATGTGAACTTCATCGACACCCCGAGCTCGGCTCGGCCCCAGGTAGACCCGCTGCGCAGGCTCCCATCTAGCTGGCAGGTCCGAAGGCTCTTCTGTGGGGGAGAGGTTTTGTTTTGAGAACTTCATCGATACCCCGAGCTCGGCTCGGCCCCAGGTAGACCCGCTGCGCATGCTCTCATGTAGCTGGCAGGTCCGAAGGATCGCCTGTGGGGGAGAGGTTTTGTTTTGAGAACTTCATCGACACCCCGAGCTCGACTCGACCCCAGGTAGACCCGCTGCCCAGACTCTCATCTAGCTGGCAGGTCTGAAGGCTCGCCTGTGGGGCTGGAGGTTGGGTCCTTGGAAATACTTCCACTTGGATGTTCTGAGCTGGACAAGAGACACACCCAGAAGGCAGAACAAAGCGGTTGAGGATTTCCTCGGGCAAAAAAGGTCTCGGCCAGGAAAGGTCTCGCCGAAAGGAACTCCTGGCGGGAAGGCCTTTTGGCGAGGAGTCTTTGGCCAGACAGTGGGAAGATCTGGGCGAAAAGTTCCGTCCGTTCGCGCAAGGTAAAGAGGGGCGGTCTTCCCTTAAAAGGCCTACGAACGACGCTCCCGGCAAATGGTTCTCGGCAAAGCGCGGAAACGACACGTCTAAGCCTGGAGCTCTCGGCAGGTTCCCACCTATTGATCGCTAAGGGAGATTACCCTAGGGGCGGGCAAGGGCCTCGGCGGAAGCGTGCCGGAGAAGTATTCGGCTTCAATAGTTAAAAAAGAAAAAAAAGGAGAAGAAAAGAACCAAACACAAACTTACAATATATATTCTCAATGTAATTACAAAATAGGAGCATCTCGCTCATTACAGGTAAAAGAAAAAAAGGGGGGGGGGCGAGAACCCATCAAGTAGAAGCGCTGTATCCGCTCGAGCTCCCGCTTGAGCTTCCACGGGAGCTCTCGCCTGAGCCCTCCCCGGATGTCTCGCCAGCAGCCGTGGGAGATTTCGGGACCTCCGAGGGCGGGGAGTCGGGTGCGCCTGGAGGCTTCGGGATAGGCTCGAAGAGCCAGGGAACGAGCTGGTGAGCGGAAACGATCTTGCCACCCTCGTTCAAACACCCCACGTCTCGCAACGTCTCAAGGGTCAGCCTGACCGTCGCTTGAGCGTTGGTCTGCAGGAGCTTATTGATGTCATACTCCGAGAAATGCCGGCTCCTCTGCCTCTCGTCCAGCGAAGGAGGAGGCGCGACCGCGGCCGCCGCCACCTCCATGCGCCGGAGCTGGTCCCTCAGCATGATGTTCTCGCACTTTATCCCGGCCAGCTCCGCGCGAAGCACCGCGCTCTGGGCAGAGTCCTGCGTAAGAAGCCGATTAATACAAAAGAGACGACGAGCTATGGATTACAGGGGCGAGAGTGAATGTCTTGAAAAGATCTCGCTTATTTTTGCCGGGCGCAAAGAAAGCAATCCCATAGCATCCGCCAGCTGTGCCTTCAAAGACGCTACCTAGGCCATCGCCTGGTCCCACGCCTTAAACATCTCGCCAAAGTTGCGGTCGATGGTTATGCTCCGGCGCGTGCATATGTGCGCAAGCTCGAACCCGCGCATCAGGGCCCGGGTGGAGTCGAAGGCCAAGAGCCGCGTGGACAGATGATCGTAAAGATTGGCGTCCTCCCGGCTGTAAAGGCCGTAGCCCAGCGCGAAGGCCTCGCCGGTGACCTGGTCTCCCTCCGCCCAGCTGGGGAGAAGGGTCGAGACGGAGACTTGGTTGGCCTCAGGGTCCCACCGCAACAGGGGTTTCCCTTCCGCGTCAAGCCACATCACGCCGAGACCAAAGTTCCTGTGCCCCTCTGGCACCTCCTTGGGCGGGGATCGAGTGGAGGTCTCGACGGCTACCCCTTCGCCACCAGCCCCGCTTGCGGCTGGAAGGTTCTCGGCGGGGCCCCGACGCTATCCCTGGAGGCAGCGGTCATCTCGCTGACCGCCTGCAGGATCTCTTCGAAAGACCGACCTGGTGCGAGAGGTCGGACGGGCGCAGTCGCCACGGATTTCCCTTTGTCGGCAGTGGTGGGCTTGGGTCTTTTCAGCGGCCAGGACGAAAAGGCGCCGGGATTTCGCTTCCCGGCACTGGTCGAAGGAGGCGGGGCCGGCTTGTCCCGACAAGCTTGGGCCGCGGATTTCACGAGAGCCAGCGGATCTCTCGCAACCTGGCCCTCGGCACCCTGAGTCTCGGCAAAGGGTTGGTGTAGAGGAATTTCTCGCTTTCCTGCAAGGGCGACACCGCTCAACGTTAGCTTAAAACGGGAATACCGAGTTAAAGGCGAGACCGTACCTTCGCCAGGAGGGACGACGGGGAGAGAATCGATGTCCCGCCTAAGGAATTGGACGTCAAACTCCTTCGTCCCGAAGAACTCCAAAAGGGCGCTCTCGCGCGACCCCAGGGCGGGCGGCTTGAAAGCAGCGTCCTCGTATTGCACGGGCGCGAGAGGAACGCTGTCGAAGTCGCCGGCAACGAAGACAAACTTCTCGCCCCAATGGTGGTGCTTGTTGGCGAGACCGGTGGTCTTGAGCAGCTGCCCAGAGAAGAAGACCACCCCTCCCTTTGCGCGGAGGTGAATAGCTTCCGGAATATAGGAAGGCTAAACTCAATCCTCTCGGATCGCATGTAGCAGATGAAAGCTACCAGGATGACGACCGAGTTGGGATTGAGTTGAGCGGGAACGACGCCGTAGTAGCGGAGGGCCTGACGCACCTCGGGCCAGAGGGGAAGGCGGAAGCCCACCTCGAAATGCTCGAGGGGGATGGCGAGCTCTCCCGCTCTCGCGCTATTGACCCGATCATCGTTGCCCAGGTTTCTCGCAGTGAAGCCGGCGGGAACGTAACGAGAGACGATTAGCTGATACTCCTCCATGGTGAGGCGGCAGGAGGGGAACTGGTGCTTTCGAAAGGCTTCCGCGCATTTGGAGCGTCCCTCGCCTTCGCCCGACATCGTGTTTAGGGGATTGTGCGCAAGGTATCAAAGAAGGAGGCGAGAGCGAAAATTAGGCGAGAACGGGAGAAGAAGGCGGAAGCAGGGGGAAATTCTCGGCAAAGCTTAAGAACAAGGAGGAAAGCGAGGGTTCCGGGTCGGAGAAATAAATGCGTTTGGTGGACTTCTCTATTTATAGGGAACTGTGGTAATTATGACTTTCTAAAAAAGAAAAAATGAAAATAGCGGCGGTGGTACAGGTGCCATGCCCAAAGTCAACGATTCCTCGGGTTCCGACCTGGGATGACAGCGACCGGCCGACGGTTCAGATTCGCGCGAGTGACTCGAGACGACCACGTAAAATAGAGGAAAATAAAAGCAGAGATTGCTCTCGCCGGGCGAGAGCTAAATAACGAATAATAATTGAAAGGTTACAAATAAAGTTCAAAACAAAAAGAAACGGGGTACATCGCGAGAAGGGAAGGCCAAGTGGAGAGAGGTGGCGAGACTTCCTTAAGTCAATACGGTTCCCAGCGCCATCGTCCTCGCTCCCGCCATCTAGTCCTCGGGGGCGCCAACGGGTTGTAGTAGGAAAACAGGGTGGTGCACCCTAGGTTGATCCGGCGAGCCTGGTCTCGAATCCGCGCGATGCACCTCCCGGGGGAAGACTCGGCGGCAGACCCACTCAGCCGCTCTGTCTCGCCAAAGAAATAGTCGCGTTCAAGGGCCTCCAGCCTCTGCTCCACCATCTCGCGAAATTCTTTCGCCGCAGTGGCACGGGCCCGCTCCCGCCGCACAAGCTTCGATAGAAGAGCAGCCATCTTCTTCCCTCGCCTCTTCGCGCTCCCGGCATCATTCAAGATGTCCTCCATCTCGTCAGACGAAGGGAGGGGAGAGCTCTCGCCGTCCTCCCCCTCTCTGTCTTTGTCGTCGTCTTCATCATCTTCATCGGCCCCTATCCGCGAGTCCGGATCCTCTGAGAACAAATTCATGGTTACGGCGAGAGCTGAGTAAAAGCTATGGTAATGTTTCGCATACCTGCAGCATGGCGAGAGCCACTGGCCGGCGGCAGGCGAGAAGGCCCGGGCCTCACCTCTGTCCCATAGAGGAGGTGGAGCGGCTTCCCACGCCCCGGGCGAAAGGTCTCGCGCACAGTGATCCCAGCCTGGCCGGAAGCAGGGGGGCAGTCGTCCTCTCTCACGAGGCAGCTGGCCTCCTTCGGAGCTATGGAGGGGTCGACGGACACCCCTCCCGTCAGTACGGCGGGATCAGCCGCTTGGCCTGGCGAGTTAGCAGCCATTATTTCATTATCTCGGGTGGCGAGACCCGGGTTGGCGGAAGCTGATGCTACGGGAAGTCAATTCGACAGAAGGGAAGGTTACAATCGAAAGTTAGGAGGGGCAGAGAGAAAGGTATACCAGCGGTTCTCGGAGAGGCAGCCGGTGGAGTGGCCTCCGTAACCCGTGGTCGATCCTCGGGAGGGCGAGACGACGAGTCCGGAGGCACCAGCGGGGACCCGACGTCGTCGTCTCGAGCTGCTTCCTGCGAGAAGTATTCCATCAGGTGCCGACCCTTTCGAGTGATCAGCGCGCGATTTTGATGATCAGCAAGCCGGAGAGACATACCTTCTGCGGAAGGGAAGCATCATCCGCGCGGTCAGGAGTCGGTGTGGGTGAGTTCTTGTTTTCGCGAGAAAGGTCCCGCTGGACCACTTTCGCCTTTTTCTTCCTCTTCTCTTTCTTCTTTAGCGGGGAAGGATTAGCGGCGGGCGACTTTCTCGCCCGCCAAGGAGCAACCAAAGCACTGTTCGCCAGGGCTCGCGCCTGAGCCGCATTGATGCGGTCTTGGAGGTCTTGCGGGAGCGGCTTGTCAACACGTTTGGAACGCATTATGAAATCACGCGAAAGCTCAATAAGGAAGAAACGACTCAGGGGCAAACTTAGGCCGTCTATTAGCACACGTATATATAAAGCTATGGGATTGCCCACCAAAAAGATTCTCTTTCTTGAGGTGACACGTGCCCAGCGAATATTTTGGGTTGGACGTGTCTTTTCGAGCGCAAAGCTTGCTCAAAAAGAGCGGGGATTGTGTACAACCCCATATTCGCTGGAGGGAACCCAGGGACACCAACAGTCAGAATTGGACTAGCTTTGGGCTAGCTTCGGGCTCGAGACCAAAACCGCTTGCGCCTTAATAAGCTCCCGCCTGCGAGCAGGCGGGATCGTTTGCGCCCAGCCTCAGCCAAGACCCACTTGTTACAAAAGGCGGGCGAGAGGGCGTTGAGTCCACTCAACGCCAAAGTCCAAGCAGCCAAGGCGTCGAGTCCACTCGACGCCGCGTTGAGTGAGCTCCACTCACTCGACGTCAAAGTCCAAGCAGCAAGGGCGTTGAGTCTACTCAACGCCGCGTTGAATAAGCTCCACTCACTCAACGCCGTGTTCGACAGTAAAAACATCAAGCTCACTCAACGCCGTGTTAAGTCGAGGCAGGAAGGTTCTCGGCTCAAGGTTCTCGCCGAGTGGGGCCCAAGGCCCAGGGTAAAATTACTTAATTATCCTCAGGTAGAATTACCTACATACCCCTAGGGGCTGCATTTAGTATTTTATAAACGGCGGGATTTGGCTATTGGCAGGCCAGCCAGGGGTATTTCAGTAATTTCAGGTCAGCATAAGGCTATAAATAGACCCATAAGGGCTCCTTAGAAGACAAACTTTCATTATTCTCAAAACCCCAAAGTGCTTTCTAAGGAGCTCCAAGTCCAGCTTTGTCTTTGGAGGGGAAGCTCTCAGAGATCTTCCGGGTGTGAGGTGGGACCTCCCTGCTGAGGCTTTGGGTCAGTTCTGGGTCTCTTGCAACCAGTCGAGAGTCGAGGCTTGAGAGAAGTAGGTGTTGGCTGCACCCTGGTTTTGAACATCCGTTGAGGTCATTTTTGACTTCAACATTGAGGGTTGGTTCTCTGTACGAGTCTCTCACCTAGGAGAGCCGAACACTCACAAGATCACAAAGATAACCCAAATGACTGTTCCCAGCTCTATATATAGGCGAGCGACATTCTCGGTGATGAAATTGTGGGTGCTCCTTGCATCCGTCAAGGAGAGTACATGCTGATTGCAAATGAATGTTTTCATCTGCAAGGTTTGGGAGTTCCTTACCCGCTAAATGGTGTGAAATGATATCTCAGGATCCCTCTACTCTTATTCATCCTCATCATCGTCCAGCTCATCTAGTCCCAATTAAAATTGGAATGATGTCCTCAGGGAGTTCCTCTAGTGGTACCAGCCCCTCCCCTCGGGTTTCAAGGATTCAGTGGGTTCTACCATTGTCATCGACCTTCAGGTCGATGGTTCATTTGAATGCCGCAAACACAAATCCGAGCAAAACTCGTAGTCATTAGCAGGTTGTGGGGATTCTGAAACTCCACATCAAGACAGAGTCAATCCAGCAATCCCATGGCAAATATCAAAACCTGCTTGTCTTGCTTGATGGAGATCAGGATGTGGTGTGATACAAATTTCCAAGTATTCTTCCGCTGATTCCCATTGTTTGAGAGATATTTTAGCTCTCCAGGGGGATTGCTACATAATGATTGGCCGAAACACATGATCTTCCAATTTTACGATGTGATCCCTATTAAACTACACAGAAAAATTGGGTTTTGCCCCTAAGCGAATGGCGGGTTAGCCCGATCCACTCTGACCAATGCGCCATCTTATTAATAGAAAATTGCTAACTGAGGGTTATCTGCTCCAACAGGACATATATATCTAACAGAAAGGAGGATAATATAATAGATAAAAAGAGTGGAAGGAGGAGGTAGGACAATTGGCTGCCGGGAAAAAATCCATCTTGGTGTCACCCCGCTTGAGAGAAAGAGAGAGAAATCAACCTTTCGAGATAAAAGACCTGAAAAAAATTAAATTTATTGCTCTCCCGTGGCCATCAATTAGTATTTCTTTTCACGAAGGCTGACCTAGAACAGGATGGAGATCCTCTTTATTTGGGGCCCCTTGATTTGGTCCATGGATTCTCATTTATCCAAAGGTGCACATTTTTTTTGATTATATGGAAAGTAGGAACGGATGATATTACTTAACCTTTCGGATTAAAAAATGTAGAAGATTGAGTAAATCTTGTATATATTTCTTGAATACCAAATTATAAGTATGAGTACAAATATATATGAGTACAAATATATAGGGAGAAGAGAGAAAGAGAGTAATCCCTTATACAAGATGTGGGACTATTACATGAGGAAAAAGAAGGCCTATAATGAGTCTCTAAATGAGCCTTTACAAGATGTTTTCTAATCAGTTTTCTAACACTCCCCCGCAAGCTGGAGCGTACAAGTCGTTGGCGCCAAGCTTGGATAAGAACTGATAGTATAATGGCCGAGAGAGGGCTTTAGTTAGGATGTTAGTAACTTGTCCTAGAGCGGGAACATGCTCTAATTTTATCTTCTTTGATTGAACTTTTTCTCGAATGAAATGACAGTCAACTTCAATATGCTTTGTTCGTTTATGAAAGACAGGATTCTTGATAATATATATTGCAGCTTGACTGTCACAAAATAAGCTCGGTGGAGATGAGAGTTTGAGTCTCAAATCATTGTGAAGACTTTCAAGCCAGGTTAACTCAGATACAACAACAGCTATAACCCGGTACTCGGCCTCAACAGACGAGCGAGCAACAACGGTGTGCTTCAGGTAATAAGGTGGCTATCAAAGTATGTACAAATATCAGTTGTGGAACGCCTATCATCAAGAGAACATGCGTAGTCAGCGTCAGAATACACAACAAGAGATAGAGAGATAGATGGTTTGTAAACGAGTCATTGTCCCAGAGCGATCTTTAGATATCTGAGAATGCGCTCAACAACTTGGAGATGAGATGTCCGAGAAGCATGTTTGAAATGACTCACAACCCCCACAACAAATAGTATGTCAGGTCGAGTAACCGTAAGATAAATCAGATTCCCCATCAAGCGTCGATAGTATTCTGGATTTGTAAGCAGTTGGTCGGAATCAGAACCATGTGTAGAAAGCTTGTGATTTACATCCATAGGGGTGCCCGCAGGTTTGCACCCCGAGTAGCCAGCATCTTGAAGTAGCTCAATACAGTACTTTCGTTGGGATACGACGAGACCATCAGGTCGTCTTGCAACCTTAAGCCCAAGGAGGTATCAAAGATTTCCCAGGTCTTTCATCTGAAATATCGAGTTCAAATGTTACTTGATTTGTTGTATCCCTGTAGAGTCGTCAGCAGTAATTAGGATATCGTCAACATACACAAAGAGAATCACAGTGCCTGTTGGCTGATGACGGGTGAAGAGGGAGAAGTCAGCCGAGCTCCGTGTAAAACCAACTTCGCGAACAGCCTTGCTGAATTTCTCAAACCAAGCACGCAGGGACTGTTTGAGAGCATATATAGACTTCCGAAGATGACATACATGAGACTTCCCCGTGGTCTCAAACCCGGGAGGTTGGTGCATATAAACAGTTTCCTGGAGATCTTCATTGAGAAATGCATTTTTAATATCTAACTGATGGAGGGGCCACTGTCGATGGACAACCAAGGAGATCAGGACACGAACAGTTTTCAACTTGGCAACCGGGGAGAAGGTTTCATCAGAGTGAAACCTCGGGCCATGATGCGAGTTTTTAGGCGATCAACATTCCCATCCGCAGCATGTTTGATAACAAATACCCACTTGCAGATGACACAGGAATGGCCGGGAGGAAGAGGAATCAGATCTCAGGTCTGGTTAGCGCAGAGGGCAGTCATTTCATCATCCATGGTCGCACGCCACCCCGGATGCTGAAGCGCTTCCTGCACAGAATTAGGGATATGGAGGAAAGAGAGATGACAAATTGATGGAGTGGCGGAGAGAGGCGATGTAGAGACATAATTCGCCCAAGGATGAGTCATAGAGGTTAATGTTGGATCAGCAGGCGGCGGGATGTCATCGGTAGAAGGGAGTTGCTGTAGAGAAGTATTCTTGGACTTATGACGAGTATAGACACGGAGAGGTGGTGGAGGTAAAGAAGGCACCTGTAGTGAGGAGGGAAGAGGTGGGAGAGACGGAGTCGTGACTGGGACGGCAGGACGAACTGAGGTGGAAGGTGGAGACAGGGTGAAAGGAGATGAGTGGAACGGTTGATCCTCAAGAAAGGTTATATCAGCCAAAACAATTAGTTTGCCGTCAGGATGAGAGTAACAAATATAACCTTTCTGAGTGCGGGAGTAGCAAACGAACATACATTTAGTGGCGTGAGCAGCGAGCTTGTCATTATGCAGACCAAGAAGATGAACATAACACACACAGCCAAAGACACGAGGTGTGAGAGAGAAAGGAGACTTGGAAGGAAAGAGAAGAATAAATGGAGAGGCGAAGTCGAGTACAAATGAAGTCATGGTTGATAAGATGACAGACAGTAGAAACCAAGACATTGTCAGTGCGAATGATTTTTAACATATTGGAGAACTGCGTACGTGTCTTAGTAACAAGTACGAAAAATAGATGTCAGTTCAGTACGATCACGAAGTATATATAACCAAGACACGAATGATCATCAATAAAGGTGACAAAATATCGATATCCAAAAACACTATGAACTTTATAGGGTCCCCAGACATCAGAATGAACTAAAGAAATGAAGTATCACTCCGAGTACATGTAGGAGGAAAAAAAAGTACGATGTTGTTTGTCGTAGATACATGATTCACAAGTAAACTCTCGCAATAAGACTTCAGGAAGAGCCTTCTTGAGAATCGGGAGGGGAGCATGCCCAAGCGACAATGTCAATCATCAATGGAGACAACAGAGAGAATGGTGGGTGGAACGTTCAAGAGATACAACCCATTCGACAGCCTCCTTTTACCAATGGTACTCCGCGTGCAACGATCCTGCACAACAAAAGAGGAAGGAGTAAATGTTATACAACAGTTAAGTTCCAGAGTAAGATGAATAACTGAGAGAAGATTAAAGGGAGATCCTGGCAAATGAAGAATCAAGGATAGATGGAGAGTGGGGTTAGCCGAAGATCAACCGTGCCAGGGACCGGAGTGGTGTCACCATTTGCAACAATGATGAACTTGGGATAAGCAAACTGTATATACTGCGGTGGTTTCTGGGATGTAATGTGGTGAGTAACACACGAGTCCACGATCCAGTGGGGGCTATGAGAGAGATATGATATACCTTCAGTGGAGAAAGACACAACCGAGCCAGACGAGTGACTGATAACGCCTTGAAGCTGTTGAAGCTAAGTGCGGAGAACGTTGATATCTTGTCGGGTAGAAGAATCAGAATCCTGTGGAGGAGCACCAGTAGGAGTAGGAGCAGCTGTAGTAGAGGCAGCAAGGTGTGGAGGCAGAACATGCTTCCGGTAGCATGTAGCTTCAAGATGACCCACTCGCCACAGTAAGTACATTTGAAGGCAGAGCGCCCAGCACGTCCTCGTCCCCGAGACGTGTAGCGGCCTCCCATAGCTGAAGAACCACGAGCTGGAGCAGGAGTAGGTAGGAAGGGCTGCTGAAGGAGAGCTGGAGAGAAATTTGCTGGAACCTCAGAGGGAGGTGTAACCTTGAGCAACATAGAGCAGACATCAGACTGTGAGGGCGTTAAAGATAAGGAAAGAATTTGAGCTCGGACACTGTAGAGGTGGGGAGGAACTTGGGCCATCATTATCGCAATCTCAACTGCTTCCTTTTGCGCCCGTTGTGTAGCAAGATCCGTTGAGGGAGGTTGATGTTGTATCCAGGGGTCCACCAGAGTTTTGTCCTTGACAATAAAAGAGGTCAAATCACCTGTTGTGCCGGGATTCAGAGTTTGAAGCGTAGAGATGATATCAAACAAATGTAGCAAGCTGACTTTGTCAGAGTAGAGAGAGTGATGCTCATCCCACATTGCCTTAGCAGTCTCATGATACATGGCCATACGATATGACTCGGTATCTATGGAATTGAGGATCCAGGATTGAACCCGACCGTCATCATGCAACCACTCGTTAGTAGGAGCAATAGGAACGTCCCGTGTAAGGTGGTGAAGAAGACCTTTAGTTTGTACAACACGACGAAAAAAATGCACTCATTCTACAAAGTTGTGCTTCCCACTGAGAGAAATGGTGGTGGTCCGAACCTCATCGCGGACTTCAGGACAGGGAGTTGCGGCATGAGCGGGAAGAGAGGAAGCCATCGTGGAATCCATGACAGCAAGAGGGCGGCAAGGGCAAGCCGCGATGACTAGAGGAGCAGCGGCTAGAGCAGATGTCGACGAACTAAAGGAGTTGTGGGTAAAGCAGCAGAGAGAGCAACAAGCCGCTGACAAGCGACTAGAGGAGCAGAGACCGGCGAATAAAGACTAAGATCTGGCAGCACGAGCAAGCTGCGACTAGAATAGAAGTCATAGCGGCTAGAGGATCAAGCGGACAGGCGGCAACAAGCAAAGGCGACTAGACCGCGCGAACAAAGAAAAGGACCGTGCGAAAGCACTAGCCGGGAGAGCAACATCAGATAGCAGTGGATAAGAGTTGTGAGCAGGTAGCAACAGAGAAGAAGAGGCGTCCTGGAGGACAGCGGACCAGAGGCAGTTGCGAGAAGAGACTGCGGGAGTAGACGCAGACCGCGGCGGTTAGAGATGCAGACCGCGGAGGTTAGAGATTCAGACCGCGGCGGTTAGAGATGTAGACCGCAAGTCGCAATAGAGCAAGCAAACCACATAGAGCAGACTACAACAGGAAGCAACACCGTCTTGAGGAGCAAAGGCGGTCTGAAGAGGCAGTGGGCAGATATGATCCTGCGCCTAGAGAGCAAGACCGCAACTTCTAGAATAGGGGCAAGCCCGTAGCGGGTAGAGAAGCAAGGATTAGGCTGCGCGACAAGCGGTCCGCGCGACAAAAAAACATGTGATAGCTGAAGAAGACCGCATGTATCCACATGAGTCCACAACGTGTAGAAGAGAAGACGTAGACCGTGCAAACAGGAGCAGGCCTGCAAGATTAGTCCGCAAGATAAGCCGAAGAAGACCACAGGGTAGCAACGAACAAGGGCAGTTTGCAAGGAGCAGGAGAAAGACACTGGTGCGGTCTGAATTGGAGTGGGGCCCAGAAAAATCCCTATAAAACGGAGACCGCACAAGGATTTGCGGTTAGAAAAAAGGAAGGCCGCACAAAGGGTTGCGGTTAGGAAAAGTGGAAGACCGCTCAAGGAGTTCCGGTTAGGAAATGGAAGACCGCATAGGGAGATTGCAGACCGGTTTCCTACTCTGATACCTTGTAGAAGAATTGAGTAAACCTTGTATATATTTCTTGAATACCAAATTAAAAGCATGAGTACAAATATATAGGGAGAAGAGAGAGAGAGAGTAATCCTTTATACAAGAAGTGAGACTATTACACGAGGAAGAAGAAGGCCTATAATGGGCCTTTATAAGATGCTTTTTAATCAGTTTTCTTACAAAAAGGAACAATCTTTGTCGTGAAATGAATAGTATTCATTTGGCTCAAATGGAGAAGATCCTAATTCCCTAGAACACTTTTGAGAGAGAGATATTTGGCGATGCAGTGACAAATCAATATACCTTGAAAAATAGGAACATATTGTTAGGGTGGGCTACCCCCCTATTATACTGGCATGGGGACCAGCGGGGGACCCACCCACAGCTTAACAGAACCCGCGGGCCGTGCACCCCAACCTATGTGCGCAGCCTGTTCTCAGGCTTGCCGGTTGTTGCCCCGGGGTTTCGAACCCGGGACCTTGATAAGAAAGCCTTAACGCCGCCTCTCATCACCAACTGAGCCGCGGCTCAGTTGGTGATGAGAGGCGGCGTTAAGGCTTTCTTATCAAGGTCCCGGGTTCGAAACCCCGGGGCAACAACCGGCAAGGCTGAGAACAGGCTGCGCACATAGGTTGGGGTGCACGGCCCGCGGGTTCTGTTAAGCTGTGGGTGGGTCCCCCGCTGGTCCCCATGCCAGTATAATAGGGGGGTAGCCCACCCTAACATAAAAGTGCACTTTTATGTTAGGGTGGGCTACCCCCCTATTATACTGGCATGGGGACCAGCGGGGGACCCACCCACAGCTTAACAGAACCCGCGGGCCGTGCACCCCAACCTATGTGCGCAGCCTGTTCTCAGCCTTGCCGGTTGTTGATGCCGGGTCTCGAACCCGGCACCCTTGATAAGAAAGCCTTAATGCCGCCTCTCATCACCAACTGAGCCGCACTTTTATGTTAGGGTGGGCTACCCCCCTATTATACTGGCATGGGGACCAGCGGGGGACCCACCCACAGCTTAACAGAACCCGCGGGCCGTGCACCCCAACCTATGTGCGCAGCCTGTTCTCAGCCTTGCCGGTTGTTGATGCCGGGTCTCGAACCCGGCACCCTTGATAAGAAAGCCTTAACGCCGCCTCTCATCACCAACTGAGCCGGCTCAGTTGGTGATGAGAGGCGGCGTTAAGGCTTTCTTATCAAGGGTGCCGGGTTCGAGACCCGGCATCAACAACCGGCAAGGCTGAGAACAGGCTGCGCACATAGGTTGGGGTGCACGGCCCGCGGGTTCTGTTAAGCTGTGGGTGGGTCCCCCGCTGGTCCCCATGCCAGTATAATAGGGGGGTAGCCCACCCTAACACATATACATTTTTTTTATTAATAATTCCCTACCGAATTAATAATAAGAATTTTTTTTATTGTGTTATTGTTATGACTCGGCACAACAACATTAACAAGAACACTCAAGCCTTTATCTCACTATAGTGGGATTTATCACCATTGTGCCCTATCTTTAGTCATAATCTCACTCATATCCAAGTACATATCTTTCCTTAATAGTTTCATTTCAATTCTTTATTTGTCTACCCCTCTCCTGTTTAACATTTCTAGTGACCAAACTCTCACAACGCCTAACTGGTGTCTTTAATGGTCTTCTTTGTATGTGTTCAAACCATCTTAGTCAAGCTTCTCGCATCTTCTCTATAATTGGTGTCACTCATGTCTTATCCTTGATACATTCATTCTTAATTTTATCGAGTCTCGTGTCCACACATCCACCCAGACATTCTCATCTCCGCAACTCCAATTTTTTGCTCATATATACAATTCGCCGCCCAACACTAAGAACCTTAGAGCATCGCTCAACTTAAAAAAATAATTAGACAGATATTTCTTTAACTATCCTTTTCACCCCCAAAAACATCACACTAACCAAAATGAAAAAAAAAATTAAAATTCATTTTTCACTGAACCTCATACCAACCAAACAAAGAGCCATAAACTAATTCAAATCAATTCCTCTACCATTTCAATTGCCTTGTGTCTCTTTCCTTTCAATTCCATTAAATCAGGCAGATGTTTCTTTTTTGGGAAAGGACTAATTAAATTTGTATTTAAATTACATATAAATGCTCTGAAATTCCTTCAACCCCTATCTTTTTAATTTTTTATTTCAAATTTTATAATCAACTGGGATTCTATCTTCTTTTTTCTTGCAGGATTCTTGAACAAACAGAGAATGCTCTGAAATCCTTCACCGAGGCTGCGGAGATTCTCCGCATCACTCATGGAATCTCGACACCATTCATGAAAGAGTTGTTCAGCAAACTTGAAGAAGCTCGAGCTGAAGATTATTATAAACAATCGGCCTAAAATGGTAGCATGTGATCGAAAGCCCGCTCTGTCATTGCTCGATGTATTCTCTCCACAGGTGGAGTTTATTTTGGATGATTCAGTTAGATTCGACCGTAATCTTAGGCTCTGTTTGGGGGGACTTATTTTCACCGGTCAAGCGGTTACGACCGCATGAACCGTACCTTTTTAATTTTTTCATTTTTGGGGGTGGATGTTGTAGGAGGGAGATCTATTTGCCAGGGTTTTGGGGTTTTCAGATGTTCATTGAATCAAAGCTTGGTTTTCTACCCTAAATTTAAGTTAATATTTCCGTGTACGAGTCTTGTCTACTTATTTAATAGTTTGTGTGAACGTAGCTATGTATTTGTGTTCATAATTATGTGTGTATATTTGTGCGTGTTTGCATTTTTGTGTGTTTGTATGCGAGTTTGCATTTTTTTTGTATGTATGTTTATGTTTGTGTGAATGTAGGTATGTATTTGTGCGTCTTTCCCATTTTTTTTGTATGTATGTTTATGTGTCGGCCAAAAATAAATGGAACGCATCTTATCAAAGCCGCTCTCCCTCGTCCAATCAACATTTTGACCTGTAAGTTGTCGAGATTCATTGCTTGGATGAGAGTAATCCAAATTCGTTTTCCATTTTGCAAAATTTTATGAGAGACCCAACCCCTTAGGGCGCTTGAATGACAATAGGCTTGATAATTAATTTCCATCACTTTCAAAGTTTTCAACATAAAAAAAAATTATTATCATATCTCTTTTCACTTTGTTAGCATCTCAACTAAAATGATTACAAGCGTTTAGCAAGGTGAAGGCGCTAGCGAACATGGTGGTTAT
This sequence comes from Platanthera zijinensis, assembly GCA_039513925.1. Lineage (NCBI taxonomy): Eukaryota > Viridiplantae > Streptophyta > Magnoliopsida > Asparagales > Orchidaceae > Platanthera > Platanthera zijinensis. The sequence goes on along the minus strand of CM077080.1, from coordinate 24,983,784 downwards.
GCACCTCCGTTTTAAGAACTTCATTCACTTTTAAGTTCAAAATTAGTGCTCTTTTCTTAGTGATAATCATAATCATTGTCTATGTCACATATTTTGTGCCCAATTTCACACAAAAAAAACCCCACCAAAAATCCGAACTTTACCAATTCATGAATACATTGTTCAGATCAGATTATAATATTTTATTTTATTTTATTTTTACGTAATGAAAGGGTCAAAATAAAACGCTAGCGGTTCAGATCCAAAATGTCTCCGTCTAAACGGACGAAATTCACTGAGGGGACGAGAACTGAGAAATGCCGCCTACTGCCTGCGCGTACCAATTGAACGGTTTCAACACTCCGTTAACTTCCGTTTAACTTCCGCTTAACTTCCGCCCACTCTCCGAGGTCAGGCCGTATAACGTGACGAATGACGACCGCTTAACTTCCGTTCCCTCCTTTCTTTCCTTGGCCGACTTTCCACCTCCAACCCCACCTTTTCCCCTGTTTCAAATGCAGCGCCGCTTCCCGTCGCCGATCTCTTCGCGCCCGCTCGACTAATCCCGACCTCCGGCCGCGCCTTCTTTCCGCTCACATCCACGTGAATTTCACGACCCTAATTTGTTCTTCCTTCTCTCTCTTCTTCTCCAACTCCCCTCTCAATGCATCCACTCTGCTGCGCCTCCCCTGTCCCGGTTTCACCCACCGGCGCCTCCTCCGTTCCTCCGCCCACTCAACCTTCTTTTCCGCCGCCTCCTACTCCCCCTGCCCGCCCTGACCATCCCCTTCCCCACTGCTCCACACCCACCTCCACCACAGCAGGATTCCGATGGACGAGCCGCGCCACTTTCTCCTCCGATTTCACCTCCATGCGCCCCTCCTTCCACGACGCGGCGGAGCTCCGACTCAACGACATTGTCGGCGGTGGCATAGCTGGCATCCTTTACAAGTGGGTCAACTACGGTCGCGGATGGCGTCCTCGATGGTTCGTTCTCCTGGACGGCGTTCTCTCCTATTACAAGATCCACGGATCGCACCGCATCCACCTTGAGGAGGAGGCTGATAAGGGCTCCATGATCATTGGCGACGATTCCCTGCGTCTTCTTAACCGCCGCCGCCAAAGTGGTTCCGATTTCCTAAATTCCCCCCAGCGCAAGCCGATTGGCGAGCTCCACCTCAAGGTCGCGACAGTAAGAGAGACCAAATCGGACGACAGAAGATTCTCGATATTTACTGGAACGAAAAAGCTTCACTTGAGGGCGGAGACCAGGGAGGACCGGACGGCGTGGATGGAGGCGCTACAGGCGGTGAAGGAGATGTTCCCGAGGATATCCAACAGCGAGCTAATGGCACCCGTTGACAACTTTGTGGTGTCGACGGAGAAGCTAAGACTGAGATTGCAGGAGGAAGGAGTGAGTGAGGCAGCCATCCTGGATAGCGAGCAGATCGTAAGGTGTGAGTTCTCGGGGTTGCAGAGGCAACTTGCCATTTTCAAGCAGAAGCAGTCTCTTCTCATCGAGACCCTTAGACAACTAGAGGTACGAAATAAAGCACTTTCTTTTCTCCATGAGCCGTGTGGTTTTAATGAGATGAAGTTTTGTTCTTCAAATTAATCGCGCTAGTACTGAAGTTCATGCTTGATGGATCCTAAAAATATGTGTAACTCTTTCTTAGAGATTTCAAAACGTTGAGGCTCCATTCGTTTGCAATGTTTTCATTGGAAGGTCATGCTTGATGGATCCTGAAAATGATAGTCTAGGGTTTAGAGGCAAAACAAAAACTTATGTTCATTTGTAGAATGATTTTCAGGTCCGTTTTAGGCCAAAACGAATACTTATGTTCGTTTGTGCATTCTCAGCTTCTTCTCCAGAGCCCTCTTTCTAGACTTGTGTTCTGAAGGTGAATACACTGTGATGGCTACAAGCAGAAGGTGAAGAAGCTACTTCAAAAAGTTGATGGTAGATATTTTTTCCTCTGCTCCTATGGCTATTTGGATCGTTGATGAAAAATTAAGGACCTATTATAAGGTTAAAATTCATAGTATTTTATCATGTATTTAGCATCACAATGTTATATATCGTATAAGCGAAAAGGTCAAAATGGTGCTAACACTTGCTCAGACTTCATTCCAACTTGAATTGTTTCTGCATAGCCAGCGAGGGACGAAAGGGTACGAAGAGTGGAGAAGTGAACAAAAGGGTAGCCAAAAAGAGATCACGGAGAAAAGGATGCTTTAGATCTGATTGAGCAAGGGCCCATCGCCGGATGGAGGAGGCGGCCCCGCTAGATCTGCTCCGCCGGTGGGGATGGTGACGTTTGCCTGTCTGGAGCACCTCGTCATTGCGGCGTCGGTGCCATCACATCCTACAGAGCTTCAACTCGCCGCAACATGGGTTGCCGCTCCCACCGACAACTATTTATGGCCTTCTTTCAAGAGCACGTCATTTGTTGCACAAAGCGTTGCTGGAGAACATCTCTCACCACGGCTAAATCGCAGAAAGTGGGGAGCTCTTCTATTCTCAAAACAGACCTCGCTAGGTTTGTTTTGAGGGGTGACAATTTTAAAAGGAAATGAAAACAACCCTTTTTTTGCTTAAAAAAACCAAAACGACAAAAAATATAGCCAAGCGAGTGCAAAAATTTTGTTTTCAAAACCTCAAAACGAAAACAAATTCTCAAACAACGCAAACGAACAGAGCTTGAGGGTTGTTCTTTTGTCGGAACTATTGTGTTGTTTTGTGATTGTTTATGGTTGGTAAAACATCATCCAAGAAATTTTTGGTTGGCCATGTTAGGTTTGAATGGTTGGCAGTAGATTTTTCTCCCAAAGGTAGGCATTGAAAGATTTTATGAAGTTTGAATCCCTAAAGCCTTAACAATATTTATTTGGGTACTCATCCTTAATACGCCCTTATGTTGTGGAATTTCAAGTATGCTATGAGGTGAGCTACATGCGAGAGAGGAAGTTCGCACGGTCAAGGTGAGTTCACCAGCGGCAAGGAGAGATGCCACAACCAAGATGCGGGCTTTGCCGAGAAAGAAGAAAAACCGCAGCGGGCAAGAGGTGCAACCCACAGCTAGAAAAGAAACCGCGAGAAGCGGGAAGAGAGAAATGCGGGAGAATGGCCGCGCGGATAGCAAGGCAGGCCGCGCGGATAGAGATAGAAACAAGAGAGGGTGGATAAGTGGGAAGAGAGAAAATGGGAGAAAGGCCGCGCGGATAGAGAAAGAAATAAGAGAGGGTGGACCCCACGTGCGAGAGATTATAAAAGAGAGGTAGGAGGGGGGAAGAGACGTGAAGCCACGAGAGATTCAGAGGAAGGGAAGCCGTTAGAAGAAGACAGGCCGCACGAAACTGCGGCTAAGCTGGAGAAGGCAAATCCGCTCTGGCAGCGGGGATGAGCAGGCGGTTAGGAAGAGGGAGATCGCGAGAAGCCGCGAACAGAAGGCCGTAAACCCAAGGAGGAGATCGCTGACTCTGATACCATCTAAAGAGACCTCAAACCTTGTATATACTTCTTGAATGAATAGTTACAAGTATGAATACATTTATATAGGAAAAGAGAAATGAGAGAAATCCCAATCTAAGATGTGGGACTAATACAAAGAGAGAGAAAAAAGAGAAAATGGGCCCCTAGATGGGCCTTTACTAAGGCATAACAGTTTCCACGGATACTATATTGAAATAAGAGAATTCATTCAATAGATAAATTCCCTCTTTATGTAACTGAGTTTTATAGAAAGTATGAGAAGTTTTGTATATTGTTCTGTAGGGTTATTTGGTCCCATATTGTGTAGGGGGGAAATGTGCATCTCCTCCACTCTAGGAATACGGGTGATGTAGGGTAGGATGTGTACCGTGCAATTTAGGCTAACTCGACTCGAGTGAGTGGACACATGGGTGTTATATGTAAATGCACAAAATCCGTTCGGCAATTATTTCAAATAAGATTCACAAGCATGCATAAATAATATAGGCAAAAACAATTTCTATTAGGGCGGTCAAGCAAGGCTTTCCTCCAAATGGAGGGCCAAATTAAGCACGTCACAAATGGCTCCTTCCTGCAATCAAAATTCTTTACGGGGAAAAATTTCACAAATAAATATTTAAGCAAGTATGAAGAGTCCAAGCAACATCCAAGCGCTGAAAGATAAAAGTCCATACAAGAAACAACTCACAAACAAAGGAATGTCCGAGGCGGGAGAGATACGGCGGTTTTGAAGGTAGATCCGGGTGAGCGTGTCAGAACGATGGATGTCCGTGGTGGAGAAGGGTTGCGGTGGGTTGAAAGTGGATAGATCCGGTAATTTGATGACGGATCCGGGCTACGGGGAGGAAATATGTAAGTGGGGGGTAGATCAGTGGAGGGTAGCGCTAGATCAAAGTAGATCTAGGGTAGCGGTGGGAAGTGGATCCACGAAGGGGAGAAGAAGTGAAGGGGCGGGTGAACAGTAACGGCGGATGAACAGTGCAAGTGAACAGTGCGGGTGAGCAATGTCGACAGATGAACAGTGTCTGCGGATGAACAGTGCGGGTGAACAGTAATTCCGGGATTTCTGGACAGCGGTAAGGGTTAGGATTTTGGGACTGTAGGGGTTGCGGATGAGGGTTTCGGAGGGCGAAAAAGAAGGTTATGGATGGGTAGTACCTTGGGGAGGAAGTTCCACCGCTAGGAGTCGACACCTAGGGCTCCACAACGTCGGCACCGTGGCTTGATCGCGGAGTTCTGGGAATAACTTTATCCAAAACCAGCAATGCCTCTCCAAGCCTCTAACACTCCTATTTATAATATTCTAAACATTAGGGCAACCTGGGATCGACGACTATTATTGGCCGAAGCGATCACGTGCCAAATAAAAGAAAAAGAACTGAAAAATAACAAAGTTATATATTAAAAAGATTCGCGGCGCGCATCCGGACGCATCCGCGGGATCGGATCGCCCCTCCGATCAAGTCTTCCGGTGAGAATAGACGAAAATGGGCCCCGACTTGTCATGGGCCACCGATGGTCCTCCATCAACGGGTATATGTACTTGTTAGTTAGACAAAGAAATAACATTTTAGTTTCTCTCACATGGTATAGAGTAGGTCGAAACCTTTTGTTGCTGCTGCTCTCTCTCTCTCTCTCTCACATGAAGGTTTTACTCTCATCGAAAAATTCTCATGCACTCAATTGCTTGTAAGTGACCCTTTTTGTGTGACACCCCCTCGCGTATTAGAGTTCATGCACTCTCCAATCTCGTACGACTTATGGCATCCCATGTGACCTCCGATCTCGGGCAGCCGACCAACCGTTCTCACATACTCTCCAGTCTTGTGCGTCTCCCGGTATTTCGGTTGACTTCAGGTTCTTGTGCGCGACATGCCTCCCCCTGTTTGCGCAAGACATGTTTTGTGCTCATGTTCCCACACATCGTGATCCTATTTTGCTCTCGCTGTGCTACTATTAGCTCCACATATCTCATGAAGTTTGTTGCATTTTCTTGCTCTCTTTGATCTTGTGAAATGCCCACCAATGCTTCGGTTTACAAGGTACAAACCTTGTGAATGAGAAATGGAGGGTTGAGATGATATTCCGTAAGAGCACTCGCTTTAAGACTTCACTAAAATTAACATTTATAAATGTGCTCGTTGTTAGGTTCACGTGTTTGTGCTAGTGTATAATGTATACTGTATTAGTAGAAACAATAGGGAATGAACACATTTTTTGGCGTCATTGAAAGAATAGTTCCAATAACTGCATTGGCTCAATGCTGTTTGGTTATTTACATAATATGGGTTTATCTTTCATAGATTATACAAAGTTTTCTTTCCTTTGACCATGTACCTTGACTGCTGAGAACCCAATGAATGGGGATAGGTGACCTTGTTGTAGGTACGCCACATTTTAGGCTTGTTGTTAAGAGATGCTGGGTGGAACTTAATTTCTGGTGAGCATCATTTGACTCTCAAACACGTGAAATGGATGGAAATGTTTGAACATTTCTGTTTCAGGATGGACTGAAAGATGAATCAATTTAGGCTGATTTTACCAAAAGTTTATATATTTGTTTAATCTTGATTTACGTGCAAATTTTTGTCTTTTATTCTACAATTTGTTTGCATTTATCATCAAGATTGTTTATTTCTCTCAATTATCTTGGTCATTTTGGTCTCATGAAAAACTATTTTCTTGATGCCTTATGGCGTAGACAGAAAAAGTTGATTTGGAGAATACTCTTGTTACTGAGAGTCAAAGGCAGTCTAAAGAGCATGAATCTACTTCATTAACAAGGAATGATAAATCCAGTGGTATGTCATATTATGAATGGTGTCATGTATTCTCTTTATTACACGTTATTTCCTGGTGCTGATGTTTCTTAACATTTCCTTTTAGTTGCAATGTATTGATATCTATGATTTTTCTTATGAATTATCAATTTTTTGGATTAGCTAGATTCTTCAGCTGTTAATAGAGAAAATTCAATAAGAGGCCGTTCGTTTGAATGTAATTGGAATTGATTTCACGAATTGAGTGGTATTAGTGAGAATTCCTATTCTATTGTCGGAAACAATTTAATTTGATAGATTAATCATATGATGCAAAATAGGCGGATGTCTAGGGCAAGGAGGAACACGTGGTCACACTCTCTAATTTCCTTCAAAAGCATGGTAATCATCAGCATGAGTGCAAAGCATGGAATCCTCTTTTATATATAGGAGGGTCTATTACTACTAGAAAATCATTAGCAAGCATAAAAAGATTACATGAACCTGCCCGTCATTCACCCGCCGTTACTGAAGCACATGCACAACGTGTGTAACCCGCGCATACTACTGACCAGGGATGAGATCACTCGTGTTCGTATAAATACCCTTGGGTTCTACAATGACCTTATCCTCAATGTTGAAGTATGTGAACTGGGACTTGATCTACTTCACCTGGAGCCGCGCGACTTCCTCCGTAGGCAATCCCTCCACTAGATGAGGATATGTTATACCGGCTCCCTGAATATCCTCAATGTTGTGATCCCAACACTGCAATAGGATCGTAACAAGGGATGCACTCGACTATCAACCCCTCAGATAGGGTTGCTTGGATGAGGTGATCTTACTATGCCCACTTGAGATAGGATGCATGGAAGACCAAATGAATGTGACTGTTGGGGAGCCATTGTAGGTGATATGTCACCTCTCCTCTCATCTTCAAGATCACGAAGGGGCCAAAGTAGCTGACGGATATCTTGGGATATAGGCGAATGATCAAAGAACTCAAACGGTGGGGATGCAATTTGATGAGCACCCTCTCGCCCCATGAGAAGACCACATTGCGGTGGTGTTTGATGGTTTGTTGGTCATCCACCCTTGAGTGGGAGATGATGATGCTTTAGTTAGCGGAGGTCCTTATCGCGATCTTGGAGATCGGTGGCTAAGACCTGCACTTGGCCCTCCCTAGGTAGGCTGAACAGAAGCTTTAATGGAAGTCCATCAACGGTCTCGTAGGAGGTGTTGATCGCAGTTTCGCGCACGCTGTCCATTATGTCCACCGGCGGGGCTGCTCGGTAGTGAAACATCGTAAGTATTTTTTGACGCAGCAGTTGAGGACCTCTGTTTTCCTTGGTCTGGGGATGGTAGGTCTTGTTGATCGCAACTTGGTGACATGTAGACGAAACATCTCCTGCCAAAAGGTACTCATAAATACCGGGTCACGATCATTGACGATGGAACGGGGGAAACTCTATAGACATACCACTTCCCCTTTAAAAATCCGGGTGACAGAGTTAGCCGTGTAGGGGTGCTTGATGGTTATGAAGTGCACGTATTTGGAGAGGCGTCCACCACAATAAGGAGGCAATCGTATCCCTAAGAGCGGGGAAGTCGAGCGATAAAGTCCAATGCAATGTCCTCCCATACTATGTCAGGAACCAGTAGGAATTGGAGTAACCCGACCGAAGAAAGAATCTTGTACTTAGTCTTCTAACAGGTTAGGCAATTGGCGACGAATTGTTGCACTGCCCGCATCATGTTGCGCTAGTACAGGGTGGCGACTAATTGCTGATAGGTGGGATATGCGCCCAAGCGTCCTGTGGCAGAGGTTGCATGAAACTCATGGTAGAAGCGAGGAATCCATGATGAATCCTCTACCATCGGACGGTCGCGGTAATGGAGTTGGTCGTCAGCAAGGTGGAAGGTTGAGTGTGATCTAGGTTTTTGTTGCAGGTCTTGGATCATGGCAGCGTAGTGGGGACCGTTCCACACCTCGGCTGGATGGTTCTTGCATCTTTCCACCGCTAGTGAGAGACAACCAACAAAGTGCCACTAACATCCTTGTGCAAGAGGGCGTTTGCCGCGGTGCACATTCCCTCTACCTTGAATTCAATGTAGAAGTGACAACCCAGGAGCTTGGCGATCCATAGTTGTTGCGCTATATACATGACTTTTGGACTCCAGAGGTGGTGTAAGCTACAGTGATCAATACATACCACAAAAGGGCGGCCAAGTAAATAGGGACACCAATGTTGAACGGACGAAACCAATGCCCGTAGCTCAATGTCGTATCTTGATTCCGCAAAACGCTGATCGATAAAGGCGATGGGTCGACTCTTTTGCATGAGACAGCGCCCAGTCCATTCTCGGAGGCATCACACTTTATAACGAAGGGCTTGGTAAAATCAGGCATGTTAAGAATATGGGATGAGACCAATGCTTGTTGTAAGTTGTGGAAAGCCTCCCGAGCCACCGGGCTCCACCCGAACGACACCCCCTTCTTGAGGAGATTTATAAGTGGTTGTACAATTGTGTCATAGTTGCAGATGAAGTGAGGATAATACCCCATGAGGCCCAAGAAACCTCATACTGCTCTCGTGCAGATGGTGTATCCCATTGGAGGACGATTGTGACCTTGGTCGAGTTCATGGCTAACCCGATGACTGAAATGATATGGCCCAAGTATTTGACTTGTGCCTGACCAAAAAGGAACTTTTTTGATGCGCCGCAAAGAAACAACTGTAGGTGTGGGTGAAACACATCGTTCATGGTGAACTGAAACGTTTATTGGGCGTTAGTCAGGCTAAAGGCATGACTAAGAACTCGTAGTTTCCATCATAGGTATGGAAAGCCAACTTGGGCACATCCTTTGCCCAGACTTGGATCTGATGGTAGCCCTATCGAAGGTCCAATTTGGAGAAATAGGTCACCCCTGGCAGTTCATCCAACAACTCCTGGGTGAGAGGAATCAGTAGTTATCATGGATCGTGAGCTTGTTCAGTTCCTGATAGTCCACGCAAAACCTCCAACTACCTTCCTTCTTGTGCATCAGAAGGACGGGATCGATAATGGGTTGGCACTTGCCTGAATTATATCTGCACGTTGCATCTCCACCATCATCGTCTGCATGGATGTTTTCTGAGCATGGCCATAACGGTATGGGCAAACAGATACCACAGTCACCCCGGGATGGAGGACAATGGGTCGGTCTTAAGCTCATTTCAGAGGAAGCCCGTGGGGAGTGGTGAAGATGGAAGCATGCCTGTCCCACATGAGCTGGAAATCTGGGTGCGAAAAGGTCTGCGGTGGGCGTGCCTTCCCCAACGTGTCACAGAAGAACATGAAGTTTAGGTTCGACAGTCTTGAGGATGGAGCGCAGACTGATAAGTGAGCGGGCTAAGGAGGTGTCCCTTTGCAGAAGGTGGGAAGCTCTCGATGTCTCAAAAGCGAGTAAATCCCTTCCCATTTACGCTCAGAGTACGTAGCCAGGAAACACTGAGGTTGGCGTCAAGGCCACTAAGTCTGAAGACGTAAAAATTCGTTATTTTTGTATACGAGCCTATGGTGAGGAAAAGGCCCACATAACAGCCCGTCGTGCGAGGGTGGTTGCCTTCTTTGAGGTACATATAAAAGTCCGGGGCAGGTGTCGCTTGAAGTTGTAGTTCGACCACAAGATCTTGAGAGATGAAGTTGTGGTTTACCCCGCTATCGATCATAAGCACCACAGAGCGGTCCTGGAGTGAAGCTGCTAGTTTCATAGTACAAAGGCTAGTTATACCCCCCACCGATTAGTATGACATATCGAGGCGGTTTAGCTGAGCTGGTGGAGGGGAAATTAGATCATCCTCTTCTAACTCCAGGACCTCAAAATTGGCCAACTCAATGTCGTTATCCTCTCTCCCGCGAACATCTTGAAATCCTTATTTGGGCAGCCATGTGTTGGGGAACAAGGGCATTTTTAGCAGAAAGAAAGGCCTTCGCTGCATAGGTCTGGGTACTCTTTTTTTTGGGGGGGGGGCATTTTGTACACTGGCACCTTGGGGCGAAGGGGCCCTTGAGGAAGTCGCGGTGGAGATTGACCCGGGGAGGCTGCGGGCTTGGATGGAGGACGACCCAGAGAGGAGGAAGGCTTGGATGAGTAGTGATAGGGTCGAGGTATGGATAATGTGTTGGTGGTCTGTTGGGGGAAATTAGAGGAGAAAATGGCAAAATCTTCCTTAACATAACGGGCTTACTCCATAGCCCTGAGGGAGGGTAATAGGGTCATGCACGCTTAGGCGTGCTCGAATATGCAGGTGAAGGCCGACGAGGAAATGACTCAAGTAGTGGTCGGGTGCAAGTCCAACACGTGTATCCACTTTGTTGAACTTTTCGATGTAGGTGTCAACCGGCTCCGTCTGACGAACGTTGCTTAGGCACTCGTACGGCTTGCCGGTATGGCACGCATCATAGTGCCAGATCAAATCGTCCTTGAGGGCGGACCAAGAGAGGGTAGGATTGGATTGGCGTATCCAAAAAATCCAGTGGAGGGTCGAGCCTTCCACGTAGATGGTTGCGAGGGGGCCTTTTGAAGCTTGATTGTGCTCTGTAAATAGAAATATTGTTCCGTGCGGGTCAACCGTCACATGGGGTCGGACCCATCAAACACGGGGATGTCCAGTCTGCGCGGGTGGGTCATCGAAGGTTCGCATGGTGGCTGTATGAGCCCAAGAGGGTTGGTCGTGCTGCTAGCTGAGGCGGCGGACGGGTCGTAGGAATGGTAAGCGGTGGGGTAGCTTGCTGATTGAAGAGAAGAGAATGGATGTCGCGGATCGCGATTTGTAGATCAGAGATGGTGGTGCGACGAGATTCATGCAGTCGTTGATGGAGATCGGGTTGACAAAGATCGCGGGATCACGCGCGTCTATTCCCGCCGGAGGCGGACTTGATCGAGTTCCTTATTTGGACATTCCTTTTCGGGCGATCCGGTTCCACGGATGCGTTCGGAGAGTCGACCCGCTTTATTTTTGTATTTCGCATTTTATAATTCGGACAAGTATTTAAGTAGTTTTGGTACCCGGAAGCGCGGCCAATCATAGCCGTCCATTTTGGGGGTTGCCCTATTTTATTTTCTATATATTGAACCCGGTAGCTGAAGGATAGGACCGATGTTTTGAGAGTTTTTCTGCAGCCGGTCTCTTGGTGCGACGCCAAGCCGCGGGTGCGACGCCTGCATCGTCTCCTACCTCGCCCCTCGCTCGCCTCCCGTAAGCCTTCCGCAAACCTCCGCCTCTTCCCTTTCCGGCCCCATCTCCGACCAACCGCACCTCTCCAAGCTTCGCCGGCCACCATTGCATCTCCCCGCACCACCCGCGCACCTCTTCCCCGCATCAGCCCGACACCCCTCTTCCCCGCATCAGCCCGACATCCCTCCTCCCAAACAACCCGCGACTACCTCCACTCCCCTACAGCCCACGATAACCCCACATCCCCTTTACAACCACCACCACCCATCCAGGCTCATCCCCCCCTCAACCGGTTCCAACTCCCCACCACCCGCAACCCACTTTCGGCCCCGTCAGCACCAACCAGCGAGGATCCCTCCAATCGTGTTCTATTCCTTTCAGATTTGGGTTCAAGTGTGCTTGTAAGTCATTATTTGTTTCATTTCTTGAGCGTGGATTATGCTAGTTGATGCTATATGTTTGGATTCAATTATTGTGTTAGTTGCTTGAGATCGTGCTAATTTGCAGGGACGTTTGAACGGTAGTTCAATTATTTGCGCTCTCCGATTGCGAACTACTTTTGTGAACTGATTTCATTGCGTAATCTCCTTCCGCACGATTGCATATGCCATAAATACATTGAGAATTCATTAATCGGTTGGTGTTATTGAAGCTTTGCACGTGTCCGGCAAGCCCAACCCCTAGGACCCCATCGTGTGCGCCAAGTTTTCATCTCCATTAGTCTACCCCTGCGTCAAAAGTGGTATCAGAGGGACTCGGCTAGTTTCTTAGCTTGCCGACGATCCCCGTCTCCCCAACCTTTGCACACATTAGGCTAGGGAGCGTATGCTACGTAGTGGTAGACCATTTCGGCATCTCATGTCTGATCCAAATCTCACAGACGATCGGCCCGGCAACTCCAACTCGACGGCGGAGATGCCTACCGCCGAATTCCAACACTTGATGCTAGATCGCCTTAACCAACTAGGCGGTCAACTGGACGAACTCCGTGCGCGTCAGGATGCTTATGAGGGCCAGGGCGACCATGCCGCCCTTCGTCAGGGTGGTCAACCTGAGGATCGTCGCCATCACCCCATTCCCGATCGTCGCCCCCGACAGCGACCACAGTCCCCCGACTACGCCCCTCGCGACCATTTCGATGGCTACCCCGGCCACCGAAGAGGGCCCCAACCTATGGACGAAGAGATCTTATGCCGTATCCGTATTGAGGTCCCAACATTCGATGGTCATCAAGACCCTGGTGCCTTCAGTGACTGGCTCCGCGAGTTGGAAACATGTTTCGACTGGTACGATATGAGTGACGAGCGGCGGGTGAGATTTGCACGCATGAAACTAGTAGGTTCCGCCATGAACTACTGGACGAGTGTGGAACGAGCCTTAGAGCGAGACGGTTATCGACCCATCATCCGATGGGAAGACATGACGAGACGCTTAAAAGAAAAGTACCTCCCCGCGTCTTATCGCGACCGACTCCTAGATCAAGTCTATGCGCTGCGACAAGGAACGATGTCGGTGGCAGAATATATGACCAAATTCGATGACTTGATCGTGCGGAGTGATCTACGGGAAGAGAGTAGTGCCTCGGCATCCAGGTTTCGGCACGGCCTGAAACATGACATTAGGCGCGAGCTGATTCCCCATCGTCGAGAGACCGTTGAACAGATTTATGAGTTAGCCCTTGAGTATGAGCTTTACCTCCAGTCCACTGGCTCTCGCCAGCAGACCCCCAAACCCGAGGGCTCCACCTTCCGGAGATCCACACCTCCTTATTCTCAGGCTTCTGCGCCTCCCCGCATCCCCGAGGACGCAAAAGGGAAGGCCATCTGGACGGGACCCTCCAAGTCCAGTGGGCCTCAGTGTTACAGGTGTTCCAAGAGAGGACACTACGCCGCTCAGTGCCCGATGCGGAGTCTGATCATTGAGGAAGACGAGGACGAGAACGTAGAGGAGACCAAGGAGGACTTGGTAGCTACTGCTGAGGAAGATTGGGAGGATGACGCTGAGAGATCGCTGGAACTGGGAGTTATACGCCGCCTCCTGCACACCCCCCGTGCGGAGGATGATTGGCGTCGTACCACCATCTTCTATACGTATTTCCAGAGCGCGGGCGGACCCTGCAAACTTGCCATTGATGGTGGGAGTTGTGTCAATATTGTCGCCAAGAAAGCGCTTGAGCGCATGCAGATTACCCCAGAACCACACCCTCACCCTTACCGTGTCCTTTGGGTGGACAAATCTGCGATACAAGTCACCCAACGCTACTTAGTACCTCTCCGATTAGCGTCCTTCGAGGACAAGGTATGGTGTGACGTCATCCCGATGGACGTGGCTCATGTCTTGCTAGGTCGACCTTGGTTATTTTACCACGACGCGACGTGCTTCGGCCGATCGAACACATGTGTGTTCTATGATAAGGGCCAGAAGATCACTTTGACCCCGACCCAGCCCAAGGGCCCACCCAAGGGCAAGGTTGAATCCTCCGTTAGTTCTGGGACTTCCAGACCCTTACACATGTTGAGATCGAGTGACTTCTTGAGAGTTAGCCAGGACTCAGGGATAGTATTTCTCGTGGCTGCCACCTTAGCCTCGGACGCTCCCACAGGAGAGTCTGTCACTACAGACCCCGAGGTACATCGATTGCTACAGGAGTTTTCTGACGTCATGCCCGAGGAGCTCCCCGATGAGCTCCCTCCTTTGCGGGATATCCAGCACGCGATTGACCTTGTTCCGGGGGCATCTTTGCCCAATCTCCCACATTATCGCATGAACCCAACCGAGCACACAGAATTAAAACGGCAAGTGGACGAGTTGCTTAGGAAAGGTTTCGTGCGCGAGAGCTTGAGCCCGTGTGCAGTACCAGCCCTTCTCACCCCGAAGAAGGATGGTAGTTGGCGCATGTGCATAGATAGCAGAGCCATTAACAAGATTACAGTGAAGTACCGCTTTCCTATTCCCCGCCTTGATGACTTACTGGATGCCATGACTGGCGCTCGCATCTTCACAAAAATAGATCTCCGGAGCGGGTATCATCAGATTCGGGTGTGCGAGGGAGATGAGTGGAAGACGGCCTTCAAGACGAAGGATGGCCTCTTTGAGTGGCTCGTGATGCCTTTCGGGTTGTCAAACGCCCCCAGCACGTTTATGAGAGTGATGACTCAGATTCTGCGGCCCTACATGGGCAAGTTCTTGGTCGTGTATTTTGACGATATCCTGATTTATAGCCAAGCGCGCGCTGATCACATTCATCACATCCGTTTGGTGTTAGACACCCTCCGAAGGGAACATCTATTCGTGAATCTGAAGAAATGTGATTTCCTAGCTGAGTCAGTCCATTTCCTCGGATATATCATCTCTGCGTCGGGTATCGCGGTCGATCCCGACAAAGTGAGGGCCATTCGGGAGTGGCCCGTTCCCACGACTATCCACGAAGCCAGGAGCTTTCATGGACTTGCCACCTTCTACAGGAGGTTTGTTCGGAGCTTTAGTACGATTATGGCCCCCTTTACGAGCTGCCTTCGTAAGGGAGAATTCGTGTGGACCAAGGCTGCCACCAAAGCCTTCGACGAGATTAAGGAACGACTAGCTACCGCCCCCGTCCTCCGATTACCAGATTTTGGTCTAGCATTTGAGGTGGCTTGTGACGCCTCTGGACTTGGGATTGGTGGAGTACTCAGCCAGGAGGGCCACCCCGTTGCATATTTCAGCGAGAAGCTGAACGAGGCCCGACAGCGGTATTCCACATACGACCGGGAGTTCTATGCGCTAGTTCAGGCCTTACGCCATTGGCGACACTACCTCCTGCACAAGGAATTCGTGCTATATTCTGATCACCAGGCCTTGCGGTATTTGGACTCTCAGTCGAAACTTAGCCATCGACATGCCAAGTGGGTCGAATTCCTGCAGAGTTATCACTATGTTCTCAAGCACCGCGCGGGTGTTGAGAACAAACCGGCCGATGCCTTGAGTCGCCGGATCTCTCTACTACAGACGATGAGCACGCGTGTTGTGGGATTTGAGCGCCTACCTGGAGATTACGTTGAGTGTCCTGACTTCCGAGATATCTATGGAGCCCTCACCCGGGACCCACCTGAGGGGATTGAGGACTTCTCTGTGTCGGACGCCTACTTATTCTTTCGCACTCGACTTTGCATCCCCGATACCTCTCTCCGTGATTTCTTGATTTGGGAGATGCATGCGGGAGGAGCCGCGGGACATTTCGGGCGTGATAAGACCACCGCCCTGGTTGAGGATCGATTCTTTTGGCCGTCACTAAAGAAGGATGTGGCGCGAGTAATTAGGCATTGTAGGACGTGCCAGCTGGCGAAAGGCTCACGCCAACCGAGTGGTCTGTACACACCTTTACCCATTCCTCACAGACCATGGGTTGATATTAGTATGGACTTTGTTCTTGGGCTACCCCGCACGCTCAAGAAACATGACTCCATTTATGTCGTCGTGGACCGCTTCTCCAAGATGGCCCATTTTATTCCATGCCGCAAGACGGCCGACGCATCTTTAGTAGCCGCCCTATTTTTTAGGGAAGTGTTTAGGTACCACGGATTACCATCCTCTATCGTGTCTGATCGTGACGTCCGATTCATGAGCTATTTCTGGAAGACGTTGTGGATGAATACGGGCACCACACTGAAGTTTTCAACTGCCTATCACCCACAGACTGACGGTCAGACCGAAGTGGTCAATAGGAGCTTGGGAGCCCTCCTTCGGTGTCTTGTTGGCGAGCACGTGTCCACATGGGATTCTGTGTTACCTTTAGCAGAATTTGCATATAACAGTTCAGTGAACCGGACCACAGGTCTCAGCCCCTTCCATATTTTACTAGGATACGAGCCTAGGAAACCAATTGATCTGATACCCTTCCCCTAGAGTCTCGTCCTAGTGTGGCAGCTGAATCGTTTGTCGAGCATTTGCATGAGCTTCATGAGTCCATCCGAAAAAAATCGCAACAAGTAACGAAAATTATAAGGCATATGCAGACATAAGCAGAAGGGAGAGGAACTTTGAGGTTGGCACACAGGTGTTGGTTCGCATTCGTCCTGAGAGGTTCCCTTCGGGAGCTGCGAAGAAGTTGAACGCCCGACGAATGGGCCCTTATACAGTAGTGCGAAGGATTGGGACCAACGCTTATGAGATTGATATTCCAAAACTTATGGGCATCAGCCGGGTATTCAACGTTGAGGACTTGACTTCATACTTTGAGGAGCAAGCATATGAGGATCCATTTGAGTCCCTTCCCGCGGAGCCACCACGTGAACCAACCCCACCACACCTACCATCCTCATCCTCCCAACCTCATCCACCCACGTCTCAACCCGACGGCTTGACAGCACCACCGGCAGCACCACCTGTGAGTACATTTGAGTGTGAGACATATCCCGCGGCGTCGCCGGCAGATTTGGAGACCATTGAGGGCATCTTGGCCCACGATTACATGGTAGCAGCGGATCCGCACACACTGCGGTACTTAGTACATTGGAGAGGCCGTCCCGGCCTAGATGATACGTGGATCGCCCCAGCCGAGTTGGAGAGACTCGCCCCCGAGCTTTGCCAGGAGTACATTCGCCTCCATTCTTCGGAGATGAATGCTTTTAAGCCAGGGGGAGTTGATGGAGATCGGGTGGACAAAGATCGCGGGATCACGCGCGTCTATTCCCGCCGGAGGCGGACTTGATCGAGTTCCTTATTTGGACATTCCTTTTCGGGCGATCCGGTTCCACGGATGCGTTCGGAGAGTCGACCCGCTTTATTTTTGTATTTCGCATTTTATAATTCGGACAAGTATTTAAGTAGTTTTGGTACCCGGAAGCGCGGCCAATCATAGCCGTCCATTTTGGGGGTTGCCCTATTTTATTTTCTATATATTGAACCCGGTAGCTGAAGGATAGGACCGATGTTTTGAGAGTTTTTCTGCAGCCGGTCTCTTGGTGCGACGCCAAGCCGCGGGTGCGACGCCTGCATCGTCTCCTACCTCGCCCCTCGCTCGCCTCCCGTAAGCCTTCCGCAAACCTCCGCCTCTTCCCTTTCCGGCCCCATCTCCGACCAACCGCACCTCTCCAAGCTTCGCCGGCCACCATTGCATCTCCCCGCACCACCCGCGCACCTCTTCCCCGCATCAGCCCGACACCCCTCTTCCCCGCATCAGCCCGACATCCCTCCTCCCAAACAACCCGCGACTACCTCCACTCCCCTACAGCCCACGATAACCCCACATCCCCTTTACAACCACCACCACCCATCCAGGCTCATCCCCCCCTCAACCGGTTCCAACTCCCCACCACCCGCAACCCACTTTCGGCCCCGTCAGCACCAACCAGCGAGGATCCCTCCAATCGTGTTCTATTCCTTTCAGATTTGGGTTCAAGTGTGCTTGTAAGTCATTATTTGTTTCATTTCTTGAGCGTGGATTATGCTAGTTGATGCTATATGTTTGGATTCAATTATTGTGTTAGTTGCTTGAGATCGTGCTAATTTGCAGGGACGTTTGAACGGTAGTTCAATTATTTGCGCTCTCCGATTGCGAACTACTTTTGTGAACTGATTTCATTGCGTAATCTCCTTCCGCACGATTGCATATGCCATAAATACATTGAGAATTCATTAATCGGTTGGTGTTATTGAAGCTTTGCACGTGTCCGGCAAGCCCAACCCCTAGGACCCCATCGTGTGCGCCAAGTTTTCATCTCCATTAGTCTACCCCTGCGTCAGTCGTATAGAGCTTCGACTGAAGGAGGGCATCCTTATCTCACACCATGCAGTGAATCACGAGCATGCACAAAGCGACTCTAGCTGGAGGGCGTACGGGAAGGAGAGGGCTGGAGGTAGCGAACAAAATCTGCAGAGTTTGCGGTAGATGTGAAAGGAGGGGGAGTGCGGAATCGTTGCAGAGCTTGCGGAAGGCGGTGACCTTCCCTTGTGATGCAAGCGGAGAGGTTGACGGGCGACGCGAGGAGACGGCGAGGAGACGGCAAGACGGGTTCTCCGCGATAGATCACACAGAAAAGGGCGAGTCGAAGACGTCATGGTGACAGGATCGACGCCCTGAAAAGGTAGGTGGACCAAGTGATACAAAATAGGCGGACGTCTCGTGCAAGGAGGAATGCAGGGACGTTCTCTCCTCTAATTTCCTTCAAAAGCATGATAATCATCAGCATGAGTGCAAAACTTGGACTCCTTTATATATAGGGTCTACTACTACTAAAAGAAAATACACATGCAAGCATAAAAAGATAACATGAACTCGCCCGTCATTTATCCACTGTCACGGAAGCACGTGCACAACGTGTGTAAATCCGCGCATACGATGATTGGGATGAGATCGCTTGTGTTCGTGTCATCGTCACCACAAGTAGTCTCAGGATGATGAGACTATGTGATGCAGGACCAGGAGTCCACCTGTCCGCCACCCTGGAGTCCACAAAGGGCCCACCTTGGAGTCCACCAAGGGGGTTTATCAGGCGTGCGGGCCGTACACCCCAACCCATCCCCGGCCCCACAACAATGCCGATGAGTTGTTGAGGCCAGGGCTAGATCCCCCGACCTCCTTGATAAAGAACTCTT
Organism: Platanthera zijinensis; assembly: GCA_039513925.1. Taxonomy (NCBI): domain Eukaryota; kingdom Viridiplantae; phylum Streptophyta; class Magnoliopsida; order Asparagales; family Orchidaceae; genus Platanthera; species Platanthera zijinensis. The sequence goes on along the minus strand of CM077080.1, from coordinate 24,964,756 downwards.
CTGCGATCATATGAGTTCTTTATCAAGGAGGTCGGGGGATCTAGCCCCGGCCTCAACAACCCATCGACTTTGTTGTGGGGTCGGGGATGGGTTGGGGTGTACGGCCCTTGGGCCTGATAAACCCCCTTGGTGGACTCCAAGGTGGGCCCCTGGTGGACTCCAGGGTGGCGGGCAGGTGGACTCCTGGTCCTGCACCACTATGTTTTCCGAAAATTTGATAACTTTCATTTTTAAGGGGACTGTGATCCGGCAAGAAAATATTTTGCTGACAGCTAGGGTCATGTGATGTAGACTCGGATTAGGTCTTCAAAAATAAGATAGTTTTTAGCAAAATAAATTTTTTTTGTCAACTAAATAATACTTAGGGTTTTGAGAACGCTTTGATTTTTTAAATTTTAAAAGAAGGGTCGAAAGTGCCCAAATTGAATCCTTGCTCTTAAAACTATTCTCACCAATAGATCTACACAAAAATCAATAAATTTTATTTGAGTACAATCTCACGAGCAAGCCACAAATAATAACTTATGAAATAAAAGCGATAAAATTAGGTGGTTGAACGTCCGGGGCAAGCTCTCAATGATTTAGATGTTTGCATGTATTTTAGAGTTAAATAGTGGCGAGCAAAGTTCAGTGAAGTTACCACCAGGTGTCCGTCTGTTCCAAGATTCAGGTGCGGGGGTGGACTGTTGTGATCGGCCGATTTGCTGGAAGAATGTGTCGAGGTTGACAGCAATCGACAAGAGGAAGAGGACTGTCGGGCCACCGGAGGGGAAACTGAACTGGCGGCCGGCCGTTTGCTGGAAAGCGGAGTCAGGTCGACAGCAATAGGCGCGGGCAGAACCTGGCGGGTTACTGGCGTGAGGCAGTGGGCTCTTCTCCGACGTCAACTGTTGGAGATGAAGGACTGTCGGTTCTTGCGGCGGCCGACGGCAGAAGACGTGTGCAGCGGCAGGCGTCGGCTTGCGGCAGCGATGGAAGGTCTGGATCGGCGGTCGATTTGTGTGCTCAGGAGTAATATCACTGGTAGGGCAGGGAAATTGAACGAAATTCAATTTCCTTCTTTCCGGGTTGCATTCTTTGGTAGAGTGGACCCCTTTTAATAATGAGTGACCCAAAGTTTCCATATCAACTTTTCCAAATAAGATTTCATTGTCCTTCAATACTTGCCTTTTCTTTAATACTCCTTCCAAAAAATCCGGCTAATAATTTCTCCTAAATTTTGAATTTCTAATTACTCCTTCAATACTTTTCCTTTCCTTTTCTTTAAATTCATGCATTTTAAATAATTTCAAGCTTTGCCCGTTAAGTCCTAATGCCTAAAATTACTGGACATATTTATTCAAGGTCTCGTTGGACGGTCAACCCGAAGAGCCAATCAATTTTTAAATGAAACACACAAAAAGTACAGGTGCGCGTAAAATAAATGCAAATATAAAATCTACAACGCATGATGACGTCAGATAATTTTGGATGCGACGGAGGATGCATCGTCATGTTTATTAAATTTAAGCACGATTTGCTCAGTTTTGTTTTTGTTAGTTTGGGAAGACGGTCTATTCTTTAATGTATGCTTTGACTGGTGGTTATAGAACACTTGTACAGTTTTTTACTGTGCAGTTATCATTTATAGATGAGGAAAAAATGATGAAGCTTATCTATTATATCATTAAGTAAAAAAACTAAGTAAAAAAACTAAGACAACCTGTTTCTTGCACCTAGAAGTTTTAATCATCCAGCATTCTTTTTGTAAGTGTGCGAGTTCTTCCTCGAAGAAAAATTATTGGCAGCTATTGGCGTGTCACAAAAGAGCAAGATTTGTCGCAACCATTTGCTGCAAATATGAATCTTTATGAAGGGGAAACCTTTGCAAGAGTGAGATAAAAGAGACAACGGGAGGTCACAAATGTGTTCGAAGAAGTTTAGGAGTGATTTGCATTGGTTCATCTTCGTATTTATGTGTTCGTGACCTGTACTTTTCCCCGTTCCATGTCCTATTCTTTGCAGAGTATGGTCTGTTTTTTTGATCGGGTGGGAAGTCCGTAGAAAGTTAGGTGTACTCTTCTATTAAGTAATGAGACTTTCTGAAGCATGACAGACATCACACCTGCATACCACCCTAGAGTCCCACCATGGGGCCCACCTGGATTCATCACCACGCGGCTTTCATCAGGGTTGTGGGCCTCGTGGCCCGTACACCCCAACCAGCTCTCCGCCATGGAGTCACCGCCATGCGGCAGGTTGTTGAGACTGGGGCTCGATCCTCTGTCGCATGGTGGTGACTCTATGGAGGAGAGCTGGTTGGGGTGTACGGGCCACGGTCCTGATGAAAACCGCCTGGTGCCGACTCCAGGTGGCCCCCCTGGTGGGACTTCAGGGTGACAGGCAGGTGCGACTTCTTTCCTGCATTAGAAAGGCACGAATCAGTTGGTGATGAGAGCATTGATGAGAGCCTCTTATCTAGCAGGTTAGGGGATCGAGCCTCGACCTCAACAACCTGCCCCATGGTGGTGATTCCATGGCGGAGAGCTGGTTAGGGTGTACGGGTCGCGGCCCTGATGAAAACCACACGATAGTAATGTCGGGTGGGCCCCCTGGTGGTGGTGATGTCAGGGTGGCAGGTGGGTGTGACACCTGTTCTACTTCATAAAAGTGCACTTTTATGATCCATCACATGCGTCACACCTGCCCGCCACCCCGGAGCCCCATCAAGGGGCCCACCTGGAGTTAGAACCAGGCGGCTTTCATCAGGGCCGCGACCCATACACCCCAACCAGCTCTCCGTCATGGAGTCATCACCATGCGGCAGGTTGTTGAGGCCGGGGCTCGATCCCAAGACCAAATGAATATGGATGAACTCAAAATCCTAATATAAGTCCAAACTAAATGCATTATGATACGGAAGGGCCAAAATGAAGGATGAATTGCAGTGGAGTATTTGCAGAAATAACAAAAAGGAGGAATTATGTGCCTTCAGATGGATAACGAAAGAAAGGGAAGGAGGAGAAACCACTGTCTGATCTGCGATGGAAGTATTCAACACAAGTTAGGAGTGGAAAAGGCATGCAAAGGCGTACCATTAATTTCACACATAATAGCATTATTATTAAATGGGATTTAGACTTCATTTATAATGGTGATTCTTTTGGGTCAGTTTAACCCTGTACTTTTGACATAATAGCAAAGGTAATCTGAAATGACACATTAAACTTTGTGCATGACACACATAAGGACAATAAAGCACTTTATATATCAGAATAAACCATGACATGGATGAAATTGATTATTAGAGTGTTTGCTTCTTTTACAGGCTTGTAGATTTTGATTTTGGATTTGCACCATTTTTTGTGGTGTTTATATATTCTTCCACTGCCAACCTTTTAGTATGCCTTGATTTTTCTTTCAGAGCATGTGCAAGCTTCTTTTGCATTGTAGCAAATACCCTATTGATGTATTTATATATCTTTATTTGTTTGTATAACAAATTTTCAATCCAGAAACAAGCATAACTGAATCCGAAGATGATAATGAAAGGCAAGATATTGGAGAAGGGACTGAGGATGAAGATAATGCCTTTTTTGACACACAAGATTTCCTCTCGTCAAGTTCTTTTAAGAGCAGTGGATCTGGCTTCCTTAGATCAGAAACTGATTCTGACGATGAAGAACATTTTGGTATATCGATAATTGGCCATGATCCCTCCGAAAACTATGCTGGATTTTGTTACCCATATGTCAAGAGACGGAAAAAGTTGCCTGACCCAGTTGAGAAGGAAAAAGGAGTGAGCCTTTGGTCGATGATAAAGGATAACATTGGGAAGGATTTAACTAAAGTTTGTCTTCCTGTCTACTTCAATGAGCCTCTCTCATCTTTGCAGAGATGCTTTGAAGATCTGGAGTATTCTTATCTACTGGACCAGGCCTATGAATGGGGTAAAAAGGTTTGTCATCAAATGATTTTGTGTATGCTATGCATGTTGCATACTGTTCCGCATAAGAAAGTGTTGTTCTTTATTATTTATCTTCGTTTTCATTTTATCTCTAATGAAGTACTTGTAACAGAAATTTTTAAATGCTTCTCTTTTCTTAAAGTTCCTTGAATATTTAATTTCATATGTATCTTTTTAGAAAATATTTGTCATTCATTCCATATTTTCTCTTTCGGATAACAATATTTGTTCTCAGATGCATGCCATTGCTACATACAGTTGAAGTAGGAGAAATGTAAATTGAGTGCATTTATTTTTGTGAAGAACTTATGTTCCTCATTTCAAGTGTTATATATTGGTGGTCATTATCATAACTCGTCAATTCTTTTCCCTCTTGAATATTCGAAGAATTCCTATCATTCTTCAAAACTATCATAGGTACTCTCATCTCGTAATCAATTATCTTCCATCTTTGAAGGTAGAGTGTTCAAAGACATGCGGCAACATATTACAAGCCTTCAATCAATAGCAAATTACGGGGCTTCAAGATTGTTAAAGAATATTAGGGAAAATGATGTATTGGCCGATTAACTTGGCCCATATAGGTTTTAGTGTTTAGTCTCACATTGATTGTATAGTTAGATCTCTCTCTCTCCTCTCCTATATATTTGTACTCTCTCTTATATTTTATACAAAAAGAAGTATATGCAAGGTTTGCCCTTTGTTTTCTACATGGTATCAGAGGGATCTGGTCCTCTCCGGCGATTAGACTTTTTTATCCGCCAACCTGCGGCTTCTCACGGTTTCTAACCACCAGCCTTCGGCTTCCCGCGGTCCTATTTCCTCTTCTCGCGGCTACCGCGGTCTCGATTTCTCCCGCTTATCCACCATCTCTATCCGCATGCGGCCTCCCTTGCTATCCGTGCGACCTGTCTTCTTCTAACCGCTTCTCTTACTCTGAATCTCTCGTGGCTTCCACGTCTCTCCCCCCCCACCTCTCTTTTATAATCTCTCGCACGTGGGGTCCACCCTCTCTTTTCTTTCTCTATCCGCACGGCCTTTCTCCGCCTTAGGTCGCGGCCTCTCTTTCTCTCTCTTGCTCTCCGCTCCTCTTGTCGCCTTGACTACCCGCTGCGGTCTCTCGTGTAACCCGCGCGGTCCTGTCGTGCGAGAGGGCTCTCCCGCGACAACTTCTAACCACGGCGACCTGGTCAACTCGGGGCGGCCTCTCGCTCCCTCTCTGGCCGCTGGTATAATCGCTGGGACAGTGCGGTCTGTTTCTCTGCACTTGGTCGCGATCTCTGTCTGGCTCCGCTCTTGCCGCTGCGGTCTGTTCCTCTTAACCACTGCTCTTGTTGTTGTGACTACCCGCTGCGACCTGGTGTAAAATCGCGCGGGCTTGTCGTGCAAGAACTCTCTCTGTTTTCTTCTCCGGTGCGGCGTCCTCGCTAACCGCGAGGCTTCCTCTCTTCCCGCGACTTATCTATCCGCAACGAATTCCGCACTTGGTCGTGGCATCTTCCCCTTACCACTGGTGGCTTCTCACCAAGACTGTGCGGCCTCCCCAGTTCGCATTCAACTTCCTCTGCCGTCCTCGTCTCTCTCAAGGTGGCCTCTCTTCTCTAACCGCTCCGGGTTGTGGGTTGCCTTCTGTCTTCTGACCGCTACGGCTAGGCCTTCTCTGCTCCCTGCTTCTTCCCGTTGCGGCCTCGGTCTTCCCGCTGCGACTTTGCTCCTCCCGCGGCTAGACCGTATCTGCTGCTCTGGTTGCGGTCTTGCCTCTAACCGCCCTGGTGTTTGTTCTTCCCGTCTGGGCTATTCGCGCGTCTGCCCGCGCCTTCGGGTTTCTACCATTTTTTTTTTGCGGTCTGCTCCTTGTCGTGCGATCGATTTGACCTGGTGGCAGTATTCTCCTTCCCGCACTGCCTGCTCCGGTTTCTTAACCGTCGCGGCCTGTTTCTGCCCGCTGAAGACGGTTTCTTACTGCGCTGGTCGTGGCCCTTCTTGCCGCCGGTGTGCTGTCACCGTGATCGCTGCGGTCTGTCCCTTGCAAGATGATCAACTGTCCTCCGGGCTCTGTGGTGTCTATTTTCGGTGGTGGTACCTCCTTCCTTGTTCAAAGCTCATCCTGGATTTTGGATTTCGGGACCTCTTATCACATTACCTCGCAGACTCCACCACAATACTTGGACTCCTTGCATCTCGATTTTATTACTGTTGCTAGTGAGGACACTCTTCTCGTTTCTGGCGCGTCAGATATTCATCTCACTCCCTACATTACTCTTCGCTCTGCCCTTCATGTTCCGGGCTCTCCTTTCAACCTTCTCTCTGTTGGTCGCCTCACTACTGACCTTGGTTGTGATGTAACTTTTTCTTCCAAATTGTGTGTTGTGCAAGATCGCAAGACGCAGACTATCATCGGAAAAGGGCATCTGTCGAATGGTCTCTATATTCTTGATCCCTCTCCCCCAACAGTGTTGTCCTCTATTAGCTCTGTTGATTGATATCGACGTCTTGGTCACGCCCTTCTAAACATACTCAGAAAATCTCTCCCCGACGTGTCCCTCCAAGAGTTCACGTGTGGGTCATGTATCTATGGGAAACATCATCGGTCTACATTCTCACCACATCCTACTCGGAGTCCTGCTCTCTTTGATCTAGTACACTCCGATATTTGGGGACCCTACAAAATTGCGAGTGTTTTTGGATATCGTTACTTTGTCACATTTGTTGATGACTACTCGCGGGTGACCTGGCTGTATCTCCTTCGTGACCGCTCTGAATTACCCGGTGTATTCTTTATTTTTTTCATTGAAACTCGCAATCTGTTTTCTACTACCATTAAAACCCTCCACACCGATAATGCCTGAGAATACACCAGTCATGCTTTTGCACACATCTGTGCTGAGTTTGGAATCATCCATCAAACCTTCTGTACCTATACCCCCAACAAAATGACATCGTTGAACGCAAGAACCGACAACTGCTTGATGTTATCCGCTCACTTATGATTCAAATGAATGTTCCCAAACAATATTGGAATTTTGCGGTTTCTACCGCCTGCACTCTTATTAATCGCATGCTTTCCTCCATTCTCAATTTTGCAGTTCCCTTCAATCTTCTTTTTCCCTCCAAACCTCCTTTCTCCATCACACTTTACGTGTTTGGCTGTGTGTGTTTTGTTCACCATCTTGGCCCATCCACTGACAAACTGGCTCCACATGCCCATAAATATATGTTTGTAGGCTACTCGCGGACTCGGAAGGGCTATGTTTGTTTTTCTCCCACTGATCGCATGGTCGTTACTTCTGCTGATGTCACCTTTCTTGAAGATCAGCCCTATTACTCTCAACCAGCTGATTCTCCACTTCCTCTACCTCTTTTGCGTCCGGTTATACCTATTAACTCAAGCCTTCCTCGGCTCCTTCCCACACCAATCCCACCTAAACGACCTGCCCTTCCCACACCAATCCCGCCTACACAACCTCAACTTCCCACACCAATCCCACCTAAACCACCTGTCATCTGTATGTACTCTCGACGCCCTTCTTCGTCTACTACCCTATGGGAGATGCCCTCCTCTAATGATGCTTTGCAGCCTGCGGATTCGGCGACAAGGTTCCACTGTCCACCCGATGACAAACTATGTCTCTTTTCACCGCCTCTCTCCGGAACTCTAGAAGAGTGCTCTTTCTTTATCCTCTATTTCCATCCCTAATTCTGTGCAGGAGGCTCTCCAACATCTTGGGTGGCGGGTGGCTATGGACGAGGAAATTTCTGCTCTTTGGGCAAACCACACTTGGGATTTGGTCCCGCTTCCTCCAGGGCAATCTTGTGTGGGATGTAAGTGGGTGTTTGCCGTCAAACAGGGTCCGGATGGGATGTTCAACGTTTGAAAGCTCGTCTTGTAGCTCGCGGCTTCACTCAACAACAAGGTCTAGACTATGATGAGACCTTTTCTCCAGTCACTAAACTCAATACTGTTCGTGTATTGATCTTCCTTGCGGTTCACCGTCACTGGCTCTTGCACCAACTGGATGTCAAAAATGCTTTTCTTAATGGCGACTTACAAGAGACCGTTTATATGCAACAACCTCCCGGATTTGAGACCACGGGGGAGTTCCTTGTCTGTTGTCTGAAAAAGTCTCTTTATGGTCTCAAACAATCTCCTCGGGCATGGTTTGACAAATTTAGTAAGACCGTTAGTGTTGTTGGGTTCACTCGGAGTTCTGCCGACTTCGCTCTCTTCACTCGTCATCGTTCAACGGGCACAATTATTCTTCTAGTTTATGTGGATGATATTCTGATTACAGGAGATGATCTTTCAGGCATACAGATGATCAAGCAACATCTAGCTACTGTGTTTCAAACTAAGGATTTCGGAAGCCTTCAATATTTTCTTGGTCTCGAAGTGGCTCAGAGACATGATGGGCTTGTGTTATCTCAGAGAAAGTACTGTCTTGACTTACTTCATGATGCAGGCTATTCTAGATGCAAGCTTGCTGACACTCCCATGGATATCAATCACAAGCTTTGTGCTCATGCCTCAGACTCCGATGTTCTCCTTCGAAATCCAGAGTATTATCGTCGTCTTGTGGGAAAGATGATATATCTCACTGTTACTAGACCTGATATATCATTTGATGTTGGAGTTGTCAGTCGATTCGGCATGAGCCACATATCTCTAATCTTCAGGCTGTCGAACGTATTCTTCGATACTTGAAGACTGCTCCTGGACAAGGACTTGTATACAAGCCCTCTTCGTCTCCCTTATCTTTGATTGCATACTCTGATGTTGATTATGCTGACTCTTTGGATGATCGTCGTTCCACAAGTAGATACTGCACTTACTTTGGGGGACATCTTATTACATGGCGCAGCAAGAAACAGTCTGTGGTTGCTCGCTCATCTGTTGAGGCTGAATATCGATCTATGGCAGTTGTTGTGTCTGAGCTCACATGGCTTGAGGGTCTTCTTAATGATTTAGGATTCAAGCTCTCCTCTCCTGCAACTTTATTGTGCGACAGTCAAGCTGCTATACACATTGCCAAGAATCCAGTCTTCCATGAATGAACAAAACATATTGAAGTTGACTGGATGGTCACCATTTAAACGGAAGTTCTAATACTGGCTTTGTTAATAATCCATATATGGACCATCTTGTCATGGAAGATTCTGCTATCGATCATGTGGAGTTCCTTGCACTGCAATTCCCTAGCTTTTCTGCTGAGAGTCTTGCGGAAATTTGCTATGCAAATAGCTGTGATTTGAGTTTGACTATTGAGATACTTACTCGGCTTGAGGTAAGTTATCACTGTCATAAAAAACACAAAGCTGTTATCACTGTCATAAAAACACAAGTTGTTATCACTGTCATAAAAACACAAGTTGTTATCACTGTCATAAAACACAAAACGGTTCAGTTGAAGAAGATAGAGTTAACACCTGTTCCTGCTGCTCAGCAAGTTGTTGATATCCTCACCAAGGCCTTACCACAGGCTTCTCTACTATCAGTTCTTGTCCAAGCTTGGTGCCTACGATTTGTACGCTCCAGCTTGCGGGGGAGTGTTAAAGAATTTTAGGGGAAAATGATGTATTGACCCATTAACTTGGCCCATATAGGTTTTTGTGTTTAGTCCCACATTGATTGTATAGTTAGATCTCTCTCTCTTCTCTCCTATATATTTGTATTCTCTCTTGTATTTTATACAAAAGAAGTATATGCAAGGTTGACCCTTTGTTTTCTACAAAGATGAAATCAGATCAAGCACGAAATTACGTGGCAGAATATGCACAAATATTTTAGGAGTTTCACAAAGATACCAGAGTTCTACAACAATATATAGGCGCCAAGACATTGAAAAACAAATTTAGGAGCCTTCGTGAAACCTATTCCTACTGAACCTGATCAAGGCTCCTACCATGGATTCTTTTCAAATGGAAACCTTTGACTAACCATTTGCAACTGCCAACATCATTGTGACGTCACTGTTGAAGATTTACCACCATGCAGGTTAATAGACCTTCCTCAGATGTTTCCAGGTGTTAAAAAGAACTGGATTAATTAAAGGATGGCAATCCTTCCTCATATCTCAAGAAAATATCGGATCCCTTCGATTATGGATATCCAAGCAAAATCAACACAAACAAAGAAGTATGCAAGAAACTATCTATTAGATAGAACGTTATGTTATTAGTCACATATTGTGTAGAAGATCTCAATGAGCCTTATCTTCTCTTTTATATACCCTTTTGATGAGATGAATCAGATACTATTACCAATTAGAAAATAGATGCTTTCACAATAAAAATTTCAATATACACATTCTCTACTCCAAGAGGTTGGCTCCTCCTTGAAGTCTCTCTCAATTGAAAGATCCAAACCTATGTAATCCCAAGGATAGCCCTAATACTCCCTAGCCTCCTCGTTATGTAGTAAGGAGGTTCCCTTTAATTTACCTTAAAAGCCCTTCTTATAGAAAAAATACGCGCATAACTAAAATAAATGAATTCCTGATTTTCGTCGTCACACATGTGTAACAATATATCCCACCTAAAATTCGACCTCGATCCCAAAGTCGATGGATCGCCCGTTGACTAGTAGTGGTACGGGTTGGCTGCCGCTGAGGTTCTCAAGGCTTTGTCTTCTGATAAGTCAATGATCTTGGTGGTCTCAGAGTCAACTATGTCGAGCTCTTTCAAGTCATCTTCAATGATGGCGCGGATTCTTTGGCATGACAGTCGTGTGTAGGAGAGTAGGGTTGTTTGCTACATAAGCACAATCCCTGACTCCTCGGGTCGTGATATTTTGTTGGAAAGACAATGAGTGAGGATAGGATAGTTATTGCACGGCGGTATGATGGGTGGGCGAGGTAGTGGCGGTGTTGGAGGTTTGGGATTATGGGGAAATTACGGTTGGTATGGGGCTTGGTTGATGATGGATGGAAGGTGCAGAGGCGAGCTCGGATATTAGGTTGCAAGTCATCCATACAGTAGGCTAAGTAGTAGTCGGATGGAAGACCTGGAACATGCATGACTTGCTTGATAAATTCATCCACGTAAGAGTCGATGGAACTCGTATTGCGACCCACACAAGCATTCGATCGCATTACCAGAATAACAGTGATCGTATTGTTGAATAAGTGCCTCTATGAGAGTCTCTTAGCCTCTTAGGTTAGGCCTGAAGAGGACTGGCTGAACCAGCGGACCCAGTGGTCCATGTTAATGAGGGTCGTGGTGATCCTTTGTGCGTGTGTGGTCTAGTGAATGTTAAAGTAGTGTTATGCTCGGGCAATCCACTCACGTGAGTCTGTTCCATTGAATTTTGGGATGTTGATGTCGGTGGGGAAGCAAAGGATGTAGTCCCATCAGAGCAGATTCCTCTGGGGAGGACTCACTTGGGGATCCCAAGGAGGATGCAGAGTGAGTCTTAGATCGCTGTTCAGGTTGTATGATGCGATGTTGTGCCATAATCGATGTGAATTACTCGGCTTAGGCCTCGAAAGCAAGTGCTGATTGTGGCGAGGGCATGGTCCAGGACCTCCACATGATTCTCCATCGTTGGATTGGTCTTGGGCATTAGCGGTGGATGATGTAAGTATATGAGAGGACCGATGGTGTTACGAAAGCAGAAGTTAGAACCAAGGCCTGCGGTGGAGTGGTGAGTAATGCTTTGTTTAGGGAAGAACTCTGCATGCGAACTGCCGATAGAAGATTAGGGCAGCCAAAAGAAGGGGTGAGTCATTGTTCGAGAATGGGTCCATAGATGCACACCAATCGACTGTAGGAGGAATGAGGGTCGAGCGTGGAGTTAAGAGGGTGTCATTGCACGCGGTTTGGGTGAGATCGATTAGCAAATCGAAGACTTGGATGCACTGTCAACTGGCAAGAAATCACACAGTTCGAAAGCAGGAAGGAGAGCCGTCAGAAGAACACAGAGCTGGCCGATATCGGGCCCTACATCATCAGGGAGGTTGACATGACATGGTGTTGGAGTGGACGACATACACACATGACACCCCCACCATATCCTACGTCACTTCTACTGCTCGATTATAAAATTTTGCAAAGACTGTGTCTACGTGTCCTCTAATACAACCGCCTCTCATGCCAACTTCACCACTCTTTCCTTTTGATGTGGATCTTCATATTGCATTAAAAGAGGGTAAACGTTTCTGCACATCTCAGCTGCTCTCCTATTTTATATCTTGTCGTTGTTTGACATCTTCTTAGTCTCCACATCTATTTCTTCCTCTACTATGGAAACCTTGTGTTGCCATGGTTGGCATGCTACTCTTACTATGTTAGAGGGATTAAATTTAATGGACTTCAATCAAATGTGGACTTTAGTATCCTTACCCTCGGAAAAGAAAGTGATTAGTTCTTTATGGGTGTTGTTGTTGACCAAAGTTTGACGGGACGGTAGATCGCTTGAAGGCTCGCCTCGTAGAGGGACACACTAAACCATTTGGTTTTTATTATACTATATGTATTCTCATGTGATTAAAATAACAAATTTTCAGTTTCTCTTGTCATTAGTTCTTTACAGGGACCCACAAGGAATCTGCTTATTGAAGAGGTTGAGGCAAGCTTGGAGACCGAGGAGACTGTTAAAAAGGAGATTATAATTACTGTCGAGGAGGGTTGGGAGAGTGACACAGAGATGTCACTGAAGATGGGAGTTATTAAATGCCTCTTGCATGCACCACACGCAGATGAGGACTTGCATCTCATCACTATCTTTTACACATATTTTCCCACCCTTGCAAATTAGTTATAAATAGTGGGAGTTGTCAGCAACGTAGCCAAAAGGGGCCTTGAGAGGATGCAGGTGAAGATCGAGCCTCACCCCCTCCCTAAGTTATCAAAGGCGCAAGGCGCACCGAGGCGCACCGAGGCGCAAAGGGCCCCTGGATCCTAGGCGCAGGCGCGCGCTTGAGGCACGTGAGGCGCAAAAATTGGGGGAAAAGGAAATTGAGCGAATTGGGCGCCCGATTCGCTGAAATTGAGCGGAATTGGGCGCCCGATTTGCTGAAATTGACCGAATTTGGCGCTCGATTCGCTGAAATTGACCGAATTGGGCGTTCGATTCGCTGAAATTGACCGAATTGGGCGCCCGATTTGCTGAAATTGACCGAATTGGGCGCCCGATTCGCTGAAATTGACCGAATTGGGCGCCCGATTCGCTGAAATTCACCGAATTGGGCGCCCGATTCGCTGAAATTGACCGAATTGGGCGCCCGATTCGCTGAAATTGAGCGAATTGGGCGCCCGATTCGCTGAAATTGTGCGAATTGGGCGCCCAATTGGCTGAAATTGAGCGAATGCTGAATTGCGGGGCGCCCAATTGGCTGAAATTGAGCGAATTCGCTGAATTTCAGCGAGTTGGGCGCCCATCGCTGGCGCCCAATTCGCTCAATTTCAGCGAATCGGGCGCCCAATTCGCTCAATTTCAACGAATCGGGCGCCCTATTCGCTCAATTTCAGCTAATCGGGCGCCCAATTCGCTCAATTTCAGCGAATCGGGCGCCCAATTCGCTCAATTTCAACGAATTGGTCACACTATCCCCCACCTAATGCAAGAAGAATTCCAACCTTCAAGTCGAGGCTTCTATTAGCACGACTGCCTCGAGGCCCTTGTCTAGCTTGAGGTGTACCAAGTTATTGAGAGATACTGATTCGGTGTTCATTTATGTACTGTTCGTCATCATGGCATCTGAGAGACCTACCGATGCTCCCGAGACGAGCTTCCTGATGAGTTGCCAGCTCGCAAGATATTTGGCATGTCATAGACCTTGTTTCGGGAGCTTCTCTTCTGAGATTCCCCCATTATCGCATGAATCCCGATTAGCACACTGAGCTTAGGCGGCAGGACGATGATTTACTTCAAAAGCAATTCACTCGTGAGTCGTGAGAGTCTGAGCCCTTATGCGGTCCTCGCCTTCTTACCCCTAAGAAGGATAACATTTTATGCATATGCATTGACAGTCAAGTCATCAACAAAATCACAGTGAATTATTATTTTCCTATCCCTCGACTAGAAGGTCTTCTTGATGCGATGGTTGGTGTCCGAATCTTTTCAAAGATCGATCTCCGCAGTGGGTACCACCAAATTCGTGTTCGAGAAAAGGACGAATGGAAAACGACATTCAAGACTAAGGATGGTCTATCAGTGGTTACTCGTGTCATTTGGTCTCACAAATGCATCGAATACTTTGATAAGGATCATGATTCAGGTTCTGAAACCCTGCATCGACTTGTTTTTAGTCATTTACTTTGAGGATATCCTGGTTTATAGTCACACACACTCATACTCCCTCACTCACATGAAACTTCTCTTTGATATCCTCCAAAGAGAAATTATTTGTGAACTTGAAGAAGTGTTTCTTTTTGTCTGATTTGGGATGCATTGTATTGTCTACTGAAGTGTCTGTCGACCCTGAGAAGATTTAGTCTATTCATGAGTGGCCCGTACCCTTGATTATTCACAATGCCCGCAGTTCTCATGGACTTGTCACCTTGTATAGGAGGTTTGTCAAGGGGTTTAGCACGATCGCAACTCCCTTTACATGTTGCTCCACAAGGGTGAGTTTCATTGAACCACGACAACCACTAGGGATTTGAAGAGATCAAGGGAAAGTTGACACCGCCCCCATATTGAGACTCTTCGATTTCAGTAGGGCTTTCAAGGTCGCATGAGATGCATTTGGCGTTAGCATTGGTGGTGTACTTAGTCACAAAGGACACCCAATTTCTTACTTTAGGGAGAAATAGAACGGGATCAAACAAAATTACTCAAATTACGGTATGATGTTCTATGTGATTGTCCAATTGTTGCGTTACTAGAGGCACAATCTCGTACCCCTGGAGTTTGTGCTTTATTTTGATCATCAAGCGCTACGATACCTTGACTCTTAGCCAAAGTTGTGGCATCGTCGTGCTAAGTGTCAAATATCTGCAGGATTTCTGTTATATTCTTAAACACCGCGACGCAGATGCTTTGAGCTGTCATGGCACACTTCTACAGACACTTAGCACTCAAGTGGACATATTCAAGAGGATGATCACTGATTACCTCACTTGCCCTGTTTCAGTAAGATATATGGTGCGTTATCGAGAGATCTCTCGGAGCCTACTGAGGAGCTCCTGATCTTAAAAAGTTTATTGTATTGGGGCATTCTCCTTTGCATCCCTGGGACTGCTGAACACAAATTTTTGATTTAGGAGCACGAGGGTGGCGTAGCTGGTCATTTTGGTAGGGATAAGATGATAGCCTTAGTCGAGGATCGTTTTTATTGGCCTAGCCTGAAGAAGGATGTCGCTCATGTCATTCATCATTGTTGTACTTACCAGACGGCCAAGGGAACGAAACAGAGCACTGGATTTGTACTCCCTTACCTATCCCGCATCAACCTTGATTCGACATTAGCATAGACTTTGTGCTCGCCTGCCTCACACTTTGAAGAAGCACGATTCTATTTATGTGGTCGTTGACTGAAGCGCTATTCGTTAGGAACATCTTGCGGTTGCATGGTCTGCCCAATACCATAGTGTCCGATCGGGATGCGAGGTTTATGAGTTACTTTTGGAAGATCATATGACACAAGATAGACATATCCGTGAAGTGCTCATCAGTCTAACATCCTTAGACTGTTGGGCAGACTGAGGTGGTTAATTGGAGTTTCAGAAATCTCTTTTGGTGTTTAGTGGATGATCATACAACTAGTTGGGATTTGATTCTCCCTATTGCGGAGTTTGCTTACAATTATTAAGTCAACATGTCTACCGGGTTGAGTTCATTTCACATAATCTAGGTTACATGCTCAAGAAACATATTGAACTTATCCTCATTCCCTTAGAATCCTGTTTTAGTGAGTTAATTGAGTCTTTTGCGCATCATTTGCATAGGTTGCATGAGTCGGGCTGATGAAAGATTACATTAGTAATGAATGATATAAATCTCATGTAGATAGTCACATGCAGGAGCAAATATTTCATGAAGGAGAGCAAGTGATGGTTTGCATCCATGCTGAGAGGCTCCCTAGGGGCTTGCTAAAAGTTGAACGTCAAGTGAATAGGTCTCTATACAGTCATGAGGAGGATCAGAACAATTTCCTACGATTTTGATAGCCTTAAAATAGCGTGTATTCATCATGTATTCAATGTTGAGGATTTGACTCCGGACCATAAGCCTCATGAGTGTGTGGATCTGTATTATGGATTCTCCTCGGAGTCTTACCCACCGCAACCTCAGTCTTTTACCTACACCACCTCTGAGCCTCACCCACCTTTGAGTCGGTTACTCGTTGTTTCACTCCCACCACGTGCGGTCGTACCGGGACCACCAGCATCTGAGGTGAGTGATAAGTGCATTGCTAAGATAGCATTCCATGAGCACACCTCCACTTTTGATGGTCCTTTATGTCGCTGCCTGATACACTAGAATATCCTTTCACTAATGATACATCGATAGAGCCTACAGAGCTTGATCAACTTGCCCCTAAACTTCGACTAGTCTCCATTCATCAGAGATGGAGGTTTTCAGTTGAGGGGAGTTGATGGGGATCTTCTGCCACATTGGATCGTCGTGCGGTGGGAGCCACTTTATAACACTCGCTCGCAAGAGCTTGACCAGATCAACGATCTGACACCACAGATGTGTTCAGATTTTTGCTTACATATCTTTTTATATATTACTTTGTTTTTTCACCTATTATTTAGGTAGATTTGGCTCATCATATTAACGATCAATCACAACTGCTAATATAGTGTTTCCCTAGTTAGTTTTCTTATAAGTAGGAAGAGGAGGGGCAGTCATCTTGATGCATTACAGATTTTGGAAAATTCATCTTCCCGGAATTCTATGATCTTCTCGCGGTGACGACTTTGTAAGACCTTATGTGTCTATCCTAGGTAATATATTTTTATTTCTTTGCTTTTCACTTCATTAGCTATCCCATCTTATCCCTAATATCTTGAGCCCTCCACAGTTTCACGCCGCTAGCCACCCCCACCTTCTTCCAGCCGTCGGACAACAACAATACTTCCTCCCTGTCTACAACACCCCGCACCCCTTATCCCAGCCTCTACCTCCACTGTTTTATGCCACGAGTCAGTCCCATCTTCCTTCCAACCATCTAACAACAGGAAGACTCCTCCCTCTGGTCCACAACTTCCCGCACCCCTTCATGCAACGCCCCTGCATTTCCCCAAGTCACCGACCCGTCATCCTCCCTCTCTCCACCAACCAGCCTTCACACCGCCAACTCTCCATCCTCCACAGAATTGTCGGCGGCCTTCTTCGACAACTGCCAGCCTCCATCCCCCTTCAGCCCGACCATCCCAGCAGCCCACCTCCACTATCCAGCTCTCCATCCCACCTCTACCGCTCTTTACCACTACTATCTGACCCCTTTCCCTTCTTCGGGTAGCTGAAAAAGCCACCATCATCAATGGATGTCCGCTCCACCACCTACGGCTCCTTATTTTGTGATTTTTCTTGTTGTACGGATCTTTATTTTCTTCGTTGTTGTATGGATTTTTGGACTCGTATTATTATGGATCTTTTGGTTTTAATGGTTATTGTTTTGGAATTCATCTTGATTTGCAGGACATATTCGCTCGCGCGCTCTAGCTTTTGTCCCTCCACGCTGAGGAAAACTTAGGCTTGCTCGGCTTAGAATTAATTTGCACTGCTTAAATTAATTGCTTGTGATTTACTATTTATTTACTGCTTATTATATATTCCATTGGGTCCTATATAAGTTGCATACATTATCCTAGGCCACATTGGGGCTGCATATTTAGAGTTCACATACCTAGCCTGCTCTACATCACCTATTTTAATCATTCGGAGTAGAATTTTAGAGTACTTTAACGGAATTAGAAAAGCTCGAGGGTTCTCTAAATGTCCCACTAGCACCACTCAAGCGCACAATGAAACCAGCACTACCAAGTACCAAGTGCGCCATTAACTCTCCCATTAAGCCCACATTGTAGACGTCCCTTTCCACACTTGAGATGTGCAATAGGATATATGGGATACAGATCACTACACAACAAATATTTGGATGATAACCTCAGTCATTATTTTTCTCTTTAAAATTATCTCAAATTCTTCAGTCAAAGAAAATGACTATCTTTTTCTATTTCTTAAATAGTAGAAATTAGATTAGGTTAAGCCCCGTGTTTTCTTTCCTGTTCCCAAATTTTTGATGTAAAAAGTCAGCGCCATTATCTATGGTTGATTGTGCCTTTGATAGACTAGTATGACAACTGAGTCATTTTAGTACTTGCAGCAAGTATAGTCTCTGTAAATTAAACTACCGTATTCTATAAGCAGATTTGTTGTTTATATAAGCCCAAGTAATCAAGTTGGTTTATTGTTAATTGAAAGTAGTACTCGTTTTGATCTATTGGCTCAATGCTTGGAGTGTCTCCTTTATAGATCCTTACAGCAAAAATGATCTATATCCAACCTATGGAATGCATGTTGCCTCTATTTTACTTTTTTGGGGTCAAAACCTTTTAAAAAGTTAATGTTTCTCAGGCATTTGGTTTCTCACTTGTTCAACTACCGTTCTCAATTTATCTGAAATTTTAGTTTCACACGAATATGTAATAGCGTTTCTTTTTAACAAATAAAGCAATTGAATTGTTTTCTGTGCATTTTGTCATTTGATAATTTACTTTAAATTACTATGATTGCAATCTCATGTTTTTGTTTTATCGTTGTCTTCGGGAAGGTGATTTTCACCTTCTCCTTAGCTTGACTGATAATAGTGATTAGACTCTTTGACATTTACATAATCTGAATTTCTTTGATATCTAAAGGGCAATGGTCTTATGAGGATTCTAAGTGTTGCTGCCTTTGCGGTTTCGGGATATGCTTCTACTGAAGGGAGAATTTGCAAGCCTTTTAATCCACTTTTGGGAGAAACATATGAGGCTGACTTCCCAGATAAAGGGCTCAGGTTTTTCTCAGAAAAGGTTTGAAATTTATTTTTTTATATCTGATACAAGTGATTACTTATCATAAATTAATTTTTTAAAAAAGTTGTCTTCCAAGATAGTTTTTATAATTAACTCGGAAGTTCCATGAGTACACTTTATGGAATCCATGAGCAGTGGTATTGTTTATGAAGTCCATGAGCGGCCATATACATTATTCAAGTGTTATTATTATGATGGATCACTCTGTAAGATTATTATGGTGAGTTTATATTTATTTGTGTGATAAGAAATTCAACACATCAGTTTGTTGAGACGGGAAGAATATTATCTCAGATTCAAAATATACATGAGGGCAGATCCACCGAAAATTAATCAATTTAAGTTTTAGTTACATCTCGTTTCTACTGTTATCTATGTTGTAGATATCGGCAGATATGGTCGACATATTGACTGATATAATTGTTTATGGGCGGAATGCTACAGACACCCATTTGTTTAAAAAATTTCAAAATATCAACCGATACGTCAGGCATGATATGTACGGCGAATGTTTCAATATCTTGTATCTTTAATTATATAAAAAATTAATTTTACCCAACCCGACCCCTTGCTTCGCTCCACTTTGTGTTCTTGATGGGGATCGCGACATACATTGGCCTACATGACGATCGGAGCCGTTCATTTTATGTGAATTGACGAACTGAGATTTTTTGATTTATTTCATTTATTTTGAGGGTCATCATGGTCGGAGAATCATGAGCGTCCACGATGGCCCCATAGTCTATAAATAGGGATAGAGGGTTCATTTTGAAGGTATTGAAAGTTGAAGTAAATTAGAAATTATTTCTTTGGTCACCGGGTGCTGAAGCCGACAATCCAAGTGCGAAACTTGGAATTATCCCTCCCTTCTCGACTTAGCCGGCCAACCCTCCCCATCTCCTCCCACTTCTCCATACAACCGGCCCCCATATCCCATCCTCCCTCCCACAAACTGACGACCTTTTCCCCTCCCACCACCACTTCCTTCTAGCACCCCAAACCAGCCCCCTAACCACCGGCTAACCACCACCCAAAATACTCTCCCCAACTCCATCAAAACCAGCCCCCTTCTTATCCAATTTCTCCCCGTTTCTGGTCTCTAGCGATCACCGAAAAACCTTCCCTAACCACCTCCGGCGAACCTCCACCAACACCCTCCAAGTTCCCTTCATTCTCAGTTTTCCGACGATCATCGGAAAACGCATCCGGCCACCACCACCACCACCGTCTGCCTCACCGACGACCAACTTCGGCCTCCGGCAAGCCACCACCTCACTACACCATATCCACCACCCCATAATCACCTCCCCCCTGATAGGTGCGTGTTGTTGGAGGTTCTTGAACCCGGTTCAAGAAGTGGCGGGAAAGGATGTTTTAAAGACTTGTTTTGTAATTTTGACATAAAGAGGGTTGCAGGTTTGAATGTGAGCTTGTACCCTGGTTACTCTATAATTAGCTGGGAGAGGTTGGTGGTGAGGTTATGTGTTTTTTATCTTGTCGTGTGTGGCGTGGAGTGGCTCGAAGGTTGTTTCGTTCAGAGTCGGGCTCTTAGGGAAACTCGTCTTCCTCCTCTTTGTAATTGTTTTTTGATTGTTTTGATTGGAATCCATCGTTGTTATCCAGACAATTACCTCCCTAGTCAAATTTGGTTGTAGCCGTTGTTGTTATCTGGCCGGAATTGCATACGATAAATCTTGCAGTTCTTAGGAACTCATCATTGGTATTATAGCCAGGTCCTAGGATTCGTGGGATTGCTCCAGCGGATCATACGCACATCAAGGATGTCCATACGGAGATTGAAATTCTAAAGGAGTCTCAAGCGGCCTTGGCGAAGACGTCGGATGGTGTTAAATCGTTGTTTCTGCTCTTAGCTTGGATCGAGTGGAGGAACATGGAGGAATGGAAACGTCAGGGGACAACTGATCTGTTACGCATCCTGTTCAGCACTTGCCGACTCACTTTTCCTGTTTTGAATTTCCTCGTTTCTTGATGAGGGCCTTATGAACTGGATCTGCAAATGTGACCAATTCTTTGGCATTGATGGGACGTCGGAAGAGATGAAGGTGAATTTAGCGTCTCCTCATGTGGAGGGCAAAGCTCTTTGTTGGCATCAGTCTTATATGAGAATGCGATTGACGCGGCAGGCTCCAAGTTGGGAAGAATACTGTAAAGCCCTTTCACTCATGTTTGGTTCCATCCTTTTTTATTATCCGATGAGTAAGTTAAAAAATTGTGGAGTTTGATTCTCTCCTTCATTGGGTTCAAATCTCAGATGATTACGTTTTAAGTTTTTGTTTGGCTGGTCTCGGAGATGAAGTAGAATATGCAGTGAGGATGTTTCAGCCCAAATCCTTGCAAGAAGTCTTTTCCTTAGCTCGCTTACATGAACAAAAATTGGCGGTAACACGATGGAAATGGTGTTCTGGAGCTAGGGGTTGAAAATTAACATGCCTAAGAGTCTAAATCAAGGGAAATTTTATATTCCCTCTTTCAGTAAACCAATTATGATTCCAACATCGTCATTGCGCAACGGGTTGCAGTTGACTATTGTTGAAATGGATGAAAAGCGCAGTAAGGAGCTTTGTTTTTGTGTGATGCCAAATACATTGTGGTCCATCGTTGTGCAGAACAAAGACAATCTTATGCTCCGAAGCTTATTCTTAATAATGAAGAGGATGTCGAGACAATCTGGGATGATGAGTTGATGATTTATGAGGTTGAGGATGGGGTGGATGATCTATGGGTATCGGTGCATGCATTAACTGGGCTCAATCATTTCTATATAATGTGTGTGACAACATCATATCAAGGGCAATCAATTCAGATTTTAATTGACTCTGGAAGCACTCATTGCTTCTTAGGTTTGGAAGCAACAATGTGTTTACAATCCCAGCTTACAACAATACCTGCCTTCAATGTTGTGGTGACAGATGGGAAAAACACGAATTTTCAAAAGGTGGTTGACTTTCATTGGAGGATGCAAGAGGTCATGCTTTCCTCAGACATGCTCATCTTACCGTTAGGGGGGGGGGGTGATGTAGTGTTAGGAATTCAATGGCTCAATCACCCTCGGGGTGGTCAATTGGGATTTCCAGAACTTAAAAATGGAGTTTACTCCACAGGGGCATAAAATCTCCTTGCGGGATTGTACAAATGCTTCAGGTACTTGTCTTAAGCACAAGCCTTTGGAGAATCTGCTGCATAAGGATGGGAAATATAATATGTTGATTGTATGCAATGTTCAATCGGTTACTCCTGAACGGTAGGAAAAGCTGAAGGTGCTTTTGGGAGAAATCCAGTTATCTGATAACAAATTAGAGGACATTCAACTCCAGGAGCTGGCGGATTTTTTATAAAATTTTTGTTCGGTATTTGATGAACCCTGTGAACTGTCACCTAAGAGGCAACATGAACATCGTATTCCGCTAACAGATGAGAAGATCTCAGTGAATGTGCGGCCTTACAAGTATCCTCTCATGCATAAAATGAAATTGAAAGGATAGTTGGGGAGCTATTGGCGAGTGGGGTGGTTCAGCCTTCGAATAGTTCTTTTGCCTCTCCAATCATGTTGGTCAAGAAGTCCGATGGATCGTGGCGTTTGTGTGCTGTTTATCGACAACTTAATAAATACACCATTAAGGATAAATTCTATATCCTAGTTATTGAAGAACTTCTGGACGAATTGCATGTAGCTCAATACTTTTTGAAGCTTGATTTAAGAGCAGGGTACCACCAGATGAGGATGACATAGGAGGACGTCCACAAATTGGTGTGAACGCATCAAGGTCATTTTGAATTTTTAGTTATGCCCTTTGGGTTAACTAATGTGTTGGCTTCCTTTCACGGCTTAATGAATAAAATCTTTCACGCACAGCTACGAAAGTTTTTATTGCTGTTCTTCGACGATATATTAATTTTTAGCGGCTCATGGGTTGATCACTTGGAGCACCTGCGTTTGACCCCAGAGATATTGCAGCAACACAACCTGTTTGTTAAGAAGAGTAAATGTGGTTTTGGATTGCAGGAGATTCATTATCTTGGCCATGTAATTTCTCAAGGTTGGGTGACTACTAATAGTAGCAAGATACAAGCAATGTTGGATACTTGGATTGTTCGATGTCAACAACTTTTAAAAAATTAAGGGGTTTTGGGGATTGACAGGATACTGCAGATATTTTATTAGGGGATATGATAGCATGGCAAGACCTCTAACAGAATTACTAATGTTAAAATCCTTTAAGTGAATGGTGGAAGCTAATGAGGCCTTCCTTCAACTCAAAACTGTGGTAACAAATCCCTCTGTGTTGCAACTTCCAGATTCTCGCATTCCCGTTGTGGTAGAGACGGATGCCTCAGCTGGTGGTGTGGGGGCAGTGCTTCAGCAAAGGGACCGACCCGTGGCCTTCTTTAGCAAAGCCTTAGGGGTCAAGAATCAGGTCCTGTTTATGTATGAAAAAAAGTTGTTGGTTGTTGTGATGGTTGTATAACATTGGAAACATTATTTGTTGGCAAACCAGTTTGTTATCTGAATCGATCCCCAAAGTCTCGAACTCTTGATGGATCAACGGATTGCTACACCGGCACAACAAAAGTATATTTCTAAACTATTGGGATTTGATTATGTGATTCATTACAGATGTGGTTGTGACAGTGTATGTGCGGATGGTTTGTCTCGACAGTTTGAGGAGGACGGTGGGGAGTGCTCTATTTTGGTTTTCGTCTCATCTGATATTATTTGGTCGATCCAGGCTACTTGGGAAGTTATCCTAACCTCCAGCACTTTGATTGAATTAAAAGAACGTGATCCTCTTGCATAGCCGGCTTATACATGGAATAGAGGAACGTTACGTTATAAGGCTTGTGGTGGGGAAAGATGAGGCTTTACGTCTTCGATTATTCCAGCTATATCATGATAGCTCCTTGGGGGACATTCGGGAATCAAGACTACTTATCATCGTTTAAAAGGTATATTTTTTGGAAGTAAATGAAAGGAGACTCTTCCGGTATGTACATAATTGCAAAGTTTGTCAAACTTGCAAGGCAGACAATCAAAAGCCGATGGGCTTGTTGCATCCCTTACCAATTTCGGAGAGGGTATGACGAGATGTATCAATGGACTTTGTGAAAGGTTTACCCAAGATTAAGGGCAAAACAGTGATTCTAGTGGTCGTTGACAGGTTGAGCAAATATGACCATTTCATGTCCATTAGTCATCCCTATACAGCTGAAGGTGTGATACAAGTGTTTCTGGATTCAGTTTTTTGTCTTCATGGTATCTCATCATCAATTGTAAGTGACAAGGACAACACTTTAGCCAATTCTGGCAGTAGCTTTTTTGTCTTATGAAGGTGCAGATCAACTTATCTACGGCCTACCATCCTCAATTCGACGGACAAACTGAAGTAGTTAATAGGTGCTTAGAAAATTACTTGAGGTGCATGTGTTCCGACAAGCCAAGGAGCTGGGTGGACTGGCTTCCGTTGATGGAATGGTGGTATAACACCACCTTCCATAGTGCGATTAAGATGAATCCATATGAAATTGTTTATGGGTAGTCCCCAGCTTTACATGTGTCGTATATTGAGGACTCGAGTAGTTTGGAAGCTGTAGACAGGACTTTAACTGCCCGAGAAAGTATGATTGTTGCTTTGAAAATTAATCTAGCCAACGCTCAAAACCTTATGAAGGTAATGGCGGACAAACGACGGCGTGAAAGAGAGTTAGAGGTTGGTTCCTAGGTGTATGTGAGGATTCAACCTTACATGCAAACAAGTTTGTGGCAACATTGTCATCAGAATTTTTCACCTAGATTTTTTGGGCCTTTCCGCATGATTAAACATATTGGTTCAGTAGCGTATCAATTACAGCTGCTAGAAGATGCGAAGATCCATTCAACATTTCATCTCTCTCAGCTACAGAAGCACAAAGGGGACCCGCCATTACAGAATGCTTACTTGCCCACTTTGGTGAATCAGGAATGGAATTTGTCTGCTAAACCGGTGCGAATTCTGGATCGTCTCATTGTTGTCCATAACAATAATGTGGTTGCGCAAGTCCTCATACAATGGAATGGTGGTTCAGAGAAAGAAGCAATGTGGGAAGATTTTTTGGTACATCAAGCGTCATTTTCCTGAGTTCATTCCTTGAGGACAAGGAATTGCTGAAGGAGAGGGTATTGTTATGTGCTTGTTGTTGGAGGTGCGGGTAGGAATGTGAGCTTGTACCCTGGCTACTCTCTATAAATAGCTGGGAGTGGTTGGGGGTGAGGATATGTCTTTTCTATCTTGTTGTGTGTGGTGTGGAGTGGCTGGAAGGTTGTTCCTTTAACAGTCGGGCTCTTAGAGCAAATCATTTTCCTCCTCTCTGTGATTGTTTTGATTGGAATCCATCATTGTTATCTAGACAATTACCTCCCTAGTCGAATTTGTTTGTAGTCCTTATTGTTATTTGGCCGGAATTGCATATGATTGCTCTTGCAGATCTTAGGAGCTCATCACCCACCTACAACACTACCTCCATAACTGTCCACTACCCCCATTTCTCTCACGTGGAGTCCACCACCCCTCCAATTACTGTAGCCGGCCCACCCCTCACTCTCCCCACTCCTCCCATAAACCGGGCCCTCCCCTACTCCACATCCAACCGAACTCCACTACCCCCCCCCTCCCATTTCTTCTCCCAGCAGCCGCACCCTCTGCAGCCTAGATTTTCTAATCTAGCAGCCCATGTCACCTATTACATCACCCAAATTTCCCGTCTCTGTAGCAGTTGAAACTCCCCGTACAGACCAGCACTTCAAGCTTCCTACTCCTTGCTTCCCTCCCCGTCTAACACCCCATTGCATCCTCCACACAACCGGTAGCCCCTCTATAACCCCAGAAACTCGAAAAACAGTCTCACTGCCTGTTGTCCCACAGTTCATAGGTTCACCGGGAGCCCAAAATTCAGTCCCTACTTTGATTCCAGCCCCGAGAAAACCCTCCAAGCCCTCTACCACCTAGTTTTGTAGGATTTTTAGGTTGTGTTCACTTGTTTTATGTTGAATTTCGTGTTTTTTCTACTACTCTAGTGATATATGTTTGTAACTATTGTATCCAAACTTTTGAAGCATTGTATGTTTTCATTTTCTTAGCTATTTTATTTCAAGCACTCTTGCATTAGTACCACCTCACTTGATTCCTTGTTTGTATGCTTTTAACTACTGTGGTATATCTTATATTTTGATTTATAAAAGAAATTATTATTGCAAGGTCGAACGTTGGCGGATTCATGTATGGTTGCATATAGGAGTTCACCCATTATTCCCCTTTATAAGACTGTCTTGTGTCAGTTCTCCTGTGGCTTTGAGAATAAACGATGATCTCCTTCCTCGCCCATGGTAACAACTTCCTCTATGACAATTTAGCTTCACCTCCTACGTCAACTAACATAAAATGTGTAGTTGATTCAGTAGATTTAGAAGTTAAATAAATGTTTAATTGTTAATATATCAAAATATAAATTATGATAAAATAATTATATTTATATGTAATTAAATAATGAAACCCAGTATTTAAAATATCCACAATATATCAACCGACATGAAAACCGACATATAAATCCCAAATCGACGAATGCCCAACATCCAACATATACAACTTTAATTGTTACTATATTACTTTAACATAATTTTTATTTATTTAATAATTAATACTCTTGTCAAAGTTTGTTATTCAAAATAAGCCCAAAATCTCTCAAATTTGTTATCCAATAACTGCCAATGTATTTGAGGAACTTTTTGGTGGCGCAAGTATATAGGATTTTTGGATCAATCCGATATTTATTCAATGGTATTTAGGTGAAAAAAAAAACATTCCGATCAATCCGTAATTGGAGGAGATTTATCAGTCGGAACAGTTTTGAGTTGTAACTTGTAAGGCGAAAATGTGGTATTTAAATGAAAAAGGAGAATAGGAAGGAGAAAGAAGAAATACTAGAGAACAAAGAAAACTGCCCTAATGAGTTTTAGTTGGATTTTTTGGAGATCAAACAAAATAACTTGTGCTCAACTCTTAACCAATGTAACATGATCTCTAAACCACTTAAATCTTGTCTTTATTTCTAGGTGTTTTCTTGCATTTCCTCACGTTGCCATTTCTCAAGCAATCTCATTTTTGTCTTTTACCCAACAACTCATATTAGAACATGGGTTTTGATGTTATGAAAATTGGGAGCAATGGCGAACAATTATGCCAAGGTGAAGATCGAGATGTTTGATTAGATGAATTTTTGTATTGGAAGATACAGATGGAGATTACTTATACTAGAAAGGGTTGTATATGCTTTTCTTTGGAATAAAGACTACAATTAGGTCACAAGATGATTTGAATTTGGTGGATAAACAATGGCTGAAAGTTATATATCTATCATCAGACAAAATTGTTGTATTCATTATTTTCATCAAAGGACCATTATTGTATTTTTGAAAGCTCCGTCAGATGTGCTAGAAATCTAGAAGCCATCGTTTGTTAGATTATTTTAATGAAGAAAGATTTTTATCTGAAGATGGTTGAATGTATTTCTATAGTGCTTAATTTCTGTAACTTTAGTTTTCTCAATGAGTTTTATGCAGAGCTTACTAGCATATGTTAAAAAGTTGGTATGGAGAGGTTTTCAATAATTGAGTTTGATGATTGACTGATTTTGGGTTGACAATGCAGGCAGGTTGGATTCTGGCTTTGGCATAAATCAGTGAGTTCAATCTAATTACAAGTCTGTTAAGTTTGGTTTATATTCATTTCAATGATGATGTTTGTACATTGGGCTTGCTATCATTCTTTAAGAAAGTTGGAGTGGAACTATGATGGCAGTCTGCTCATGTGATTCTTTTTCTACCATTTTGTAGCTCATTGATGTTCAAGAACTTATCGTGATTGTGGATATCGAGAGACGAGAATAAAAAGGTGATTTTTTCTGCTATTACGAATCTTGATAGCAGAGGGAGAAGTTCAAAGAAGGTAGCTATAGGGGAAAGTCCAAAACTTAGAAGAAAAATCACTCTAAAGGTCATAATCGTGCTTGTTAGCGAGGTGGCAAGATGGGCAACATGAAGATAAACTATCCACAGTGGCAGGTTAATCAGAGTTCTGAGCAGATGGATGAATCTATGTTACGGATATTCGCGGCGGACGCGGCGCGGACCGATGAAGATGAACCGAGTGCATCGGGAGCGGTTTGGACCGACGAGGACGACCCAGAGACGCCTTGGCGAGTCTACACGTCGAGTGCTGGCGACGCATACCCCGAACGAGCCCGCGGAGGGGATCGCTGCTCAGTAGTTATATTTTATAATTTCTTAATTTCGGATTTTTGTATTTTAATTTCGTGGACAGCTTGTGTTGCTATTCGCGCCCCCACTAAGTATAAGGGGGAGTGTTATGCGTTGTTTGGGATTTACCCTGGATGAATGTTATTTTGAATTCTCTCCTCTAACCCTAATCTCTCTTCACTCTCTCTCTCCCTCTACCGTCGGCACCCCTCTTAGCTGGTCTTCCCCCTATTTCCCATTATTTTGTTTCGACCTCGCCGTCCCGCCCGCCGAAGGCCGTCAATATTCCTGTCGTTGCCGACCCAATCAACTCACGCCGAATCCCGTCAGCGCGTCCTGCGTCACCCGCGCCCCGCGTCACCCGCAACCCGCCAGACACGAGTCAACCGCGACCCGCACAAAACCGCGCCTTTGGATCCCGTCGCCCCGGTCCTCTGCTTTGTCTCCACCCACCGCTGCTCCATTGTTCCGCGCCGTCTCCCGATCTGCCTCTACCGCCAGCGTCCGCTTCTCTCCTCCAGATCTCTACTCGCTAACCTCTGCCTGCTTTGTCGGGTAACCACCCGACTGCTTCACCGCGGCCTGTTCACCACCGTCTAGCTCCGCTATGGCTCCTACGACACCGGTCGACTACAGAACCGTCGCCAGAGGACTCCACCGAGGCCCTCCTCCACCACGTCGACTCCCAAGAATCCATGGTGGCCTCAATGCATGCCTCCATTCTTGCCCTTCGCGCGAAGTTCAACGCACTCCAGCCCGATGCTGCCTCTTCCGCAAATGGCTCCGCGTTCCCGGCCGCCGGCGCGTCCATCTTTAGGGCGGCGCCTCTCCCTTACATTGGGGACTCCGCGACCCCGCCGCTTCCCGGTCGCCCCAACCTCGCTTTGGACCTCCCCACTTTTGTCGGGGTGGACCCGATTGGGTAAATTGCCAAAGCAGAGTAGTACTTCGACCTCCACCATACTCCTGAGCAAGATAAGGTCTCTACTGTCGTCGTGGGCCTCGTCGACTCTACCCTTCATTGGGCTCGGTGGCTCCGAAAGTCCAACCTGACATTCTCTTGGCCGGAGATCAAACATGAGATGTTCCGTCGTTATGACAGTCGCTATTCCGGATCCGCCATCGAACGGCTGTGTGGGGTCCTCCAAACCTGTGTATTGGATGATTACATCGATGAGTTTGTGGCACTTGTCACCCATGTTTCGGGCTTACTGCCAGATCATTATCTCGTCTTCTTCGTGTAGGTCCACATCCGCTCTCGGCTCCGCACTCACCACCCCCGAGCAGTTTCTGATTCCCTCGACATGGTCCGCCTCGTTGAGGCGGATTTGTCTCCTCGACCACCTCCGTCGTCAAGCGGACCTCCGTCGGGGGGCCAATCGTGGAGGATCGCTACTCCAGAGACATTAGCCCCACGGCCTCCTCCAGCCGCTCAGCCAGGCCGACCAGCCCCTCCTCAACGATTCTCCAACCGCAAGTTGGATGACCTCTATTGAAAGGGGTTATGTTTTCGCTGTCGTCAGCCCTATTCTCCTACCCACGTCTGCGCGTCAAGGAGTTCTGTACCATCATCGGCGACGTCAACCCGAAGGTTACCTTGACCTACTTTGAGGCTCTGGAGCTCTCACCGGTGGACACACCTCTCGACTCCACCGCAGCTACGTTCCTCCGGTTGGAGTTGTCCTACGCCTCTTCAGACGGGATCCCCGGCCAACAGACCATGCAACTCTTGGACCAGCAGACCATGCAGCTCTTGGGCACACTGCGAGATCACCCGATCATCATCATGGTGGACAGCGGCGCAAGCCACAACCTCATCTTTGAGCACCTGGTGCAGCAGCTCCGTCTTCCCTTGGTTCCCTCCCCAGATGTTGAGTTCTGCTTGGGCGATTGGCCGTCCGACTCAGAGTTGTTGCACTGCCATCTCTCTCTCTATAGGACCCTATTCCGTGACCGCGGACTTCTACACATTTGGTTTAGGCGGTCTCGACGCCATACTGGGAGTGTCTTGGCTCTGCACGCTCGGCGAGATATGCGTCAATTGAGAGAGTATGTCCATGCAATTCCTACACAAGGGACAATCGTGTCGGCTCAACGATGAATCCGCCCTCCTACAGCCTCCGACAGGGGTGCCACCAGCCCAGCTGGCTTTGGTCCGGAAGACAGACGACATCTAGCGCCGAATTACCTAGCCAAGCTACTTGGTTGCTGCTACCACCTTCAGGGGGATTCTAGACCGTAGGAGGACCCATTTGCTGGGACTTACCGTCTGGAGTCCGAAGTCACGAGGTTGTTCCAGGATCGCTGTTGTTGCCACCATCTTGACTACTGACTTGGGGATAAGACATATTTTTCAGACGGCGACATTGTTACGTATATCCATGACGGGCACGACGCGGGCCGATGAAGATGAACCGGGAGCATCGGGAGCGGTTTGGACAAACGAGAATGACCCAGAGATGCCTTGGCGAGTCTACATGTGCCGAGCGCGGGCGGCGCATGCCCCGAACGAGTCCGCGGAGGGGATCGCGGCTTAGTAGTTATATTTTATAATTTCTTAATTTTGGCCTTTTGTATTTTAATTTCGTGGACAGCTTGTGTTGCTATTCTCACCCCCCACTAGTATAAGGGGGAGTGTTATGCGTTGTTTGGGATTTACCCCGGATGAATGTTATTTTGAATTCTCTCCCTCCCTCCCTCCCTCCCTCCCTCAGTGGAATGAAATGAACTGGAGTAGCTATCTTGTTTGTTGGGAGAGATAGGCGTCGTGAGAGACAACCTGGAGTGGGTCTTGAACGTTGTCGGAGAAGACTGGAGAGAACCGAAAGATGATCGGTCGTCCGGGAAAGACGACCTACATGTGTGGATCGTGACTGGGCACAGTGGTCTTCCAGATTATCGAGGAAAATGATTTCAGGAATCGTTTCCTCAATATTTTCTTGTCTGTCTTCTTCTTGCTAGTAGGTCTTTTAATAGAAATTAATTTGCTTTGCCCCTTCAATAGCTTACCAAATAATTATATCCTAATAATTTCTTTCCCAAAAATGAATTCTGACTTTTCTTTATTGATTGGCATTATTTCAAATTACTTTCCAAATAGTTTAATTCCCTATAATTCTTTCCCAAATAACAATTTTCTGACTTGATTTCTTTAGATGTATTTTTTTGAATTTTGATTTTCTCCAATTTAATTTATGCATCCTTTAATAAATTAAGAGTCTTTTTCGTCCTAACCATTAAAATTACCGGACCTTTTATTCATTGTCTCATCGGGTGGTCAAACCAATGAGGCGAAACTCCAAATACAACAACACTCAAGCCTTTATCCCACTATAATGGGGTCGGCTATATGGATCTTTTGTCGTCATTGTGCCCTATCTTGTGTCATAATCTCACTAATGCCTAAGTACATCATATCTTTCCTTATAGTCTCATTCCAAGTTTTTATTGGTCTATCTCTCCCTCGTTTAACATGCCTAGTGACTAAACTCTCACAACGCCTAGCAGGTGCATCTAATGGTCTCCTTTGCACGTGTCCAAACCATCTTAGTCGAGCTTCTCACAACTTCTCTGCAATTGGTGCTACTCCTGTCTTATCCCTGATACATTCATTCCTAATTCTATCTAGTCTCGTGCTTCCACACATCGACCTAAGTATTCTCATCTCCGCAACTCCCAGTTTTTGCTCATGTACACAATTCACTGCCCAACACTCAGAACCAAAGAGCATCGCTGGTCTAATCGCATTACGGTAGAACTTGCCCTTAAGTTTTAATGGTACTTTACGATCACACAAGATCCTTGACGCGTCTCTCCATTTCAACCAACCCGCTTGGATTCTATATGTCACATCTTTATCAATACCTCCATTTTTTTGAACTATAGATCCAAGATATTTAAAGCATTCACTACGGGAAATATCTTGATCACCCAACTTAATAACGAAGTCATCTATCCTTCTTGCACTGCTAAATTTAAGCTCCATATACTCTGTCTTTGTCCTGCTCAACCAAAAACCCTTCTTTTCTAAAGTGTCTCGCCAAGATTCAAGTTTTGCATTTACACCCTCGCATGTCTCATCGACCAAAACGATATCATCTTGTTTGTTGGATATGTCTGGTGAGCTCATCTAAGGTAAGGGTAAAGGTATAAGGGCTTAAAGTTGAACCTTGATGTAAGCCAACATTGGTAGGGAATTCCTGTGTTAATCCTCCAGATTTCCTCACCCTTGTCACTGAATTTGTGTACGTCAATGTACGATTCATTTACACCTTTCTTTTCTAAGACTCTCCTTAAGATCTCTCTTGGAACTCTATCATAAGCCTTCTCAAGATTTATAAACAACATATGCAAATCTTGTTTTCTTTCTCTGTAGTTGTCAAGGAGTCTCCTCAAGAGTTGTATAGCTTCCATGGTCGACGGCCCTGACATGAATCCAAATTGATTTTCTGAGATGTTAGTCTCCCTTCTTATTCTTCTTTCTATTACTTGTTCTCATAATTTTATGGTATGACTCGTCAATTTAATTTCTCTGTAATTAACACAATTTTGTATATCTCCTTTGTTTTTATAGACATTCTCTTTTAATGAGGCGAAACTCCAAATGCGCGGGGAAAAAATACATGAAATAAAATAAATATTAAATTATCTATTGTCATGCGTCTTCAAATGCGACGGAGAATGCTTCACTAACACAAGTAGTGGACCACCATTTCCTAAGTTACACCTCACCATCAAGTTATCAATGTTGTTAACACATTAGTGAACTCAGGGGACCCAGTACAAAGAGGCATACAATCCCAAACATACATATTAGCATTCTTGCCTGCTCTGACTATAGGCGTTCGCTCCTGCCTCGGCAAGGTATGTTGCCTTGTAATGCATTCTCGCATTGGGACCACTCTGTTAGCCCAGACAAAGATGATCCTGGAAGGATTCTAGGATGATATACTTCTAAGTGAAAGTTCTCACGTCGAAATTGGCGGGAAACTCGTTGGGCTCACGTAGTAATTCAAAACCCTAGATAACATAGGAGCCTTTTCGTAGTAAGTGGTGTTATGTTGTGAACTCCATAATTATGTGTGCTCAAGTGAGAGTAGTCCTGGGATGGGTGATCTCCTGGGAAGTGCTCGTAAGCTACCCGTGGAAAATCGCAAAATCATGTGGTTTAGCTTATTAGTATGGAGCTGAGATCAACCAAAGCGGGCAATGCTTTTAATATTATGATTTTGTCGTTATAGAGTGGAGCTTCATGGCAAATTTTGTTTGAATGCATGTTATTCAATATAAACTCAGATTAGAGGATTATGTATTTTCAAAAGATAGAAATGTGCAACCTATAATTATGTGGTTATGAATCAAAGCAAGCAATATTTTTGATATTGTGAGATATTGTGGAGGTCTGGTTGTTATAGATTGGAGCTTCGTGGGTATTTTTCTGCATGTATTTTTAAATATAAACTTAGATAAGAGATTTATGTAATTCCAAAAGATAAAGAGGTGCAGCCTGTAGTTATGCTAATTCTTACGAGAGGTTTGTGTAATTAATAGTATATTTGTGTATATATATGTATATGCGTACGTATGTATTTGCGTACGTATGTATTTGCGTACGTATGTATTTGCGTACGTATGTATTTGCGTACGTATGTATTTGCGTACGTATGTATTTGCGTACGTATGTATAAGTGTATTTATGTATGTGCTTGCGTGCGTATGTGCTTGCGTGCGTATGTGCTTGCGTGCGTATGTGCTTGCGTGCGTATGTGCTTGCGTGCGTATGTGCTTGCGTGCGTATGTGCTTGCGTGCGTATGTGCTTGCGTGCGTATGTGCTTGCGTGCGTATGTGCTTGCGTGCGTATGTGCTTGCGTGCGTATGTGCTTGCGTGCGTATGTGCTTGCGTGCGTATGTGCTTGCGTGCGTATGTGCTTGCGTGCGTATGTGCTTCCGTGCGTATGTGCTTCCGTGCGTATGTGCTTCCGTGCGTTTGTGCTTGCGTGCGTTTGTGCTTGCGTGCGTAAGTGCTTGCGTGCGTATGTGCTTGCGTGCGTATGTGCTTGCGTGCGTATGTGCTTGCGTGCGTATGTGCTTGCGTGCGTATGTGCTTGCGTGCGTATGTGCTTGCGTGCGTATGTGCTTGCGTACGTATTTTATATATGTACGTATGTATATATGCAATTGCATTTTTGCCATTTGTTTCTTATTATTGGGGAAATTTTCATGTTGTTGAACAGGTTAGCCATCATCCTATGATTGTAGCTTGCCATTGTGAGGGAACTGGTTGGAAATTCTGGGCAGATAGTAATCTAAAAAGTAAATTTTGGGGTCGTTCAATTGAACTTGATCCTGTAGGCATTTTAACTCTGGAGTTTGATGATGGTGAAGTTTTCCAGTGGAGCAAGGTAAGCCTTAGAACAATCCATTTTACTCTTTTTCTAGCTATGAATTTTTCAAAACTGTTTTCAAATTCAGCTACTTGTGATATCTGAGTTGTTTAAATTTTAATCAGGTAACAACTTCGATTTATAACTTAATTCTTGGGAAATTATATTGTGACCATTATGGTACAATGCGCATCCAAGGAAATCGTGATTACTCATGCAAATTGAAGTTCAAGGAGCAGTCAATAATTGACCGCAATCCTCACCAGGTGATTCTCCCCTTTCATGCACTATTTATGGGTACAGTGAATCTTAAATTTGGTTTGGTGGCTTTAATGGAGTCCTTGAACCTATTATTTAGCTTTCTCTTCTCGTTGTAGTTTTTTATTAAATTGATGATCTCCTTTTTGCTTGATATGCTTCATTGTTTGGTATATTAAGGAACTTTATGCTTCATATAGCATCAGACTAGTTTTAGGTGAATGAAGAGGGTTACCCAATTCCTAATCAAGGTGCAGCTTGAGTAGGGACTAGTTCAGTTTAATGAAAATAGGGAGAACTAGCCCAACTCTAATTGGTTCCTCTTTGTGTGCTAAATGTGGACTAGTTTATGGTTGAATCCAAACCTAAATTAGTTCAAACACCACCAACTTACATGGGACCTTAGGACTAAAGATCTATTTTTAGAGGGCAATAACGGCGGCAAATGGAACAGTAAAAAACTATGATGGAAAATGTAGTAAAAAAACTCTGGCAAAAAATGGAGAAGTGAGAATCCACTGGTGAGAAATGAAGAATTATTCGATAAAATTATGTTTGCAAGTGCAGAACTGAGATACAGTTTAGTTTGGTGTTTTCATAAAAATTTAGTTTTGTGGAACACGATAGGAACTTCATTGGCAAAGCAGGTGAAATGGAGCTTCAAAAACGTATGGTTCCCACCACTAATCCCCTAACACTAAGAATGGAGGGGAGCAGTTTGGGATGGAGAAGAAGAATATCGTCTTGAGAATGAAAAAGCACATATGCTTTATCTCAACTTCATTGAAGATCTCTGGAACCTCACCATGGCTCGTCAAGAAGAAATCAAGCAAAGGATGATAAAGCTTAATATATACATTTTTATTATACATTTCATTAATGATTATCTGTTTTAAATTGATTAAATTAGTGTTTTATATGATACATGGATGCAAATCTCAGCTGATTGGTTTCCCTTTATAAATAGAATAATTTCTTCTAAAAAACACATGCTTGATTTGTCTCCAAAAGTACAGAAATCTCAGAAGGGATGTGAACACCATGGAGGAAAGAGGAGAAGGAAAAGAAGCCATGAATGACTGGGCTTGGTGAGACATCAAGGAGAAATCCATATCCACAAGCGTTCTAGAATATGAACCCCCATCTCACTCCTTGAAACCCTCAGTTGAGTGATGAGATGCTGTTTTGGGCCCTAAGCTTGTGTTCTTAAGTCCAAGTCTTTGCATTGACGAGTGAGTGGTGGAGGGAGGGAAGAGATGGAACATGGCTCCAAAAAAATCTTAAGAGCAAATATTGTCCTGCTTTTGAAAAGTGTGCATCAATATTTATCCAA
Organism: Platanthera zijinensis; assembly: GCA_039513925.1. NCBI lineage: Eukaryota > Viridiplantae > Streptophyta > Magnoliopsida > Asparagales > Orchidaceae > Platanthera > Platanthera zijinensis. The sequence goes on along the minus strand of CM077080.1, from coordinate 24,928,558 downwards.
ATGATGAAAACCGTGAATCTGAGATTCCACTGATAAAAATTGAAATGCTAGTGTGTTATCATAAAGATACGAAATGATAATTGCTAAATGACATCGTAATTGTTGAGAATGTCTCACTCCGGGGAACTCATGTAGTGTATTTAATATATATTGCGTGCCCTCCACCAATAACTAGTTTATTTTAGGTCGATTTATTAAATTCTAACATGACATTATAAGAGGCTATTGGCCAAACAGCCCACTCTCAGTCTCTTGTTACCAACTAAATAAAAATCCATATATTAGAGGCCAATGACCTTACACATGAGGGGGCATGTTACCATAGAATTTCTAGGGGTAGGGCGGAGAGGAGAGCACTCAAGAATAGTCTTTTTTTAAAAGAGAATGAAAATGCAAACATGGCGCCCACTCTTGAAGATTGGTTTCCCGTAGAGCTGCTCTCCAAGAGAGATACAAAAGCTCAAGTCCTCTAAAGATGATAAACTCACATCGGAATTGGAGGAAAAGTTGTTGGGATTAAAATTTAAATAATAATTCAAATCATTAAATATCAAACTCACCTTTTTGGAGTAACTAGTGGAATTGGCTGGGAAGGGAGACAAGCGCCGCCAGAGCTTCGGACCAAAGGTAGGAACGGCAGCAGGGACGGCGATATTTCTTCGTTTGTAGGGGTAGCGGCTTGGAACAACGGGGAAAGGCGGAAAAAACAAACATCTTTGTGGACGGAGGTGGCGTTCGTTGCAACCGCACCGGAGCGCATACACCCTCCCAAACTGTGCCTAAGTGTGCTCCGATGGGAGTAGTCTTGGAATGTGTGACCTGGGAAGTACTAGTAGGCCACCTCTGAAAAAGAGCAAAACTGTGTTGTTCAGCTCAGTGGGATGAAGCAAAGCAGACAATATTTCTAATATTATGATGGTTGGGTCCTTGCTCATTACAAATCAGAGAACCGACTCGAAAGCTAATCGAATAAATCAATTTGGATCCGTAATTGTGGTTTTATGTTCGTTTTTGGTTCATACAGAAAACTTGGAGCCGATCCTTGGGGTCGACTATCGGTTCTGTCGCTCAAATACCGACCTTGGAACATAATTGTAAATTATTCTATATTTGTTTATGTTAGAAAAGCCCATGTAAATGGGCCCATATAGCCCATGTATTTTGTTTATTCTTTCTCTTCTTTTAGTCCCACATCATGTATAGGACTCTCCTCTCTTTTTCCCTCCTATAAATATGTATTCATACTTTGTATTTGAATAGAGAGAAAGTATTTACAAGGTTGAGTTTTTCTCCACATGGTATCAGAGGCACTCGGTCACTCCTTGCGGCTAAATCTCTGATAACCGTCCGACCTTCCTCTGCTAGGCGCGGTCTTGTTTTTTTCTAACCGGGCGGCCTACTCCTCTCCTATCCGCACGACTTCGTTATTTCTACCCGTCTCTCTTTCTCTTTCCCATCCTCTCCTGTGGCCTCCACCTTTTTTCTCTCTACTTTCTATCCTTTATAGGAGTTCTCTCTAGTGGGGTCCTCTCCCTTTTCCTCACTACCCGCGCGGCTTATTTATCTTCTTGCAGCAAGCTCGCGGCCTCTCCCTGTTGTTTTTCTTCTGCTTCTCCCTCACGGCTTCCTCTACCCGCTGCATCTTCTTTCTATCCGCGGCGGACACCTTCTCGTCTCGGATTTCTCTACTCGCGACGACCTCCATCGACTCGCGATTAGTAGTTGCGACCTCTTCTATTCGTGCGGCTTTCTCTCCCCTCGCGACCTCTTCTACTCGTGTGGTTCATCTGCTCGCGGCGACCTCTTCTTATCCCGCCTCCTTTTCTCGCGGCGTCTTCTTTTTGACGCGCAGCTTCTTCTCTTCCCGCAGCTTCTCTATCTGCACCGATTTCTGCACTTGGTCGTGGCATTTTCCCCTGCCGCTAGTGTACTCACTTTGACCGTGCAGACTTCTTGTGTTCGACTTCACATTGTGGTCGGTTAATCGATGCGGTCTCCCTTACCGCTCCAAGCTAAGCATCGTGGTCGCGACTTCTTGCCGCTGGTGGTTTGTCACCCAGACCGTGCGGCCTGCCTACTGTCTGATTTTGATCTTCCCGTGCGGTCTCCCCATCTATCCGCTTACCTGTTCTCTTGGCGGCCTAGTCCTCTGCCCGCCTGGCCATGGGGTCCTCTATTAACTCTGCTGAACCGGCGGCTTCATCTGCTGACCGCCCGGTTATTGCCCCCGAAATCCGTAATGAATTGTGGATTACTACTATCTCTTTGACCGGGAAGGAACTTTACGGAGTGGGTGCACTCGGTTCGTCGTGTGCTTCAATCAAAAGACTTTCTTCACCATCTGACCCAGGTCGCTCCCGTTCCTCCCACTGATGATTGGCTACACAACGACGGTCGGGTCCAGACGTGGCTCCTCAACTCTCTGGATAGTGAACCATACCGCATGGCCATGTATCATGAAACCGCCAAGGCCATGTGGGATGAGCTCCAGGCCCTCTATTCTGGCAAAGATAGTCTCCAACACCTCTACGACATCATCACTTATTTATAAAATATCGATGTTGGCGGGGCCTCCGACCTCGCGTCCTTTGTTGCTCGCGCCAAGACCTTGGTCGAAGCATGGATTCAGCATCAACCTCCAATACTGGATCTCGCTGCACAACGTGCTCAAAAAGAAGTTGTCGGTGGGGCCATGTTATGGCTTGTGTATCCCATCATCTTCAGAGCATTCAGGCACATATTCTCTCCTTTGCGGCTACCCCATCTATCTTATGTGTGTGTCATGTTGCTCAAGGTTTCGCCTCCTCCTGACTGCTCTGCTCCCCCATCACCCGCTCTCCTACAACAGGCTTCGCCACCCTTACTACCTCTTCCCCCTCCTACTCGTGGGGGATCTTCTGGCTCCTGGGGCCGAGGTCGGGGAGCTCGGCCTCGACCAAAGTGTTCATTCTGCGGGAAGGACGACCACCTTGAGGCTGTTTGCTTCCGGAAGCATGAGTTTCCCCCTCGCCCACAGGCTACTGTTGCTGCCACCGACTCCTCCGCTCGTACTGACCTTGAAGAGGTCCGCCTTCAGCTGCAACAACTTCAGGGTCTGCTCACTCGCCCACCTGCCTCGGTTGCTTCTGCTTCCTCCATTTCCCATGAAGGTATCGCTTATCTCTCCACTAGTCCACGTCGGATTGTGGATTCCGATGCTACTCATCACATCACCTCTCTGCGACCACAACGATACCTGACTTCTCCTCATTCCAAGTGTATTACAGTGGCTAATGGGGACACTGTTCCTGTCTTCGGCTCGGCTGATATCCCTCTCACTTCATCTCTCTCTCTCTTCGCTCGGTTCTTCACGTTCCGGGCTCCCCATTTAATTTGCTTTCTGTTGGTCGTCTTACTACTGATTTAAACTGCTCAATAACCTTTACCTCTTCTTCTTTTCTGATACAGGATCAACAGACACGGACTATCATTGGTAAAGGGCGGCTACAGAACGGGCTCTACCTCCTTGATGACCCTCCAGCTATCCTGTCTTCTGTCGCCTCCGTCGATTGGCATCGCCGTCTTGGGCATGACCCTTTGCCTGTCCTCCAGAAGGCTCTTCCTGTTGTATCTTTACCCGCTTTTCAATGTGAAACATGTATTTACGGCAAGCAGCCGCATTCTTCTTTTCCGCCTCATTGTACCTGAAGCACTGCTCCTTTTATTTTAGTACACTCCGATATTGGGGACTGTACAAAGTTACTAGCATTTCTGGTTATCGTTATTTTCTAACCTTTATTGATGATTACTCCCGAATGACATGACTTTACTTGCTTCATGATCGCTCCGAACTTCCCCGGGTCTTTCGGACTTTCCTTCTCGAGACCCACATGCAATTCTCCACAGCTATCAAAACTATTCGCACGGACAATGCCCGCGAATACACTGGTCACGAATTTGCCAACCTATGCTCTAAATTCGGAGTTATTCACCAAAACTCATGTGCCTGTACCCCGCAACAAAATGGGACCGCTGAACGTAAGAATCAACATCTACTCGATATGGCTCGCTCTATCATGCTTCAGATGCAAGTTCTCAAATCTTATTGGAACGTCGCCCTCTCCCCAGCCTTTTACCTGATCAACCGTCTTCCTTCTCCCATCCTCCACAATGCCGCTCCATTCAGCCTCATATTCCCTTCTACTTCACCATTCTCCCTCACCCGCCGCACCTTTGGATGCCTCTGCTATGTTCACACTCTTGGTCCATCCATGGACAAGTTGGACCCTCGGGCGGCCAAACATATCTTTGTTGGTTATTCTCGGACCCAAAAAGGCTACGTATGCTACTCTCCTACTACCCGAAAGGTGACTATCTACTGATCGGACCTTTCGGGAGGATCTCCCTTTCTTCTCTGCCTCAGATCCTACACTTCTGCCACCTACAGTGGTACGTCCTGCCATTCCCGTTACCACTCTTTCACCTACACATTCCTGACAAGGCTCCACCTGTTTTCAAGACACCTGTTATACGTGTTTACAATCGTCGCCACCCTGCCTCCGTTGCCCCACTGCAGTCGGCCTCGACCTCTGACGCTCCGCGTTCTGCTGATCTGGCACCAGAGTCTGCGGCTCATCCCATGACGAACTATGTATCCTTACATCACCTATCTCCACCACTCCTCACTTTTGCCACTTCATTATCCTCTATCTCTGTCCCTAATACTGTGTAGGAGGCTCTCCAACACTCGGGCTGACGGGCGGCCATGGAGGAAGAAATGACGGCTCTCTGGGCAAACCAGACCTGACACCTGGTACCTCTTCCCCCCGGTCAGCGACCCGTTTGGTGTAAGTGGGTCTTTATAATCAAACATGCTCAGGATGGGACGATTGACCGTCTAAAGGCCCGCCTGGTGGCTCGTGGCTTCACCCAACATCACGGTCTTGATTACGAGGAAATCTTCTCTCCAGTAGCAAAGCTTAACACCGTTTGGGTCCTTCTCTCAGTGGCGGTTCATCGCCAATGGCCGTTACTCCAACTGGAGATCAAAATTACTTTTCTGAATGGAGACCTTCAGGAGATAGTGTTCATGCAACAACCTCCCGGGTTTGAAACCACGGGGGAGTCCCGAGTTTGTCATCTGAAGAAGTCCATCTATGGTCTCAAACAATCTCCCCGGGCATGGTTTGACAAGTTCTGTAAGGCTGTTCGGGAAGTAGGTTTTACTCGAAATTCAGCAGATTCCTCCCTTTTTACACGGCACCGAGCAACGGGAACGGTTCTTCTACTGGTATATGTTGATGACATCCTGATCACTGGAGACGATTCAAAGGGCATCCATGCATTTAAACAGCACCTTAGCTCGGTCTTCCAAACGAAAGATCTGGGTCACCTTCGGTACTTCCTTGACCTTGAGATCGCAAGGCGACCAGATGGTCTTGTCCTGTCCCAGACAAAGCACTGTCTGGATCTCCTTCAAGATGCTGGTTACTCTGGATGCAAGCCCACTACTACTCCAATGGATGCAAATCATAAACTATGTGCTCACGCTTCCGACACAGACCTTCCTCTTCAAAATCCGCAATACTATCGACGACTTGTTGGGAAATTGATCTACCAAACAGTTACAAGATCGGATATATCCTTCGCTGTTGGAGTGGTCATCAGGTTTATGCATGCCCCGCGAACTTCTTACCTTCAAGCCGTTGAGCGCATCCTCAGATATCTTAAAACAGCTCTGGGTCAAGAATTGGTCTACAAGGGCTCATCTTCTACTCCAAGATTAGTTACATATTCTGATGCTGATTATGCTGGTTCCTTGGATGATCGTCGATCAACCAGTGGGTTTTGTACCTACTTTGGAGGTCATCTCATTACTTGTCGAAGTAAGAAGCAAGCAGTTGTGGCTCGATCCTCAGCAGAAGCAGAATACCAATCAATGGCGTCGATTGTCTCTGAGCTAACGTGGCTTGAAAATCTTCTTGTCGACCTCGGGGTAAAACTTCCCTCACCGGCCCTCCTGCTATGCGACAGTGAAACAGCTATACACATTGCAAAGAATCAAGTCTTCCATGAGAGAACAAAGCATATTGAAGTAGACTGTCATTTCATCCGGGCACTGAACAAGTTGCTGATATCCTCACAAAGGCTCTACCAAATACCCTATTCTATCAGTTTTTGTCCAAGCTTGGTGCATACGACTTGTATGCTCCAGCTTGCGGGGGAATGTTAGTGTTAGAAATCCCGGTGGGCCCCTTGATATCGGGGAACATGAATCCAGATCCGGGTCGACTGCAGTCGGACGGCTGATATTTCATCCCCAACCAAATCTCCACGGTTGATTAATCCCGGGCAGGTTGTTAGGCCAGGGCTCTATCCCTGGACCTCTTTATCAGGTTACTATCTCAAGTCCTGATACCCAGCTCAGCTCAGTTGGGTATCAGGACTTGAGATAGTAACCTGATAAAGAGGTCCAGGGATCGAGCCCTGGCCTAACAACCTGCCCGGGATTAATCAACCGTGGAGATTTGGTTGGGGATGAAATATCAGCCGTCCGACTGCAGTCGACCCGGATCTGGATTCATGTTCCCCGATATCAAGGGGCCCACCGGGATTTCTAACAGTTAGAAAAACTCATGTAAAGGGGCTCATATAGCCCATGTATTTTGTTTATTCTTTCACTTCTTTTAGTCCCACATCATGTATAGGACTATCTTCTCTCTTTTTCCCTCCTATAAATGTGTATTCATACTTTGTATTTGAATAGAGAGAAAGTATTTACAAGGTTGAGTTTTTCTCCACAATTTAGTAGTTTAGGCATCATTTAATATTTAATATGCATATATTTGTACTATTCCATAGTTAATACTTTATACATGTTGTTTAATGTTTACCATTTTATTTAAAATCCATAAGACATCAAAATTAATATTCTTTTTTCATGGACTTTGAAAATATTTAAATTATCAAAAGAGGATAGGTAGAACCAAGATCCGAGCTGAAATGTTCGGTTTAGGTATGGCTCTAGGTTTTAAGTGCATGAGTTGGTTCCTATTCTGAATAGTTGAAAATAAACCTATATGGATCGATTCCATGTTACGAGTGTAAACGATTCAAACCAGTCAGAGATGCACCCCTAATCGATACTTTAGTTGCTTCATAAATTCAACATACATTAATTATTTCTTCATTTGCAATTAGTACATTAATTCCTCATATTTATCCGCAGTTAATACATTAATTGCTCTTCTATTTAAACTTGCATTAATTATTCCTTCATGCCTGATATTACTTCAAAGTTTCTCCATAAAATTTTGTTTTTCATAAATGAGAGTTTGAATTATGAGATGGTGCCACATGCCATGATGGTGGATCTAGTCTCTTCTTTTTACCAATGGGTCTACGTATTAACTCGTCTCTTGACGGGCGCATATGTGTTCCCGTGGCGTTCAGAATGCCGGGGAACACATGCAGCAATGTGAACTTAATATAGATATGTCCCCCACCTACCAATTGACTTTATGTTGGATACCTAGGTCCTAACTGAAATCTCTCTCCATTGCCCTCAACTTTGTACTGGTTACTGATGAAAATACATGTCCAGGTGCGTGGCGGAGTTCAGGATCGCAACGGCAAAACAACGGCTACAATTTTGGGTAAGTGGGACGAGAGCATGCATTACGTGCACGGTGATCCCGGCAGGAAGGGAAAAGGCGCAGAAACCCTGCCTCAAGCTCAGATGTTATGGAAGAGGAGTAAGCCTCCGAAGAATCCCACGCGATATAATCTCACACGCTTCGGGATTACACTGAACGAACTCACCCCTGGTTTGAAGGTGAATAGCTATTTTTTGTCTCCGATTCACGCCCAGTCCTTCAAAATGAAAAATATGTTCCTTCCATTCACATTATTGATTTACTTCTTTATCGACTTTGCTTATCAGGAGAAGTTGCCGCCCACCGATTCCAGGCTAAGACCGGATCAAAGATGCTTGGAAAATGGGGAGTTTGATATGGCAAATGCTGAGAAATTGAGGTTGGAGCAAAGGCAACGCCAGGTATGTGGTTTTCCTAGTGCTAATGAACCCATTCTGAAATGATTTTTTTATAAATTATTATTTTATTGTCATTTACCGGGACCTCCCCTCTAAGTTTGCATAATTACAGATTGCACCCCCTATATTTTGAAATTACCAAAATCTCTCATGTAAGTTACATTTCATAACATGCATGCACAAAAATACCGCCTAGAGGAAAGTGCCCGGTGGGAATTATTGCAGGCATGTTATGAAATGTAACTTATAGGGGAGGTTTTTGTAATTTCAAAAGATATGAGAGGTGCAATCTGTAATTATGCAAACTCCTAGGGGAGGTTTGGGTAATTAATAGAGTTATTTTAATGTATATATATTTTAGTATTGGTCCCAAAAGTTTATAACTTGTTTGAAATTAGTCTCTCAAAAAATTTTAACTTGTTTTACACAAACTCATATCTAATTTTTTATGATGAGTACTAATGAAATTGGCCTATATAACACTGATCGGACTCGCGACAAGTTTAAAATAGTAGAAAAATAAACGAAAAAAATGTATTTATTGTTATTTAATTTATTTTGTAATTAATGTTTCTAATAATTTTTAATCCCGACAGTCATTGAGTCATTCCATGTGACTTCTTTCAAACCAGTGTTACTTTTTTAGACCAATTCAAACAAAACAATCTCAAATTGAGAGTACAATTTTAGAACTGAATTATAAGGATGAAATTTTCTTTATAATTTTTTTCTAAAATAAATATGAGATTATTGTTATGTTTATTACCGGTAAAATTAAAATAAACACAGCTTGATTATATTATACTTTTATAATGGGCATAAAAAGGCTTTAAAAATTGCATAAGATTAGACCATTTGTATAAATATAAATAATGAAAATGCGTCAAAAAGCAGTAGGCTTGCTTATTCTTGCATTTTGAAGAATATTTCCTCACGGCGGCGGATTTGAACCATTTTTATCATCCAAAATTAATTTTCGGCTTCTAGAACCATGCAACCCTGGGGTCTCAAGCTAATTCAATGATCCTTTGCTGCGCGGTGCAGGCTCGGATGATGCAGGAGAGTGGCTGGAAGCCGCGGTGGTTCTCCAAAGACGAAGGTCGTGACACGTACCGTTACGTCGGCGGCTACTGGGAGGCGAGGGAGAAGGGCCAGTGGGATGATTGCCCCAACATATTTGGGCAAGTCCCGGCTGACCCGCTACCCGATTGATCTGCTCTTATTATAGTAAAACCGAACTCATGTAAATCTCCTATTCTTTCAACCCTCTGTGCTCCTCAGTTTTATATGCTCGCTATTTCGAGCAGCCACCTACTGGTGTAGAAATTATCTCCTTTAGCATTGTTTTGTTTGTAGATAAAAGAAAATCTCTTCCAGCCTTAGGAATTCAGGGTAATATCCTGATGCCAATTATTACAGATTGAGGGTTTTATTTTTTATAATAAGTTGAATTTATTTTTTGTTGCGGGATTATATTCTTAGCATGGGCAAGGCATTTGGTTTTTACTACGTGGACTTTTTTTTTTGGTGAAAAAATATTGTATAATTTATCTGATCTGATGTGCAGCGTCTCTTAACACAAGCTGATCGCAATAGGGGTTCAACTCGGATCGGTTCGATTATATTAGCATGGGCATGGCATTTGGTTTGAAGCCTGTGTGGTTTCATGTTATTACTTAGGGTCACAGTTCGGGGCAGCGGATTTAGTGCGGTGGCGTTTATTTAAAAATGCTGCCGCAATGTCTGAATTGTCGGTACGGCGGATTAGAAACCCAAGATCCTAATAACTGCTGAATAATAGGGTAATCAAGCCGCGCCTCCCCCACTTTTGCGGATCTAAAAGGCGATCTCATTTTTTTCATTTGTGTGTGGATTCTTGCTTCCCAAAAGTTCGCTTCTTGCGTGCTCTCCACAATTCCTAGAACTGCATACCTCCTGCAGAATGACGAGCGACATTCCGTTCACCTCCTCCAAAAACTCCTGCAAATCGTCATTTCAGCTGTATGTAAGTAATCTTGGTTCCCTGCTTCTGTTTGCCGCAGATAGATGAAGATCTTGTCATTGAAATCAGTTGTTGCTCCCTCTCAAGTACACGACCATAATTTCATTCCACCAAACAGATAAAATTATGTTCATGTTCGTGACAGCACAAGAAACACGATTTCTCAAAACAGAGAAACTGTGTTTGTGACCATTATTTCCAACCGCTATGTTCATTGCCGCCACCGCTGATTGCGCCAAACTGAACCTTAATTTTCCTTTATATTTTTTGTAAGTAGCCTAGCACCAGAATATACGTAAATCCAAAAGTAGAATTTTCTCAGAAACAAAAATGTTACATAATTAGAACTTCAAGCGTGAAAGCCCAAAAAAAAGCATCATCTGCCAACTTTGTCGATAACCAGATGGACAATAGATATGTTTTTTTAATGGTTGGATGAAAGTAGGAGCAGACAAACCCTAAATCATGACAAAATTTCGTGTGTATGCGCACCTTCCGGAGGTGCGCGTGCACCTACGACCGTAGGATCGCGATATCCAACGGTGCAGAGTTGTACTCGCACCTTATTGCGGGAGTATGATAAAGCAGTATTTGAGAAGTATTGCGGGAGATGCATCTAGACCGTTGATGGCGAGATCCTACGGTCGGATCTGCTCGCGCACCTCCCGTCCTTACGTACCAAAAACAGACCCAAATCATGAAGGGTGGGGATCATCCATCATGGACCCCACTAAATATTCCAAAGCCAGCGAGATCAACTCCTGGAACAGTGTCAAATATTTTATAATAATAACAATAATGCCACTATCCAGTTTAAATTTTAACGGCCTTGAAATTCTGATAGTTAGCTTTTGTGCATCATGATTCGCGTATCCTCATTAGAATATTAGGAAAAATCTTTGGACCAAAATACCCTCCTAATTTCACTTTTTTATGTCCAAGCGATTGGGCATTTGAGTCAATTCGGCATCGCGACGAACTTTTATTTAGACCGATGATGATGCATTATGGTGGGCCTGCTTCGTCTTCGTTTAATAAAGCCTTACAAGCTGTATAATGGGCTTGATAGATTGTAATTTGACTTTAGTGGACTGTCCAATTACAACCAATTGCAATTTAATATTACATTATCTTCTGCAAAAGTGGGCCCATCACTTTTTAGTTCGAAAAAAAGATTATCTTTAATTGATTTTGAGTTACATTTTTAGTTCCGAACTCATTTCTTTGAGATATAATTGTTAGGGGTGTGTTTGTTTTGGTGGTGACCGGTGAGAGTTAGAGTGGTGGGAATGAGAGCGTTTGATAATGGAGCGGTGGGAATGAGAACGTTGACAATGGAGTGTTGGGAAATGAAGATCCAAAATGATGTTTTGGAACTGTGATTGTGAGGATTGGAGGGTTACCAAACGGGTTTTTGTAGAGTTGGTGTTTAACCCCAATAGAGATGGAGCAAAAACGCTCAAATAAATAGAGTCTTAGGCTTCGTTTGTTTCGGTGATTTAAGGCGGAGTTGGAGCAAACGCCGCCGCAAGGCGCCGAAACAAATGGTTCTCCATCGGCATTTCTCGGGTCTCGTCCCGCATCAAGGAGAAAAGTCGTCTGGCTGCCGCGTTTCGATCCCCTCCTCCCTCCCTCGAGTTCGATCCCCGCGTCTCCTCCAGCTATCTGCTCCCGCCACCGTCGAGTCAGATAAAGCCTAAGGCTCCGTTTGGTGCGGTGATGGCAGTCATGAACGTGATGGTTATGAAATGTCATTCGTGAACAACCGATCTCACCGAAAGATTTTCATCAACTTTTGTTTCAAACTAATTTATTTTATGATTGCAATCAATAATGCTGTCTTTTCAAACCTACATTCTATATTTGTGACATTTTTGTCCAAACTTACAGGAGTAAAAAAAACGGCTAATGGAGAGTTAATCTATCATAATTGAATATAATTTATAAAAATTCAATATAAAAACAATATATTTTAGCAATATGTCAAATCTTTAACTCACAAATATAAAAGAACTTCTGAAGGAAGTCAAAAGAGGTCGTATGAATACTCAATCATAATCAAGTCAAGTATAAATCAGTAGAAGCATAAGAGTCTCAAAATTTGGAATTATCAACTTCTTTATAAGGCGATACATAAATTGTGAGACATGATTTTGCAATGTACCTGATGGAAGCAGAAAAATTACAAGCAAGAAGAAACCGCGCGGTCTAAGAACAAAGTCCGCACAAGACACTAACCACCACGTTGTCCGATGTATCCGCCAAGTCGTCAAACCGCAACCAAACCGCGCGGACTGCAACCAAGTCGCGCGGACTGCACCCAAGCCGCTCGGACTGCCTGTTATTGAACTGCTGAGAAAACAACTATGTCTGCTACTTCTGGTTGTCTGACCGCGAGGTCGTCTGACCACAAACATTGTCGCGAACAGAACTGCTAAATGAAGAAACAGCCTACCTGCAGAGTCCAGGTGAACTGTTTATTTGAATTATCCACTACCCCAAGGAAGAAAACTTCTAGCCGCGTAAACCACGACTTGTTGTATGCCACAAGTTGTTAACCGCAAACTGTTCCACACTGAGCTTCTCACGAGTCACTTAGTCGTCTGGTGCTAGCCACACAGCCTGCACAACACAAGTCAACTTCACTTAGCCATCCGGTTAGAAAAATCTAACTGCAAGTTCAAAACGCGAGTAGAATTCTCACTGTTCTCATTTTATATGACGAGTCGGGGACCCCTATTTATAGGCGGCAAGAGGAGTGTCGTCACCGCCCATAGCGATAGGACAATCGTCCGTCATCCTGCAGCTAGCACCACCTATTCGCACAAGTGCGGATACCAGCGTCACTCTGCCACAATAACCATTTATCTGCATAGACGGAGAGAACAACCAGTCCGCCAAGCCGAGGGGACAACAACACCAGTCCACGTGGACTTAGCAATCCAACCACGCTTCCTAATCCATTATCACACCTGCGGGGGACTACCGGACTCGGCCACCAGACCGCTCTGTGCATCGGTCTCCGTATTCAGTCCGCGCACACTGCTACCCACGACTAAGGCCATATACGAGCCTAGTCGAACAGCCAACCTCCGTGAACACCAAAAGCAGACCGCGCGACCAGGCGGTTTTGGCGAACTAGGTAATAAACCGGACTTGTCATATCACCATGACCAAGTCCACACAGCCAGCAAACTCTTGCACACTCCACGCGAATAGGCCCCAGGCCCCCAGCGAACTGATCGGTTAGTCTCCACAGACCGCGCAAACCATCTGCCCCTTCGCAAGCCAGATAGCCCGATAGCTTTAAGCGGTCTGCATGTGCGGTCTCACAATCCAGATCGCAACAATTGCGGTTAGATAATGGCTTACTGCCCGGTTACTTCTCAGGGTGTTTGTTGAATCAGACCGCAGGAGAGAAGAAGAGAAGCCGAAAACTGGCTAACCGTCACCTTCTACCCGCTAGAGTCGGCAAGACCACTGGCGGTCTGCCATATCAGGCCGCCCCACTACATTTCACTTCCACTTCAACAATTTCAACAAAATATGCTCATTGGGACATAGTGCTAATAATTGCTGAAAGCTAGTAACTATTTGAGCTCCCACAAGACAACCACAACCGATTTAAGGTTTCTAAAGTTCTCTTGCAACCTTTATCATAAAACTTTTATGTATAGTATAAGAATTGATTCTAAGCAAATTAAGAATTTATAAATAAAATAATAATATATGATGATACGGGGTGTGGGACATAGGCTCCGTTTGGCACGGTGGTGGCAGCCAAGATCATGGGGGTTAAATTGTCATTCGTTAACGCCCACCTAAACAACTTCATCTACTTTTATGTTCAAACCTATGATATTTGTTAGGTGATGCTTAAAGAATGACGATTTAACCCATGCGTTTACGACTGCCACCATCATGCCAAACGGAGCCTTAATGAGGGACACTTCTCATGCTGAATTTTGCTACAATTTTACATGTGAGGGGATTGTTAGTGTGCTCGAAGCATCTCGTGTGGCCATCAAGTTTGGAACGACCTCCACATTACCCCCAGCATGGGTATTTATAGGCATAACCCTAAATCCCCGACGATAGGTTATTGGATGCCTAACGGATCCAATCGAAACTCAATAAGAACCCGTTCCCAGTATGAAATATACCTAATCAATCTCCTCCTATATCGTATATATTGGTACCACATAACATGTTACTTATGCAATTATTATATTGTATATATGCGCTCGAAGCATCCCGTGTGGCCGTCAAGTTTGGAACGACCTCCACGTTGCCTCCAGCAGGGGTATTTATAGGCGTAACCCTAATCCCCAACGAAGGGTTATTGGATGTCTAACGGATCCAATCGAAACTCAATAAGAACCCGTTAACAATATGAAATATACCTCAACAGGGATAACCAAACCAACTGGGCGAGAGATCTCAGCAATGTGATATGAGCAGAATAGCTCGATATTTAATTTTCATGTAATCACGTTACAATAAAGTTATCGATTGTGTGAATCCTCGAGATGTCACCGATATGGTCAAACACAGTCGAGATGTGCACCGAGAAGATCAAACAAAGTCAAGGTATCCATGAAAATGGTAGAATAAGGATTGAGGGTGTTGTCGCTTTTGAACTTCACTCTTGACATTTGAGATTCGCATGGCCAGAAATTGATGAGGATGAGCGTAATTGGTTGAATTATGAAAGTTGTTTCCTATCTAGGGATAATGCGATGAGTGGCGATTTTGCCAACTCGCTCGGCGGCATTGTGCCTGCGAAATAGTTGGAAATACTTTGTGGGACTCCCTATGCATGGTTAGGGTGAGCATATGGTCATGATATACTTTTGCTTGGCATATGTTTCAAATTGTATCCCCACGAGATTGGGAGGAGCCCACAAGCAAGATGGACACCTAGGGTTTTCGATTGTTATGGTTTATCGACAGGACGAGCATCCCTATCACCCTCCGTAGAAAACTCCATTAGTGCGATGTTGACCTCTTCCCACTCGCCGAAGATTGGATCAAGTCATCCTTCTTAGTAGGTGTCATAGTGAATTTTGTTTATTCATCCACTCGATCCGTAGAAAACTTCATTAGTAGATTGTCCATCATGAATGATGTAAACAACACATAACAGATGTCTTGAGCGACTAACACAATATTTCTCTCATCTTTTCGTCAACTTTAAGTGCAGGTGCAAGAAAACACCCAACTATGAGAGTCAACAATCTGCACTCGAATGGGCTTTAATGTTTAAAGCTCAACTCAAAACGAACGCACAAGCACAAATTTTAAATTCAAGAAATTGCAGGAATTCTTGTAACTCTTGTTACAAAGACATTTTCATAATACATCATAGAAATATTTAATTATTAGGAAAGATAACTAATTAATTAATTAATTAGTAATGTGTGGTAGTCGGGATGTAATGAATGCTGCTTCTCTTGTCGAGTTTCCCTCGGTATTGTTACGAAATGCACGGCGAGATCGTTAAATCAACTCGGCGTAGAGATAAAGATAGAGCATGGAGGTCTTTTCCGTCCATGCTCCTTTCCAAAATTTAGGTCCGGAATTTTCGCTGTATTGTCCTGTGAAGGAACGAAATGTGACGTTTAAAACTAAACAATCAAAAGGGTGTGATGAACCGGTTCAAACTCGGCGTAATTTGTTAGGAGATCATATTTGAATCTCCTAGAATTTTATGCCAAAACTTACTTTGAGACATTAAAGCCAACAAAGTAGAGCTTTTAAACAGCCGAGTGGGCCCTTTGCCACGTGTAATTAAATGGCCGCGACAATAATGTTAGACGAATGAAGATTAGTCCAAATAGTTTATTTTTTCGTAAGATACTGAAAAATGTTATTGAATTACTGAGGATTATTATTAGTAAATTTTGTTTGGCTGTTAAAGAGTCAAAAGAAACTCAGTATTTTCTTTCTGATCTTGAAGCCCACTCCTCCCATTGTGATTTTTATATTGATGCTCTTCATGCGTGTTTTTCCGACGGATTCAGAGGGAGGCCGGAGGGACACTACCCCCTCCCCCTCCCCCCACCCAAAAAAATAATTAGTGTATTTGGATTTCTCTCATCGAGACAATGAATTTTGACAATTTATAAGTCAAAAACAGTGGTCAGATGAAAGAGAAACAACTCTGATAAGATAGAAACGTTCAAAAAAATTTTGAAGAAAGTTGATGGCTAGCCCCCTAATGGGTTCCACCTTCATTTATCGGAAGCAAAGAGCCCCCCATGATCTCCACCCAAGGAAAGTCATGGGTGGGCCCCCCCCCCCCCATGATCTCTCATGGAGATGATGGGGGAGGGCCCCACTCCCTCCCTTCGTGGGGAAAAACCGCCGCCGGCAAGAGGCCGAGCCGCCGCCGGCGGCCAGCACTTCCTCGGCCTCCGCTGCCGTTTCCGACCGCGGCTATGGCCGCCCGGGCCATGGCGGCCGTGGCCGTGGCCGTGGCCGCCCCGGCCGTGGCCGCCCCGGCCGTGGCCGGCTACCCTCGCCACGCCTGGCCGGCGGCAGGTCGCCGCCGGGAGGCGCGCGGCCGGCCCGCGTCATCGGCCGCCCGGCCGCCGCCGCCATAATGGCGGCCCACCGTCATGAAGAGCCTCCTCGCCATCCGATCAAGGGGGAGGCCCTCCCGGCCGTCCGATCGAAGGGGTAACCACCCACTATATCACTACTTTAGTGGTGGGGCCCGCCATGATCCGCTCCTGGAGGCTATAAAAAGGCCCCCAGGGGACTCTTATTCCTGACCTTTTCTCTTCGACGATTCTTCTCCCTCTTCCTCAGGTGAGAGCTTCCCTGCCTCCTCCACCGTGTCGGCCACCTCTTGCCACCAGCCATCAGCGGCCACCAGCGACCACCAGCGACCACCAGCGGCCACCAGCGACCTCCAGCGGCCATCACCACCCGCCATCGGCTATTGTCACCCCATCAACGCGCAGTTGGGAAGGTGGCACCCAAAATCAGAGGAAGTCGAGCGAAGAAGACAGTCGAAGCCCGCAAGCACGCCGCCCCCGGGCGCACGCGCCAGAAGCATCCCGCGCATTCCACCATTTAAGTCACTTTGGCGGAGCAGTGTGTTGCTTGCCGGCAGTTATAGTCATCCTCTCTCCCCGCAAGTTGTAACGGGAGCGGTCTGTCGCCCCGATTCATTCAACATACTGTAATCACCATGATCTAGTGGATTTTGACTGGCAGGGAACCGGTCACGTGGTTTTTTACCCGTTTGAAGGGTTTTCCTCGTTAAAACTCCTTGTGTACATTTCCCCTCTTCAACTGACTGTATGCGCGCTCGACCGCTCCGCGAGCTAGGGCGGTCCAAGTTAGTCCGGATCGACCGGAGCGCCGAGTTTGGCCGCAACAGTTTGGCGTCGTCTATGGGAAGCATTCTCAGCATCCTTCGCAGAACAAGTCCACCATCCCTGCAACCGCGATGGCAAAGAGAAGTGCCCGCACTGCCAAAGGTTCCGCACTTGGCGGACACAGTGAACCAGTACGTTTTCACTCTCTGGTAGACGTGCCACTGACCGCCGAAGCCGCATTTACTCCTGATGCCACCTTGGAAGAACGCATCCTCTAGATGGAAGAACAACAAGTCAAATTGCTCGACCTGCTCTGAGATATAGGAGCATCAGTCGAGCTGCAACCTCCGTCAATTCACGTCCCAACGCAAGAATTCCAGCAGGAAGGACAAAACCGCATGAGACAGGAAAAGTCACGACAAGATGAGCCCCGCCAGCGTAACCCTTTAACGACTGGGGGGCAACACCGGCCCTAAAAATACTTCCCCCTAAGTATTGCCTGCGGTAACACAAGACATACAGTGCGAAGTGACTCAAAATCCCTCCGGCCAAGGAATCCTTAGCCCTTCGAGCAAGCTGATTTGACGCCACCAGAAGAGCCTCTTCCTCCAACAACACATTGCTTGCACAGAGAGTATGACGTAGAGAAGGAATTCTCAAGCACAAGCAGCTCCCCTGCACCCGCCATATCACTCCAAGAGATGTACGATCATCACCTTGCCTATTCGCATTATAAAGAGAAGGTTGGGAACATAACAAACCCTAACACCTCGGCCACAGAGCAAAGACTCAATAAGTATCGCCCCAGCGACAACTCACTAGACTCACAGGCAGCACCATGCTTGGAGGATGGCTCCGAAATCCATAGTTTCAGCGGGACAGGCGACCCACTGGCACACCTAAAGTACTTTGAAACTATCATGCACACCCGCAACGCCTCAGATCAACTCATGATCCAAACGTTTCTGGCGACACTCAAAGGCAGAGCTCGAGCCTAATCTTACTCCCTACAAAGAGAAAAGATTGACAGCTACTTCGAACTCGCCGCACTCTTCAGCAGAAGATTCATAAATCTCTCACCAGAAAATCCAGGACCAAGTGGAGGACAGAAAAGGAAGAAAGAGGAGGGACCAAAACAAGAAGGATGACCTCGGAACAGGCATTGTCGCGGTAGTCGTCAACACGGCCCTCCGAGGAGTGGGGGGCAATATCTACTCCAAGAACACACACCCCTGAACACTACCCACACCAGTGTGATGCATGCAATTCAAAATACCCAGTATTCCAACGACCAAGAGCACCACGGCCAAATCCCAAAACTGACCAAACAAGGTACTGCGAGTATCATCGGGGCCACGGACACAACACCAACGAATGCAATTGGTTAAAGGAGGAAATCCAACGACTGTCCAACCTAGGAGCAGTTGATCAATCCCTACTAAGAAAAACATCACCTCCCGGTCAGAGAACGACGCCTACAACAATCAGGATCGGCGAGCCATCTACCGACTTGAACCAAGTTTTGGTGGATGCAGAAATCACCGTTAATGTGCTGTTTTTATCAACACTGCTTCAGCTAAAACTAACCACCGGCCGCCTCAAACTAATGTCTTTAAGCGCGTGCGTCCCGGAAAAAAACCCGGTACCATTCATCGGCACCATCACTCTCCCAGTCACTCTCAAAGACGCGCACCGACAGTTCCACGCAACCAAGCCGCGAGCCAGTCTCGCGCACAAAGCCGTGGACCAGTTCCACGCAACCAAGCCGTGAGCCAGTCTCGCGCACAAAGCCGTGGACCAGTTCCACGCAACCAAGCCGCTAGCCAGTCTCGCGCACCAAGCCGTGGACCAGTTCCACGCAACCAAGTCGCGAGCCAGTCTCGTGCACAAAGCCGTGGACCAGTTCCACGCAACCAAGCCGCGAGCCAGTCTCGCGCACCAAGCCGTGGACAAGTTCCATGCAACCAAGCCGCGAGCCAGTCTCGCGCATAAAGCCGCAAATTAGCTCCACGCAACTAAATCACGAGCCTGATTCATACACCCTCGCAAAGATCTACTCCCTCTCTATTTTTGCAACTAGGCCGCAAAATCGAAGACGCCTCGAACAAGCTCTCGAAGATTTTGGAAGGACGCCACAAACACCCTCCTATCCCGCCACTTCATGGCAAAGCATATTTGCACAAAGCATATGACAATAACATAAAAATGAAGCTATCATAGAAGACAACAAATCTCAGCCCTAAGGGCGACAATCTCAAAGGCTAAACCGAAAGCAAAAAAGCAACAAATGTACGACAAAACATACAACAACAGATAAGCACTACAGCTACTCTCCATCGGCATCTAAGTCGGAGGGCTCGTCCCCGGAAACGTCCGCAAAGCTGAAACTGGAAGTGTCACACCCAAGGTGCTTGCCTACAAAGCGAAAAGCCTTCGAGACGCCGCGACGGAGCGCCAGCTCGCGTATATCATCCATCTGGGGCTCCACCTCCGTGGACCAAATATCATCACGAACCTCTTCCGCAATCAAGTTGCGATCTCGAAGATAGTCTAGCGACTCCAAGTACTCCGCAAGCCCTGCTGCCTTCAGCTCTGATGCATGATCGTCGCCGCTAGAAGCTGAGTCTCAAGGCCAGAAACCTCCTCTCGTGCCGCTTGCAGCTGGGTCCCCAAGCCAGATGTCTCCTCCTTCGCATGCTTCAGCATTTGAGTGGTCCTCTCCACCAAAGCCTTCTCCACATCTAAGGCGGCACGTGTATCTTCCAGCTCAGACTTCAGCTCTGAGCAAACTCGACGGTACCGCGCAATATCCCGATCATGTTCCTCCTTCAGGGAAGAAAGCGAGCCCATCGACAACCGAAGCTTCTCCTGCAAAACGAGATATCCGTCCTTTAGGCTCACGAAATGATCATTCCAAGTCACTGCAATCTGCGCCTGAGTCTCAATCTGCAAGAAAAAAACACACAATCAGCCACTTTCAAAAAAGAAGAAGAAAGGAAAAGAGATAGTCTTACCGCGTCGCTCATCGCCCTCAAGGAAGAAGACATCCGTGGAGCCACTGTATTGACAGGCGCCTGAAGAACCGGGGAAGCAGGCAATTCCACCTCTGGAGTTGAATCGTCAGAAGCTACCACCACAACATCAAGGTCATCAGCAAGGGCCATCACCGCTTTCCTCTTCCGGCCCCCTCCCTGAGAAGTCGTCGCCACCTGAGTCGCGCCCACCGAGATGTCACATCCCAGCAGTCGCTTTTCCTCCACATAAACATATATGTTGAAGAGACGGTTGGCCAGCTCATGAGGCTCGGAGAATCCCAGCACTGGGGAAAAGTCACGCTCCCTCCCTTTCACATGACGGCAACGGTCGGGAAGCGCGTTCCACACCTCAGGAAGACCCCAGGAGTTCTTCACATACCCAAACAAAGTGTTACCGTGACGACGATCTTTACGGGCCTCGAACCCCAGCCAAGCCTTGTTGCTGCGCACCTCAATCCGCTCGCCACCGTCAAAGAGCATGTCGCACCAATCCCGAAACTGGTCCAAAGAAAGCGATCCCCCATGCTCACGGAAGAAAGCAACCAAGCCCATGATTCGGACAACCCCAGTCAGAGCAAACTGGGAGACGGGCACTCCGCAGAACTTCAAAATCTCTATCACCTCATCACAGGGCAGAAACCGGAAGCCAGATCTGAGGGATACGTCACAAATCGTCAGCCACCCACGGGGAGGATTTTGAACCCGCTCCTCGGGCCGCGGGATCCTCACTTCTAAGTCAGCAGGAAGACCATACTTCGCCCTCCAAATTTCCACACCGTCTTCAGTCAAGGAAGAGCGCAAACGCATCGGACCAGAGGAACGCTTTGTTACCTGCACATGATGAAGAACAAAAAATCAGGTCCCAGCTGTAAAAACCGCACAACCCACGAACGAGCGCGAAAAATGCACGCAAAGCCCGCCTACGTGCACAATACCCGCGCGCTCAAGACGCGCGTCAAGCTTGCACAGGCGGCCAGCACAGGCACTCACGGCCGACCCACGCGCGGCCAGCGCACGCGCTGCCTGCGCGCGCAGCCTGCGCGTGCGTGGACTGCCTGCGCGCGCGCGGCCTGCGCGTGCGGCCTGCCTGCGCGCGCAGCCTGCCTGCGCGCGCGGCCTGCGCGCGCGCAGCCTGCCTGCGCGTGCGCGCAGGCAGGCCGTGCGTGCGCCCGGCCTGCGCGCGCGCAGCCTGCCCGCGCGTGCGCGCAGGCAGGCCGTGCGTGCGCCCGGCCGGCGCGCGCGCAAGGCCTGTGCGCGTGGTCAGCCCGCGCGCCGCCAGCGCGCGCGGTCAGCCCGCGCGCCGCCAGCGCCCGCGGCCAGAGCCCTCCCCCGTAGCCCTTTCTCGCGCGCGCCGTCTTGACGCTCGAAAACCGCGTCGGCCTCCGTCCGCATGTTTCCGGCGCCCGTTCGCCAAGCCCCCCCACGACATAATACCTTAGAGCCACGATCCATCGTCGCCGCCTAGGATTTCTTGCCGGCACCCACCATGACAACAAGGAACTGCAGAAATCTCTCCTCACGCTCGCTTCGTTCCCGCCAAGTAGAGATTTGGGAATCATTTGATGGGTTCCACCTTCATTTATAGGAAGCAAGGACCCCCCCCCCCCCCCCATGATCTCAACCCAAGGAAAGTCATGGGTGGGCCCCACCCCCCGATGATCTCTCATAGAGATGATGGGGGAGGGCCCCACTCCCTCCCTTCGTGGGGAAAAACCGCCGCCGGCAAGAGGCCGAGCCGGTGAGTTAGAACAAAAAATCAATGCATGTTTGGCAAGACAATAACATTAATCATGAGCACTATCAAGAAAATTAAGATAACTGATTTTGAACGTAAAAATAGATGACGATTCATAACCATCATATTTGTGATCACAACAAAAGCGCCAAAAAGAGCCTTAGTTTTTTTTTATAGCCATAAGATAGAGAGAGAGAGTCTTTTTAATACTCTAAAGATAGAGAGAGAAAGGGGAGAGAGAGAGATGTGTTGCATCTTGCATGTATAGAGAGAGAGACACCTAAGTACGTACACTGGTACACATATGTAGGGTCAAATCTAATGAAGTTAAATCGTAGCTGTTCAGTAGTACTACTGTAGCCGCTGGGCGGAGGTCTGATCAGAAAATCAGAAACCTGCAACTGGCAAGCAAGCAAGCAAGCTTGATCTGCTCTGCATGCCGAGGAAACAAACACTCAAGTGACTCAACGCATCAAAACCTAAGCACGCATCAATTAAGCGCGGCGCATTATTTCTATGCATTAATTAAGGTACGCATATATAGATAGAGTTCCCTACTAATTAATGCCATAAATAAATGTAATTCATTTATTATTTTTCTGCAGCTACGCATGCACCAGCTACCTCCTTTTACTAGCTTGTTGTAGTTCAAGCTATTTATAATTATAAAACATTATTAAAACCTTTCAAACGCAGAGACAGAGAGACCGGTCCAGATCCGGCTGCATCTTCGCCGTATAATTAACCCCGGAGCCGGGAGGTAAAGTGCAAAAGTGTATTTTACAGTAAAGTACTGACATTCAATGGCTCGCGTGAATGTCCGCACACATCTCAAAACGAGTGCAATTTACTTAGCTATACACGCCACCTCACCGACTTATTACTGCTGCTCTACAATCCGGCTGCTTTTGCTGGGGAGAAGAGAGAGAGAGAGAGGGCTGGCAAGGGTTTTAGAATCGCGCCGCCGTTGAACTAGAAAGAAGAGGCTGTCTTTACTCGAAAGAGAAACGGGTGAAGGCCGCTAGCTGCTGGAGGGAGAGAGAGAGAGAGAGAGAGAGAGAGAGAGAGAGAGAGAGATGGCTGGCCCACCGTTATAAATGGATGTGTGGGCGGCGGGCATTGTCGGTGGTTGGGCGGCAGCTGGTGGCGATGTGCGGCCCGGCGTGACGGCGTCTTTGCTTGCATTTGATGCTGCGCCGCCCGACGCCCAATTCTATATATAGCGGCTACGTGATTTAATGCTGCCCAACACTATTCTCCCTTTAAAGTTATAGGGCGCTGTATTAGCACTGCAGTTTAGGTTATAAGCACTCAAAATTTAAATTTTTTGAGATTTTTTTATTTAATTACTATTAGCCAGCAGCTTCCTAATAGTTGGAGTCTGCTCTTCTCCTGCTTTGTTTTTCCAGCGATTTCTTTTTCCCCTACTGTCTGTGGTGTTGAGAAGTGACGGCGGCGGCGGCCGTGGTGTTGGGAGACGAAGGCGGCTGCGGCTGCGGTATTGAGAGGCGGCCATGGTGTTGGGAGGCGATGGCGGCTGTTGGGATTCGAAGCGGTGCTGAAGTGCAGAATACCTGATGCTGGCACAAGTAATAATAATAGAAAACACAAAGGCACAAAAAGAACACCAGAAATAATGTGGTTCCCCCTAAATGGGTACGTCCACGGGCAGAAATGGCAGTCACAATCTCATTCAACACAAAATACACAGTGTTACAAATGGGGATAAATTACCCCTATACAAAATGAGATAAAAAGTGACTCCCGGATACCTTGCGGCAAAACGACCGAAGAAAGAGGAAGTTCCTCACGGCCAAGCACGGCGGCAACCCAAACTCTGACGGCGTTGCTACGACGACGGCGTCTCCTCCGCAAGCAGTAGCCTTTCCCAAACCCAGCGGCCTCCTTCCCCGGAACAACGGCAGCCCCCCCCCCCCCCCGCCCCCCTTCTCCAAACGGCCGCAAGGCCGGCGGCCCTTCTCTCCTCCACGAATGGCCGGCGGTCCTCCAGCAGGGGGCGGCGAGAGAGAGAGAGAGAGAGAGAGAGAGGGCGAAGGAGCAGGGAGAGCGGCAAAGGGGCGGACGGCCGGCGGCTGCTCCCGATGAAAACGAGAGAGAGAGAGGGAGAGAAACGGCTGAAAAGAGGGGGAGATGAATCGGGTCCTGCTCCTAGGGTTGCAGGAAATAGATATATAGGTTTTAATATTACCTAATATAAAAACCAAATAAAACCCGGTTTAGAATCCTGAATGTAGTCAGAACTTGCGAGGTTGCAACCTCCTTTTTCCAGGTTGCAACTTCTCGGCCAGAATTTGAAAATTGCAGAAATTCGTCACGAAGAATTTCCTTGCGTGCCCGGAGGTTTGGTACGGTGTTGGGGAGTTAATGGAGGCAAAAACCTAACAAACTCCACCTGCCGAGATAACTCCAGCCAACCAAGTTGCCACCAAGAACGATGCAAATCGCATCAACTGAATCTGTTCCCGCCAAGGGCAGATAAAGTGAACTCCTTCAATCTGAGTAGTACACAAACTGGACTGACGTGACTACTCCAGAAATGCTCCACCTGAAGCAAAGGTCTAACTGCTCCACCTCCAGCGGTGGTCTCCCAAAGCAAAAGGAAATATCACAGACTCCAGAAATGATGTGCGCGGGGAGAGAAATGATAAATGCAAACACATCAACAATTGAATGCAGGCAAAACTGATCTCAACATGGATAAAGAGAACCCATATACGAGCTAATCAGGAAATGTTGATTAGACACACACACTAAGCTCATGTGACGAAGGAGTAACAATGAAAGAGCTTAAGTACTAGGGTGAAACAAAAGCATTCATACAACGGAGCAATGACGGAATAAATAACCCAAAAACAGGTTATAAGAAAGATAACAGGAATAACATGAACATAATGAGAGAAAGGAAAGCAAGCAACATAGGGAATGTTGAAGCCAAAAATAACCCCAACGAATGTTCACGAACCAAAGTGCAACCGATGCCTACTTCTCTTCAACCTCGACCCCTGACTGGCTGCTAAGGCCCTAAAACAGACCCAATGCCTCAGCTGGGAGGTCCCACCACACACCCGGAAGATCTCTGAGAGCTTCCCCTCCAAAGCCAAATGCTGGGCTGGGAGCTCCTCAGAAGGCACTAGAGTTAGAGGGAAAATGAAAAAGCCTGCCTTCCAAAGAGCCCCTATGGGTCTTTTTATAGTCTTCTTTTGGCCTGAAAATACTGAAATACCCCTGAAGGGTCTGCCAATAGCCAAATCCCGCTGTCCTCCCAAGGGTATTTGGGTAATTTTACCTCGGGATAATAATAATAAAATAATCTCCTCTGGACTCCGGGTCCCACCCCGTGGGCCCACTTGGCGAGACCCCCGGCCTAGAAGGCTCTCGCTGGGTCCCCTCTAGGCCCGCCTTGGCGAGAGCTTCTGCAAGGAAGGTTCTCGCGCTAGGTAGTCATGCTGCCCTTGCGAATGAAGGCTCTCCTAAGGCGTTCTCGCATGCCCTGGGCGGGAGCTTTCCCTAAGGCGGGAGCTTCCGTAGTCAGGCCATCTGCTTCGGTCGGTCGACGATCTCTCCTGCCGAGAGCTCGACTATCTGCCTTGGTCGGTCGACGATCTCTCCTGCCGAGAGCTCGACCATCTGCCTTGGTCGGTCGACGATCTCTCCTGCCGAGAGCTCGACCATCTGCCTTGTTCGGTCGACGATCTCTCCTGCCGAGAGCTCGACTATCAGCCCTGGTTTTCTCAGCTTTCGTCTGCCCTTGGCGAGAACTCCTACAGGACGAGAACTCCCCAAGTATGCCTTAGGGTTAACCCGAGGCTAGCCTGAGACTAGCCCAATCCTGACCACTGAAGCCTTTGGGTCCCTCCCAGCGAATATGGGATTGTACACAATCCCCGCTCTTTTCGAGCTAGCCCTGCGCTCGACAAGACAAGTCCAACCCCCAAAATATTCGCTGGACACGTGCCAGCTAACCAGGGGAATCTTTTGGTGGGTCCTACTGCGGCTATAAATATGCACCGATAGGCGACCATATGCCTCGCCCTTGAAATACTGTTTTACGACTGAGCTCTCGCCCCAAGGATTTTTGCGCGAGCTTACCATGCATCCCAAACGTGCTGCCAAACCACTTCCGCAAGACCTCCAAGACCGGTTAGCCGCTGCCCAAGCGCGGGCCTTGGCTAACTGTGCGGCGGTGGCTCCATGGTTAGCGAGAAAGACTTCAACCGCCGGGCCTTCCGAGCCGAAGAAGAAGGAAAAGAAGAGGGCGAAGGTGGTCCGACGGGACCTTTCTCGCGAGAACAGGGATCCTCCTTCCCCCACTCCCAATCCTGCGGGGGATCCTTCCCCGTAGAAGGTAAGCCTTTCAACCGTGCCTACCGAGCTGACTATGCACTAGATCCGATGATTAAAGTAAGCTTTCGCAGGAACCCGCTCCTGACGATGACGCCGAGATCCCGCCAAGTTCTTCGAACCTGCCCGCTCATTCCCCCAAGGACCAAACGCGGGTCTCGGAGAGGATTCCTCCAGCCGAGACCGGAACGATAGGTACCTTTTCCCTTGTCAATATTTCAACCCGACCCTTTTTTCTGAACTGTCTTCTCGCAGTGCCAACTCCCGCCGACCCGGGTCTAACCACCCGGGAAGATGAAGCGAGAACCGTTGAAGTGCCTCCTTCGGCGGCCAATCCTATCCTGCAGGCGGGAGGGGCGGCTTCTGAACCTTCCGCTACTCTCAAGGATGCTGATCGTCCCTTAAGAGAAGACAACTCCCCTCATGCTTCCGGCCAGGCCGGGATCATCGTGCGCAAGCCATTTCGCCCGGGGCTGGGCAAGCCTCTCCACCTCCTCTACGGAACCAACGGAGGGGTTGGGCCTTCTCGCCCAACGTCGCTTGACGGTTCTCGCCCTACCGCAGGTATGCGAGACCTTTTAAAACCGCTGATCGCCATGCCTTAACCAAAATTCTCGCACGTTTCTTTCGCAGGTGATCCTGGCTTGCGGTCGGGAGTCAACGAGGAAGGAGAAGAAGAGGAAGAAGAAGAAGAGGAAGAAGAGGATGAAGAGTCCCCTCTCCCTTCGTCTGGCGAGATAGAAGAAACCTTGAACAGCGCTGGGAGCGCGAAGGGGAGACGGAGGAAGATCTCGGTCATTTTGGCCAAGCTTATCCGGCGAGACCGTGCCCATACTGCCGCGGCGAAAGCATTCCGCGAATCCGTGGAGCAGAGGCTGGAGGCTCTGGAGCGGGATTTCTTCTTGGGCGAGACTGATTGCCCGGGAGGGCCTTCTGCCGAGTCTTCGCCAGGGAGGTGCATCTCGCAGATTCGGGATCACGCCAGGTGGATCAACCTTGGGTGTACCACCCTATCGTCTTACTTCAACCCGTTGGCGCCCCCAAGAACTAGGCAGCGAGAACGAGGACGATGGAGCTGGAAACCCTATTAGCCTTCCCGCCTTGAATCTCAATGTATCTCTTTTATCAATGTATCTCTAATAAATATTACTGTTAATTAAGTTTATCCAGCTTGCACTAGCGAGGATCTCGCTGTTACCCATGTCTCTCTTTTCTTTTTCTTTTTATTGCTCTGCGAGGCTTTTTAAATTAAGACGATTACACCAATCTAGGATGCTCGAGCCAATCTAGGAGGCTTACGCCTATCTAGGAGGTTTACGCCAATCTAGGAGGCTTACGCCAATCTAGGAGGCTTGCGCCTATCTAGGAGGCTTACGCCAATCTAGGAGGCTTACGCCTATCTAGGAGGCTTACGCCAATCTAGGAGGCTTACGCCAATCTAGGAGGCTTGCGCCAATCCAGATAGTTGCATCGGAACCCGGAACGACCGTTGACCGCTGCCATCCCGAGGGGGAAAATCGAGGCGCCGTTAGCCCGGATTCTGACAGCTGTACTCCGTTGTCACTTTCTCTCTCTGTCGGATGGATCCCTGATGATTACGATTCCCTATAAATAGAGAAGTCTACCAACCGCATTTACTTCTTCGATCCGGAACCTCAGCCTTCCTTCCTTGCTCTCGCGCTCTTGTTTCCGCTTCGACCTCTTTTCAGCTCTCGCTCTCGCTCGCAAACCCACCATGCCTGGCGAGAACAAGGGTCGCGCCCATTACGCGGAAGCTTTCCAAAAACACCTTTTCCCTTCCTGCAAGCTCACCCTCGACGAATATAACCTGATCGTTGACCGCTACATTCCCGCCGGCTTCTCGGCGCGGAACCCGGGTAATCACGATAGGGTGAATACTCCGGAGGCGGGAGAGCTCGCCATCCCCCTCGAGCACTTCGAGGTGGGCTTCCGCCTTCCCCTTTGGCCGGAGGTTCGGCTTGCTCTTCGCTACTATGGGGTGGTTCCCGCCCAACTGAACCCGAACTCGGTCGCGATCCTTATAGCATTCATATGCTATATGCGATCCGAGAGGATCGAGTTCAGTTTGCCCATCTTCCGGAAGCTATTCAACTTCCGCGCCAAGGGGGGTGGTTTTCTTCTCCGGGCAACTGCTCGAGGTTACCGGTCTCGCCAACAAGCACCATCACTGGGGCGAGAAATTCGTCTATGTCAGCGGGGACTTCGGCAACGTCCCGCTTCAGCCCGTTCAGTACGAGGACGCCGCCTACAAACCGCCTACTCTGGGATCGCGCGAGAGCGCAATCCTGGAGTTCTTTGGGACCAAGGAGTTCGATGTTCCCTTCCTCAGGCGAGACGTCGACTCCCTCCCACTCGTTCACTCGGGCAAAGGTACGGTCTCGCTTCAGATTCCCTCTTTTATCAAAGATTTTCTTGCGCTGAAGTGTTTTAACTTTGCAGGAGAGCGGGAGGTCCCTCTGCGCCAACCCTTCGCTGAAGGCCGGGGTGTCGAGGGTCTGGCCGCGAGAGGCTCCCTTGCGCTCGCGGAATCTAGCGCCAGCGCCTGCCGAAACGATCCAGCCCCTCCTGTGCCGCCACTAGCCAAGAAGCGGAAGGTCACCCTTCCTCCTCTCCGAACGCTGAAGAGGCCCAAACCTTCTGCTCTCGAGAAGGGGAAAGCCCCGGCCGTCTCGCCTGTCCAACCCCTTCCCGCAGGCAGCTCCTTTGAAGCGATCCTCCAAAGGGCCAGCGAGATGGATGCCGCCGCCAAGAGCCGCGCCGAGGCTTCCACCGGGAACCCTCCAGCCGCAAGCGAGGCTGGGGGAGAAGTGCTCGCCGCCGAAACCTCCGTCCGAGCTCCGCCCCGGGAGGTGCTGAAAGGGCACAGGAACTTTGGTTTCGGCATGAAGTACGCCGACGCGGAGGGGAAGCCTCAGATGGAATGGGACCCCGAGTCAAACTCAATCAAGGTTACGACGCTCCTCCCCAGCTGGGCGGAGGGGGAAGATGTGACTGGCGAGGCCTTCGCGCTTGGATACGGCCTTTACAGCCGAGAGGATGCCAGCGTGTTCGACCAGATGTCTACCCGCCTTCTAGCCTTCGATGCCGTCCGGGCTCTATTGCGCGGGTTCGAGCTTGCGCATATGTGTGCGCGCCGAAGCATCACCCTCGACAAGAATTTCACCGATATGCGCAAGGCAAGGGAAGATGCGGTGGCTCGAGCGCACACCGCGGGAGAAGAACTCGCGAGAGCTCAACAGGAGCTTGCGGATGCTCGACTGGCGCTGTCTCTACGGCCCGCGACCGAGGTAAGCGAGACCCTCCTGAGCCCTTGCTCTCGTTTCTCAAAGTTACGGCTGTGCGATGTTTTCAGACTGAGCTCTTTTTTCACAGGATTCTGCCCAAGTCAAGGAGTTGCGCGCAGAGCTGGCCAACGCGCGCTGCGAGAGCGTCCTCCTGAGGGAATAGCTTCGCGCTGAGATGGCGAAGGTCCCGCCTCCGGAGCTAGATGCGAGACTGCGGAGTCGTTACCTCTCGGAGTACGACGTTGACAAGCTGCTGTAAGCCAACGCGCAGGCAACCGTCAAGCTGACGCTCGAGACGCTGCGAGACGTTAAGCTGCTTCGGGAGGACGGCGCGACCATCGACGCTCGCCAACTCCTTCCTTGGCTCTACGATCCAGTTCCCAAACCTCCGGGCGCGCCGGACTCGCCTCCCTCAGACATCCCGAGGTCTTCTACCGCCGCTGGCGAGACATCTGAAGCGAGCTCTGGCGATGATTTAAGCGAGAGCACCAGCGGGAGTTACAGCGCGTCCCCCTAAGCTTTTCTTTTCTTTTTGTTTCTCTTGTAATGAGCGAGAGGCTCTAACTTTTGTAATTAATTTTATGTAAAGTAATGTTTCATCTTTCATTGTCAGTGTGTGCTTGAAAGTGTAATATTCTGCCGAATGGCTTCCGCGCGAGCTTCCGCCGAGACCCTTAGTCTCTTTAGGGTAACCTTTCTTAGAGATCAGTTAGGCGGGAACCTCACGTCGCCGATTAAGTCGTCCTGCCCAGGTCCGCCGGGAGCCTCCTTTTTGCGAGAACCCCCTTTGACCGAGACCTTTACTGGCCGAGACCTTTGAGCCGAGACCCTTACTGGCCGAGACCTTTGAGCCGAGACCCTTACTGACCGAGACCTCTGAGCCGAGACCTTTAGGGCCTTGCCTCCGGTCTAGGCCAGGGCCCTGCTTATATATTTTTCCGACCAATTAAACCCCTACCCCACCGGCGAGCCGTCGGACCTGCTAGCTTGTATGGGAGCCTGCGCAGCGGGTCTACCGGGGTTCGAGCCGAGCTCGTTGTAACGTAGTAACTACCAACCAAGAACCAAGGATCAAAAAGTCAAGGACTCCACCTATCCCACGCAGGCGAGCCTTCGGACCTGCTAGCTTGATAGGAGCCTGCGCAGCGGGTCAACCTGGGGCCGAGCCGAGCTCGGGGTGTCGTAGAAGTGGCTAAGAACAAAGTATCACAAGAGCCAACCTTTCCCCCACAGGCGAGCCTTCGGGCTTGCCAGCTTGATGAGAGCCTGCGCAGCGGGTCAACCTGGGGCCGAGCCGAGCTCGGGGTGTCGTAGAAGTGGCTAAGAACAAAGTATCACAAGAGCCGACCTTTCCCCCACAGGCGAGCCTTCGAACCTGCCAGCTTGATGAGAGCCTGCGCAGCGGGTCTACCCGGGGCCGAGCCGAGCTCGGGGTGTCGTAGAAGTGGCTAAGAACAAAGTATCACAAGAGCCAACCTTTACCCCACAGGCGAGCCTTCGGACCTGCCAGCTTGATGAGAGCCTGCGCAGCGGGTCTACCCGGGGCCGAGCCGAGCTCGGGGTGTCGTAGAAGTGGCTAAGAACAAAGTATCACAAGAGCCGACCTTTCCCCCACAGGCGAGCCTTCGGACCTGCCAGCTTGATGAGAGCCTGCGCAGCGGGTCTACCCGGGGCCGAGCCGAGCTCGGGGTGTTGATGAAGATAACCAAATCTCTCCCCCACAGGCGAGCCTTCGGACCTGCCAGCTAGATGAGAGCATGCGCAGCGGGTCTACCCGGGGCCGAGCCGAGCTCGGGGTGTTGATGAAGATAACCAAACCTCTCCCCCACAGGCGAGCCTTCGGACCTGCCAGCTAGATGAGAGCCTGCGCAGCGGGTCTACCTGGGGCCGAGACGAGCTCGGGGTGTTGATGAAGACAACCAAACCTCTCCCCCACAGGCGAGCCTTCGGACCTGCCAGCTAGATGGGAGCCTGCGCAGCGGGTCTACCTGGGGCCGAGCCGAGCTCGGGGTGTTGATGAAGATAACCAAACCTCTCCCCCACAGGCGAGCCTTCGGACCTACCAGCTAGATGGGAGCCTGCGCAGCGGGTCTACCTGGGGCCGAGCCGAGCTCGGGGTGTTGATGAAGACAACCAAACCTCTCCCCCACAGGCGAGCCTTTGGACCTGCCAGCTAGATGGGAGCCTGCGCAGCGGGTCTACCTGGGGCCGAGCCGAGCTCGAAGTGTTGATGAAGATAACCAAACCTCTCCCCCACAGGCGAGCCTTCAGACCTGCCAACTAGATGGGAGCCTGCGCAGCGGGTCTACCTGGGGCCGAGCCGAGCTCGGGGTGTCGTAGAAGTGGCTAAGAACAAAGTATCACAAGAGCCGACCTTTCCCCACAGGCGAGCCTTCGGACCTGCCAGCTTGATGAGAGCCTGCGCAGCGGGTCTACCCGGGGCCGAGCCGAGCTCGGGGTGTTGATGAAGATAACCAAACCTCTCCCCCACAGGCGAGCCTTCAGACCTGCCAGCTAGATGAGAGCCTGCGCAGCGGGTCTACCCGGGGCCGAGCCGAGCTCGGGGTGTTGATGAAGATAACCAAACCTCTCCCCCACAGGCGAGCCTTCGGACCTGCCAGCTAGATGAGAGCCTGTGCAGCGGGTCTACCTGGGGCCGAGCCGAGCTCGGGGTGTTGATGAAGACAACCAAACCTCTCCCCCACAGGCGAGCCTTCGGACCTGCCAGCTAGATGGGAGCCTGCGCAGCGGGTCTACCTGGGGCCGAGCCGAGCTCGGGGTGTTGATGAAGATAACCAAACCTCTCCCCCACAAGCGAGCCTTCGGACCTGCCAGCTAGATGGGAGCCTGCGCAGCGGGTCTACCTGGGGCCGAGCCGAGCTCGGGGTGTTGATGAAGACAACCAAACCTCTCCCCCACAGGCGAGCCTTTGGACCTGCCAGCTAGATGGGAGCCTGCGCAGCGGGTCTACCTGGGGCCGAGCCGAGCTCGGGGTGTTGATGAAGATAACCAAACCTCTCCCCCACAGGCGAGCCTTCGGACCTGCCAGCTAGATGGGAGCCTGCGCAGCGGGTCTACCTGGGGCCGAGCCGAGCTCGGGATGTTGATGAAGACAACCAAACCTCTCCCCCACAGGCGAGCCTTCGGACCTGCCAGCTAGATGGGAGCCTGCGCAGCGGGTCTACCTGGGGCCGAGCCGAGCTCGGGGTGTTGATGAAGACAACCAAACCTCTCCCCCACAGGCGAGCCTTCGGACCTGCCAGCTAGATGGGAGCCTGCGCAGCGGGTCTACCTGGGGCCGAGCCGAGCTCGGGGTGTTGATGAAGACAATCAAACCTCTCCCCCACAGGCGAGCCTTCGGACCTGCCAGCTAGATGAGAGCCTGCGCAGCGGGTCTACCTGGGGCCGAGCCGAGCTCGGGGTGTTGATGAAGATAACCAAACCTCTCCCCCACAGGCGAGCCTTCGGACCTGCCAGCTAGATGAGAGCCTGCGCAGCGGGTCTACCTGGGGCCGAGCCGAGCTCGGGGTGTTGATGAAGATTCTTTCAACCAGGCCTATTCCATCATTGAGATGAGGAGTCATAGCCGGCCAAAACTAAAAACGTAAGGATTGCATACTCAGAGATAGTCAATATTCTGAAATAAACTTATTGAAAATACAATAGTTGTTTACAACATTACGATCCTTCTTTCCCCTTACGGGTAGAAGCGCTTCAGGTCATCACCATTCCAGGTGTGACTCAAGGTCCTTCCCTCCGCATCCTGGAGATAGTAGCCTCCGTTAGCCAGAGCCTTCTCTACTATATAAGGCCCTTCCCAGCTAGGATTGAGCTTACCAACCGCGGCCGACCTTCCTGCAGCGTCGACCTTTTTCAGCGCTAGATCCCCCTCGGAGAATTGCTTGACCCTGATGTGCTTATTGAAGTACCGAGCCATTCGCCGTTTTATTTCTTCTTGCCTGATGACAGCAACATCCCGCAGCTCTTCCACCATATCTAATGAGAGGCGCAACCCTTCCTCATTCTCCAGCCTCCAAGTTTTGCTTCCCTCAACTGCGGCCGCGACCCTTGGGGACCGAACCTCGAACTCCACCGGGAGGACAGCCTCACACCCATGAGAGAGCTTGAAGGGGGTCTCCCCTGTGGCCGTGTTCGGAGTTGTTCGCAAGGCCCACAGGGCGGAAGGGAGCTGTTCCACCCAGTTACCCTTCAGGTTCTCCACCTTCTTTTTGAGCAAGTTGATAATGATCTTGTTTGCCGCCTCCACCTGGCCATTGCTCCGAGGATGATGGACAGAGGCGAACCTGAGGTCAATCCCCAATTGGGTGCAGAAACTGATGAATTCTTCACTGGCAAACTGAGGACCGTTGTCTGTCACTATCGCTTGGGGCAACCCGTGCCTGCAAATGATTTCCCTCCAAACGAAGTTCCTGATGACCTGGGAGGTTACCTTGGCTAAAGGCTTGATCTCCAACCATTTGGAGAAGTAGTCAATCATAACTAGAAGGAACCTCCTCTGTCCGCTAGCTGGAGGAAAGGGTCCCACCAGGTCCATTCCCCAAATGGCGAAGGGCCATGGCGCCGTGATGCTTCAAAGCCTTTGGGCGGGCAAGAGCTGGAGGGGAGCATGTACTTGGCACTTCCGACACCTCCTTGCGAACTCAGCTGTATCCTTCCTCAAAGTCTGCCAGAAATATCCTTGCCTTATCACCCTTGCTTCCAATGTCCTTCCCCCTGAATGACTACCGCATTCTCCAGAATGCACTTCTTCCAGGACCCTCGGGACTTCCTCCTCGGTTACGCATCTCGCGAGGAGTCCTGACAACATCTTTCGATGCAGGTTCCCCTCCAGCATCAGGTAATGAGCCGCCTTGTGCCTGAAGCTCTTTGCATCCTTGACTTCTTCCGACAGTTCTCCTGTGGTCAAGAAGGTCACCAACGGATCTACCCATGAGGACCGCCGATTCACCTCCATCAACTCTCCCTCTTCAATGGCTGGTCGGAACAGTTCGGTTAGGGTACCTCCTCCCCGAGGACCGAACTTCGCCAGTCGATCGGCTTCCGCGCTTTCCTCCCTGGGAACATGTTGAATAGAAAAAGAACGGAAACCTCCAATGATAGTTCTTACCTTTGATAGATATCTCGCGAGGGTAGGCTCCCGGGCCTCGAACTCCCCTCGGATCTGCGATGCCACCACCATTGAGTCTGTGAAGGCCTCCACATCCTGAATTTCCAACTCCTTTGCCAGTCGGAGACCGGCTATCACAGCTTCGTACTCCGCCTGATTATTGGTTACAGGGAAGTGGAAGGCCACCGCTTGCTCTATGGTAACCCCCTGGGGACTTACCAACACCACACCTCCTCCCAGGGAGTGCCTTCCTGAGGCTCCATCGACCATCATCTTCCATGCCTCCGACGGCCTCGGCTCTTCTTCCTCGGCCTCGGTGACATAATCCGCCAAAAAGTCCGCCACGGCTTGGGCTTTGATGGAGAGCCTTGGAACAAATGAAATGTCAAACTCGCTTAGCTCGATGGACCACTTTGCCAACCTTCCTGAATGTTCCACCCCCTCGAAGACCTTGCGAAGAGGATGATCGGTTACCACCCTAATCGAGTGCGCCTGAAAGTAAGGGCGGAGCTTCCTAGCCGAGACGACCAAAGCATACGCTAGCTTCTCCAGGATGGGGTATCGGATCTCCGCCTTTTTTAAGATTCGGCTTACATAATAGACGGGCAACTGTTTCTTCCCCTCCTCCCTAACCAAGACGGAGCTCACTGCCTCTCCTCCCACTCCGAGATACAAGGCTAGGTCCTCCCCTTCCTTCGGGCTTTGAAGTAACGGAGCTTGGGAGAGTTGCCTCTTCAGCCCCTGAAATGCCTCTTCACACTCGGCCGTCCATTCGAATACTTGGTTACCACGAAGTACTTTAAAGAAAGAGGAACATCTATCCCCTGACCGAGAGAGGAACCTGCTTAGCCCGGCCAACTTCCCGGTCAAGCGCTGGACCTCCTTGGCATTGCGAGGTGATTCCAGGTCTAGTATAGCCTTAACCTTATCGGGGTTAGGCTCTACCCCCGCGGGAGTCAAGAGGTGTCCGAGGAATTTCCCACGACTAGCCCCGAAGACGCACTTCAAGGGATTCAGCCTCATCTTAAACCTTCGCAGGGTGGCAAACGTCTCCTCCAAGTCCCGCAAGTGGAAATCAACACACTTACTCTTGACCATGAGGTCGTCCACGTAGACTTCCAGGTTCCTTCCCCTTTGATCTCGAAAGATTCGATCCATCATACGTTGGTACGTTGCCCCTGCATTCTTCAATCCGAAGGGCATCATCTTATAGCTGAAGCATCCCTCTCTCGTGATGAAGGAAACATCCTTGACATCAGGAGGGTGCATCCGAATCTGGTGGTAACCTGAAAATGCATCTAAAAAACTCATAAGAGAAAAACCAACGGCTGAGTCAACCAGCGCGTCGATTCGAGGCAAGGGGTAGCAATCCTTGGGACATGATTTATTTAATAAAGAAAAATCAATACACATGCGCCATTTTCCTCCTCCCTTCTTTACCATTACCACGTTGGAGATCCAGCCTGGATACTGGATCTCTGAGATGAAGCCCGCGTCTAGGAGCTTTTTGACCTCCTCTCGGATGGGGGCTTCCAGCTTGGTGGCGATGGCCCTCATCTTTTGGCGTATGGGGCGGGCTCTGGGATCCAGGTTCAAGCGATGACAGGCCACGTCCGCGTCGATGCCCGGCATGTCAGCCGCGCTCCAAGCGAAGATGTCGACGTTGCTTTGGATGCAGGCTCGCATCCGCTCCTGATCCTCGAGGCTCAAGCCTCCGCTGATCCGAACCCTTTGCACCTCCCCCGCTCTTGTAAGCACCTCCATCTCCACCACTTCTTCGGCCGGCTCCAGCCCCGACCGCTCCCAACTTACCCTTGCCTCCTCCTGCTCAAACTCGAGCTCCTCTCCCCCAACCTCATCAACTTCCATCGCCTCCTCCAGGCTCTCCTCCTGCCTCTGCTCTTCTTCATCCATCACTCCTCTCGCCTCTTCTAGGCTGATCTCCCCCACCTCCGCCATCTCCTCAACAACCTCTATCGCCTCTCCCAGGCTCATTCCCCCTTCCTCAACTCCTTCCTGCTCAACCATCTCCCTCTCCAACTCCTCTGCCTCCGCCATCCATGACACGGTGTTAACCGCCGTCACATAGCATTGCCTTGCCATCTTCGGATCCCCCCTGATCCTAACCTGCACCCCTCCATTGTTGAACTTGAGGCATTGGTGGTATGAGGAGGGTACACAGCGAAAGGCGCTGATGAGGGGGCATCCAAAGATGGCATTGTAACTACTCGGGGCGTCCACGATCACGAACCGACAGTTCCGTGAGACGCCCTCAAGCCTTACATGCAGGCCTACTCCTCCTTCCACTTCTTTCCTTTCTTCGGAGAAGCCAAAAAGCGGTCCATCAGAAGCCAGGACCCTTTTTCCTTCCACCCTCATCTCGTCGAAGGCCTTCTTGAAGATCACATTCACCGAGCTCCCATTGTCCACCAGTATCCGGGAGATGGTGTAGTTCTCCACCGCTGTCTGGATCACAAGCGCGTCGCAGAACGGATCCTCATAGTCTGGCATATCCGCGGATGAGAAAGTGATCTTCTCCTCTGGGGGGGAGCCTGGGAGGTCGAGGCGACCCCTCGACAAAACATGGTTTGAAGGCTCCCCTTGCGGGTTGCCTCGATCCCCACTCCCCCATGGATCACTCTGATCCCTCCTCGGGTCCCCACATCAGTCCTGTCTTCACACCTGTCCTCAACCTCTTCCCGCTGCACTTCAACGATCCTTACAGGCGGATCCTGCCTTCCGACCCCTCTGACCCCTCTAATCTCCAGAAACTCTGGGCAGGTGGCCGTTGCGTGACCTTCCTCCTGATGGAAGTCACAATAAGGCAACGCCACCCTGCCCCCTCTTCCTTCTCCTCCTCCCCTTCTTCCGGCTCCCCGAAATCTTCTTCCTCTTCCCCTTCCCACCTCCATAGCCTCCTGCGGTGGTAGAAAATGACCCCTTGGTCCTTGTCGCCATCCTCCCTACTCCAGCCTTCTTTGTTCCCGGAAGTTATCTCTTCCCTGAAGTCCTCCTTAGCCCTGGGGGCGGCCCTCCTGAGGCCTCCAACCCAGTCGGTTGTTTGGCTCCCTGGCCCCCCCATGCTGCTGTCCCTGCCCTCGGGGCTCTTCTCTTCTTCTATCTTCCCTCGGCTCCCTCTGCTCTCTCTGCCTTCCCACTACCGGCTCCTTCACATCATCCTCGGCCAACCTGGCCAGCTTCCTTGCAAACGCAGGGTTTGCCCTCTCGAAGTCTATCTCCTTCGCCGCCCTCTCCATGAGCTCCTCAAAAGAGAGAGGGGACACTCTCTTCAACTCCATGCTGAAAAACCCTGGCCTCAGCCCCAGGGTGAAGGCAAGCATCAGCGCATACCCCGGGACCTCCTGGACCAGGAGAACCTCCTCTTGCAACCGGTCGACATAGTGACCCAACGTCTCCTCCGGCCCTTGCCTCACTGCAAACAGGCATTCAGCCTCCTTCTTCCGCTTCTTTGAAGTCGAGAACCTCAACAAGAAACCTCTGCGCAGATCTTCAAAACTGTAGATGGAACTCGCCGGCAACTGGTGGAACCAGTCCCTGGCCTTCTCTTTCAGAGTGATGGCGAAAAGCCTACACTTGAAGGCATCCGACATTTGCCTGATGGACACCACGTCCTCGAACCATTGCACGTGCTGAACCGGGTCATCCTTCCCGGTGTAGTAGGTCATGTCCGGCTCCCGGAACCCCTCCGGCACTGGGGCCGAGACAATGAGCTCACTAAAGGGGGTCTCGCCTCCCGCCTGGCGAGAAGGCGCGTCTCGCGACCTCGGTTGGCTGAACCGATCCGCGAGACCATGCCCAGGGAAGAGTTCCCGCACCGTCGCTTCCTTCTCGCCCAGATCCGCCGGAAGCTCCTTCTCGAGATGCTGGCCTGGGAAAAGCTCCCGCGCGGCTACGTCCCTCTCGCCTGCCTCCACCGGGACCTCCTTCCCGGGGCGCTGCCCTGGAGCGTTCTCGCCTAGCAGCGGAACCACCTCCACCGGAACCTGCGGCGTCTCCCACTCATTCCTTGCCGAAAAGGCCAAGTTGATCGTCTGCACGACTTCTCGCCTGAAGTCCTCAAACATCTTCTTCGTCGCCTCGTCCACCCGGGTGGGGGATCCTCCTGCGCCTGATCCTTCACCTTCGCCTCCTGCCATGGGACTTAACTCGAGATTTTCTTACACCGGCTGCTTCCACGCTCACCGCACCAGAACTGTTGAAGCCAAAAATAACCCCAACGAATGTTCACGAACCAAAGTGCAACCGATGCCTACTTCTCTCCAACCTCGACCCCTGACTGGCTGCTAAGGCCCTAAAACAGACCCAATGCCTCAGCTGGGAGGTCCCACCACACACCCGGAAGATCTCTGAGAGCTTCCCCTCCAAAGCCAAATGCTGGGCTAGGAGCTCCTCAGAAGGCACTAGAGTTAGAGGGAAAATGAAAAAGCCTGCCTTCCAAAGAGCCCCTATGGGTCTTTTTATTGTCTTCTTTTGGCCTGAAAATACTGAAATACCCCTGAAGGGTCTGCCAATAGCCAAATCCCGCTGTCCTCCCAAGGGCATTTGGGTAATTTTACCTCGGGATAATAATAATAAAATAATCTCCTCTGGACTCCGGGTCCCACCCCGTGGGCCCACTTGGCGAGACCCCCGGCCTAGAAGGCTCTCGCTGGGTCCCCTCTAGGCCCGCCTTGGCGAGAGCTTCTGCCAGGAAGGTTCTCGCGCTAGGTAGTCATGCTGCCCTTGCGAATGAAGGCTCTCCTAAGGCGTTCTCGCATGCCCTGGGCGGGAGCTTTCCCTAAGGCGGGAGCTTCCGTAGTCAGGCCATCTGCTTCGGTCGGTCGACGATCTCTCCTGCCGAGAGCTCGACTATCTGCCTTGGTCGGTCGACGATCTCTCCTGCCGAGAGCTCGACCATCTGCCTTGGTCGGTCGACGATCTCTCCTGCCGAGAGCTCGACCATCTGCCTTGTTCGGTCGACGATCTCTCCTGCCGAGAGCTCGACTATCAGCCCTGGTTTCCTCAGCTTTCGCCTGCCCTTGGCGAGAACTCCTACAGGACGAGAACTCCCCAAGTATGCCTTAGGGTTAACTCGAGGCTAGCCTGAGACTAGCCCAATCCTGACCACTGAAGCCTTTGGGTCCCTCCCAACGAATATGGGGTTGTACAGGGAACAAACGGAACAGGAAACACGAACAAATAAGCGGAAAGTAGAAGAGCAGAGAGAAGGATGACCTAGATGAGGTTATCTCCCACATCCTCAAAGCACAGGGATATGTCAGACTTCCCCTTTTCATCACCAGTGCTCTTCCCTTTTTCTTTGTTCTGAAGCTTCCAGCAGTTCTTGATCACATGACCCTTCTTCTTGCAGTATTTGTAGTATAAATCTAAGATGCCCTTTGACTTAGACTTGCCCCCTCTATCAGAACCAGAATGACCCCGAGAGTATAGAACGAAGTCTTCAGTAACATGAGAACCTGAAGACCGCTTCCGGATGTCATCTGAGAGTAGGGCCGCAGTCACCTCTTCCAAGTCTAAGACGTCCTTACTGTAGGTAAGGGTAGTAACCATGCTCTCATAGAGCTTTGGAAGAGAGTTCAAAAGGATCACTGCTTTGTCCTCTTCATCCACCTGAATATCCATGCTGAGACACTCCGATAACAGTCTGTTGAAACTGTTCAGGTGGTCATGAATAGAGGATCCCTCCTTCATGCTAAACTTGTATAGCTGCTGCTTGAGGTAGATCCGGTTGGGGAGAGACTTTGTCATGTAGGTACTCTCCAACTTTGCCCAAATGTCAGAGGCAGTCGTCTCTGAAAGAACTCCATATAGCACATCATCATGTAAGAAAAGATGTATGGTGGACAGCGCTTTGAGATCCATGTCCTCCCACATACGATCAGAAACCTCAACATCCTTACTGGTCTTGCCCAGTAGGGCACGGTGTAAGCCTTCTTTTATAAGTAGTGCACAAACTTTGACCTGCCATAGACCAAAGTTTTGTTTCCCATCAAACTTGGCCACAACACCAGGAATAGACGAAGCCATTGAGAACGGAACGCAGAAACTGCACGAAACACAAAACTTGAGTTGGCGACCTCAGCAGTGCACAACTAAGGGGATAGCCAGCGGACCAACGGTCGTAAACTACCGCACCCAAGTGTACACTCGAGATCGGAAACAACTCGTCCTTTAAACAAAAGTGTCAGCCCGCAACCTGGCTCTGATACCACTTGTTGGGATTCGGTCTTACCTACGTAGGGGCGTAGTCATAGCAAGGCGGTGCTGAAGTGCAGAATACCTGATGCTGGCACAAGTAATAATAATAGAAAACACAAAGACACAAAAAGAACACCAGAAATAACGTGGTTCCCCCTGAATGGGTACGTTCACGGGCGGAAATGACAGTCACAATCTCATTCAACACAAAATACACAGTGTTACAAATGGGGATAAATTACCCCTATACAAAATGAGATAAAAAGTGACTCTCGGATACATTGCGGCAAAATGGCCGAAGAAAGAGGAAGTTCCTCACGGCCAAGCACGGCGGCAACCCAAACTCCGACAGCGTTGCTACGACGACGGCGTCTCCTCCCAAAAACTGCAGCAAGCAGTAGCCTTTCCCAAACCCGGCGGCCTCCTTCCCCGGAACAACGGCAGCCCCCCCCCCCCTTCTCCAAACGGCCGCAAGGCCGGCGGCCCTTCTCTCCTCCACGAATGGCCGGCGGTCCTCCAGCAGGGGGCGGCGAGAGAGAGAGAGAGAGAGAGGGCGAAGGAGCAGGGAGAGCGGCAAAGGGGCGGCCGGCCGGCGGCTGCTCCCGATGAAAACGAGAGAGAGAGAGGGAGAGAAACGACTGAAAAGAGGGGGAGATGAATCGGGTCCTGCTCCTAGGGTTGCAGGAAATAGATATATAGGTTTTAATATTACCTAATATAAAAACCAAATAAAACCCGGTTTAGAATCCTGAATGTAGTCAGAACTCGCGAGGTTGCAATCTCCTTTTTCCAGGTTGCAACTTCTCGGCCAGAATTTGAAAATTGCAGAAATTCGCCCCGAAGAATTTCCTTGCGCGCCCGGAGGTTTGGTACGGTGTTGGGGAGTTAATGGAGGCAAAAACCTAACAGCGGCGACATCCGTGGTTTTGAGAGGCATCGGTGGCGGAAGCCGTGGTGTTGGGAGACGACTATTGAGATTTTCTCTCCCTCTCTCTCTCTCTCTCATTTTCTTCTCTCACATCTGGATGGTTGAGATCAAACTCTTGGCCCATGTTAAATGACTAAGAATAATTCTAAAACTTCAAACTACTTCTTTAATTCAAGATATAGACCAAATCCGGTTGACTTTTGGATAAACCTCCACAATATGCATCAAGAGTATACGCATCAAGATTCAAGATATAGAACAAATCCCGTTGACTTTTTTATATACGTCCACAATAATTATTAAATGCGGTTGACTTAAAGTTTCTCACGACTATTTTAATTCCACCATCTGTTAGTCAACAGCCTTCTGTTTTTTTCCCAATTCTCATTATTCACATTTTTCTTCAAAATTAGTCTGAATTAAAATTTTATAAAACATTATTTATTATTTATGTTTTAATATTTGTCACCCCCACGCAAATACATCCCCCTATTGTCATGTGCTCGCTCGTATTTTCGCATGAGCTGAGATACACTCACATCCGTTAGATGCCGTACTGCATCCTAAAATTCTGTACACCCCCAAATTCTCGCCGTATTATGTTTTTTTTCAAGTACCAAGGTTCTATCGCTGCTTCGCATTGAATATTTATGATGAATGAGAGCAATAATTTAAAAATATTAGATGCAGAAATCAACGGCAGATGTGCAATCTTGACTCTTGACTGATCATACATTCATTCAAGTTAATTTTTTTAGAGTGGTGTTAAGGGCACACCTAAAATGGCTATGGGCACACCAATAAACTCAAAAAATCCCTACTAAATTCATTTTATTTCATTCTCTATGTACAACCAAACCCGTATTCAATCAGCGCCTATTAATTCCATCCGCGCCTCCTGCGATTAGGTCATTAGGGTTTCCGAATACCGCTCGCGGCTGCTCGCCGTCGCTAATCGCCGCTCGCCGCCGCTCCCAGCCTCCGGAAGCCACCTTCATTTCCTCCTCCCTAAGGTATTCCACCGTCTTAGAGCAGTCCGCGCCCGCTTGCAGATTTCCGCGCCCGCCTGCTCTCCGCTGCTCGCCGTCGCTCATCGCCGCTCGCCGCCGCTCGCAGCCTCTTGAAGCCACCTCCATTTCCTCCTCCCTAAGTTATTCTACCGTCTCAGAGGAGTCCGCGCCCACACGCAGCTTACCGCGCCCGCCTGCTCGCCGCTGCTCGCCGTCGCCAATAGCCGATCGCCGTCGCTCATAGTCGGCGCCTCCTGTTGGATATTGTAGCAAAATGGTTTATTGCCTCCAGTAACCGAATGTTTGCAGAGGTATAGCATCATTCCTGATCATTGCACAGATCTATTGCACAGATTATTGTACAGATCATTGCAGAGGTATAGTTTTATTTACTAACACATTATCCTGATCATTGCACAGATCTAGATTTTCAGAAACCAGATCATTGCCTCCTCCTCGAGTCCGTGAGGTTGCCCGATCATTTTTCCTGAACTGGTTTTCTTCCTGCAGCAAAATCTGGAGGTATCATTGTAGTTCGTTTTTTTTTTGTTGTGTTAATGTGTTAGTATGAATCAAGAGCACAAAACCTGATCATTGTAGTTCGTTATTTTTTGTTGTGTTAATGTTTAGGTTAGAATGAATCAAGAGCACATGTTGTTGTTAACGAGTGGCTCACCTAATGCCGATCAGGTTGACGTTGGAATGCATTTCATGACTGACACTATATTTCGTTCAAAAGATGAATTGACTGATTGGTCTCGCAAAATCGCCAATGGATTGGGTTTTGTTATTGTCGTTCATAGAGCGGATAAGCTTGATGGTAGGCCTAAGCCGAGAATTTTTTTGGGTTGCGATAGAGGAGGTTGTCCGCGTATTCATTCAAATAGAGTGAAAAAAAATTAAGGAAAACTAGCTCAAAAATATGTGGATGTCCGTTCTCTTTATTGGGCCAAAAAAATGCATATGCCGATGAGTGGAAAATAGAAGTTAAGTGTTGATTGCATAACCATTCTTTTGTTCACCTAGAGGCTCACAGCTATGCTTGTCGATTGAATGAAAATGAACGAAAGACTGTTGAAGAGATGTATGCATCCGGTGTGAAGCCTATAAAGATACTCACCTCTTTAAAGAAACGAAATC
The DNA here is from genome assembly GCA_039513925.1 of Platanthera zijinensis. Taxonomy (NCBI): domain Eukaryota; kingdom Viridiplantae; phylum Streptophyta; class Magnoliopsida; order Asparagales; family Orchidaceae; genus Platanthera; species Platanthera zijinensis. The sequence continues at coordinate 24,884,334 of CM077080.1, read as the reverse complement.
CTTCAAACACTTCGGTTATGAGAACCATTTATAATGAGAAAATGAAATTGTACAAGAAAGAGTTGAATGGTAATACTCCTATCCAATTTCTGTATAAATGTATTGGAGATGCGGGATACACAAGCTATAATCATGTCGACAGTGTTAGTTATGCTTTGGACAGCTTATTCTTCGCTCATCCAACTTCAATTCAATTGAGCAATATGTTTCCAGACGTTTTTATCATGGATTGCACCTATAAAACTAATCGTTACAGATTGCCTTTGCTTTCCATAGTTGGTCTCACATCCACAAATTTGACATTTTTCTCCGCTTTTGCATTTATATCAAGTGAAGCTGAAGGTAGCTACAGATGGGCCTTGGATTGTTTTAAAGGTATATTTAATTCAAAGTCATCTTAAGAGATTTCTTGAAGTTTCTGTTTGTAACTTGTCATCCATTTGAAAAATTTTTGATCAAATGCTCACTTTGCAACATACGGAGATTAAAAGATCTTTCGGACAAAGTTCAATATAAGTTAATACCGGTTTTAGAGGATCATTGTATGCAAATTTGGTTGGTTATGTTTCGATTGCAGCTCTCGAGGGAATTAAAAGAGAGGAAGAAATGATCAAAAATGGTTATCCAGAGGCAACCGAATGTCGTCTACATAAAATGCGAAATACAATGGGTTTACCGTGTGCTCATGAGTTGGTGTCTTACATCAACCAATCTTTGGGATACCCTCTATGGATGGTCCATAAACATTAGCGTCAACTCACTTTACAAGCAACCAAAGAGGGGGATACAAACATAAAAGAGGAGGATGAAGAAATGAAAATCATACAAATGGACTTAGACGGTGTACTAAGAAAATACACTAGTATTACCGATTCTCAAAGAAGCGAAATGAAACGAAAGTTGCGCGAATTATTGGAGCTCACGACCACTCAAACTAAAGAACCAATAATGCCCTCAAGGTTGAAAGGAAGACCACCAAAAAGCTATAAAAATTTAAAGATGATGAAAAATCAACAAAAAGATAACTCTCTTTATTTGAGCATGTGTTGATTGCGGAACAACATGAAAAACGTCAAGTAAAGAAGCTTACTCCAAGAAGAAGAGCGGGAAAGAACAACTTTGTTAAATGTATTCGTCGGGATATGCCTCCATATATATCCAATCATATAATTGATGCCAAAAATGTAATTGGTGATGGGCATTGTGGGTATCGAGTGGTAGGACATGCACTTGATATGGTTGAAAATTGGTTAAAAGTGCGAAAAGACCTTGCAAAGGAAATGAAAAGTTACGAGTTTTTGTACAATACACTATTTGGAAATGTGAGACGAGCCGAACTTCTATCATCCTTGGATTGTGTTGCAGTACCGGCTCCACTGGACAAATGGATGGCAATGCCGGACATGGGATTAATGATCGCATCGTGCTATAATGTGGCAGTTGTCCATTACTCCAAGTTTCAATCTTTTACATTTCTACCTTTACATTCTGTGCCTCCTGCGATTCGAAAGACTATATTTATTGGATTTGTGAATGATATTCACTTCATTCAATTATTGGTGCGGGAGGATTGTCCATTACCTCCAATAATCAGTACATGGCAGAGATATCATGCTACCATTACGGAAATGTGGGACTTGGATTACAATGCAAGAATTAGAGAGGTTGTTAGCAAGGAACAAGTCGAAGGAATTATTAATTTGACAGATCCATGACAAGGTATGCTAAATTTTGAATTATTAGTCAAATTTACGTTGTTAAATATAATTACTAATTGTCATATTAATGTTTTTGGTGCAGATAAATGAGGTTTAAAAGTTGAATGGATAATTAACATTACTATTTATCATCGAATGATGTTTAGGTACAAATTTTAAATTTAAATTTATATTTTAATTCGAACATACTCTCGTGTTTTATAATTTTACTTTGATGCAAGATGCGGGAATGAACGCAAAACTGGTTCTTGGAAGATTTTGTAATTTTAGATTTTTAAAAATATATTACATTTGACTACAGTCAAATGCTTATTTTGGACTTGATTAGATTTCTCTTCGATTATTAGTGTATTTTGGACTGTTTATAATTATATATTAAAATGCCAACATGCTCTTTTGGAAATTTCTTAATGTTTTAGTGCAAATGGTTCTTTTTTATAAATGGTGTGTCCATAGCCAGTTGGTGTGTACATAGCTGAAACGGGTTGTCCATAAATTTTGGCTGTCCATAACCAAAATTGATGTGCCCGTAACACCACTCTTTTTTTATCAGCGTTTAAATAAGCGAGCGGCGCCAAAGTCGCAGCCCTGCGGCCATTTAAATATTTGAATATTCATAAATAAATAATTAATTAATTTTTTTAATTTAGAAATATAAAATTTATAATATCTCTGACTGTCACCTTCCAGGTTTCCATCTTCTAAAGGTCTATCTTTATTTTTGATCAAGCATATATAAACTGCAAATTATCATAATTTATTAAATCGAATATTCGATGGGTTGAGCTCATGAAATAAGACACGCATAAAATATTCAAATATAAAATAATATGGAGGATTGATAATTGCAACCCAAAATATTGCTGTCCTATCTCAAAAATTTAGAAAATATATATATTTTAAGCCGCAACCTAGTAAAAATCCTACCCAACCCTCACTTGCTCCATCTGCTCACCCTTGACGCCGCCACCTCACGTCTGTTAGCCCGATACCGCCGTCGCATATCTTCTCCGTAGCTCGCTCGCCGCCGCCGCCATGCTTGTGCTAGCTTGAAAGAATCTCATAAATTCTTCACTCTAATATTTATCTCTTTTAACTGGATTTATCTCATTTAACAGAATTTATTTTTTTTTTAGCGAGATTTATTTCAAACAAATCGTTCTTTGTAACTCGTGGATTCTATAAAATATTTAGCTTGTATGTAAATAAACTTTTTATAATTTTCTAGTTGCTGTTAATAAATAATAATGGGAGATGACAAGCCAACTTTAATTGCGGTTAACAATCAAATTTAGCTAAATAAATAAATTTTTTCTTTACCCATATAAGTAGCAAGAATTTTTGCTGTTGCAACTTGCAACTATGATAATAATTTTTCTATTGTAGATTATTTTTTGTTAAAATAACAATAATTTTTTGATGCAAAAATATATTTTATTTATTGCAAAATATTTAAGTGGAGATAATTATTTGTTTCCAAAAACATTTATGATTTATCTATCTTTCTTAAAAAATCATATTTTTCTGATTCATTTATCCCCAAATTGAAAACCTACCGAACCACCAAATAGTTCAAACTGAGGTAGCGTTTGGTTCGGCTTATGGGCTGCGGTGAGGTTCAAACGCAACGACATTATGATCATAAGCTGTGTTTGGTTCGACTGATCTTAAGAACCGCGTTTTATTAATGTCGCTGCTTCTTACCTATCCTGGACAACGGCTATTATTCGCGTTCTGCCGCAATCGCAGAAGGTCCCGATAACCCTCTCCTCCGCTCCTTCTCCTTCCTGATTCCTTCACAGAGGCGGACAGGAACCAGTGATTCCACGACAAGCGACCACCGGAGTCAGCGATTCTTCCCGATTCCTTCCTCACGCCGCACACCGCCGACCGCCGACACTCCTCCATCGTCCCGATTCCTTCCTCGCTCTAGAGGTCGACTGCCGACCGCCGACACTCTTTCCGATTCCTTCCTCGCGCTAGATAGAGGCAGCCAGATCCAGCGCTTCCTCACGCCGCACGCCGCCGACACTCCTCCATCGTCCCCGATCGCCGTTCTACAAGGTAACCTCTCGGATTTGCGTTTTTTTTTCCGTTTGTTTCACACTACGTGGATCTACAAAGTTATTAGCTTTTCGTTTTGTCCCGTTTACTCCCAGATTTGATTTTCCCATTATTCCCGTTTTTTACCTATCCCAGGTTTGATCTTGGCGGTGTATGTGAGTGTGTGTTTACTGCAGGTGTGTGTGTGTGTGTGTGTATAATGTATATGTGTGTGTGTGTGTTTACTGCATGTGTGTTTACTGCATGGGTGTGTGTGTAGACAGTATGATGTTTGTGTACATGTGTGTGTGCGTATATGTGTGTTTGTGTGTGTGTTTGTTTATGTGTATATGGGCTGGGTATGTGTGTGTGTGTGTGTGTGTGTGTGTGTGTGTGTGTGTGTGTTTATGTGAGTGTGTGTATGTGTGTGTGTTTATATGTGTGTGTGTTTATATGTGTGTGTGTGTATGTTTGTTTGTGTACTTGTGTGTGTATATGTGTGTATATGTGTGTTTGTGTGTTTGTTTATGTTTATATGGGCTGGGTATATGTGTATGTGTATATGTGTGTGTGTGTGTTTTTGTGAGTGTGTGTGTTTGTATGTGTGTGTGTGTGTTTATATGTGTGTGTGTTTATATGTGTGTATGTGTTTATGTGACTGTGTGTGTTTATATGTGTGTGTGTGTGTGTTTGTATGTGTGTGTGTGTATGTGTTTGTATGTGTGTGTGTGTATGTGTATGTGTGTGTGTTTATGTGAGTGTGTGTGTTTGTATGTGTGTTTGTATGTGTGTGTGTGTGTGTTTGTTTGTATGTGTGTGTGTGTGTTTGTATGTGTGTGTTTATGCCAAGTATTTTTAAAACACTATTTTTTGTTAATTTTGAGTTGGGATGTTTAATTTGTTAAGGATGGTCAAATCCAAAGATGGGGGCGTCATCGCTTTTTGGGACAATTCAGATATCATGCACTTTTGTGGCATATGCATAAAGGAGATAGAGCTGAGGAATAGACTCACCACACATTTTAACAAAGAGGGGTGGACAAATGTTATGACAAAATTTGAGGAGCTGACTACAAAACATTATGATAAAGTCCAACTAAAAAATAAATGGGATCATTTGAAGGAGTGAAAATTGTGGACAGAGTTGAAACGTGATGAGACCGGATTGGGTTGGAATGACTCAAGGAAGACTATAAATGTCTCAGACGAGTGGTGGGATGAAAAATTGAAGGTAATCATTTCTATAATTAAATTGTTTTACTTTTTAAAATAATTTGCAATTTTTGACGTTGAATGTGTGCATGTTCAGGTTGTTCCGGCGGCCAAAAAAATTCGTTTCTCGGGAATCCAGCCTGATTTGGAGGAGAAACTGAACCTGATGTCCAGTTCTGTTGTTGCTTCAGGACGTCACGCTTGCACCCCCAACACCATTAACGAGATTCCAGAGTCCGTTGATGAGAGAGGAATGTCAGATGATCCTGAAGACATTGCACTCAGCCACAGACCACTACCACAGGAGAACACAGCCACATCTGAAGCCGAGAGAAAGAGAAGTAAAGGGAAAATCAAAGTTATTAGCTCTGTGTTAGAAGATTTGGCCGAGTCTTCAAAGAACATTAACCGATGCATCCAGGAGGCACCCACAAGAAAGTCTTCTTCCGAGTTTACCATTCGTCGGGCCATAGATAAATTAGTCACGTATCCGGAGGTGCTCGCTGATGAAGACTTCTATGATTTTGCCATAACATATTTTATGGACAAAAATCATAGGGAGACTTTCTTGTGCCTTCCGGATAACATGAACGTTAAGTGGTTGTGTAATCGCTTCAGCAGGGGGGGGTATTTTGTGTTGGTTTTGTATCTGCTATTTTAGACTTCTATGATTTTGCTTATTGTGTTTGTTGTATTGTTTGACTTGTTGTGTTTATGTACTATTTGGACAGATTCTCGCAAGGCCGACATGAAGCATGCACTGACACTGCAGGTGGTGTAGAGGAGATGATCGCTGTTGAAGCCAGAAAAATCCCGACCTCAGAATCAGACTAGGCGACCTAAGGCTACCGATCTCGCAGTGAAGTCAGACGGCCCTCAGAAGCGAGAACAAGGATGAGCTAAAGAAACAAGACCCCAGGCCGCTGCGGCAGGAAGGTCCCACCACATACCCGGCTGCTTGGAAGAAGCAGCCCCTTCACAACCAGAATGGCCGAGCTAGGTACGAGGGAGATGCGCGAGCTAGGGTTCGCGAGTAACTATCCGAGAATCTCCGGTCTCTTCCTCGTACCCCTGGGGTCCTATTTATAGGGAAATCCAAAAGAGGGGGGGGGTCATACTTATACCCCCCCCCCCACCCTGGCGACTATACGACTTCCCGAGGAACTCGCACGGGATGGGCGAGTATATCGCCTAGTCGCCTACCAGGCGAGTATGCGTGGGGAGCTCGCCATGCTCGCCCAGGTCTTCTGCTGGCTCGCGTCTTGATCTTGACTCGTCTGGACTGGTTGACTTTGACACTTGCTGAGCGGGCTAAAGTGGGGCCCCTCCTCATCGAATATGGGTTGTACACAATCCCTGCTCTTTTTGAGCGACGCAGGAGCTTGGAAAGAAACATCCAACACTTATTCGGCGAGCAGCTATGCCGAGTATCTGTTTGCTCGCTCTGTCTACTACTCGACAAATTCTATAAATAGGGGGGCCTGGTTGCTGGGACGGATACCCGAAACTCGCCCACCATGTCGGATGCCAACACGAAGCTTCTCAAAGACAGCCTCGCCGCCCTGTCTGGCCTCCTCCGCATCGCCAGACCGAAGAGGCCATGCGAGGGAGATGTCGCGGCCGATTTGCCAACGCTGAAGAAGAAGAAAATCAAGAAGCCCAAGCAACCTGCCTCCTCAGCGGTCGACTCGCCTTCGCCATCTGGGTCAATTGCGACGGTGACTACCGAACCCGCACCCTCTGCCAGTACCCAAAAGCTCCTCAATGACCTTGGTCTGGGCGATGTTCCGGACTCGGTCGCCCTCAGCCCAAACAAGAATCCCGAAGTCGTCAAGGGGTCGACGACATCCCAAGCCGAAGTCGTCACCGTAACAGGTCACCGCTCCGACCCTCCTTTCCAATAGCTAATCGCCGTGCTTTTCGCTGATCCGGCTTTCTTGTACAGACTCCCCTTCGGGCGACGCTGACGCGCCACTGGACGTCGCCCCCCTGAGCTCCGCGCCGCTGCTCGCCCTCGCCGCTGGTAAACCTCCCCGGACCGCGCATACAGTCTGGATCAATATCGCTGCGAAGAAGATGACGGGGACCTCTTTGGTGAAAGGAACCCCTCCGGCAAGTAAGGGTCTTCCGGCGGATAAAGATCTCCCGGCGAGCAAGGATCTCCCGACGAGCAAGGATCTCCCGGCCTCCTCCGTGCCAGACTCGTCATTGCCAGCAGCGAGCACTCCCTTACTGCCGCCGCCACCTCTGGATGCGGCTTCTGAACAGGCGAGGGGCACCGTCTTGCCGCTGCCGCCGCCCTTGTCCGCCAAGCAGAAGGTGGCCTTGCAGCGACATCCCCCGCCTTCTCCATTGAATACTTAGCAACAGCCGGCGAGCTCGTCGCAGGCTCCGCCCCCGCCGAAGAAACCAGATAGGCTGCGACCGAGTTATTTTCCGTCGCGGGTTGGGACCTCGATCATGGAGGATGCGGGAAAGGAGGTCGCGGTCAGGGCAGACCAGCTAACCACCCTGGAGGCTCATCCTCGGGTAGGCGAGATATCTCCGGTCGCATTTCTCCACCGCGCCGGTCTCGGTCTCCTCGCCGCGGTGTGCCCTTTATTGCTTGCTACTTTCGATCTCGTTTGGGTGCCGATTTCTAATCGCGACTTATCTTCCTGAAATGACAGATCGCCCGGCGACTCCTGGGTCGGCCTTCATCGACGCCATCGGGTTGTCGGGGAGCGAGTATCGTCATGCTGCAGCCCGCGCCTACATGGAGCTGGAGAGTAAGTTCGACCAGCTCGCCATCTGCGAACCTCATCGCCGAATCTCTGTCCTGGAGGTGCGCATGGCGAGGGTAGAGGAGATTCGGACCACCTTGGAGAGCTACGAGGCTCGCTTCCATATGGTGAAGGAGAATGATCGCCAGCTGGCGTTAAACAACCACCGCCTTCAGCTCGTCCTGGACGAGTTGGCTGGGATTCGAGCGAGCATGGGTTCCTCGGGGCGACTGGAGATAATGGAGGAGCAGTTGTGGCTTGGCGATGACTCGATGGCACTGGCGACGGAGCACTACCGGCGGGCGCGCGAGATGGGCTGGGCTGGGCGACATCCTCATCCTCCGGAGCGGCCACCTAGGACGTAGATTTGTTTTTTGTTGAAGCTGTATTCGCCATTTGGCGATATTGTAACGAACATTATTTACCATTTAAATAAAAATGAGCGACTATGTATCTCGCTATTCGTTTTGCCGCGACTTTATATGTTTTCATGGTATCCCGAGTTTACTCGTGCAGGTCTTGGCGAACGCCGCAGTGCCTCTGCTTCATCGCGCGAGACAAGTCCGATATCGCTGGTGTGCTGCCCCTTCCCTCGCGTGACGTCGATCGATGCTCGCGGAAATGAACCCCCCCCCCCCCCGTCCGTTTTGCCTTTGGCCTATAAATATGAGGGGTAGGTAGAACATAAGTACACTGCTGCGAACTTCTTGATCTGTCTGGCGAGTATCTCTCCGGCTCGCTTCGCCTCCCTCTCTTCTTCCACTCGTCCCTTTTCCCATACTCAGCTCACAGAAATGGTTGGCGACGACGCTAGTGCTCGCCAACAAGCCCACACCGTCAACTTCGCTGATGCGGCCTTCAAGAAGTTAATAACATCAGACAAGGATCTGGACAGCTTCAGGGATCGTCTACTGTCGGAGGGATACTCGGCGAGGCTTCCTACTTGCGGCGAGCAACTCAACACCCACATTGAGGGAGGGCTCGTGTTGTCGCTGCGTCACTTCGATGCTGGCCTGCGACTTCCTTTCTGGCCCGAGTTCTGCAAAATTCTACGATATTTCGGAATCCTTCCTGTGCAGATCAACCCCAATGGGATAGCGATCATCATGGGATTCCTCTGCTACCTCCAGGAGGAGAGGATCGCCTTTGACCTCTTTGTATTTCGCCGAGTATTCGCCTTCGCCGCGACTTCGGAGGGGGTCGTATTCTTCAGCAGCCATGTCTGCACTCTAGTGGGGACTGCGAACAAAGTCCACCGCTGGAGAGAGAAGCTAGTGATCTTGCATGGCAACTTCGGGGGTCTCCTGGGAAGGCCGCACCAACCCGCCGACATCGCCTTCCTCCCGCCGATCTTGGAAGGCACTCGCGAGCAGCTGTTCAAATCCTTCCGAGGTCGCCGGTTCGACGTTATCTACTGGCAGCTCAACGTCAACGTGCTGGAGGCGATTCATCCCAATGAGGGTAAGGATTGAGCGAGATGTCGTATGCTTGCCAGCTCGCTCCTATTTACTGAAGTGTACACTAATCATCTCGCGCAATTTTTGTAGTGGCCAATGAGCTTCCGGAGAAGCCGCTGCCTCCGGCGAAGGAAGTCGCTACCCTTCTCTCTGAAGCCCACCCTCCGCCTGACGTCGGGGAGAGGAAGAAAGCCTTCAAAGGGAAAACGAGGACCAACTCGCCGGGCCCTGCGAGTAAGAAGGCGAAGGTGTCGTCGCCTTAGCCTGACGACCAAGAGTCGCCGCCGGATGCTCGGGCACCTCGCTTCCACCCCAACTACAACCTCGGGCGAGGGGTGGTGGATGCGCATGGTTGCCCGCTGGTGACCTGGTCGGCGGAGGAGCATGTGGTGTCGTTGAGCACCAACCTCCCATCCTGGTCGACGGACTGGGAGGACAAGGGGGAGGCCTTCGCCGTCCTCCATGCCTTGTACGGGAGGGTCGATGTCGATTCGATGTTAAAGCTCGCCCCGCCAGAGCTTGCACATCAGTCCGCCTACTCGCTCGCGCGAGCTGCCGAGTTGGGGCATTTCACGGCGAGGAAGTTGCTGGAGACGACGGAGGCTCTGAGAGTCGTCTCCAAGAAGGCCATTGATCTCGATATGCAATCGGTCCGCTGGAAGGACTTTGAGGTAAGTCGCCTACTTGCGGCGATATTTGCTCCGTTCCGTCTGGATATGTACTGATGTTTGACGTATTGCAGGTCGCCGAGGTCAAGGCTGCGAAGAAATTGTCCGAGTGCGAGGAGAAATTCGCCGCCTTGCAAGCCGAGCTGGAGACGTCCCAAGTTCGCGCAGCCGAGATGGAGACTCGGCTAGTCGCTGCTGAAGAACGCGCAAACTCTGCCCCGCTGCCGGGGGTGCAGCGGCCAGAGGACGATCCTCAGTGGACCGTCAAGCGGTCCCGAGTTCTATGGGAGGATAGGTCGTCCGTCCGCCGCGAGATAGCGCGGGCGGCTGGGAACATCATACTCGCGCGGCTGAGAATTAACAGACATCTCGTCGAAGGGGATAAGCAGTTCACCGTTGACGAGCTTATCCCTGAGTTGCTCGTTGAGGGGGCAATCTCGCCAGATCGTGTTCCCTCTCCGTCATCAGGCTCCAGCGACTCCAGCAGCAGCGGCAGTGGCAACGACAGTGGTAGCAGCAGCAGCGAGAGCAAAGACGACGGCGAGGAAGAAGAAGATGCAGATGTCGGAGATGAGGAATATCGACCAGATAATGGTGGCGATGAGTCCTAGTTGCTCGTCGATTTTTGTCAGCGGGTGTAATTTTTAACCCTTGTAATTTGTAAAGCTTTTGACATTTATACAAGTTCATTCTTTGCAACTCTTTACTCGCATGATGGTTGATGTCGTTCGCTAGGCTCATAGGCTCGGTGAGGAGCACTCGCGACGTGTACTCGTTTAACTCGCCTGGACTTACATTAAACACATATTCGCCTGCTCGTCAAGATATACTCGCCTTCGTGCCCAAGGAGTGCTCGCCTATTCGCATGAGGCATACTCGCTGGCTCCCCTGAAGTACTCGTCTGCTTGCCCGAGGTATACTCGCCCCGCACTTGAGGCATGCTCGCCTCTGCCAAGACATGATCTGAGCTTGGCGGGCGGCGAATAGTCGTCTCTCGGAGGCAAGTAGTCGGTCTGCGGGAGAGGAGCTCATGCAGAGACATGGACTTACATTTACCCTGCCGCTCCAGGCTTTGATTTTAATCGAGGAGATCGGCCGATCCCCCAGGAGAGGAGCTCGTGGGAGGCCGGACTTACGACTTTTCTGTCACTCGAAGTCTTGATTTCAATCTTGGAGATCGGCCGATCCCCGAGGAGAGGATCTCGTGGGTAACCGTACTTACGACTTTCCTGCCACTCGAAGTCTTGATTTCAATCGAGGAGATCGGCCGATCCCCGAGAAGAGGAGCTCGTGGGTAACCAGACTTACGACTTTCCTGCCACTCGAAGTCTTAATTTCAATCGAGGAGATCGGCCGATCCCCGAGGGGAGGAGCTCGTGGGTAACCGGACTTACGACTTTCCTGCCACTTGAAGTCTTGATTTCAATCGAGGAGATCGGCCGATCCCCGAGGAGAGGAGCTTGTGGGTAACCGGACTTATGACTTTCCTACCACTCGAAGTTTTGATTTCAATCGAGGAGATCGGCTGATCCCCGAGGAGAGGAGCTCGTGGGAAACCAGTCTTACGATGCTGCTACCACTCGAAGCCTTGATTTCAATCGAGGAGATCAGCCGATTACCGAGGAGAGGAGCTCGTGGGAAACCAGACTTACGACTTTCCTTCCACTCGAAGTCTTGATTTCAATCGAGGAGATCAGCCGATCCCCGAGGAGAGGAGCTCGTGGGTAACCGTACTTACGACTTTCCTGCCACTCGAAGTTTTGATTTCAATCGAGGAGATCGGCCGATCCCCGAGGAGAGGAGCTCGTAGGTAACCGGACTTACGACTTCCCTGCCACTCGAAGTCTTGATTTCAATCGAGGAGATCGACCGATCCCCGAGGAGAGTAGCTCGTGGGTAACCGGACTTACGACTTTCCTGCCACTCAAAGTCTTGATTTCAATCGAGGAGATCGGCCGATCCCCGAGGAGAGGAGCTCGTGGGAAACCGATCTTACGATGCTGCTACCACTCGAAGTCTTGATTTCAATCGAGGAGATCAACCGATTCCCGGGGAGAGGAGCCCGTGGGAGAACGGTCTTACAATGCTGCTATTACTCGAAGTCTTGATTTCAATCGAGGAGATCAGTCGATTTCCGGGGAGAGGAGCCCATGGGAGACCGGTCTTACGATGCTGTTACTACTCGAAGTCTTGATTTCTATCAGGGAGATCCTGTTACTTGGGAGATGTTGAGAGTTAATCGCGTGGATATCTCAGTGAGAATGTAATTTTTCCTTTCGGAGAGACGCTCTTGAACCTGCCAAATCGGGGGGGGGGGTGGCGTCCAGACCTGTTCCTAAGAATTCCTCCAGTCGGAAGAGAGATGCACTCGGGGAGACATAGGCTGACATGCAAGGGGGGACCTGATCTCGACCGACAATGCAGAGGCTCGGTCTTACAAGAGCGCTTAAAGTCCCGAAGCATCGTCCTATCATCCGTACTGGGCTATTCGGTAAGAACGGGTTGAAGACACGTATCTCAATTTGGTAGTGAAGATCGCTTCCAGCTACGCTTAATGACCGCGAGTGTCAGCGTCCACACAGGAGGTGTTGTTTCCCCGAGGGTCCTTTAGGACGCACTCGGAACCAACACACACCTTTGGGCTTATCCCTGCCCCTTCTTCGGTAGGTTATCCTGCTTTGTCAATAACTTAAAATCTTCTTCTTATAGTTGCTTGACGAGGTCGGCCTCTTATCGAGTCCGGGAGGCTAGGGTACAAGTTTGTTCCTGGTAATTCCTCCAGTCGGAGGAGAGATACGCTCGGGGAGACATAGGCCGACATGCACGGGGGGAGCTGATCTCGGCCGACAATGCAGAGGCTCGGTCTTAAAAGAACGCTTAAAGTCCTGAAGCATCGTCCTATCATCCATCCTGGGTTATTTACGAGGAACAAACCGACCACTGTTTCCCGTAGCTGATCGCGGGGCTGATCCTGGAAGCACCCAGAAGCCTCGATGTATATAGCACAAAATATTAGCACAAAAAGGGAGAACAATCCAGTCGCCACTGTACATCAATAAGCATTCTTACAAAGTAAATATAAGTGTCACAACTAGGGGTAGAACCTTTTCAGGTCGTCCCCACTCCAGGTCCCATTCAGATATTCTCCAGCTTGATCTTGCAGGTAGTAGCCCCTTGTGGTCAAGGCCTCTTGGACAATAAAGGGCCCTTCCCAGGTTGGATATAGCTTGCAAACGATGGCCCCCCCACCCTGCAGCGTCCACTTTCTTCATGACCAGAACTCCCGCTAGGAAATGCTTGAGGCGGACGTTTTTGTCGAAGTGCTAAGCCATGCGCCTCTTGATCTCATCCTTGCGTACGGAGGCCAAGTCCCGAAGCTCCTCGACGTAGTCCAGAGAGAGCCTCTGGGCGTCTTCATTCTCCAGACGCCACTCTTCGCCGCCGTCTTCCGCCGCAACTACTCTTGAACTCCGTACCTCAAACTCCACCGGGATGAGTGCCTCAGACCTGTGGGATAACTTGAAAGGCGTTTCCCCCATTGCCGAGTTTGGGGTTGTTCTCAGAGCCCATAGGACCGAGGGGAGCTGCTCGGCCCAGTTTCCTTTGAGATTGGTGACCTTCTTCTTCAGTAGGTTGACGATGAGCTTGTTGGCAGCTTCTACTTGCCCATTGCTCCGAGGATGGTGCACTGAAGTGAACTGAAGGTCTGTTCCCAACTGCTTGCAGAAGTCCTCCAGCTCCAAGCTAGCGAATTGCGGCCCATTTTCGGTGACGATGGCCAGCAGGATCCAAAACCTGCACGTGATTTCCCCCCAGATAAAGTTTTTGACGATCTGGGAGGTGGTCTTGGCCAAGGCTCTGTCCTCGATTCACTTGGAGAAGTAGTCGATCATCACCAGTATGAACTTCCTCTGTCCACTAGCTTGAGGGAACGGGCCGATCAGGTCCATTCCCCGAATGGTGAAGGGCCACGGAGCGGTGATCGAGCGGAGGTGTTGAGCTGGTTGAAGCTGGAGGGGCGCAAAGAGCTGACACTGGGAGCACTTTTTGGAGAAGGCCTTCACGTCCTTTCGGATGGTGGGCCAGAAGTAGCCATGCCTCAGGATTCTCTGCTCCAGAGTACGAGTCCCGGAATGGCTGTCGCACTCCCCTGAGTGAATCTCCTCGAGAACTCGGGGGACCTCGATTTCCGACAAACATCTGGCCAAGGGGCCCGAGATGGTCTTGCGATAAAGCTCGGCGTCTTGCAGCAGGTAGTACGCGGCCATGTATCGGAATTTCCTTCGGTCCTTCCCGTCTGAGGGCAGCTGACCCGTCGTTAAGAACGCAACGAACGAATCCTTCCACAAGGGCCGCTACTCGATCTCCATCATTTCTCCTTCCTCGATGGATGGTTAAAATAGCTCGGTGACCGTTCCCCCGGCCCGGGGACCGTACTTGGCAAGGTAGTCAGCTTCGGCATTGTCTTCTCGGGGCATATGCTCGACGAAGAAAGACTCGAACCCCCCGATCAGACCCTTAACCTTGACCAGGTATTGTTGCAGGATGGGGTCGTGGACCTCAAACTCTCCCCGAATCTGGGAAGCGACTACCATCGAATCGGTGAAAGCTCGGATGTCCTTGATTGATAGCTCCTTGGCGAGACGTAAGCCAGCCACCATGGCTTCGTACTCCACCTGATTATTCGTAACTAGGAAGAGGATCTCGATGGCCTGTTCGATCCTGGTTCCCTGGGTGCTAACCAACACGACTCTGGCTCCCACGGAATACTTGTCGGAAGCCCCGTCTACAAACATCTTCCAAGAGACCGGGCGGGAAACGCCCACGTCTACCTCCACCTCGGCCGAGAAGTTGGCCAGGAAGTCTGCTACCGCCTGCGCTTTGATTGCTACCCTTGGGGAGTAAGAGATGTCGAACTCGCTTAGCTCCACCGCCCACTTGGCCAACCTGCCAGAATGCTCCACCCCATCAAAGATACACCTTAGGGGATGATCGGAGACCACCTTGATGGAGTGAGCCTAAAAATATGGGCGGAGCCGTCGAGCCGAAACTACCAAAGCGAAAACTAGCTTCTCCAGGATTGGATACCTCGTCTCTGCTTGCCGCAACACCCGACTCACGTAATAGATGGGGAGCTTCCTCCTTCCTTCTTCTCGAACCAACACCGAACTAACCGCCTCGTCCCCTACTCCTAGATAAAGTAAAAGATCCTCTCCGCCCTGCGGACCTTGGAGGAGAGGAACTCGGGTCAGCTGCTGCTTAAGCTTTTCCAAAGCCTCCTCGCACTCCGTGGTCCACTCGAATTTCTGATTACCCCGAAGGGCCTTGAAGAACGGGGAGCATTTCTCTCCGGCCTTGGAAAGAAAACGGCTAAGGCCTGCCAGCCTTCCAGTCAGCCTCTGGACCTCCTTGGAATCTCTTGGGGAGGTCATATCCATGATGGCTTTTACCTTGTCGGGGTTAGGCTCCACCCCCCGGGGAGTAAGGAGGTGACCTAAGAACTTCCCCCTTCCTGCGCCGAAAACGCACTTGGCCGGATTGAGCCGCATCTTATGCCTCCTCAGGGTGGCAAAGGTCTCCTCCAGATCGGTTATGTGCTCTGCGATGCTCTTGCTCTTGACGAGAAAATCATCCACATAGACCACCAAATTCCACCCCTTTTGCTATTTGAACACCTGGTCCATCATTCTTTGATATGTTGTGCCGGCATTTTTGAGCCTGAAGGGCATCATCTTGTAGTTATAACACCCGTCGTTGGTGATGAAGGAAACGTCGCGGTAATCGGGGGGATGCATCCGGATTTGGTGGTATCCTGAAAAAGCATCAAGGAAACTCATCACGGGAAATCCGACGGCGGAATCAACCAGCGCGTCGATTTGAGGCAAGGGGTAACAATCCTTCGGGCAAGCTTTATTCAACATAGAAAAATCGATACATAGCCTCCAGCCCCCTTCAGACTTCTTTACCATTACAACATTGGAGACCCAGCCTGGATACTGGATCTCTGAGCAAACCCTGCCTCCAGCAGCTTCCTCACTTCCTCCCGGATTGGCTCGGCTAGCGCGGTGGCGCTCTTCCTCTGCCTTTGTCGAACCGGATCTACCGCGGGATCCAGGTTGAGGCGATGACATGCAACATCGGCATCAATCCCTAGCATCTCGGCGGCACTCCACGCGAAGATGTCAGCATTCTCCTACAGGCAAGCAGCTATCTCCACCTTCCCTTCCAGGGGCAAGGCTCCTCTGACCTTCAGCAGCTCAGGCCCTCCTCTCGGGGAGATCACCTCCACTTACTCTAGCTCCTCGGCAGCTTGCAGGCCCTCCTCCTACTCCATCATCCTCTCCAGCCTTTCCGCATCACCCATCCAGCTGATGGTGCTGACAGCGTTCAGGTAACACTCCCTGGAGGCCTTCAGATCCCACCCCCGATCCGGACTTGGACATCATCCCAGCAGTACTTCAGGCACTGATGATACGACGACGGGACAGCTTTGAAATAATTAATGAGAGGCCGTCCGAAAATGGCGTTGTAGCCGCTGGGTGCGTCGACGATGACAAATCGGCATCAGATCGAAGTACCTCCGAGGGTGACCAGCAGCTCCACCCCCCTTCCACCTCTTTATTTTCTCCCGAGAAGCCAAAGAGAGGCCCATCCGCGGCCTGGACCCTGGATGTTTCTACCTGAAGCCCGACAAAGGTTCTTTTGAAAATGACATTCACCGAGCTCCCGTTGTCCGCGAGGATTTGGTCGACGATGAAGTCTTTGATGGCCGCTTGTATCACCAACGCGTTGTGGAAGGGGTTCTCGTTCCACAACATATCCTCTTCTGAGAAGGTTATCTCGTTCAGCAGCGGAGGAGTCTGCGACGTCGAGACGACGCTCCTCTTGTAGATCTGGTGGAGACTACCCTTGCGGGAAGCTCCAAGCCCGACACCCACATTGATCACCCCGACGTGTCCGCCTCCCGGACCGGGAATAACATTTCCTCGACCTCCCTGGTCAACCCATTCCTCATTCCTCCTCCTCTACGGAGCTTGGAAGGCTACTTGCCCAACCGGGGCCTCCTGCCTTGGTTGCTCTCTCTGCCTCCGTCGCCTCCAACCTACTCCTTGCCTCACAAAACTCTAGGCAGGCCAAGGTCCCATGCCCTTCTACTTAATGGATATCGCAGTAGAGGGAGATGACCGCCTCCTGCTGTCTTCCCCGACGCTCCTCCTTTCGCCGACGCTTGTTCGTCTGCCGCGCGACAGCCATTGTCTCCCTTCTTCCTCCTCCCTGCTCTCTCGGGTAATTATCTCTCCTCTCCTCCTGGCGGATCGGCCGTCTCCTCTGAGGACGATCTCTCGGATACTGGAATCTTCTTTCTTCCCTTCTTCCTTCTAGAGACTCGACGGGGCTCCTTTCTTCTTACCTTCGAGGCCTCTCCTACCTCCTCTCCTCCACCCTCCTGGACTCCTCTCTTCTCTTCCTCTCTTCTTTCCTCTTTGGCTCCTCCCGCCTTCTGTCATCGTGCTTCTCTGGACGCCTCTCCTTTTCCAGTAGTCTTCCCATGTTCTCCCCTAGTGGCTTATCCCCGTCCTGCCTTGCCAGAAACTCCTTGTTCCTCTCCTCCCCCTGAATGAAGACATTCGCCCTCTCCACCATTTCTTCAAATGACCTCAGCGGCCTATGCCCCAGCTCCATGTTGAAAATTCCCTGCTTCAGGCCGAACTTGAGGGCAACCATCAAGGTAAACCCATCCACCTCCTCCACCTCCAAGTCCTCTTCCTGGAACCGGTCGATGTAGTGACCCAAGCTCTCGTGCTGCCCCTGCACGCTTAAAAAGGGTCGTCGCCTCCTTCTTTCTCTTCTTGGACGTCGCGAATCTCGCTATGAGACCCCGACGAAGGTCGTAGAAGCAGTAGATGGAACCTGCCGGCAGTTGGTGGAACCAGTCTCTTGCACTTCCCTTGAAAGTGATGGAGAAGAAGCGGCACTTGAAGGCGTCGTACATGTTGCGAATCGAGACCACGTCCTCAAACCACTGAAGATTCCTTACCGGGTCATCTCTGCCGGAGTAGTAGGTGAGGACGGGCTCTCGAAAATTGTCGGGGACGGGGGCCGCGAGGATCTCATCGTAGAAGGGGCTCCTCCCTTCCTGGCGGCGGCGATTATCCTCCTCGCTCGAGTACTCGTACTCGCTCCATCGGCGAGTATTCCCATGCCTCGCCGAGAGTTCAGGATCTCGGAACCTGATGCCCTGGCTGCTTGCTGGGTGCTGACGCGGCGGCATCGGACGCTCCTCCCTCGCCCAGGCGGGCTCTTTTCCTGTTTGCCGGGTCAGAACTTCCTCGCCTGGTGGGGTCAGGCGACGGGGAGAAGTCGTCGTGACCTCAGGAGGGTTGGCGAAACCGACGAGTATCGCCCTCTCCATTCTCTTCGCGAACTCCTCGAAAGCTGCTACCGTCACAAACCCGCCACCTCTCTCCGAGGTGCCTACTCCCGCCGAGTTGTCCGTCAACTCGCCTTGATCTCCACCATTGATCATCTTTCCCAACTACGAAACTTTGCTCCTTGACTGCTATTCACGCTCACCGCACCAAGTGTTGAAGCCAGAAAAATCCCGACCTCAGAATCGGACTAGGCGACCTAAGGCTACCGATCTCGCAGTTGTTGAAACCGGAAAACCGGCCTCTTGTGGAATTCGACCCTTGGGGAAGGGGTGGCCGCGCACCTACTTCGCTCCTGCAAGAAAATGACAAAGAAAAAGAGAAGGAACAAGGACTAGACCAAGGGCCCGGCGTGGAGGTCCCACCACACACCCGGAAGATCTTAGAGCGCTTCCCCTCCTTAGCCAAATGCCGGGCTAAGGTACCTCAGAAAGCGCTAATAGGCCGGAGAATTAGTAAGCGTGCCTTCTGAGGTACCCCTTGGGTCCTATTTATAGGAAAAGATGGCCTGCTAATATACAACCTTCACTGTTTTCGAGGACTACAGGCAAACCAAAAGGGGCCACATAGTAAAAATATACCATGGCCAAGATGCGAGCTGGCCCTGAGGGGGCACTCGCTCGGCAGGAGGCCTGACTCGCCTCGCCTTGGGCCTAGGCGGGCAGGTACTCGGAAGACTTGCGCTCGACCACCGCCGAGCTCGGCTTGACTATTGCCGAGCTCGGGCTCGGCACGACGGTCGCCGAGCTCCAACAGAAACCGAACTCGGCACGGGCATCGTCGAGCTTGGCTCGACTATCGTCGAGCTCTGTTCCTGCACCCGAGCTCGGCCTCGGCATGCCGGGCTTCGTTCGGCCATCGCCGAGCTCAGCTCGACTATTGCCGAGCTCGGGCTCGGCATGCTGGGTCCAAGTTGGTCTGAGCCGGCCGGTTCAACCCCTGTCGACCACTCGCGGGATACGGGGTTGTACAGCAGTGAAGTCAGACGGCCCTCAGAAGCGAGAACATGGATGAGCTAAAGAAACAAGACCCTAGGCCGCTGCGGCAGGAAAGTCCCACCACGTACCCGACTGCTTGGAAGAAGCAGCCCCTTCGCAACTAGAATGGCCGAGCTAGGTATGAGGGAGATGCGCGAGCTAGGGTTCGCGAGTAACTATCCGAGAATCTCCGGTCTCTTCCTCGTACCCCTGGGGTCCTATTTATAGGGAAATTCAAAAGAGAGGGGGGGGGGGGTCATACTCATACCCCCCACCCTGGCGACTATGCGACTTCCCGAGGAACTCGCACGGGATGGGCGAGTATATCGCCTAGTCGCCTACCAGGCGAGTATGCGTGGGGAGCTCGCCATGCTCGCCCAAGTCTTCTGCTGGCTCGCGTCTTGATCTTGACTCGTCTGGACTGGTTGACTTTGACACTTGCTGAGCGGGCTAAGGTGGGGCCCCTCCTCGTCGAATATGAGTTGTACAATCGCGCTACGTAATATCATAGCAGAGCAGTTGTACGAGACTAGAACTTAGGACAAAAAAAATGTTTGTTTTATAAAATATCTGTATCGAACGTTTTTTTGGGTGTTGATGTTTTTTTATTTTAAGAAAATATTTATTCCAAAAATTACATTGTTCGTAATAAAAATTAGAGAAAAAATATTCACTCAAAACTTCGTTTTGTTTCCAAACAACTTTTTGAAAATTCCGTTTTGTAAACTCCATTTCACTCAAACAGATTTTTAACGAAACTCCGTTTTTCAGAATCAGCGCTATCTGTCAGCAGCTTACCATCATCAGCTTACCATCGGCAACAGCCCAACCAAACAGAGTCTGAATCAGTTTAATCCCGACACCAACTATACCGACTAAATAATACACACAAAAATATTATAAAAGGGCGTTTATATTGGCAACCCGTATATCGATATTGGCAGCCCCAAATTTTAAAACAAAACTTAATCTTATAACCTTATTCTCTCTCTAATAGCAACCCCCCTCTTTTTTCCGCAATTCCGCCGGATACGCCCGGCCTCCCTTCTTCCGCCTCCGCAAAGCCCCAACGCCGGCTGGAAAAAACCGCCGGAGGAGCATGATGGACGTCGGCGAGCTACTCTGAAAGGTTGGATCTTCTCGAAGACGTGGATATTGGCAGCCCCAAATTGGATTATGCAGGTGCAATTTATATTGGGACGTGCCAGTTTGATCATCACGAATACGTAAATTTTGACTATTTTGTGTTTTAAAAAACAATAGACTCATGCTTTATATTTTGATCGTTGTGTTGTTGAAAAAAACAACGAAGTTTATTTTGCATTTTGTTTTGTTATTATTTGTTTTATAAAACAAAATGGGCTGTCAATAGTCATTGGGCTGTCAATATCGATTTACTTGGCTGTTATTATAATTGGACTGCCAGTATCGATATACAAGCTGCCAATATAAACGCTCTTATAAAATTAATCTTTCAATTATTATTAATTAAATAGTACATGCAAGTTATATCATTTAAACAATTTTAATATTATTTGAATAAAAATAAATGTCTGACTATATATATTTGTCCACAAAAATTAAATAAACTTTATATTGAGTTTATTATTTTCATATCTATTACTCTCTTTTACAATAAAAAACATTTAACAATATATATTTCATATAAGGATGTAAAATTTTTAATATATCATGGTTAAAAGAGTCTAGCTATATATTTATTTATTTTTCATAATTATTTTAAAAAATCTAATTGTTGCATACTACTTAACGCTGCTGTTAGGTCGGATTAAATTCGATCGTCTTAGCACAGAGAGCGTTCAATCGCGCACACAGTTACAGTACAAGAGAGGTAGTACACACGATGATTTTATCGTGGTAAACTGCTCAACTGGATAAAAAATCATGTGACTGAATCTGTGTCGGTCAAACCCCACTATGAGCTTCGGGTTATAAATTTGTTGTAGAATCGAGGACGACGGGTCGCTCCTCGTTACAAATGGGGATGAGAGAGGGTGACATGTCACCTCACTCGAAGCTTAAAGCTAGTGATCTTTGGCAATGATGAGCGCTCATGGGGTGATGGGCGGGTGCCGATCAAGATCGCGGAGTGTGCAGAGTGATGTTAGCGAAAATTTGCGGGATGTTGTGCACAAGGAGGTATCTCTGATCGGCTCCCGAAACTGGCTCTTGGCAGTGGATTTAGTTGAATTTCTGGTGGAGTGGCGGCGACTCGTAAGAAAAATCCAGCAGAGCTCTGGCCTGAGGAGAAAAAAGCTCGGAGGTGAAAGATGAGAAATGAGGAGACCC
This sequence comes from Platanthera zijinensis, assembly GCA_039513925.1. NCBI lineage: Eukaryota > Viridiplantae > Streptophyta > Magnoliopsida > Asparagales > Orchidaceae > Platanthera > Platanthera zijinensis. The sequence goes on along the minus strand of CM077080.1, from coordinate 24,862,758 downwards.
GATGCTTTTTTATAGCCTCCAAGAAGTCGTTACGTTAGTTATGCGGCTATCCGCACACCGTAACCACTAATATCATTATTCTAAGTATGGTTTAGTGCGTATATTTTGTTCATTATGTTTGTTATTCGTATGCCAATAATATAATTAAAAATATTCCCCACTAACCATGAGGGTTAGTGGGTGGTTTACCCATAAAATGGATGACGATGATTGTGGCGGAACGATCGGAAGATGGGGAAGGGCCGCCGTGCACGGACGGCCACCTTGACGGCTGACGACCTTCGGCGAAGGAGGACCGTGATCACGGGAGGCGGTCGAGGGGAGGGGCGGTCGGGGTGCGGCCACCCCTTGCGGGCAACGCTCCACGGCCGGGAGGCGGCCGCGGGAAGGGGCGGCCAGGGTGCGGCCGCCTCTTGGGGGCAGAGCCTCGCGGCAGAGGACGCCCCGCGACTGGGAGGGACGGTCGGAGTGCGGCCGCCCCTTGCGGGCACGCGGCACCTCACGGCGGAGGACGCCCCGCGGCCGGGGAGGGGCTATCGGGGTGCGGCCTGTTAGGTTTTTGCCTCCATTAACTCCCCAACATCGTACCAAACCTCCGGGCGCGCGAGGAAATTTTTCCGGGGCGAATTTCTGCAATTTTCAAAATCTGGCAGGAAAGTCGCAACCTCAGAAAAGGAGGTTGCAACCTTGCTTTTACTGCCTTCTTCCAGGATTTCCTGAACCGGAATTTTTTTTGGTTTTTATTTTTTTGGTTTAATTATTTAAAACCTATTTAAACCTACCTATTCCTGCAACCCTAGGGATTAAGATCCGACTCTTCTCCCCCTCTTCCGCCGTTTCTCCCCCCCTCTCTCTCTCTCTATTTTGACTCTCTCTCTCTCTCTTGGCCTCTCGCTGAAGGAGGACCGCCGCCGCCGTCGCTGCTCTGACCGCCGTCGCCGCCGCTGCCTTGTTGGGCCGCCGCCGCTACTTTGGAGAGCCGCCGCCGCCGTTGCTTTGGAGGAGAGCGCCGCCGCTGTGTGAGAGGAGGATTGCCGGCGCCGCCACCGTTGCGCCGGGTTTGGGAAAGGCTACTGCTTTCTGCAGTTTTGGGGAGACGCCGTCGTCGTAGAGACGCCGTCGGAGTTTGGGTTGCCGCCGTGCTTGGCCGTGAGGAACTTCCTCTTTCTTTGGCCGTTTTGCCGCAAGGTATCCGGGAGTCATTTTTATCTCATTTTGTATAGGGGTAATTTATCCCCATTTGTAACACTGTGTATTTTGTGTTGAATGAGATTGTGACTGCCATTCCCGCCCGTGGACGTACCCATTCAGGGGGAACCACGTTATTTCTGGTGTCCTTTTGTGCTTTTGTGTTTTCTGTTATTTTTACTTGTGCCAGCATCAGGTATTCTGCACGACAGCACCGCTTCGAATCCCAACAAGTGGTATCAGAGGGAGGTTGCGGGCTGACACTTTTGTTTAAAGGACGAGTTGTTTCCGATCTCGAGTGCACACTTGGGTGCGGTAGTTTACGACCGTTGGTCCGCTGGCTATCCCCTTAGTTGTGCACTGCTGAGGTCGCCAACTCAAGTTTTGTGTTCCGTGCAGTTTCTGCGTTCCATTCTCGATGGCTTCGTCTATTCCTGGTGCTGTGGCCAAGTTTGATGGGAAACAAAACTTTGGTCTATGGCAGGTCAAAGTTCGTGCACTTCTTATAAAAGAAGGCTTACACCGTGCCCTACTGGGCAAGGCCAGTAAGGATGTTGAGGTTTCTGATCGTACGTGGGAGGACATGGATCTCAAAGCTTTGTCCACCATACAGCTTTGCTTACATGATGACGTGCTATATGGAGTTCTTTCAGAGACGACTGCCTCTGGCATTTGGGCAAAGTTGGAGAGTACCTATATGACAAAGTCTCTCCCCAACCGGATCTACCTCAAGCAGCAGCTTTACAAGTTTAGCATGAAGGAGGGATCCTCTATTCATGACCACCTGAACAGTTTCAACAGACTGTTATCTGAGTGTCTCAGCATGGATATTCAGGTGGATGAAGAGGACAAAGCAGTGATCCTTTTGAACTCTCTTCCAAAGCTCTATGAGAGCATGGTTACTACCCTTACCTACAGTAAGGACGTCTTAGACTTGGAAGAGGTGACTGCGGCTCTACTCTCAGATGACATCCGGAAGAGGTCTTTAGGTTCTCATGTTACTGAAGACTCCGTTCTATACTCTCGGGGTCATTCTGGTTCTGATAGAGGGGGCAAGTCTAAGTCAAAGGGCATCTCAGATTTATACTGCAAATATTGCAAGAAGAAGGGTCACGTGATCAAGGTTTGTTGGAAGCTTCAGAACAAAGATAAAGGGAAGAGCACTGGTGATGAAAAGGGGAAGTCTGACATATCCTTGTGCTTTGAGGATGTGGGAGATAACCTCATCTAGGTCATCCTTCTCTCTGCTCTTCTACTTTCCGTTTATATGTTCGTGCTTCCTGTTCCGTTTGTTCCCTATGTTGCTTGCTTTCCTTTCCCTCATTATGTTCATGTTATTCATGTTATCTTTATTATAACCTGTCTTTGGGTTATTTATTCTGGTCACTACTCCGTTGCATGAATGCTTTTGTTTCACCCTAGTACCTAAGCTCTTTCATTGTTACTCCTTCGTCACATGAGCTTAGTGTGTGTGTCTAATCAACATTTTCTGATTAGCTCGTATAGGGGTTCTCTTTATCCATGTTGAGATCAGTTTTGCCTGCATTCAATTGTTGATGTGTTTGCATTTATCCTTTTTCTCCCCGCGCACATCATTTCTGGAGTCTGTGATATTTTCTTTTGCTTTGGGAGACCACCGCTGGAGGTGGAGCAGTTAAACCTTTGCTTCAGGTGGAGCATTTCTGGAGTAGTCACGTCAGTCCAGTTTGTGTACTACTCAGATTGAAGGAGTTCACTTTATCTGCCCTTGGCGGGAGCAGATTCAGTTGATGCGTTTTGCATCGTTTTTGGTGGCAACTTGGTTGGTTGGAGTTATCTCGGCAGGTGGAGTTTGTTAGGTTTTTGCCTCCATTAACTCCCCAACATCGTACCAAACCTCCGGGCGCGCGAGGAAATTTTTCCGGGGCGAATTTCTGCAATTTTCAAAATCTGGCAGGAAAGTCGCAACCTCAGAAAAGGAGGTTGCAACCTTGCTTTTACTGCCTTCTTCCAGGATTTCCTGAACCGGAATTTTTTTTGGTTTTTATTTTTTGGTTTAATTATTTAAAACCTATTTAAACCTACCTATTCCTGCAACCCTAGGGATTAAGATCCGACTCTTCTCCCCCTCTTCCGCCGTTTCTCCCCCCCCTCTCTCTCTCTCTCTATTTTGACTCTCTCTCTCTCTCTTGGCCTCTCGCTGAAGGAGGACCGCCGCCGCCGTCGCTGCTCTGACCGCCGTCGCCGCCGCTGCCTTGTTGGGCCGCCGCCGCTACTTTGGAGAGCCGCCGCCGCCGTTGCTTTGGAGGAGAGCGCCGCCGCTGTGTGAGAGGAGGATTGCCGGCGCCGCCACCGTTGCGCCGGGTTTGGGAAAGGCTACTGCTTGCTGCAGTTTTGGGGAGACGCCGTCGTCGTAGAGACGCCGTCGGAGTTTGGGTTGCCGCCGTGCTTGGCCGTGAGGAACTTCCTCTTTCTTTGGCCGTTTTGCCGCAAGGTATCCGGGAGTCATTTTTATCTCATTTTGTATAGGGGTAATTTATCCCCATTTGTAACACTGTGTATTTTGTGTTGAATGAGATTGTGACTGCCATTCCCGCCCGTGGACGTACCCATTCAGGGGGAACCACGTTATTTCTGGTGTCCTTTTGTGCTTTTGTGTTTTCTGTTATTTTTACTTGTGCCAGCATCAGGTATTCTGCACGACAGCACCGCTTCGAATCCCAACACGGCCGCCCCTTGCGGGCGGCGCCTCGCGGCGGTGGACGCCTCGTTGATTGGGAGGGGAGGTCAGGGTGTGGCCGTCTCTTGCGAGACGCACCCCGCGGCCAGGAGACGGTCGCGGGGAGGGGCGGCGGGCAAGCCCCGCCGTCGGGGTGCGGCCGGGAGGGGCGGTCGGGGAGGGGCAGCCGCCCCATACGAGCGACGCCCCGCGGCTGGGAGGCAGGCGCGGGGAGGGGCGGTTGGGGGGAGGTACGGCCGGGGTGCGGCCGCCCCTTGCAGACGGCGCCTTACGGCATTGCACGGGCCGCTCGGCGGCGGCGGCCTGTCGCGGTGGTGGCTCAGGTAGTGTACGTGGTAGGATTGATGCGCGGGAGATCCCGTGAAGCGATCGTGTGTGCGGTTGTTAAATCCATAATTCCATTAATTTGATGGGGATAGTGAGGAGTCGGTTAATTGCAGCTCAATTCGCTATAAAAAAAATGACAGCCCCATCACTAAAAATTTTTTAGTTATTAAAAATTAAACATCAAACTGAACAAAATGACTAGCAAATCAAACCAACAAATGACTTTGATTTAGAATTTGGTTCAAATCCATCCAAATTGAACCGTCGGATGTGCTTCCTAGTGAATGTAATAAGGGGAGAATAATTAATGAGAAGCTTGAAATGATGAGGGTCTCGCGCAAAAGTGTATGACACAAGTCATAATTGTGTGGACTCCATCTCCTTTGCAGGCTCCTCATTGATGCAGGACCGTGCTCATAATCAGAACTCCTGACCTAAAAATTACTCGAAAAGCAGCAGCAGTCACCAGACCGGGCGGTCCAAATCAAAAGAGAAAGGAGCGGCCGACAAATACCTTCCTGATTGAACCATTGCTGCCGACTTTTTCGCAGCGGCTGCGATCTCTCGGCCCATGTTCCCTTAATTACTCGGCCTAGCTATTTTAAGCCATATATAAATAAATAAATATAAAATACCAGCTCTGAATTTTCTTTCCCACTGCATACTAATAATGATAATTAATTACGCCTTCCATTTTATGCTGGTTTTCGACCTTTCCACATCTCGCGCATGTCCCCACCCACGTGTCTGCCATCTTCAGGGCGTGGACCCCACCACCTATTAATCCCATAGTTCCAATACCACTTTATCTCGTCCGGTCAACAAATTCCAGGTCGGATGCCGATTAAGGGCTGTTCGGGTACACTTTCCTTGAACTTCTGTGGTGCCAACCGCGGCCGGGCCAACGACCGCAGAACCAAACAGCTGGTCATACCTTTGCGTTCTGCCCGCGCGTTTTTAATATTGCTCCGGCCTCATTGCTTAAAAATTGACAGAGCAAATGTATTTGAACAAACTATACGAAATTAAATTCACAAGTTATACAAACATTATAAGTGTCATAAACATTATAAGTGACACTTATACAAACATTATAAGTGTCATAAATAACAATCGAGCTCCGGAACACTGATTTGGAGCTCGGGTCCCCAACCCGGAGGAGCATTGCGTTCCGCATTTTTGGGTGTGCAAGATGTTGCCCGTTTGGTTAGGGGCCTCGGTGCGTTTGGCGAGATTTTCGGACCGCCTCTTGCCAATGGAGCTATTAGCATATACTCTGGATGATTTTTTTTTTTACATATCTTCGGTATAATAAACCCTCAACAAGTGCAACTTCTTGAACACTTATGGGATAATAGATTTTTATGGGAAATAAGTTGCATGAATAAATTGAATTTTATATCAAAATTAGAGAAATAAATGTTGAATCTTAGTACTATTTTTGGGAACACATTATAAAATTTTTAAAATCAGCTTATGAAATTAAGCCGGAAACTCCACAATTAAGTAAGATAAATGAGAGATTCAAAGAAATATGATTTAAAATGAATCCCAAGAAAATATTAGCTCGAATATTGCGGTATGAGGTGCTCAAGGCTCCGTTTGGCACGATGGTGGTGGTCGTAAACGCATGAGTTAAACCATCATTTGTTAAGAATCACCTAACAAACATCATCTGTTTGAACATAAAAGTAGACTTTAACAAATGACAAGTTAACCGGTCATATTCATGACCGTCGCCACCGTGCCAAACGGAGCCTTATTTTCACCGGTCAAGCGGTTACGATCGCATGAATCAGACCTAAATTAAGGTTCGATTCATGCGATCGTAACCGCTTGATCGGTGAAAATAAGTCCCCCCAAACGGAACCTAAATGTGATCACAACCGAACATTATACAATACGACATGCGGTTCAGGATCAACTATAACATCTTAAATCCAATGAGAGCCCGAACAAATAACACAACATGACAAATTTCTAGGATGACAAATGCTTTAAAGCTTTCGGACATGTAAGATGAGAAAGTGTTAGATGACATACTTCTAGAATGATATATTTTAAAATAAAATAAAATAAATAATAAATGAAATCACACATCACATGAAAATGAAACGAAGAAACACTTGAGAAAGACTCGGCTAGCTTCTCGAAAAAATGATGCTTAACGTAGTTGTAATATCTTTTGTTTATTTCAAGTCGTTTTTTATGTACTAATTCCGAGTTGAGGTAGTTTGGTTTTTTTTTTTCCTTTTTTAAGTTTCTCTTATTCAAGTATATGTATGAGTAAGGGCTTTCTTGAATTAAGAAGACATTATTTTCTCCGCTTGGTATCAGAGCAAATTCAAACCCTATTTGTGTGCTCAGTCACTCCCGCTCTTCCCGATCACGTGTGCCGCCCCTCGCGATTCCTGACTCCATGTTCTTTCTCGATCGCTGTTTTGAGCGTCTCCCTGGGCGCATCCCGCTGATGCGGACTACCGGCGGAACCGACGCCGCTGTCGGATGCTGAGGAGACCGCCGCCGCCGTCTCCAGTGAAGTCCCCGCTCGTTCATCCTTTTTCACTTCTTTGTCAAACGCTGACACCTGCAATGCTGCTCTCCACCACCGCTCCAGCCGCTCCCAGCTGCTCCAGCCGCTGCTCACTACTGCTCCAGACGTTTCACCGCCGCTTCCGCTACTCCAGTAATGCTACTCCAGTAATGCTACTCCATGTTGTCGTCTCCAGAGTTGTTGATCTCCATCGTTGCTTCCTGCTGCTACTCGGTCCTTCCGTGTGACATTTTTCTTTCTCTTCCTTATCGATATGAGTGATCTCGATTCTTCGGTATCCTCTCCGGGTGTGATCCAGCCTCAGATGAGTGATCCTCAGCGGTCTCATGGTCACTCCAGTTCGTTGAAGATTACCACGATTCTCTTAGACGACTCATATTATCTTGAATGGTCTCGTGCTTCCCACCATATCATCCTCAACCAACAGATGTTTAGGTATACCGATGGGACGATTAAGGAGCCCCTCGTGACTGATTAATCCCCCTAGATGTAACACCCCAAATCGGTGCAGTTGTTTAAACGACCTGAGATCGACGATCGGCTCGACGATGATCGTCGAGCGGAGCTCGACGAAAAATATCGAGCGGAGATCGTCGAGCAGAGCTCGACGATTCTGACCTGTTATCAGCCCCAATGCGGAGCGGTGACCCGTGTCAGGCGAATATCGTGCGGCCATTGAGCGGTGATTGACCTTTTCAACTCCAAACTGAGTCGTTGCTTGGATCAAGGGGCTGGGATAGAACCCAAGGCCTTATCTGTAGAGGAATGAAAAGTGGAAAGTATTATTTCCTTTTCTCTCTCTCTCTTCCTCGCTGCCCGAGTTCTAGAGCAGAAACCTCCGGCTGGTGCTAGGGTTGCTTGCTGGAGAAGATCTTGAGGCCGAAAACAAGATCTGAAGCTATAATCGCGAAGGGGAAAGTGAGGCGATCATTTCCATCCGCGTAGAAACGCTTTGCCATGGCTCGAAAGAGAACGTCAAGGGTAACGATCTTCCTTCTTGAACATGTGAGGTCCTTATTTTGGCATGTGCATAAATTTCCCCCACCAAAAAGTGGATTATTGAGGGATTTCCCTTGGGTTGATTCTTGAAATCCCCAATAAGTCTTGCATATAGATCCGAAAATGTGTAGTACCGAATAGGAATGTTGTGTGAAGCCCATCTGGACAGGTTGGTCTGGATTGGTGATGTTTTATTTTGCGCACCGGAGAAAACTCCGCGTTTAAACGGGTAGTTTGCGGAGTCGGTGGGTTGTGCCTGTGAAGTGGAGTAACAAGAATTACTAGAATGGGGATTCCAGGAAAATACTCTCGTAATTCTTGTGTTGTATGCTATGGAAAGACCAGCTTTCTGGCACTGCAGGATGCTGCAGGGTTTGGGTTGAGTTTGGGTACAAAAAGAGAGCTTATGTTGAAACCGTCAAGCGATCGCGAGGAACGCTGACACTAACTCCCCTTTTTGGATTGTGAAGCCCGTCATTGGTGGATAGTATGGCTATTGTGAGCTGCGAGCTCTTAAAAGGCTTCGTGTCGAACGGATAAGGGGATGCCGACCCGCGTACGTCTAGACATTGAACTGGCGATTTGAGCAACGGGCAAGGGCTGAACTGTATCCGCGTTATGGTTGTCTGATATGAGTGCCTGGGATATTGAAGTTCGTTAGGTTCACATAATGAGAGTCTTAGGCATGCTCGCCATTAAGACTAAAGTCTCCGGCTATAGGCTGTGGAGCATAATGCTCAAACTTTACTGTTGGGCTTTGGACCCTTGAACGATGGTGGGAACCTGGTTTTGCGGTGCACCAAGAATGTGCCCTGAGTGCGCAGAGCGTCGGGCTGCGTGGCCGACGTTTGTGATATATTGATTGTGTGTGAGTGCACATTGTGTGATATATCTGCTTGTGAAATGATATGCCTGCAGGGAAGGAATACCACTGCCCCGGAAAAGGGGTAAGGTCGTTATAAATTGGTCAGTTGAAAGCTGATTGTTGCCTTATTTGCCACCATCATGGTGGGTTGTCCTTGTGCAGGTGTTGGAGAGCCGAGCGGGAAATTGCGGGCTGAAGCCTCTGCTGCTGCTGCTAACTCTCGAAGGCTGAGCGAAGAACTTTATTATTTTCATATGTGGCCGGCCTGCGCGCCGATATTTGTAATTCACACTTGTGATGCTTAACTGTAAGGCCTTAAGACCAAACTTTTGTGTATTTGGTGTACATTCCTTCGGGGTTATATATAAATATGGTTGTTTATATATAGTGGACATTCGTGGCTGTTGAGTTCAATATTAGCTTTAAATCTTCCGCTAGTATGCTCTGAGTTAGGATGCAAGTATGTTTTGGTATTAACCTGTAACCTCGCCGCCTGTTTGTGACATATAGTGTGGGGCCCCGGCCAGAACTTCTATTATATGTTATTTAACGGATGGGGTCGTTACAATTTGGTATCAACTTGTCTCGGTCTTCCTCTTTCGAATTCGTGGTTGAATTATTTTGTAGGGTGGCGAGCACATATAAGTGCGACCCGCTTTAACATTAATGAACTCAAGAGTGTCCACTAAGGAATGCAAATACACATATTTTAGAAACCTGCGCATTCTTATATTGTTGTTATTGTTTGTGCAAGGTCGCTAAAGTGTGTCTTGTTCACCTATAAGTGACTCGTAGTGGTGTTGGGTAGTCTGAGCCCCAGCGTTCTGATGAGAGTGTGGCACCAGCTGAGGTGCCTACACCTCCTCCTTCTGCGGAAACAGTACGCTTAGTTGCTGAGGCACTGTTTGCAATGATTCATGCACAACCTACTTGGCAGGCACAACCGACATTGGTGTCAGAACGGGTTGGTGTAAGGCCAGAACCTGTTGAGCCTGTTGATCCTCGAGCAGCTTAACGGCAGTTGAAGCAGTTTATGAGCTTCAATCCTCTTACGTTTACGGGTGTGGGATCCCCAACATAGGTGGAGGATTGGTTATCGCGCGTCAAGCGAATATTGACGGCGATAAGGTCAGAGGAAGATCAGAAGTTCACCTTGGTCACCTTCTTATTAGAAGGAGAGGCTTAGCTGTGGTGGGACGAGATAGAGTTGCACCACTTAGCAGGCAGACAATTAACAGAAGTCTCGATCGAGAAGTTTTCGCGTCTATTCTTGGCAAAGCACTTGACAACAGCATAATGCATCGTCATGGAAAATGAGTTCCAGCGTCTAACTCAGAGATAAAGTAGTGGAAATACCTACTTACATGAGTTTACACGATTTGGACACTATGCTGGATCTATCTTCGCTGATGAACAACGTAAAACTAATAGGTTCTACGAAGGGTTGCAGGATGAGTTGAGATTCCTGCTCTCAAGTTCGGTGAACCAGGGGTTTCAGGCATTGGTGGATACATCTTGTGCGTTGGAGAAGGATATGAAGTGGGTGCAAGGAAAAAGGGACTTGGTTGTGAAAAGTTCGAGTTCAAAGCGCCCTGTTCATGGAAAATCGAGCTACCAAAGGAAATGGGGCAAGAGATCCAAGTCTTCTGGAAAGGCTCCTTCTACAGTTGCATCGAGGCAAGAGTCTCGTACCTGCTATACATGTGGTAGAGTGGGACATCTAGCCCGTGACTGACGGGTTGGTCCGCCAAAGGTGGAAAAGAAGACAGAAGCATCATATGCTGATAAGGGAAAGGCAGTGGTATAGTCCTCTGTATCCTAAGAGCAACCCCGAGTATATAATCTTGGCCAGCAGGAGGCCATAAAGCAAAGTGACGTCGTCACATGTACGATCTAAGATATTAATTGCTTACTTTTCATATTTCATACCTTGTGTGTAGCTTGTGTAAGATGTGTTTGTCATAGGCTTTATCCTGATTCGGGACAATCCGACGAGAGCACTATTTGATACGGGTGCTTCACATTCATTTCTGTCTGAGGACTTCGTAGCACGAATCGGAGTACCTAGTCATGTGACGACAGATAGTGTAAAGGTGTTGTTACCAAACGGATGTGTGATGCGTGCAGATAGGACTTGTTACATGGAAGTACAAATAGGCAGTCGAGATTTCTGTTTGAACGCATTTGTGCTACTGATATCGGAATTTGATGTGATCTTTGGTATGGACTAGCTCTCGGAGCATCGTGCCTTTATTGATTGCATTTCAAAGGAGATCACACTGGGCCAGAATACCGAACTTGAGACTAAGTTTGCTGGTATGCGAGGAGCGAGCGGGATCTCTATGTCTGCTCTCCAAGTCATCAATGCTGTTCGGAAGGGCGCGGAGTTATTCTTCACGCTTATTCAGGTAGTTGAGCCAAATGCTAGTGTGAGTGACGTTCCGATTGTATCGGAGTTTGCTGATGTGTTTCCTAAAGATCTTCCTGGTGTTGAAACCGAAAATCGGTCTCTTGTGGAGTTCATCCTTGGGGAAGGGATGGTCGCACACCTACTTCGCTCATGCAAGAAAAAACAACCGAGGAAAGAAAGAGCAAAGGACTAGACCAAGGGTCAGGCGTGGAGGTCCCACCACAAACCCGGAAGATCACTGAGTGCTTCCCCTCCTTAGGCAAATGCCAGGCTAAGGTACCTCAGAAAGCGCTAGAAGATTGGGAGATCAGTAAGCATGCCTTCTGAGGTGCCCCTTGGGTCTTATTTATAGATTTACGAAAACGATCTGCAAATAGCCAACCTCTACTGGCCTGAAATTACTGAAAGCCCCTTGGGCTGGCCTGCCAACAGCCGAACTCCGCTATTCTAGCTGGCTAGGGGCAGACCTGCAGGGGCAAAATGGCAAGGAGTTTCCCCAATTGGGGACTGGGCGAGTAGTCCTCCAATGCCTCTGCCCAGCAGGAGGCGCGAGCCGGGGCTGGTTCGCCTAGGGGACGCGAGTTGGAGACGGCCCGCCTGGGAAGGCGCGAGTCGGGGGCGGCCCGCCTAGGAGAGGCGGGTCGGGGCTGACCCGCCTGGGCGACCCTTAGAGGCCGACTCGCCTAGGAGAGACGGGCCGGGGCTGACCCGCCTGGGCGACCCTTGGAGGTCGACCCGCCTAGGGGAGGCGGGCCGCGGCTGACCCGCCTGGGCGACCTTGGAGGCCGACCCACCTAGGAGAGGCGGGCCGGGGCTGACCCGCCTGGGCGACCCTTGGAGGCCGACCCGCCTAGGAGAGGCGGGCCGGGGCTGACCCGCCTGGTTGCCCAAGCCCATTCGGTGAACACGGGGTTGTACACCTGGGTTACCGCCCCAGCGGGAGATCGACTTCACTATTGAGCTGGTGGCAGGTGCGAAACCTGTAGTCCGCTCGTCATATCGGGTAGCGCTAAAGGAAATGGTAGAACTGAAAGTTCAACTGCAAGAGTTGCTGGAACAGGGATACATATGCCCAAGTATGTCACCTTGGAGCGCACTTGTTCTTTTTGTGAAAAAGAAGGACGGTAGTCTGCGGTTATGTATCGATTATCATGAATTGAATAAGCTGACAGAGAAAAACAAGTATCTGATTCCACGGATAGATGACTTGTTTGATCAGCTAGTGGGATCAACCGTCTATTCTAAACTGGACTTAAAATCTGGTTATTACCAGTTAAGGATTCTGGAAGGTGACATTCCCAAGACAGCATTTGGAACACGCTACGGTCATTATGAGTTCACTGTAATATCATTTGGGCTATGTAATGCGCCATCGGTGTTCATGGATCTAATGCACTGAACGTTCCGAGAGGACTTGGACCTGTTTGTGATCGTCTTCATTGATAATATCTTGGTGTACTCTCAATCTGAAGCTGACCATGTGAACCATTTACGGTTGGTGTTGCATACCCTATGGATAAATAATCTTTATGTCAAGTTCTCAAAGTGTGAGTTTTGGCTGTCGTCAGTGGCTTTTCTTGGCCATGTAGTAAGTGGAGAGGGCATTGCAGTGAATCCGTCAAAGATAAGAGCCATACAGGAGTGGTCAGTGTTGTCTTCGGTGGCCGAAATCAGGAGTTTCCTTGGTCTGGCAGGCTACTACAGACGTTTTGTAGAGAATTTCTCACTGATCGCTTTGCCTCTTACCACATTAACGAGGAAGGATCAGAAGTTCGTTTGGACGCCGGAGTGCGCGCGAGCTTTTGAAGAGCTAAAGAGTCGTTTGACCACGACGCCTGTTTTGACATCGCCATGTGGTACAGGCGGCTATGAGATTTATAGTGATGCATCAGGGAGCGGTTTAGGCTGCGTTCTTCTTTAGTTTAGAAAGGTGATCGCTTATGGCTCACGCCAGTTGAAAGTGCATGAGCGAAACTATCCCGTCCACGACTTGGAGTTGGCGGCGGTGATTTTTGCACTTAAATTGTGGCGTCACTATCTATATGGCGTAAAAGTGGATATATTTATGGACCATAAGAGCATAAAGTACCTATTGGATCAGAAGGATCTCAATATGCGACAACGAAGGTGGATGGAGTTCCTCGGGGATAACACCTTTGATATTTACTACACTCCCGGGAAGGGAAACGTGGTCGCAGATGCCTTGAGTCATAGGACTCTGTCAAGGGCAACTTGGTTGCAAATGCATGATGAGCGTCTGATCCAAGAGTTAGAAGCATTAGAGATTTCTTGTGTTGACAAGAATTCCACAGCAAATGCATGCTTGAACTGGATGGAGGTACAGTATGACCTTGCGGACAGGGTTCGGCGAGCAACGGAACTTGATGAAAGTCTACAACGCTATGTAGTGGATGGGTCAAATGACCAATTCTCCTGGGATGACAGCCTTTTGTGGAAAGAGGGTCGTTTGTGTGTCCCAAGTATGGATAAGCTAAGAGAAGAATTGATGTATGAGGCTCACTTTACGAAATACTCAATTCACCCAGGGAGCACAAACATGTACAAAGACATGAAAAAGTTGTTCTGGTGGCCAGGGTTAAAGAAAGACATAGCACATTATGTGGCTAAATGTCAAACATGTGCCTTGGTGAAAGCAAAATGCCAGAAGCCCGGAGGTTTCTTGAAGTCGCTACCTATTCCGGAATGGAAGTTTGATGATATTTCGATGGATTTCGTGCACGGTTTGCCAAGATCTCAACGCGGTAATGATTCGGTTTGAGTGATCGTAGACCGGTTGACTAAAGTGGCTTACTTCCTTCCGAACAAGAGGGACGATTCAGTGGAAGTCTTGGCGAAACTTTATGTTGAGCAAATCGTACGATTACACGGTGTTCCCCGTAGCATCGTAAGTGACCGTGACGGGCGATTCACATCGAATGATTGAAGGCTAATCCATCAGTTGTTGGGAACAAAGTTAACGTTCAGTATGACCTTTCATTCCCAAACTGATGGCCAGACTGAGAGGACCAACAGAATGATGGAGGACATGCTCCGAATATGCGCCTTGGATTTTGGTAAGAGATGGGAAGATCATCTCTATATAGTAGAGTTTGTCTACAATAATAGCTACCAAGCTAGCATAAGTATGACACCGTTTGAAGCTTTGTATGGTCGGAAATGTCGTACACCATTTGCTTGGGCGGAAGCAGGCGAATCTAAATTGTATAAGCGAAAGAAAGTCGAAGAAGCCAATTCGACGATACGCTATATTCGAGATAGGCTACTGATAGCCCAAGATAGACAAGCAAAGTATTATAATGCCAAGCACCGAAACGTTGGGTTTGCGGTTAGGGATTGAGTATATTTGAAAATCAAGCCCTTCAAAGGCGTGTACAGGATTCGGCGCTTGAAAAAGTTAAGTCTGAAATATCTTGGTCCGTTTGAAGTGGTGGAGCGAATTGGAGAAGCTGCCTATCAGCTAGCTCTCTCGGCAGAATTGAGTGGATTGCATGATGTGTTTCACATATCAGTGCTTCGAAAAGCCGTAAAAGATCCATCTCAAATGATTGTGAATGATCGCATACCGGTCGAATCTGGGCTAACGACGAAGGTTAAACCCATTCGGATCGAGGATAAAGCCGATAAGCAGTTGCGGAACAGGACAATCGGGATGGTCAATATCTGATGGGACAACTGCGGCCATGAGAAGCTAACATGGGAGCGGGAGCAGACCATGCGTGAGAAGCTAACATCGAGCAGAGATTGTCGAGCTGAGCTCGACGATTCTGACCTGTTATCAGCCCCAATACGGAGCGGTGACCCGTGTCAGGCGAATAGCGTGCGGCCATTGAACGGTGATTGACCTTTTCAACTCCAAATTGAGTCGTTGCTTGGTTTTGTTGATTGGATCAAGGGGCTGGATAGAACCCAAGGCCTTATCTATAGAGGAATGGAAAGAGGAAAGTATTATTTCCTTTTCTCTCTCTCTTCCTCGATGCCCGAGTTCTAGAGCAGAAACCTTCGGCTGGTGCTAGGGTTGCTTGCTGGAGAAGATCTTGAGGCCGGAAACAAGATCTGAAGCAATGATCACGAAGGGGAAAGTGAGGCGATCATTTCCATCCGCGTAGAAACGCTTTGTCATGGCTCCAAAGAGAACTTCAAGGGTAACGATCTTCCTTCTTGGACATGTGAAGTCATTATTTTTGCATGTGCATGGATTTCCCCCACCAAAATGTGGATTATTGAGGGATTTCCCTTGGGTTGATTCTTGAAATCCCCAATAAGTCTTGCATATAGATCTGGAAATGTGTAGTACCGAATAAGCATGCTGTGTGAAGCCCATCTGGACAGGTTAGTCTGGATTGGTGATGTTTTATTTTGCGCACCAGAGAAGACTCCACGTTTAAACGGGTAGTTTGTGGAGTCGGTGGATTGTGTCTGTGAAGTGGAGTAACAAGAATTACTGGAATGGGGATTCCGGGAAAATACTCTCGTAATCTTGTGTTGTATGTTATGGAAAGACCAGTTTTCTGACACTGCAGGATGCTGCAGGGTTTGAGTTGAGTTTGGGTGCAGAAAGAGAGCTTCTGTTGAACCTGCCAAGTGATCGCGAGGAACGCTGACACTAACTCCCCTTTTTGGATTGTGAATCCAGTCCTTGGTGGACAGTATGGCTATTGTGATTTGCGAGCTCTTAAAAGGCTTTGTGTCAAACGGACAAGGGGATGCCGACCCACGTTAGTCTAGACATTGAACTGGCGATTTGAGCAACGGGCAAGGGCTGAATTGTATTCGCGTTATGGTTGTCTAACATGAGTGCCTGGGATATTGGCATTCGTTAGGTTCACGTAATGAGAGTCTTAGGCATGCGCGCCATTAAGACTAAAGTCTTCGGCTATAGGCTATGGAGAAAAATGCTCAAACTTTACTGTTGGGCTTTGGACCCTTGAACGGTGGTGGGACCCTGGTTTTCCGGTATACCAAGAATGTGCCCTGAGTGCGCGGAGCGTCGGACCGCGTGGCCAACGTTTATGATATATTGATTGTGTGTGAGTGCACATTGTGTGATATATCTGCTTGTGAAATGCTATGCCTGCAGGGAAGGAATACCACTGCCCTGTGTGTTGAAACCAAAAACTTGGTCTCTCGTGGAGTTCGGGGTCCCAAAAGAGAGGTGACATCACACCTACTACACTCGGGGGAACGTCACAGACCAAAGACTTGGGAAACTAGGAACAAACCCTCGGCTCTATCATGGAGGTCCCACCACACACCTAGAAGGTCAAAAGAGCACTTCCCCTCCCTCACCAATGGTTGAGCCGGGTACCTTGGAGAGCTCTCTCAACTCAACCAAGAAGAAGAAACAAAGGGAGGAGGAAGCCAAAAACTCATCCTCTCCAAAGGTACCTAAGGGGGTCTATTTATAATTTTTCCAAGCCTGGGGGCCGAAATGTCCAAAATACCCCTAAGGCAAAAAAGGCTTGAGCAAATAGAAAACCACCATGCCGGGGGTTAAAGAGGTAATCCCCCCCCCCCCCGAGGGCATAACGGTAAAAATACGGTCCATAGGGGTCCAAGGGCGGGAAGAGGTCAAGCCATACCCCCACCTCCCCGGGCACCCGAGACGAGGCTCCTTCGGGGGCTTAGACCACGTTGAAGAACCGAAGGCCGGGGGGGCGAGAGCCAGACCACAGCCGGTCTCGCCCGCAGGGCAGGCCGCTCGGGCGAGCACCCAGCCGCAGCTGGTCTCGCCCGCAAGGCAGGCCCCCCGGACGAGTACCCAGTCACAGCTGGTCTCGCCCGCAGGGCAGGCCGCCCGGGCGAGCACCCAGCCTGGCTGGTCTCGCCCGTAGGGCACACCACCCGGGCGAGAGCCCAGCCGCAGCTGGTCTCGCCCGCAGGGCAGACCGCCCGGGCGAGCACCTAGACGCAGCTGGTCTCTCCCGCAGAACAGGCCGCCCGGGCGAGCACCCAGCCTAGCTGGTCTCGCACACAGGGCAGGCCGCCCGGGCGAGCACCCAGCCTGGCTAGTCTTGCCCGCAGGGCAGGCCTGCAGGCTAGCACCCAGCTTGGCTGGTCTCACCCGCAGGGCAGGACTGCGGGCGAGCACCCAGCCTGGCTGGTCTCGCCCGTAGGGCAGGCCAACCGGGAGAGCACCAAGCCTGGCTGGTCTCGCCCGCAGGGCAGGCCGCCCGGGCAAGCACCCAGCATGGCTGGTCTCGCCCGCAGGGCAGGCCGCCCAGGCGAGCACCCAGCCTGGTTGGTCTCGCCCGCAGGGCAGGCCGCCGGGGAGAGCACCCAGCCAAGCTGGTCTCGCCCGCAGGGCAGGCGGCCCAGGCGAGCACCCAGCCAAGCTGGTCTCGCCCGCAGGGCAGGCGGCCCGGGCGAGCACCCAGCCTGGCTGGTCTCTCCCATAATAGGGCTAGGGTGCGGGGAGGGCGAGACCCTGGCCTCCGGCCGGTCCTGCTGCTCCTACCTTACACCTAGGGAATTCGGGGCGGGTGTCGGCCATCTTGACGCATCCGCCCCCAAAAGGGGCCAGGGGAGGTAGATTTTTCCTCCCCCTACTAGTATATTTCCAAGGCCAAGCCAAAATTGTCCACCAAGAGTGCAAAACCTCTCAAAAGCTTAAAAAAAATATAAAGCTGGTCTTGCGCCTGCCGAGGGGACCCTACTCTGCGAATACGGGGTTGTACACAATCCCCGCTCTTTTCGAGATTGGCACAAGCTCGGAAAGAAATATCAAACCCAACATATTCGCTGAGTGGCCCCTTCTCGTGGTTTGAAATATTATAAGGCCTCTCTATTGGAACCCTTGTTTGATTTGGGCTAGGTCTACTCTTAGGATGTTGACTTATATGTATAGTTAGGGTCAATGTTTAGGTCTAAGTTAGTCTTTACAGGTCAGACTTCTCAAGACCAGCTTTGGATTTCTCTCAAAGATCTCAGACTCAGAAGAAATCTGTGGATTTTATATCAGTTCGACTTTCGTCGAACTCAGCTCGACGATCATCGATCTCCGATCGACGATCTCAGAGATTAGTCTTTGAACTGAGCTCGACGATCTACGAGCTCAGGTCAACGTTTTCTTTTTTGTTTACAGAATTCTCAGATCGCAGATAGTTGATCTCAGCTCGACGATCTTCCAGCTTAGATCGACGATCATTCTCTGTGTCCGACTCCTTTTATTTTCAGTAGCTGTCTTGAAGATTTATTTCCTACTTCATTGATTCTATTTATGTCAAATAATATCTGGTAGTTAATGCTGACATTCTCAAGACATATAGCCATTTCTTCACAGCATTAACTATGGTATTTCATAGAGTTATTATTCTGACTTATTTTCCAAGACAATTGGAGAGAAAATTAATTGCCAGAATTTGTAGTCGTTTCTCTCCTCGTTTTCTGCAGTAATTTAAGGAATGTTTTTTAATCTAAAAAAAGAGATATTAATACTGGTTAATAGACATAAAAGCAAATTCAGAAACACTCTCTCAGAAAACTCAAACATTTTTCTGCAATAGCTCTCAGAACT
Source organism: Platanthera zijinensis (assembly GCA_039513925.1). Classification (NCBI taxonomy): domain Eukaryota; kingdom Viridiplantae; phylum Streptophyta; class Magnoliopsida; order Asparagales; family Orchidaceae; genus Platanthera; species Platanthera zijinensis. The sequence continues at coordinate 24,844,162 of CM077080.1, read as the reverse complement.
CTCCATTCTGCTCTCAGAAAATGGAAGAAGAACAACAAATTTTCATCTTGAGTCTTCTTCTTCAGTTCTATCTTCAGGAATCTACAGAGACTGAAAATCAACATCATTCTACAGATTCTGAAGAGCAAGAACACCAGTCTATTGAAGACATAAACCCTTGACAAAGCTTCCATCTTCCTGAATCTACTCAATATCTCAGGAGGAGTTTTAGCATCATCAAATCCACATAGTCTTCTCATTTGCTTTGAGAAAGAGAAGACTGCCATCTATTTTTTTTAACCTCTCTTATACATGGTTCTTACTCCCTTCAAAAGTATACTCCTTAGTGATAGGACACCTGATTAAAAACCTATTTGTTTTTAGGCACCTGATCAAAAGCCTAAAGGGTTTCTAGATCTACCTGAAGCAGATCTTGTGGTGATATGGCACCTTATCAAAAATCTAAGTGGATTCCTACTAGGGTGGTAGAAGAGTGAATGTACCCAGATTTGGGGAACCACTATAATTTTCTTGTGTCGTCTGGTTGCTCATCTTTCTTTATTCCTGCTATGTTGTGTTTGCTTTTGTTTTTAATTCTCTTATACTTATAAGTAACACCTATTTTAATTTCGCTATAAAAATTAATTAAAAATTTTTAATACTCTATTCACCCCCCTAGAGTAGATTTGATCTATCCCCTCTCTTTCAATTGGTATCAGAGGGGCGTTTCTATTAGTTATACAGACTAACACCTAAACCTAAAGATCCTTGATAGATCCTCTTCTCTCCTTCTTTCTTTTTTATAAACCATGGCACAAAATAAAGATTTTGCAAGCACCAAACCTCCAGTATGCAACCTGAATAAGTTTGCTCTCTAGAAGGCAAGAATCAAATTGTATATGAATTCTATTGATGAGGATATCTTCAACTCTATTTTGACAGGTCCACCAGCTCCAGTGGCAACTACCTCAACGGCATCAACAAGCTTAAATATTGTTCCTCCTCCAGACTACAATGATGCTCAGAAAAAGGCTAAGATTGCTGATGCAAGGGCCATGAACATTCTGGCCCAAACTATGTCAGATAAAATCTTCCAGAAAGTTGTTGAATGCAACTCAGAAAAAGCCATTTGGGACTCACTAAACCAAATGGTTGCTGGATTTACAGATGAGAGAAAGGATAGAAGAGCCCATCTTCTATTTCTTTATGAAAACTTCAAGGAGGTGGAAACTGAACCAGTAGCTGAGATGTATAATAGACTCAACATCATTGTTAATGAGCTGAAAACATTAGACAAAGACATCTCACTGACTGAGCTAAATGACAAGATACTCATGGGCTTTCTCAAGTCACGGGATTCCAGAATCTGGCCTATCAAAGAAGGCAGAAGCATCAATGAGATCACAACTGAAACTCTGTTGGGCAAGCTCAAGAGCTATGAGCAGCTCCTCAAGATAAGAGAAGAAGAAGAACAGAAGATTTCTACCCCTCCAAGAAAGGATCAAAATATAGCATTCAAAGCCTCTGAAGAATCAGAAGCAACTCCTTCCAATGAAGAACTGATGAGTCTCTTTGCAAAGAGATTCTTCAAGATGGGAAGAAAAGATTTCAAAAGGAAGTCTTCAAGAAATGAAGATAAACAACGATATGACAAAACTCCAACTAATGATATTATTTGCTTTGGCTGTAGGAAACCTGGACACATCCTACCAGAATGTCCAGAGAATAAACACAAAGAAAGAAGAAAGGAGAAGGACTCTAGGAAACACCATAACAAACCATCATATCACAAGCACAAGAGGAAAGAGAAAGGTTTCGTTGCTGGAACCTGGAGTGAAACTGAAGAATCATCCTCCTCTAACTCTAGTGAAGATGAAAAAGAAGCAAATGCCAAAGAAATATGCTTAATAGCTATCAATGCTTCAGGTCATGTTTTAGAAGTAGAAGAATCTGAAGAATATTCAGACTGTGATCAAGTAATAGAATCTTTTGAGTTTACCTCTGAAGACTTTAAAAATGATTTTAAATATATGTGTGATGATTTTATAAGATCTGAGAAGGAAATTAAACTTCTCAGAGATAGACAACTTGAATATGAAAACTTAGTATCAGAAAATATCAAATTAAATAATGAATTGAATATGTATAGTGAACAAATCATATTTCTTAAAACTGAACTAAGTAAAGCAAAACAATTAGAAGAAACTTTGAATGGCAGAAGCCTACAGATGGTAGAAATCACTAGCACACTAAATGCTAGGTTAAACAAAAGTAAACTAGGATTAGGTGCATCACCTAGTGAACCTCCTCTAATTCAGAAAAATATCTTATCTAAACCTATAAATTTCATTTCAGAAAAAGGTAGGAAAAACACTGAACACATTGAAAAAGTGAACAAAGTATTAGAACAAATTGAACTAGAAAAGCAGAAGAAATAAGATCAGAAAAATAAGTTTAAACATAAATCATCGAACCAAGATCGACGATCGCAGTACTTTTCGTCGAACGCCAACCGACAATCTCTGAACCTAGAGATTGGGTTTAATTACTCAGGAAAGGGAGATCGACAATATCATCAAACATCGTCGATCAGAGATCGACGATCGTGGAACACAAATAGTAGCAACTATTATTCTGTGAACCGAGATCGACGAGATCAGCACTGGTCGTCGAATGCAGATCGACGATCTCAACATAAATCGTCGAACCAGATCAGTTTTATAAAAACTCTAACTACAACAGAAACTTCAGTAAAAACCCTAAACTTGTTAACCTTTTTTCTAACTGGATAATCCCACCTAGAAAATTTCATCCCTTAGGTTATAAAAGCAAACCTGTATGTTCCTTTATTTCCAGTTTCAAGTATGAAAAGAGACAAGGACCCAAGGTTACCTGGGTCCAGAATATTTAGTCCGTTCTCTTGCAGGTGAAGACCTATCCTACCACACATGATAAGTGGTATTTGGATAGTGAGTGCTCAAAGCACATGACAGGGAATAGGGACAACCTAACTAATTTCAAGTTCAAGCTAGGTCCAAAGGTGATCTTTGGAGATTCAAGCTTTGGTCGGATAAGAGGCTATGGAAATTTTACTATTGGAGCTGTCACATTCAACAAAGTAGCTTATGTAAATGGTCTAAAACATAATTTGATATCCATAAGTCAGTTATGTGATGCAGGTTATCAGGTATGCTTCACTGAATCCAAATGCAATATCTCTTTAAATAGCAATATTGTTTTATCTGGTTTTAGACAAGGTAATATATATTTGGTTAACTTTAATTCTGCTAGTTCAGAAATTTGTTTATTTAATCAAGTTAGCAATAACAACACCCTTTGGCATAAAAAACTAGGCCGTGTAAATCTTAGAAATATTGTTAAGTTATCTAAAGACAACCTTGTCAGAGGATTGCCCTCTTTCCCCTACAAGAAGGAAAGCCTTTGCAGGGCTTGTCAGTTAGGCAAACAAACTAAAAATAGTTTTAAATCAGTAAATTAGAGTGATTCACCTAGGATCCTATACTTGCTTCATTTGGACCTTTTTGGACCAATTATTGTACAGAGCTTAGGAGGGAAGTTCTATACTTTAGTGATTATAGATGACTTCTCCAGATTCACTTAGGTTTTCTTCTTGAGACACAAGTCTGATAACTTTAAAGTTCTTACAGACTTTCTGAAATGCATAAGGATTGAGTATTCTACTCCAGTTGTTTTGATCAGAAGTGATCATGGCACTGAGTTTGAATCTCTTCCCATGTAAAAATTTTGTGAGAGAGAATGTATCAGGCACTGTTTCTCTGCTCCTAGAACTCTTCAACAAAATGGGGTAGTAGAAAGGAAAAATAGAACACTCATTGAATCTGCAGGCACATTACTTGCAGATGCTCACATGCCACTATCTTATTGGGCAGAAGCTATAAGCACAGCAAATTATGTCATGAACAGAAGCTTGATACATAAACTTAAGGGCAAGACTCCCTATGAACTACTCAAAGGGAAGAAACCTAAAATAGATTATTTTAGAATATTTGGTTGCATCTGTTACATTCATAATAACAACAAAACTAATCTTAGAAAGTTTGAAGCCAAAGCTGCAATGGGAATTTTTCTAGGATAATCCCAAGTCAGCAAGGCATATATGGTTTTCAATAAATCATCTTTGAAAATTGAAGAATCTGTACATATTATTTTTGATGAAGCTAATATGTTTTACAAGGAGAAAGAAGCTTCTACCAGTAACTCTTTACAGGTACCCCAACTTTGTGAAAAATTAGATGATCTCAACCTTACTCAAAAGGTTACATCACATTCCTCCTCACAAGTTGATGAAGAAAATGAAAAAGAAACTTTGAAAGTGGCTGAACTTCCTCCAACAACTAACTCAATTCCACAAGAGGAATTATTCCCCAAGCTGTTGCTGAACCAACTCCACCACCTGAACTTGTCACACTTAGAGATCACCATACATCTCAAGTGATTGGAGACATAATAGATGGTGTGCAGACAAGGCATCAACTCAACCAAGACTTGATGCATGCCTGCTTCTTATCTCAAATTGAGCCTCAATCCATTAAAGATGTTGAGCAAGATCCACACTGGATTATTGCAATGCAAGAGGAGCTTAACCAATTTGAGAGATGTAGAGTTTGGGACTTAGTTCCAAGACCCAAAGACTATCCAGTCATTGGAACTAAGTGGGTTTTCAGGCATAAGCTTGATGCACGTGGATCAATCATAAGTAACAAAGCAAGACTTGTAGCTCAAGGCTATAGGTAAGAGGAAGGAATTGACTATGATCAGACCTTTGCTCCTATTGCAAGACAAGAAGCAATCAGGATATTTCTTGCTTATGCTGCATATAAGTAGTTCAAGGTATATCAAATGGAAGTCAATGGTGCCTTTCTTAATGGATAACTAAAGGAAGAGGTTTATGTTGAACAACCTCCAGGTTTTATCTCTTCAACCCATCCCTCCTATGTTTTTAGATTGCATAAAGCTCTCTATGGTCTAAAGCAAGCTCCAAGAGCTTGGTATGAAACCTTAGCTAGCTTTCTCTTAGAGCATAAATTTTCTAGAGGCATAGTAGATAGAACTTTATTTATTACACATCATCATGATATAATCTTGTTAGTACAAATTTATGTATGTGGTATTATTTTTGGTTCTACTGATTCCAAACTATGCAAAAAATTCTCTGACCAGATGCATTCTAAGTTTGAAATGAGTAACATGGGTGAACTCTCTTACTTCCTTGGTCTCCAAGTGAAGCAATCACCTGATAACATCTTCTTATCTCAGTCCAAGTATGTTAAGGAATTAGTAAAAAGGTTTGGGATTGCCGATGCCTCAGCAATGAAAAACACCCATGACTTCCAATGTTGTGGTTGATTCTGATGAAAAAGGGAAACCTGTTGATCAGAAAAATTATAGGGTTATTGTTGGATCCCTATTATACCTCATAGCAAGTAAACCAGACATCCTGTTATCTACATATCTTTGTGCTAGGTTCCAAGTAAACCCTAAAAAATCTCATCTAATTTTACAAAAAAGAATTTTGAGATATATAAAGGGTTGCCCTAATCTAGGACTTTGGTATCCAACAGAGTTAGAGTTTGAGTTAATTGGATACTCAGATACTGACTATGCTGGATGCAGAGTAGACAGAAAAATCACATCATGAACATGCCAGTTTCTTGGTGATAGGCTTGTGTCTTGATTTTGTAAGAAGCAAACATCATTGTCTACTTCAACTGCAGAGGTTGAATACATTACAGCTGGCAGTTGTTGCTCATAGATAATGTGGATTCAAAACCAATTGTTGGATTATGGATACAATCTATATAATTCAATTATATTTTGTGATAGTAATAGTGCAATTTCTATTGCTCAGAATCCAGTTCATCATTCTAGAACTAAGCATATAGAAATAAGGCATCATTTCATTAGAGATAGTATAGACAAAAAGAAAATTAATCTTAACTTTATCTCCACTGATTTTACAAAAACAGATATCTTCACCAAGCCTTTGAATGAAAAGAAACATCTATTCTTCTTAAATCAGCTTGGAATGATAAATGGAGTGGATTAATTTATTTTCTGTCTGTGTTTGAAGATCTGTTCACAAATCGTCGAACGGAGATCGACGATCGGCGAACTCATCTTGAGCTCTATCGTCGACCTGAGATCGACGATAGCTCTGTGTGAAGCAAAAATCGTCAACCAGAGTTAGACGACTTTTTTTTCTTCAGAAAAAAAAAATCGTCGACCTGAGATCGACGATCTGTTTTCCCTCTTCATTCAGAGGCCGACGATAATATTTGTCTATAAATCTATCGTATACTTAAGATTGAAGTTTTTTTATCTTATCGTAGGATAGAGCCCGACCTTTCGTATTCCAAAAGAAAAACCTATATTAAGGTTTCTCGTCATGCTCTATCCCGCGCCTTCCAAGTTCTCTTGCACTTGATCTTTGTTTTCTTTATAGGACTCTAATGGCGATTTCAGCGGCCATTCTTATTTCAATGAAGTTCGACATAGGTTTCGACATTGACATGGATTCCTTCAACCACTGCAATCAAATCTTCTTGGATATACTGAATCTCTTCAAAGAATAGAATCTGAAGAAGATAATGTCAACCAGGATCAAGCTTCCAGCAACTGAAATTAAAGAATGGGTTTACTCTTCAACATCTCCAGATGAATCGACTATGGTTGGAACTATTTATGGAACCCAGGTTATTCTAACTCCAACTATACTTTCTGAAAATTTTGAATTAGTAAATGAAGAAGATGTTCTAGAACTAGATACCTCTGAGTATAGTTTAATGCTGATAAGAATGGGTCATCCAGAAGAAACACCATCAAAACTGCTTAAGAAAAATCTGTCTATAGAATTTAAATTCTTGGCAGATATTGTCGGTAAAGTTCTGATGGGCAAGCATATAGCTCATGATAACATTAACAAGCAACAGTTCTCTGTGATGTCTGCTCTAGTTAATAGGAAATCTATAAACTGGGCAGCTCTTTTCTTTGATTTGATTAGAAGGAAAAAACTCTAAGAAAGAAGTTTGTTTTGGGAGAATATTGGGAAATTTCTCCAGGAAAAAGCTCCTGAATTGCTTGTCTCCCTGACCCAATTCATAAATGCCAGTAAGAGGTTGTACTCCTCTCTGTTTGCAAAGTGGGAGAGGACCATTCCTAGGCCTTCCAGTGCCTCCAGGACTTCTGAGGATACAAGAGCTGATGCAGCTACTTCCCCAACCCCAGAAGATGTTCCTCTCTCTGTCTCAACCTCAGTCCCCCCATCCCCTGCCTCCCAAATCCAATCCTCTCCAGTTCTTTCACCTCCACCTCCTGCTTCACCTATGCAAATTCAAAACTCCCCAGATCATCCTGCATCTCCTCATGCAGATCATCATGAATCTCCTCAGCACATTGCTTCTCCCATCATTTCTCCATCATTATCCTCTCAGATTCCCTCTGAGCCCATCCAAACGGATGTTCCATCATCATCCATTCCCTCTGATGTTCCTCCATCCTCCTCTTTTCCTGATTTCACCCATACAGATTTCCCTTCTGCATTCTCAGTTTGCCAAATTGTAGACATCAAACTCCTTACACCTCCTCTGAGTCTGAACCCCTATACCTAAATTTCTCAGATATAGCTCAAGATCTTCTGAAATTCATTTCTCCCTCCTAAGAGTAACTTATAGCACAAGCTCTAGCTCCTCTAACTGCCTCCACCAACACTCTTACCCATAGAGTTGCTACCCTCTCCTCTGTCCCTTCTTCTGGGGTCCTAGCTACAGATGCCTCTGCAGCCAGGTAGGGGGAGATATCCAATGAAGAAGCTCTTATACTTTCTCCAGCAGCAGCAGTTTCAGCAGATATGCAGGAATATGTTCCCTCAGATGATCAGATGGCTTTAGATACTGAAATTATTGATATTGATAATGATACAGAAGAAATAGTTCTTCCAGAAGTTTTGACTGTTGGTGATTGTTGCATCAATCCCATAGTAGATATTTTTGGGTTGTTGAGTTCCTTCTGTACACTTCATCTAAATTGTCTTCCAAGTTTTAAGGCATCTTCTTTGGCTATTGTGTGATGTACTCCCTCTATAAGTTCTTTAGTTGTCAGACAACTAAAGGCAAGTTTTGTAGTTCCTCTAGCAGAAAAGTCTGATGATCAGATGTCAAGATCTCCTTCTGGATCTCAAAGGCATTCCTCTTCTCAATCTTCTAAGTCCAAAGGCAAGTTCAGTCAAGCTCCTCCTCCAAGATCTCTTTACTCCAGTCAATAGCAACAAAATCTTGTATCAACAAACTTTTAAGCTCAATCTACCCAATTCAGGAGCTTATCTCAGAAGCCATCACAGGATGCTGATCCAGAGAAACCTTCCTCTCCTCATGCTGATCCAGAGCTTGATCCTAACTTCAGGATGGCCAGACTTAATGAGCTAATTGGACTGTCTCAGATTAACAAAGCCAGAAAAGAAGGACAAGATCACTCACAGTTTACTACTATGTCCTCTTACAGAGAAAAAGAACTTGAAAGACTGCAAATAAGTAAGAAAGTATTCAATCCTGCTGAATATATGTCACTTCATCCAAAAGCAGTTGTACCCAGAGTCACCTCTCAGAAAACCCTTGGTGAGCAAGACTTAAAGATGTCAAAGAAGGAAGCAGAAGACCCAACTAGAAAGATTGCTTTTACCAAAACTTCTTATGCTCCTCCTCCTACTAATTCTTAAGTTTTTTTTTGAATTGCTATTACTTTATTGCTTTACTGTTTTACTGTTTTATCTGAACTGAATGTGCAGTACATTGTGATATTATATCTGTTGATAATTTAAAATTTATCAGATATGTATGGCCTTGTATTTTTAGTTTCTTTTTACTTTGAGTGACCTCACTCAAATAGGGAGAGATTGTTGGAACCCTTGTTTGATTTGGGCTAGGTCCACTCTTAGTATATTGACCCATATGTATAGCCAGGGTCAAGGTCTAAGTTAGTCTCTACAGGTAAGACTTCTCAAGACCAGCTTTTGATTTCTCTTAAAGATCTCAGACTCAGAAGAAATCTGTGGATTTCATATCAGTTCGACTTTCGTCGAACTCAGCTTGATGATCGTCGATCTCCGATCGACGATCTCAGAGATTAGTCTCTGAACTGGGCTTGACAATCTACGAGCTCAGGTCGACGTTTTCTCTTTTGTTTAGAGAAGTCTCAGATCGCAGATAGTTGATCTCAGCTCGACAATCTTCCAGCTCAGATCGACGATCATTCTCTGTGTCCGACTCCTTTTATTTTCAGCAGCTGTCTTGAAGATTTATTTCCTACTTCATTGATTCTATTTATGTCAAATAATCTCTGGTAGTTAATGCTGACATTCTCAAGGCATATAGTCATTTCTTCACAGCATTAACTATGGTATTTCACAGAGTTATTATTCTGACTTATTTTCCAAGACAGTTGGGGAGAAAATTAATTGCCAGAATTTGTAGCCGTTTCTCTCCTCGTTTTCTGCAGTAATTTAAGGAATATTTTTGAATCTAAAAAAAAGAGATATTCAGACGGGTTAATAGACAGACAAGTAGATTCAGAAATACTCTCTCAGAGAACACAAGCATTTTTCTGCAATAGCTCTCAGAACTCTCCATTCTGCTCTCAGAAAATAGAAGAAGAACAACAAATTTTCATCTTGAGTCTTCTTCTTCAGTTCTATCTTCAGGAATTTACAGAGACAGAAAATCAACATTATTCTATAGATTCTGAAGAGCAAAAACACCAGTCTATTGAAGACCTACACCCTGGACAAAGCTTCCATCTTCCTGAATCTACTCAATATCTCAGGGAGAGCTTTGGCATCATCAAATCCACATAGTCTTCTCATTTACTTTGAGAAAGAGAAGACTGTCATTTATTTTCTTTAACCTCTCTTGTACAGGGTTCTTACTCCTTTCAAAAGTATACTCCTTGGTGATAGGGCACCTGTTCAAAAACCTATTGGTTTTTAGACACCTGATCAAAAGCCTGAAGAGTTTCTAGATCTACCTAAAGCAGATCTTGTGGTGATAGGACACCTGATCAAAAACCTAAGTGGATTCCTACCAGGGGTGGTAGAAGAGTGGATGTACCCAGATTTGGGGAACCACTATAATTTTCTTGTGTCGTCTGGTTGCTCATCTTTCTTTATTCCTGTTGTGCTGTATTTGCTTTTGTTTTTAATTCTCTTATACTTATAAGTAACACCTATTTTAATTCCGCCATAAAAATTAATTAAAAGTTTTTAATACTCTATTCACCCCCCCCCCCATCTAGAGTAGATTTGATCTATCCCCTCTCTTTCACTCTCTAAGGGGTCAACCTGTCATGCCAGATAATGGGAGCCTGGGTGATGAGACAGCCTCGGGGTGAAAACACTTAGCCTCCCAAGGGGTCAACCTGTCATGCCAGCTAGTGGGAGCATGGCAGCGAGACCGTCATCGGAGCTAAAGACTTGGGCTTCCACGAGAGGTACCACCAAACCTACAAGCTAGTTGTAGCCTGGCAGCGGGACCATCATCGGAGCAAAGGACTTGGGCTTCCACGAGAGGTACCATCGGACCTGCCAGCTAGTGGGAGCCTGACAGCAGGACCGTCATCGGAGCAAAGGACTTGGGCTTCCACGAGAGGTACCACCGGACCTGCCAGCTAGTGGGAGTCTGGCAGCAGGACCGTCATCAGAGCAAAGGACTTGGGCTTCCACGAGAGGTACCACCAGACCTGCAAGCTATGGGAGCCTGGCAGCGGGACCGTCATCGGAGCAAAGGACTTAGGCTTCCATGAGAGGTACCACCGGACCTGCCAGCTAGTGGGAGCCTGGTAGTGGGACCGTCATCGGAGCAAAGGACTTAGGCTTCCACGAGAGGTACCACCGGATCTGCCAGCTAGTGGGAGCCTGGCAGCAGGACCATCATCAGAGCAAAGGGGCTTGGGGTTCCACGAGAGGTACCACCGGACCTGCCAGTTAGTGGGAGCCTGGCATGAGGAGATCCACTTGGGGGGTGGGACTGGGCATGTCACATGAGCTTCATCAATTCCAACATCCTCAAAGGGGAAAACATGATGGGTTACATGAACCCCCCCCCCGACTCAACTGGTCAGGGGCTGAACTCATTACAACATAAGAAAAGATACAAGACTCTGCCGAGGCGAGGCTTTCTCAGGGGGTCTTTGTATGTTGGCCGTCATCCTTCCCCTCAGATACCTCCATCTTGCTCAGGCTCTTCATGATCTTCTCCATCTCCTATGCCTTGGCCAACCATGAGATGGTGTTGACGGCTGTGACATAACATTGTCTTGCCATCCTGGAGTCTCCCTTGACTCTGACCTGGATCCATCCTGAGCTGAACTTGACAAACCGACAGTTTCTTGAAGCCCCCCCCCCCAATTTCACTTGGAGTCCTACTCCACCTTCAACCTCCTTCCTCTCACCTGAAAATCCGAACAGGGTTCCGTCTGAGGCCAACACCCTCCTTGGCTCCACCTTCATCTCGTCAAACGCCTTCTTGAAAATGACGTTGACGGAGCTCCCATTATCAACCAAGATCCGGGAGACGGTGTAGCCCTCGATGGCTATCTGGATGACCAGCGCATCGCAGAACAGATCCTCATAATCCGGCATGTCCTTCATCGAGAAGGTGATCTTCTCCTCCTGGGGCGGTATCTGGGACTTCGAAGCGACGCTCCGTCGGTACATGATATGGAGGCTCACCTTATGAGTGGCCTCGATTCCCACTCCACCGTGGATCACTATTATGCCACCTCGGGGTCCGACGTCGACCCGATCCTCACATATATCATCCTCCCCAACTCGGGGTGGAACATCTTCAACCTGCGCCGGCGGCTGAGGCTGGGCAGGGCCTCTCGCCCCCCTCACTTCCAGGAATTCGGGGCAGGTAGCTGTGGTGTGACCCTCCGCCTAGTGAAAGTAATAGTATGGCAATGCTCCTTCTCCCCTCCTTCGGCGGGCCCGGCGGTCTCTCCTGTTGCCTCTTCCTCCTTCACTTATTGCCAAGGCCTGCTGTGGTGGGGGTAAGAGTTATCTTGTGGCTTGCCTCTTGAAGTTGAACCTCCCTTATCCCACGTGAAAGTTTCCCCCACCCTGGATGAGAGCTCTTCCTGGACCCTGGGCAGGTCCTCCCTGCTGTCTCCAGCCTGGTTCCGAACCCTCCTGTCCCTGGAACCCATGAGATCTCTGATCTTCTCTCCGTCTTCCTTCCTGATACCTTGAGCCACCTTGCTCCTTTTGCTCTGACTCTATTAGCTTTGCCAACTTCTTGACAAATGTCGGGTTGGCCGCCTCTATGGCTATCTCCTCTACCGCCCTTTCCATCAGCTACTCGAAGGAAAGGGGGGCCTTTTGGATCAGGCTCATCTTGAAGAACCCTTCGCGCAGCACCACCATGAACGCCATCTGGAGGGCATACCATGGCATCTTCTGGATATCTAGGATCTCCTCCTAGAACCTGTCAACATAGTGGGCCAGCGACTCCTCGGCCCTCTGCCTTATCAGAAAGATGGACTCAGGACTCCTCTTCCTCTTCTTGGAGGTGGAGAAGCGGAGCTGGAAGCTCCGGCTCAAGTCCTCGAACCCATAGACTGACCTCGGAGGGAGTTGATGAAACCAGTCTCTTGCCTTCTCCTTCAACGTTATCGCAAAAAGACGACACTTGAAGGCATCCGTCATCGGCCTGATGGAGACGGCATCCTCGAACCACTGTAGGTGCTGGACGGGGTCATCCTTCCCAGTATAGTAAGCCATGTCTGGCTCTCTGAACCCCTCAGGAGCGGGAGCTGAGATGATTAGCTCACTGAAGGGTGACCCACTGAGGGGTGGTCTCGCAACCTCTACTCGTACGACCTGCTCGCCTGGAGGGCTAGCACTTGCCGGGATGGGGAACAGCTCCCGCCCGGGGAGGTCTCGCTCGACCCCCTCTCCCATCCTTTCCTTCCTAGGTCGCCTACCTGGTGCACTTCCTTCTCCCCCTGCTGGGGTCATCTCGCATGTGCCCCTGGGAGGCAGCTTGCCGAGACCGCTCTGGGTCAGCTCGCCTAGACCCCTGGGATCCAGTCCCTAGGGGTGGGGGTTGAGCTGTCAGCCCGAGGGGCAATGCTTCTCAGCATCTCCATGATGTCTTGGATGGAAGTCATGAACTTCTCCCTTCCTACGAAGGGTCCGGGGTTGGGGAGCTCACCGAGATCATCACTACCTCCCTAATCTCTGGCCAAGGCACTCTCCCGAGATCTTCTGTACTGGTCACTCTCTACGCTTACCGCACCAAAATATTGAAACCAAAAACTTGGTCTCTCGTGGAGTTCGGGGTCCCAAAAGAGGGGTGACCTCACACCTACTATACTCAGGGGAACGTCACGGACCAAAGACTTGGGAAACTAGGAACAGACCCTCGGCTCTAGCGTGGAGGTCCCACCACACACCCGAAAAGTCATAAGAGCACTTCCCCTCCCTCACCAATGGTTGAGCCGGGTACCTTGGAGAGCTCTCTCAACTCAACCAATAAGAAACCAAGGGAGGAGAATGTAGAATCCGTTTCCCCCTTTCCGGGGCTAACCCGGATCTTATGCCCAGAACCGCCGCCTTATGGTGGCACTAACACACGGGTTAGTCGGCACCGCAAGACGCCGATCCTGCCGGCTAGTACGATCATAAACCTGTTCGGCCAATATGAGAAACATAAGTAATATATAGCAGTAAAGAGAAACAACTATAGTCCACAGCCACATGGTACATATCATATAAGTAAATGAAAGTACAGAAACATAGTCAACAATGAGTACAACAATAAAAGAGAGACAAGGGCTTATGCCCATTACATTATATCACTAAATCTCTCCTCACAAAGCAAAGAGCAGAAGTCTAAACTATCACGGACATCCCGTCCCTCCTGAGGACGGGTTGTAGTAGTAGTAGTAGTAGGTGGTGGTGGTGGTATCGACATCTGCTCCTCAAGTCCTGACTCCTCGACGTGCTGCTTCATCTCCTCGTGCTCCTAAAATGATATGGTCACCGACCATTAGTCAAAAAGACTAAGTCGTTTCCTCCGCACCTCGCCCCGCAACTCCTAGGCACCGAGCGGGAGGACGAAGCGGAGGACAACAATGGGTAGCAAAAATGGAAGCAGGTGACAAGAGTTAACTAGCAGTTGTAATAGGTATTGTTATCCTACTCTAGCAGTTCTAAGTATGTAGTACAGGTAAGTAAAAGCAGTACTAGTAAAAGAGAAGAACTGAAAGTAAGAGCAGGAATAAAGTAAGCTGAAATGTAAAGCTATCTATCATCACAGACGTACCTTAACTTATAAAAATGCTCATACAAATTTATAAGTTAAGGTTTCCAGGAATTATAACTTATCATATAAAAGAGCCCATACTAATTTATATGATAAGGATCTATGAAGCGTATGCCCTAATATGAATGGATGTTATGATGCAATTTATGTAGCAGGCAAGTGCAACTCACACACGACGACTCCGTGATCACAGACCTTTAGTTCCCACTTTTCGAGAGCTAGCATCACTCTCAGGTATCGCCGTTGTGGCTACGGCAGCAGCGGAACGGGCGCTTCCGCTTTCTAGGCAGGTATACACACTACCAGGCCAAGACCTCTCCTGTATGCCTCTGTACACTGACAAGTGCACTCTAGAGTCTCTGCGTACTATTGCTAGCTACCTGCTAGGCTTTTAGGTCGGGTATACGTCTTCAGGGATTGTCTGCCTGACCGCAGTATTAAACAACATACTGGCCCTTCCACCCGTACACCTCACCCGAGTCACTGTTCTGCCATCGGTGTGATGATTGGCCCAGTACCGCATGACCCACCACCATTTATGCACATGCAAGTATTTCATCTCGAGCCTCCAGCTCGTAGGACCAACCTGTCTGATTCCTCCAACCCTGCATGGGTGAGCAAGTAAACCAAACACTTCCTTCCAACTCTACACGGGTGAGCAAGTAGTCAACAGACTCCAAATCCCTCCAACCCGGCATGAGTGAATATATAACTCATCAATTCCTCCAACTCTGCACGGGTGAGCAAGTAGTCAATAGACTCCAAGTCCCTCCAACCCGGCATGAGTGAATATATAACTCATCAATTCCCTCCAACTCTGCACGGGTGAGCAAGTAGTCAATAGACTCCAAGTCCCTCCAACCCGGCATGAGTGAATATAAGTACAGTTTACCTAGCCTATTAGGCTACTCTTGCCTACCGGTTATTATACTTAGTGAATTAGGGTTAATCCCAGGACTGCCCAGGGTATGCCCAATGAAGGGGTCTCGGGGGCACTAGGAACCAAGATGGAATTAAAATCCAAAGTTCCCTTTCGCAAGGATAATTACTTTTAGTTGATATCTACCCATAATCCACACTCAACTCTCATTGTTACTCTTAGTTGACCCTAATGACTTAAGTTGTTATCGAGAGGGCGACGGTCTTCCACCGACCTCCATTCCAGTGGTTACCCACTGATTTGCACTTTTACTCTCATCACTAAGACGATACTAACCACCAGGGTCATACTTCCAATCATGTTCTCTAGCTCAATTGTCGATCTATCCCCTGGTGGGCCTATAGTATAACCTACTTTTATTATGCGCAGCCCATGACCTAATTCCACCCCGGAATCCAACTTTTAATTCCTTGACCCATATGTCTCAAATTATTTATCCTAGGGTGGTATGGATCTATATGATGGCCATGATGATTTTCATAATTTTCCCAATTATTTAAACCATTAATTAATTTCTTCAAATAATCCTTCAAGTCATTTAACACATGGAGTATATCATATCATAATCTTACTGATGTGAGAAATTTTTGTGACCTACAACATAATGAAATATCACTGTATTCCAAGATTTATAATTTTCCTTTAAGTATTTCTATTTATTCCTTAATTAATACAAATGACCATAATTATCATTTTACAAAGGAAGTATAAGGAATTCAATTACAAAAATTCTAGGAAAATTACAAAGCATATAAGACATTAATTTAAGACTAATGGCAGAGTTTCATCAACCTCTATGGTGTGATGGCCTAACAAGTCCCATCCTTAAATATTTACCAAAATGTCATTATGTAGATTTAAAAATTATCAGTATATCCATAAATTCTGAGATAATTATACAAGACTAATAATATAATTATACAACACTAGGAATATTTCCAAATTTTTTGATTTGTATTTCCATCAATTCATGAATAAATGCAATAAGGGTAAAATGGTCATTTCAAGATATTTTACTCCAGAAGTTCTCAAACAGAAAGATCAAATTTTCCTAAGTCAAATATAATCTTCTTTTTAACTTGGCAAGGTTTGAGGATTTTTGTATTAACAAAACCTATTTTCTCAATTTATTTTCCAATAAAGACTATATTTTTTCAAAATTCGAAATAATGGGATTTTTTATTCCCAAAATCCCATGACTAATCTGAGGGGTTATATTTGCCCTAATGATCCTCTGGCTTCAATTTCAAGATTTTTAGAAGCCTCAAGAGGGTGAATACACAACATAGTAAATTTTGCTATTTGCACCCCAAGGCTAAATCTAGCCTACACATGCAAGTGGGTTAATCCAACATGCAGTGACCCAATTGTGCTGAAATTTCTATCATGAACTGATGATGTCCCCAAGGACCTTCCACCAAAATTTGGGGCCATTTGGAGGCTTAACACTTCAATTATACCATTTATTTAATTTTTGATATTATGACCAAAACTATAGGAATTTTGTATCCAAAAATTCCTAAACTATGGCAGGGGCCAAATATGCCCAAATAAATCACATACCCAAAATTTAAGGCCATGTGAACTTCTGGTTTGGCCTGGGCTTAAGTTTTAATATCTGCCCTAGCCTAGGACCAGTCCTAGGAGAAATGCCCTACATGCCAGACCACTGGACCAAATTTGATGATTAAGATGGAAAATTAAAGGTAACAGATAAGGCTACATTTCTCATTCAGAAGTCAAGATCTGGTGAAGCTTCTAAGTACCATAAATTTTACATGCAAGGTGACTGTAATAAAGTGACAGAAAATACACTATTCATAATATTTAATCTAAATCATATAAAATTCATTTGCACGAATCTTAAAGAACAATAGACGGGATCTGGTTATCTCCTACCTCCAGCCAACGGCCGGGATTTATTTGCGCTGGTCCGACTTGTCTGCCGTTTTCCAGCCAGCTGAGCCACCACCGCCGCCGGCGGATGTCGCCACCACCTTCACTGAGGTGGGGGCTAGCGTTTCCCGGCGGTGAGGCCGCCGGAGTTGGCTCCTCAGGCGATCCCGAGCAAGGTGAAATAACCTGTAAATTCACTCATTCCTCTCATGGCATCGGGCTCAGTTGAGCCCGATATCTCCCCTAGAAGATCTAGAATCCTAGCACGAGTAGAGGTGAGGCGAAACTGACCTTAATTGGGGCTTGGCGGCTGGTCAGGCGACGGTTTGCCATGGTGGTGGTGCGCCGGCGAGCTCCTTCCCGTTTCCTGGATTCTCCAGCAAAAGCTTCACTCCAGCTATCAATTTCTACTCTCCTTTGCCCTCTGAAGCTAATGGAGTGGTCGATTTGGACTGAGGTGGGGTATATGGGGAGATACAACCAAGGTGAGCTCGGGCTCAGCCTTGGTTGCTCCGCCCATGGTTGCCAAGTGGTTCTCAGCCCCTAATTCCCTCTGGAATTCATTTGACAGCCAGCCAGCAAGCTTTGGGGTGATGGACTGAAGTCCATGTGACCTTCTTCCTCTTAATGCCATTTCTCTCTCCTCCTTTGGGTGAAATCTCCAAAATACCCCCTTGCATGCATTCTCTCTCCACAACTAGAGGGGGTAGGGATGGTCTTTGGTTATTTTAGTTGGCATTGGGCTGAGTTGGGTGGGCTTAGCCCAATGGAAATGACTTGGGTTCAATTCTTCCTCTTTAGGTCAAAATGTTGACTAGGTTGACTTTTTTGGGTTGACTTGGTCAATATGAGGAGTGGGCTGACCCCACTTGTTGGTCATGAGCCTAATGACACCACCCAACTTGGGTTGGGTCAAGGGGTGCCCTACTTAGGCTAATTGGGCATATGAGTGTGGGTTTGACCAATTTAGGCCCAAGGTTGACTTGGGTCAACTAAGGTCAAAGTGTTGACCTAGTGACATGTCCTAGGGTCCACTTAGATTGTTCTTAGGGTTAGGGCAATGTGGTGGGGTCATGGTGTGGCTAGGATCCCTTTTTAGGCTAGTTTGACTTTGGTCCTATAGTGGGCCCCACATGACTACAACCCACTACCTAGGGTCAAACCTAGCTAATTTCCCTTAACACCCACCCTATGCCTAACCAAATCTAAGTTAAGGGGCCTAGAAGTAACATGGGATGTTACAGAGGAAGCAGAAACCTCATCCTTTCCAAAGGTATCCAAGGGGGTCTATTCATAGTTTTTTCAAGCCTGGCGGCCGAAATGTCCAAAATACCCCTAAGGCAAAAAGGCCTCGAGCCAATAGAAAACCTCCACACCAGGGGGGTAAAGAGGTAATTCCCCCCCCAGGGCATAACGGTAAAAATACGGTCCAAAGGGGTCCAAGGGCGGGAAGAGGCCAAGCCATACCCCCACCTCCCTGGGTGTAACACCTCGAAACTCAAAAGAGGGACGGGTGATGTTTTAAGCCCAGTTTGGATTTTTGGAGCAGGTGTCACGGGCATGACACGGCCGTGACACGGGCGTGTCACGGGCATGACACAGGCGTGTTTGGCCGGGTCGTGCGGTCGACGCTTTGGCGGTCGATGCTGGTCGAGTTGTAGAACACGGCCTAGGACACGGGCGTGTCCCAGACCGTGTCACTCCAGGGAATCTGCAAGTGTGGTACACGGGCCGTAACACGGGCACAAACACGGGCGTGTCAAATTTGACATGGGCGTGTCTGATGCCGTGTCACAAGGCCGTGTACCTCTCTGACTGCGAAATGTTGGTCGATGGCACACGGGGGGCGTGACACGGGTGCCGACACGGGCGTGTCGCAGGTGACACGGGCGTGTCGGAGGCCGTGTCAAAGGCCGTGTGCTGGTTTTTCAAATCGATCGAGACGGTGAATGGGTGACACGGCCAGGCACACGGCTGTGTTACAACCCGTGTTCGGCCCAGATTTTATGATTTCAGATCTAATCTTGGCCGTTCGTTTCCTTGACTTTGGATCCGACGGTGGGGGGCTGCTCCTGGGTGGTTTTATCTGGGATTTAGGGTTGGGAATCCTCATTTCCATTAGCCATTCTCTCTCTAAGAGTTTGGAGAGAAGGGAGAGCAAGGAAGAAGGAGGGGTCCAAGATCCGGCCGCCGGAGGAGTTTCGGGGCTCCGAATCGCGATCCGAGTCCAGATCCGCGGAGGTGACGCCGTTGCGGTGCTTTCCAACCGCATAGTTTTCGATGGCGCCGCGGAAGAATGCAAGGGTAACGATTTCTCATCCTTGGGCATGTGAAGCTCTTTTTCCCTTTGCATAGGAAGTCCTCTCTCGCGAGTGAGCGAAGAGTTGGAGCGTTCCTTGGGGTAGATATGTAAAGTCCCCCTTGTGTAGAGTCCGTATGCGAAAACGGACATAGGCATTGTGTGTGAAGCCTATCCGGACAAGTAGAGCCGGATCGGTGATGTTGCATTGCATATGAACCGGGGAAGACTCCGGGTGTTTGGGCATTTTTCGGGTTTTCTACGTGGTAGATTGCAACAGGGAGCCTTGGAGATTAACTCCAAGGTACACCCGGAAAACTGGGCAAAAGCGAGTTTTGCCAACACGATTGCCGGGGAACCAACGTGAACATAACCGGGTTATGTGATTATTGTGGCGGAAACGGGACTCGGTGAGTCTTGACCTGCGCATATGGCTTAAATTGCCATTGCAGTATAAGCATGGGTCAGGCGGAACCGTACTCGGTCTATGTCGTTCGGTAGGACCGTTGGCATGGATGAGGGTCTTCGGCGGTCTATGGCTTAAATTGCCGTGACCAAGGCCAGGAAGGCAAAATACTCATATGGATGGCCGTCCAAGAGGCAGTGGTGGAACGGGAACGTCTATGGCTTGAATTGACGTGACGTTGACCGGTTCGCCGTGAATGTGCCCTGTGTGCACGAGGTGTGTGGCCGTGCGAGCCTACGCATGTGATGATGTGTGTTCACACTAATTTATTGCCTATACTAATAAAGTGCAGGGAAAGAGCATCGCCGCCCCGATTTTGGGGGCGGGATCGTTATAATTTGGTCAGCATAGCTGACCGTTGCTTTTGTTTGCCACCGGGCGGTGGTTTGAGCTTGTAGGTGCTGCGGAGCCGAGCGGAAAATAGCGGGCGAAAGCTCATGTTGCGGTGCTGGCCCTCGAAGGCCTAACCCTTTTATGCTTTCCGTTTATTTCATGTATGGCCGGTCTGCGAGCCGAAGTATGTAAGACATGTTTTGTTAAGCAAACCTTGTAAGGTCATAAGGCCGGTACTTTTGTATTTTTCATTCCTACTATTATTTCTGTAGTGGACATTCTTGCTTGGCAGGGTTCTTGTATTTGTGCAACTTAATAAATTGCTTCCGCTAGAATGACTCTGTGTAGGGCGTTGGTGATTGGTTGTATGGTTTCAACGCGTAACCAACCGGTCTGTCCGTAGTATATGGCGTCGGGCCCCGGCCGGACCTACTGCTATATGCTATACGACGGATAGGGGTGTTACAAATTGGTATCAGACTACTGGTTTCGGTCAAACTTAAATGAATTCGTGGACGAATTCACTTTAAGGGGTGGTGAGCACATGTGTGCGTCATCGTTATAACATGAAAAGAACCCATGAATGTCCACTTAGGAATGAAAATACACATGTTTGAGGAACCTGCGTGTTCCTATAATTGCTGTTTGCAGTAATTTTTGGTCGCTTATCGGTGTTTTGCACGATTATAGGTGACCAGAAGTGGTGCTGGGCCGTCAGAACGGCCAGTTCTGAGGCAAGCAGTGCGCCAAGTGAAGCGCCTGCAACACCTCCGTCTGCCGAGACCATTAGATTGGTGGCAGAAGCTGTCTTTGCTATGATTAATGCGCAACCTGCAAGACAGGTGCAGCAGCCTGCTCCTGCGGGGGAGCAAGTGCCGCTCCAAGCGGCAGAGCCTAGAATGGTTGAGCAGGTGGCGGTGGAGTCGGAGTTACCTCGGAGAGCAACTGAAAGACAGTTGAAGTATGTGATGGGCTTCCACCCACCGGTATTCTCGGGAATGGGAACCCCGACCCAGGCTGAGGATTGGCTCTCAAGAGTCAATAGGGTGATGACAGCTACTGAAACGGAAGAGTGGCAGAAGACCACAATAGCGACGTTCTTTTTGGATGGGGATGCAAGGTTATGGTGGGAAGGCCTAGAGCTACACCAATTGAGGGGAAGGCCGTTGGCCGAAGTTCCTATGGCGGAGTTTGCAAGATTGTTCATGGCTCGATACCTCCCCTCAGCGCAGAGGATCGCTTTGAAGAACGAGTTCCAAAGGTTGGTGTAAGGAGATAGCACTGTAGACGAGTACCTCCACGAGTTTACTCGGTTGGGGAGATATGCTAGCGCTACCTTTGCCGACGAGGAGCGAAAGACTAACCGCTTCTACGAAGGGTTAAGAGATGAGCTGAGGTTGCTATTGTCAGGGCCTATGGCGCAGGGTTTCCTAACCTTGGTCAACTCGGCCCGGTCCTTGGAGAAGGACATGAGAAATGTGCAAGCTAAGAAGGATTCTGGCGGGAAGAAATCGGAGTTCAAAGCGCCGACTACGTCGAAGTCGGGCTATCGAAAATTCTTCAAGAAGGCTAGGACGTCAGGTCCAGCTTCTTCTACGGGTGCCTCAGGGGCAACTACTAATCGAACCCCGGGCGCTTGTTTCACGTGTGGAAAGACGGGGCACTTTGCCCGCGATTGCTGGAGCGGACGCCCAAAGTCCGAGAGAAAGCAAGGAGCTACTTACGAAGAGAAGGGCAAGGCGGTGGAGTCAACCGCGTCCCACTATGCTCCGACTCAGCCTAGAGTCTATAACTTGGGCCAGCAGGAGGCCATCAAACAAGCTGACGTGGTGACAGGTACGAGTTAATTTACAGCAAGTTAACTTCATCTACTGTTGTCTATTGCTTGTTAGCCTAATATTGTTTGTATAGGCTTTGTTGTGATTAGTGATAGTACGGCACGGGCACTGTTCGACACGGGAGCTTCACACTCCTTCTTGTCCGAAAGTTTCATATCTCGCAACGGAGTCCCTTCTTCGATGGCGAAGGACAAGTTGGATGTGCTGCTACCGAATGGGTGCTCGATGCATGCGGACAGGGTGTGCACCGTAAAGGTTCACATAGGGAGCCAAGAGTTCGACTTGCTAGCGTCATTGCTGCCGCTAGTAGAGTTCGACGTGATCTTTGGGATGGATTGGCTTTCGGAGCAGAAAGCTTGGATTGACTGTGACCGGAAGGAGGTCAAGCTGGGTGTTGGGCGGGGGACAACATACGAGGGACTCAAGGGGTTGAGCAAGACGCTGATGTCTGCTCTTCAGGTGGTAAAGGCAGTTCGTGCTGGTGCAGAGCTGTTCTTCGCAATAGTTGGGGTTGTGGAGCCAAAGTCCACGTTGGATAGCATCCCGGTTGTTTGTGAATACCCCGATGTGTTCCCGGATAGTCTTCCCGGAGCCCCACCGCAGCGGGAGATTGATTTCACCATCGAGCTCGTACCGGGGGCCAAACCGGTGTCACGTGCTCCGTATAGGTTGGCGCCTAAGGAGATGGCGGAGTTGAAAGTTCAGCTAGAGGAGCTGATGGAGCAAGGTTATGTGCGTCCAAGCTCGTCGCCTTGGAGCGCACCGGTCCTCTTTGTTAAGAAGAAGGATGGTAGTATGCGGTTGTGCATCGACTACAGGGAGTTGAACAAGCTGACGGAAAAGAACAAGTACCCGATCCCGAGGATTGATGATCTCTTTGATCAGTTAGTCGGATCGTCGGTATATTCTAAGTTGGACTTGAAGTCGGGGTACTATCAGTTGAGGATAAGGGAATGTGATATCCCGAAGACGGCATTCAGCACAAGGTATGGGCATTTCGAGTTCACGGTCATGCCGTTTGGACTGACGAATGCGCCATCAGTGTTTATGGACTTGATGAACAGGACGTTCCGAGATTTCCTGGATCGCTTTGTGATCGTCTTTATTGACGATATATTGGTGTACTCGCAGTGCGAAGAAGATCACTTCAAGCACTTGCATCTGGTGTTGGAGACTTTGAGGAGGAATGAGCTTTATGCGAAATTCTCCAAGTGCGAGTTCTGGCTACCCTCAGTAGCGTTCCTTGGTCACATTGTTAGTGGGGAAGGTATAGCGGTGGATCTGGCGAAGATCGTTGCGATACGGGAGTGGCCTGCGTTGTCTTCTGTCGCGGAAGTCCGTAGTTTTCTCGGGCTTGCCGGATATTACAGGCGCTTCGTAGAGAACTTCTCGCGGATAGCGCTACCCCTCACGAAGTTGACAAGGAAAGATCAGAGATTCTTGTGGACGCAGGAGTGCGTGCAAGCGTTTGAGGAGCTGAAGAGACGGTTGACCACGGCGCCAGTGCTTAGTTCGCCGAGTGGGACCGAGGGCTTTGAGGTGTATAGCGACGCTTCAGGTAGTGGTTTGGGCTGCGTGTTGTTGCAGCATGGAAGTGTGATTGCGTATGGATCGCGTCAGCTGAAAGTGCATGAAAGGAACTATCCGGTCCACGACTTGGAGTTGGCGGCCGTGATATTTGCACTTAAGCTGTGGAGGCACTATCTATACGGCATAAGGGTCGATATATACACCGATCACAAGAGCCTAAAATACTTGTTGGATCAAAAGGACCTTAATATGAGGCAGAGGAGGTGGATGGAGTTCCTGGGGGACTACACCTTCAAAATACATTATGTACCCGGGAAGGGCAACGCAGTTGCGGATGCGCTGAGCCGCAGGGCTCCCGCCCAAGCCAACTAGTTGTCGGTGCATGATGAGCGGCTAGTATGGGAGTTGGAGGAACTTGAGATCTGTTGCGTTGACAAGCAGACGAGTGCCAAAGCAATGTTAAACTGGACAGAGGTGCAGTATGACCTGGCTGACCGGGTTCGACAGGCATTGGAGCTAGATGACTCCATGAAGGAGCTTATGGAGGCCGCTCTGGATGGGTCAAATTCCCAGTTCTCGGTGGAAGATGGTTTATTAAGGAAGGATCATCGGTTGTGCGTCCCAAGTGGGAGTAACCTCCGGGCGGAGTTGATGTACGAGGCTCATCATACCAAGTACTCAATCCACCCAGGGAGCACGAAGATGTATCGTGATCTCAAAAAGTTGTTTTGGTGGCCGGGGCTCAAGAAAGACGTGGCGTTGTACGTGGCTAAATGCCAAACGTGCGACTTAGTGAAGGCGGAGTGCCAAAAGCCGGGAGGATTTCTGAAGTCCTTGCCTATACCGGAGTGGAAATTCGACGATATATCTATGGACTTTGTGCACGGGTTGCCAAGGTCGCAGAAGGGGAACGACACCATCTGGGTGATCGTAGATCGGCTAACTAAGGTGTCGCATTTCATTCCGCATAGGAAGGATGACTCGGTGGAGAAGTTGGCGAAGCTATATGTGGACAATATAGTTAGACTGCATGGTGTGCCTCGTAGCATTGTGAGTGATCGCGATGGGCGTTTCATGTCCAATGATTGGAGGTTGGTGCAGCAGATGCTGGGGACCAAGTTGAAGTTCAGCACAGCCTTCCATCCGCAGACGGATGGGCAGACCGAGAGAGTCAATAGAACGATAGAGGACATGCTCCGCATGTGTGTCCTAGACTTCGGGAAGCATTGGGAGGACCACCTGTATTTGGTGGAGTTTGCGTACAATAATGGCTACCAAGCGAGTATACAAATGGCACCCTTCGAGGCCCTGTATGGTAGGAAGTGTCGCACGCCGTTATCGTGGCTTGAAACGGGTGAGGCAATGTTGTACAAGATGCAGGAGGTGGAAAGTGCTACCTCGTTGGTGCGAATCATTCGGGAGCGCTTGTTGATCGCTCAGGACAGGCAGGCGAAGTATTACAATGCCAAGCACCGGAACGTGGAGTTCGCGGTAGGCGATTGGGTATACTTGAAAGTGAAGCCGTTCAAGGGGGTTTCGCGGATGAGACGCTTGAAGAAGCTGAGCCCAAGATACCTTGGACCCTTTGAGATTCTGGAGCGAGTCCGCGAAGCTGCATACCGTTTGAAGTTATCGGTAGAGTTGAGTGGACTACACGATGTGTTCCACATCTCTGTATTGCGGAAGGCGGTGCAAGAGCCTTCGCAGGTGATCGCAGTTGATCAAGTACCGGTGGACGAAGGGTTGACGACTAAGGTCAAGCCCGTTTGTATTGAAGATGCAGAGGTCAAGAGGCTCCGTAACAAGGAGATCCGAATGGTTAAAGTTCGGTGGGATAATTGCGGTCGGGAGGAGCTCTCTTGGGAAAGGGAGCAAACCATGCAGGAGGAGTACCCGGAGTTATTCCGCTCAGGTACCGTTAAAAGTTTTTAAGTTCCTGTGGTTTTCCTTTAGAAAATTTTGTGGGCGAAATTCTTTTAAGGGGGAGAGAGTTGTAACACCCCGAAACTCAAAAGAGGGGCGGGTGATGTTTTAAGCCCAGTTTGGATTTTTGGAGCAGGTGTCACGGGCGTGACACGGCCGTATCACGGGCGTGACACGGCCGTATCACGGGCGTGACACGGGCGTGTCACGGGCGTGACACAGGCGTGTTTGGCCGGGTCGTGCGGTCGACGCTTTGGCGGTCGATGCTGGTCGAGTTGTAGAACACGGCCTAGGACACGGGCGTGTCCCAGGCCGTGTCACTCCAGGGAATCTGCAAGTGTGGTACACGGGCCGTGACACGGGCATGTCAAATTTGATGCGGGCGTGTCTGATGCCGTGTCACAAGGCCGTGTACCTCTCTGACTGCGAAATGTTGGTCGATGGCACACGGGGGGCGTGACACGGGTGCCGACACGGGCGTGTCGCAGGTGACACGGGCGTGTTGGAGGCCGTGTGCTGGTTTTTCGAATCGATCGAGACGGCGAATGGGTGACATGGCCAGACACACGGCCGTGTTACAACCCGTGTTCGGCCCAGATTTTATGATTTCAGATCTAATCTTGGCCGTTCGTTTCCTTGACTTTGGATCCGACGGTGGTGGGCTGCTCCTGGGTGGTTTTATCCGCGATTTAGGGTTGGGAATCCTCATTTCCATTAGCCATTCTCTCTCTAAGAGTTTAGAGAGAAGGGAGAGCAAGGAAGAAGGAGGGGTCCAAGATCCGGCCGCCGGAGGAGTTTCGGGGCTCCGAATCGCGATCCGAGTCCAGATCCGCGGAGGTGACGCCGTTGCGGTGCTTTCCAACCGCATAGTTTTCGATGGCGCCGCGAAAGAATGCAAGGGTAACGATTTCTCATCCTTGGGCATGTGAAGCTCTTTTTCCCTTTGCATAGGAAGCCCTCTCTCGCGAGTGAGCGAAGAGTTGGAGCGTTCCTTGTGGTAGATATGTAAAGTCCCCCTTGTGTAGAGTCCGTATGTAAAAACGGACATAGGCATTGTGTGTGAAGCCTATCCGGACAAGTAGAGCCGGATCGGTGATGTTGCATTGCATATGAACCGGGGAAGACTCCAGGTGTTTGGGCATTTTTCGGATTTTCTACGTGGTAGATTGCAACAGGGAGCCTTGGAGATTAACTCCAAGGTGCACCCGGAAAACTGGGCAAAAGCGAGTTTTGCCAACACGATGGCCGGGGAGCCAACGTGAACATAACCGGGTTATGTGATTATTGTGGCGGAAACGGGACTCGGTGAGTCTTGACCTGCGCATATGGCTTAAATTGCCGTTGCGGTATGAGCACGGGTCAGGCGGAACCGTACCCAGTCTATGTCGTTCGGTAGGACCGTTGGCATGGATGAGGGTCTTCGGCGGTCTATGGCTTAAATTGCCGTGACCAAGGCCAAGAAGGCAAAATGCTTATATGGATGGCCGTCCAAGAGGCGGTGGTGGAACGGGAACGTCTATGGCTTGAATTGACGTGACGTTGACCGGTTCGCCGTGAATGTGCCCTGTGTGCACGAGGTGTGTGGCCGTGCGAGCCTACGCCTGTGATGATGTGTGTTCACACTAATTTATTGCCTATACTAATAAAGTGCAGGGAAAGAGCATCGCCGCCCCGATTTTGGGGGCGGGATTGTTATAATTTGATCAGCATAGCTGACCGTTGCTTTTGTTTGCCACCGGGCGGTGGTTTGAGCTTGCAGGTGCTGCGGAGCTGAGCGGAAAATAGCGGGCTAAAGCCCATGTTGCGGTGCTGGCCCTCGAAGGCCTAACCCTTTTATGCTTTCTGTTTATTTCATGTATGGCCGGCCTGCGAGCCGAAGTATGTAAGACATGTTTTGTTAAGCAAACCTTGTAAGGCCATAAGGCCGGTACTTTTGTATTTTTCATTCCTACTGTTATTTCTGTAGTGGACATTCTTGCTTGGCAGGGTTCTTGTATTTGTGCAACTTAATAAATTGCTTCCGCTAGAATGACTCTGTGTAGGGCGTTGGTGATTAGTTGTATGGTTTCAACGCGTAACCAACCGGTCTGTCCGTAGTATATGGCGTCGGGCCCCGGCCGGACCTACTGCTATATGCTATACGACGGATAGGGGTGTTACACCGGGCACCCGAGATGAGGCTCCTTCGGGGGCTTAGACCACGCTGAAGAACCGAAGGCTGGGGAAAGAGAGCCAGGCCGCAGCCGGTCTCCCCCGCAGGGCAGGCCGCCCGGGCGAGCACCCAGCCGCAGCCGGTCTCGCCCGTAGGTCAAGCCCCCCGGGCGAGCACCCAGCCTGGCTGGTCTCACCCGTAGGGCAGGCCGCCCGGGCGAGCACCCAGCCGCAGCTGGTCTCGCCTACAGGGCAAGCCGCCAGGGCGAGCACCCAGTCTGGCTGGTCTCGCCCGCAGGGCAGGCCTGCGGGCAAGCACCTAGCCTGGCTGGTTTCGCCCGCAGAGCAAGCCGCCCGGGCGAGCACCCTGCCTGGCTGGTCTCGCCCGCAGGGCAGGCCGCTCGAGCGAGCTCCCAGCCTAGCTGGTCTCGCCCGCTCTCGCCGGCAGGGCAGGCCGCCCGGGCGAGCACCCAGCCTGGCCAGTCTCGCCCGCAGGGCAGGCCGCTCAGGCGAGCACCCAACCTGGATGGTCTCGCCCGTAGGGCAGGCCGCCCGGGCGAGCACCCAGCCTGGCTGGTCTTGCCCATCACACGGCTAGGGTTCGGGGAGGGCGAGACCCTAGCCTCTGATCGGTCCCGCCGCTCCTACCTTGCACCTAGGGAAGCCGGGGCGGGTGTCGGCCATCATGACGCATCCGCCCCCAAAAGGGGCCAAGGGGAGGTAGATTTTTCCTCCCCCTACTAGTATATTTTCAAGGACAAGCCAAAATTGGCCACCAAGAGTTCAAAACCTCTCAAAAACTTAAAAAAAATAAAGTTGGTCCTGCGCCTGCCGAGGGGACCCTACTCTGCGAATACGGGGTTGTACACCGGGAAAGGGGTAGGGTCATTATAAATTGGTCAGCTGAATGCTGACTGTTGCCTTATTTTCCACCATCATCGTGGGTTGTCCTTGTGCAGGTGCTGGAGAGCAGAGCGGGAAATAGCGGGCTGAAGCTCCTGCTGATGTTGTTGTTGTTGGCCCTAGAAGGCTGAGCGAAGAACTTTATTATTTTCATGTGTGGCCGGTCTGCACGCCGATGTTTGTAATCCACACTTATGAAGCTTAACTGTAAGGCCTTAAGGCCAAACTTTTGTGTATTTGGTGTACATTCCTTCGGGGTTATATATAAATGTGGTTGTTTATATATAGTGGACATTCGTGGCTGTTGAGATCAATATTAGCTTTAAATATTCTGCTAGTATGCTCTGAGTTAGGATGCAAGTATGTTTTTGTATTAACATGTAACCTCGCCGCTTGTTTATGGCATATAGTGTGGGGCCCCGGCCAGACCTTCTATTATATGTTATTTAACGGATGGGGTCATTACACTGGAAGAGTTGGGATTATGACAACTCTCTAGTTGTTTCCTAGCTCCTACATTCGATGTCTCTTAAGGTCTATCAGAGCTATATGTTGGACTCAACTTTCGAGATCTAGACCCGTGCTCGCGAAACGTACTCTTAGATTGGCAGTTCCACCTATGTTTATGAGCTCACTTGCCGCATTTTGAAGTTGTGGCAAGGATCGATGACTATTTCATCATTCTTCTCGGAGTTTGAGCGCCTTTATCAAGAGTTTGACTACTTTGCGCATTTCATTCCTGTGTGTACTTCTAATGCCGTCCAGTTAAAGCAAAAGGAGGACCGCTTCCGTCTTCATTTTTGATGGCTTGAGAATGGAATTTGATATCGTATAGACACATGTTCTCCACTGCTCCCATCTTCCCTCTCTTCGGGAGGCATTCAATATGTTTCTAGGTGATGAAGAACGATGCAAGTCCCTCAATGTTATGGCTCCTTCTGATTGTTCCGTCCTGACTAGTATTGGTCGTGGTCTTATTCTCACTCATGGATCTTTTGTGCCTACTTGTGAATATTGTGGTCGAAGGGGACACTCTCGGTAAGCATGTTTCAAACTTCATCCGCACCTAACACCCTCTGGATGTGGGTGTGGTCATGGTCGTGGACCAGGCAGGCCGTAGGGATCATAGACACAGTGGCTATCATTCTCATGATACTACTTAGACTACTGATGTTTATGATGAGTCCCAATTTTCCGCTTCTTCCTCTCTTACAGCACAGGATTTGGTCTTTCTTCGCATGCTTCACTCTCAGTATGATCATGTCACTGGAGGGTCTACTTCTCTTGCCACCATTGTTATGCATAGTGCTCATGCTGCCTCCACCTCACCTTCTGAATGAGTGCTCGACTCTGGTGCTACTCACCACATGACTTGGTCATCCTCGAGTTTTCTCTTTTATACTCCTTTGTCTAGTAAGGACAAAATTATTTCTGCTAATAGTTTATTATCCTCTATTGTGGGCAAA
The DNA here is from genome assembly GCA_039513925.1 of Platanthera zijinensis. Lineage (NCBI taxonomy): Eukaryota > Viridiplantae > Streptophyta > Magnoliopsida > Asparagales > Orchidaceae > Platanthera > Platanthera zijinensis. The sequence continues at coordinate 24,814,084 of CM077080.1, read as the reverse complement.
GACAGCATCTCTTGTTCTCCGTCCATATTCCTTCATGTTGTTCTTTATGTTCCCTCCTTTACTCATAATCTACTCTTCATCAACAATATTACAAAATCTCTTAACTGCTCGGTAAATTTCTTTCATGATTCTTGTGTTTTTCAGGAACTGGGTATGAAGCGGAACATTGGAAGTGGTAGGAACCGTAGCGACTTTTATTATCTAGACTCTCATCCTTTCTCTCAGACTCTTTACAGTTCCACCGTTACTACAGAGGATGTTCGACACCGACATTTGCGTCTAGGACATTCTTCCCTCTTTTATCTGGAAAACCTATTTCTTATTTTTAACGTTTTCTTCATAACTTTACATGTGATGTATGTGATAGTTCTAAATATATGAGACATACTTCTTCACATATTTCCTCCCTGTACAACCCCAATTTGGTGACCCTCAGCCATGTCTACACCCAACCAAGACAGAGCGAGCTCATCAAAAGAATGCAGGCTAGGTGAGACGACTTTGCTCCACGGAGAGCCGCCCACTCCGGCCTAGCGCCAGGTTGCCGAAGCGAGGTGCAGGGCGGGGGAGCCGCATGCCAAGACGATCGCAGGCGAGCCGAGCCCACCTTCTTCTCGGGCTCGCCTCGGCTGGGAGGATCCAACTCGTCTTCTCTTTTCTGCTCGCATCCTATCCTGGTTTGCCCAAAACCATCTTGAACAACGGGATTTCGCTATTCGCAGACCAATCAGGGGTGCCAATAGCAAAAGTAAAAAAGGAGGAGGTAGCTATTTGTAGTCCATAAAGACGATTCTGCCCCTGATTTGGGATTTGTCTATAAATAGACCCTCAATGCACCTTGGAGAGGACCCCCAGTCTCATAGAGCTTCCGACTTTCGGAAACTCTTGCTTCGTTCCATCCAAGGTGTCGAGCTCAGCCTTTGGCTTTGGGAGGGGAAGACGCGGCGTGCACTTTTGGATGAGTGGCGGGATCTCCTCGTTGTAGCTCACTGGGTCTTTTCGTGGGCAAACACCTTTTCCAGCTAGTGTTGAACCCAGGCTTGAACAAACCATCCTAGTGCACCCGACGACCGACAATTTAACTTGAACTGCTCTCTCTCAGTCCGAACTCAATTGAACTGGTGTCCGGGTTTCAATATTTTTGGTGCGGTGAGAGTGGACTAGCAGTTCTTGAGGAAAGTACCTGTCTGACGGTGCCATAGTGGGATAGGGAGAGCCAGGAGACGGCCGAGAAAACTTGCATCCCACTAGCAAGTTTGTGACGCGGGGTTAATTTGCCGAGATCTCCGAAATGATGAGGGTGATGCAAGGAATGGTGCAGGATCTACTCGCTCAGCGAGGTGAGACGGTGACACCAATTTAGGAAGTCGCCCCGCCAGGCGAGGTGAGTCGAGATCAGCAACCAGGCAAGGAACACATTTAGGAAGATAACGACAAGACATTGCAACCGCGGGTCCTCTTTGGAGTCTCCCCGATGACTCATGTCATGGAGTATGAATCTTGGAGAGCTCACCTGAGTCACCAAATCGCACCTGCCAGTCCATTTTGTGAGTTGGTATTGGCAGCCTCAGTTCCAGCAGGGTTTGTGGAACCTCCCAAGAACTCCTATGTCGGGAGAGATGACTCGCTGCAACACCTGCAATGGTTTGAAAATGAGAGATCGGTTTCATCAATTGCCGACAGGGTCGATTTATAGTTTCAAGGACCTCAATCGGGGGTTCCTACTTTGCTTTTCTACATCTAAGAAGAGGAAGAAAGAGGCAGAGGCGATCTTCGCCATCAATCAAGGACCGCAAGAGTCATTGGGGTCATAGGTGGACCAGAGTAGATTCTCCAATGCCAAGAGATTCCTAGGCACACTATGATAATCGCTTCCAATTTAGGCTTGCATGGTGAGATGTTGAAGATGGAGTTGAAGCAAATTCCCCCCGTGTCATTCGCGAAAATGATTGATCGAGCGGCGCGTTGCATCGAAGGAGAGTCATCAAGCAGGGGTTTTGTGACCAAGTTGGCGAGGTTGACTGGTGAGCAGATAGATGAAGCGGCAGGAGGAAGCAAGGGAGTGAAGAAGGAGGCACAAGTGATACATGAGGAGAGGAGAGCGCGGGAAGCATGGAGCGAGAGGAGGATGTTAGGAGATTCAGAGGATCTTCCGTCGGGCCGCCACGAAGGGTGTCCGGAGAGGGATATCATCGACATTTGGGGAGAAGGTTCACACCTGAGAGACAAGGATGGTGACACTCACCAGAGAGACGGCGGGGGCATGACCAAGCCCGCAAGAGGCTTATGCGGTTGGACGTAGACGAGGGTGAGGATAAAGGCCCCAGCAGTAGAGGAGGGGGGAGGATCGGAGGGTGTTCCTCTATTGTGACTTTCATCAGGCCGAGGGCTACACCACCGCAACCTACCCCGAGTTCTTGGAGATGAGGAGGGGCAGGAGAAGGGATCCGGGAGAGGCGGCGAGAGCCCGCAACGGCGGAGGCAGGAAGGAATGAAGGGGCAGAAGGAAGGGCACTGAGTGGGTGCGAAGACTGGATCGACCATGGAGCTCGGGGTGGGATTGGAGCCATTCACGGAGAAGCTGGGATAGAAGCAACCAGGAAGGGGAGCCTGCACGCGGTCTTTCGGAGGAGCGTAGTGTTCACCTCACAGGCCCCGCCCACGATCGGAAAGTTCACATTCTCGGTGGAGAACATGTTCGGGAATGAGAATCCCTTCCATGACGCATTAGTGATCCAAGTGGCGGTGGAAAATTTTACGGTCTCCCACATCTTGGTCTACAACGGGAGCTCCGTTAATAATGTGTTCAAAATGGCATTCGAGGTCATGGCGGTGGAGGAGAAGAGGATTACTTTGACTGACGGCCCACTTTTCGGTTTTACAGGAGAGAGGAAGGAGGTTGAAGGGGGAGCCGAGCTCTTCGTCACTCTAGGAGGCACCACAAAGTTGTGTCGATTAGTGATCTTGGATGCGCCCAATAGCTGCAACGCCATCTTTGGAAGACCACTCATCAGTGCGTTCTAGTGCGTGCCCTCTTCGTTCCATCAGTGCCTCAAGTACAACATCGGAGGGCTACAGATCCGGGTCAAGAGCGATCCTAAGGTGGCGAGAGAATGCTACCTCAGCGTTGTGAACACCATCAGGTGGATGAAGGAGGACGAAAGAGTTTAGAAGGCAATAGAGGAGGTGGCAAGGCTAGAAGTTGTGGAAAAGGTTGAGGAGAGAGAGAGATCAAGGCTGAGGGCAGAAGACTCGGGAAGGTAAAGGTTAGCGGCGAACTGACAGAGGAAGACAAGGAAAAAAAATTTGGCCTACATCCAAGAAAACATTGATATCTTCATGTGGAGCGCAGAAGACATGCATGGAGTCGACGCAGATGTCGCATACCATCTCAACTTGGAGCCAGAGACCCTCCCCATTTGCAAGAAGAAGAGGAGAACAGCTACAACTCTAGCAGAGCCCATTCGAGTGGAGGTGCAGAAGCTGCTAGATGCGGGGTTCGTAGAGGAGATCCAATACCAGGGATGGGTCTCAAATGTTGTAGTGGTGAGAAAGAGGGATGGAAAATGGACAATGTGCATTGATTTTGCAATGCTTAATAAACACTTCCCCAAGGATTGCTACCCCCTGCCTAGAATCTATATGTTTGTAGGTTTGGTCGTCGGATTCCCAATTATGAGCTTCTTAGATGCATTCTCTAGTTACCACCAAATACGCATACACACACCCGATATAAAGCATGTTTCCTTTATTACAAACGATGGATATTACTGTTACAGGATGATGTCATTTTAACATAAGAACGCAGGAGCAACTTACCATCACATGATGGATAGAGTATTCAAGGAACAAAAGGGGCGGAACCTTGAGGTATACGTAGGTGACCTTTTGGTAAAAAGCAGGGATGTGGAAGGCCACCTCAAACACTTAGTAGAAACCTTCGTCAACCTCCAAAAATATAAAATAAGCCTCAATCCCGCAAAATATGTCTTTGGGGCGAGGGAAGGAAAATTTGTAGGTCATCTCCTGACCCCAGAAGGGGTGAGACCAAACCCGGACAAAACCAAAATAATCATGGAGATGGAGGCCTCGAGGAATGTGAAAGAGGTCCAACGTCTAACGGGACGACTCGTCGGGCTGAGCAGGTTCCTCTCGAAGGCTGGGGAGAAGTGTTCTCGCTTCTTTCGCGCTCTGCTCTGTCACGTTGACAACAAGGGCTTAGAGTGGACGACCAAGTGCGAGGAGGCATTTCAAAGGTTGAAGCAATAGTTGACACAGGCCCAGCTGCTGCAACGACCCAGGGAGGGGGAAGATCTCTACCTTTATTTGGGGGTTGGAACCGAGGCGGTAAGCTCGATTTTGGTTAGGGAGGAAGGCAAGAAGATACTCCTCATTTATTACGTGAATCGACTCCTCAAAGAGGCAGAGTTGCGTTATCCCATCCTAGAAAAGTTGACCTTCGAGAGGCCTTATTTCCAAGTACACTCAATCAAGGTAGTGACAGATCATCCGCTTCGATGCCTATTGGATGTGGTCGAGCATTCAAGAAGATTAGCCAAGTGATCGACAGAGTTCGGTGAATTTGATCTCTCATTTGTCCCTCAGGTGGCGTTGAAGGCTCGGGTGGTAACTGATTTTCTGGCCGACTTGACCATGGAAGCGGAGGGAGCGCAGACAAGGGGATGGAAAGTACGGGAAATGTTCGTAGACAAAGCGTCTGACAAGTACTCATTCGGGGTCGGGGTGGTTCTAACCAGCCCCCAAGGCGTCAAGATAGAGCAAGTGATAGACATCAGATTCCCGATCACTAACAATCAAGTGGAGTATGAGGCACTGATCGTCGGCTTCCGCCTCACCCGTGAATTAGGAATTCAGGACCTCAGGGCATACTCCGACTCTATTGTGGTGGCCTTGTAGGTCCGCAGAGATTTTAAAGTTTGGGAGCTGATACTGCAGCGCTACCTGCTGAAGGTAAAGGGGTTAGTGGGCTCTTTTCGAAAGTTCACCATCCAACACGTCCCAAGGGAGGAAAACAAAGTCGTGGATCGTCTGGCTAAGTACGGCCAACTGGTGGGAGGGGTGGCAACCGAGTTATTTCGTCCCTCCATTGAAGGAGAGCTCATGGAGATTGACCAGCACCCATCGTGGATGGACCCATTCATAAAGTTTTTGACCACGGGAGAGTTCCCCTCGGGAGTCCAGGACAAGAGGCGGTTCAAATACAAATCCGCATATTATCTCATCCACGAAGGCAGTCTCTACAGAAAAATGTTGTCAAGACCCTTAGCACGGTGCGTCTCCGAAGCAGAAGTTCCTCGGGTGCTGGATGAGATTCACTCAGGAGAATGTGGAAGTCATTTCGGTGGAAGAACTCTGGAGAAGAGAGTGCTGAGGCAAGGGTATTTTTGTCCGACCATCAGGAAAGATGCGGAGCAGTTCGCAAAAAAGTGTTCGAGATGGCAGTCTCTACAAAAAAAATGTTTCCCCTGTACAATTATATCTTAGTTAGGTAATATTAATGAGGAAGTTGCAACTTAATCAAAGTACTGAAATTTATTAGAAGATAAAGAGCATACAACACTGCAGACACTTATTTTTGAACACAATTCCGAATAAAATTTAGTATTAAAACTAAATTTAGGACACCACCGACAAAGTCAGGGTCCCGCTAAGTCATCAACCACCGATACCAAATTAGCGATCTCATAAAACCACACATGCAAACCAGTTATAATATTAAACAAACGAATAAGTAGCAAATAATAGCGCTAAAGTTAATTTGATGGTCACCACTAAGAGAATTGAGGAACTTTCCATGTAACCCAAACTCTCTTTAGAGACAATAAAGCTTAATGCTCGAAATTGTGACGTCAAAAATTTATTAATTGTTTCGGGTCAGTTATATTTATTAAATTTTTCTAAGCCTCCGAGCGTATGTAAACACGCAGGTATCTTCAAAACTTTTATTAAGAAAAAACTTGCAGAGGACATACTTTACAAGAGTATCAACCCTTTACAAGAGTATGTAAACACTCGATTCTACAACCGCAAGCTGCAACAACTCTACTGTCAAATCCTTCTGCTCGAACTTCGCTCGAAGGGTTCTATTAAATATGAAAGGCATTCCTCTATTTGACAAATGAAGCAGAAATGCAACACCATTAATTGTCAATTTTTTTGTAAACCTTTCCTAATAGAAAGCTCTATGTTTTCTTGAGTATGCCCGAAGAAATGTAGTAATCATAGTGATATTTTGATTTAGGAATGGAATATGAAATAATGGAAGAATCGACTGCTTGTAAGTCATTCCTTGATTTTTCATTCATAACGTTTAGTAACGGTTTTGTTTTGCTTTTAAATGAAGAGAACAAAACGACAGTTCAAAGTTGTCGAACCTTTCATTTGCAAACACAATCAAAAAAACATACATATTGATCAATGTAGTGCATACATGGTTGTATATACGGTCAAAAAATTAACAATTGCAATATTGAAGACAATTATATGCACTCATTTTACAGATTTTAAAACAAATATGATTGCAATATTACAAAATTACAGAATTACATGACCTTATTTGCACAACATCTAATAATAATATGCCTCAATCTAAGTAACATATAGATTACTTGCTGCATTTTTCAAATCATAATACGCACAATTCTACATCGACTTCCAATTATACGGCCATATTTACAGACTGTAATAGCACAGAACAACAACATTACATGACTTCATTTGCACAACATCAAACAATAAAACAGCGAACTTACGTACCTATTAACTCCTTTGTTTATAAATATTATTTTCAATGTCACGAGTTAATAGATAAGTATACATATCAAAAAATATTTGAATATATTTTGATTTAGTAGCGTTTTGGTACGTTAAGAATGAAGGCGGTGGGAATGGAGAGAGAAGACTTTGATGGCATTGAAAGCATAAATGAAATTTTGAAGTTTTGTGAATGGAGAATTAAGGCTTATTAAACATGTATTTTCAACAGTAATATTTTTTTTTCTCCATAAAAATGAAGAAAAAAGACTGAGTCTTAGACTCCGTTTGGCACGATGGTGGCAATCGTAAAGCATGGATTAAACCGTCATTCGTTAAGGATCACTTAACAAACATCATCCGTTTGAACGTAAAGGAGGATGAAGTTCTTTAGATGGGCATTAACAAATGACGTATAACTCTCATGTTCACGACCGCCACCACCATACCAAAAGAGAGTCTTAGGCTCCGTTTGGGAGGGCTTATTTTCACCGGTCAAGAGGTCACGATCGCATGAATCAGACCATAATTAAGGTCCCCAAACGGTGCCTTAGTTAACAAGACAAATAAACCAAAAAGAGCAATAGATGCAAAAAATATACTGGGATCTGCAAAATGCTAATAACAAAAAGTTCAGCCAAGTACTTAACACCAACTCCCCCATCTCGACCGGCTAAATTTAAGAAATGAGTGGTTTGGCATTGCCCACGATGGCTTCAATTCAAATAAAAAAAAAACATGAAAAAGATACCGATGGAGATACGGTCTCCTCTCTCTCTCTCTCCCTCTCTCTCTCTCTCTCTCTCTCACATGCGGTGTTTTGAGAGCAAGGGCACGTTGGGCACTTTCTGTGTAACAAACACACAGTAGGGTCCTGTCTCACTCACCGTTTTAAAGAATAATGAATTGGAAAACCATAAATAAACGAACGAGAAGAGAGAGAGAGAGGGGCAGAGTTGTACGAAAAGGGATTTGCCAACTGACACGGACTTTGACCTGAGTTGGGGAAGAAGGTTAGAGATAGAAATAGAGAGAGAGAGACGGGAATGTGCGTACGCCTGCACGGAGACCGATGAACGCTGCTACCCAGTATCCAGTAGTAGTATTTCCGGCGTCGGAGAGAACAGGCGAATACCCGAATACGGCCACCATTTCTTCCGATACTGCCCTCGCAGGCAGGCAGGCAGGCAGGCGAGCACCACCGGTCCAGTCAAACCGCCATGGTGGCCCGGTCCCTCCCCCCGGCCCACCTCCGCCCCTTCTAAAGTAACCAAAAGATCAATCAAAAATAGAAATAAAAATAGAGCTGAGAAACAGTTGCCGTATGAGATAAAAGTCCCTGCATGCATCTTGGGCGCCTATTCTCAGAACCCGTGGTGGTGGCGGGCCGGTGATCAACAGTTAAGACAAAAGCCAGTAAACCGGCGACGTAACTTGCGTGACTGGACGGCGTCACTGTGTCTCGGGAAGAATTACGCGAAAAACAGAGCCTACTAAATTTGCATTACATCAAAGCTTTGCTTTATGACCACCACTTCCAGCATGGCTCTCATGCTGCAACCCAGCCTGCAAAAGAGGCTCCAGCCTCCTAAGACGGAATATAATTGCTGCAAAAAGAGAAAACAACCGCACAATGGTGGGAGAAAAAGAAGGCTGGGTCCCCTCCCCCCTTCTCAAAAAAAAAACAATGACAGTAAAATATTTCATATTATAATAATAATAATAATAATAATACCTAAATCATAATCATCAATTTGATCCTCATCTCCTAATCATCATATAAATATATATAGAGATAGTTCATATCTCTGTACATTCGACTTTTTATTCCCATTTACCCAAAACGCAAAAACAGCTTACAAAAATTCCTTTAACTGCTTCCTTCCTGTTCTAGAAATAATATCTCCCTTCCTCCCAAATGCAGAATAATAATATATAAGTAATCAAAATCAATTTGGGAAGGAAGAAACGCCCGCCAACAATTTGATATTTACACGTTCACCTTACCACCTCCGTGGCTGAGCTTCAAAAATCAGCCCCATTGGCACTTCTGGACAGAGCCTGCGATCGCCGGACGTGAAACTGTTGCGCTCCTCAATTTGATCTGGCCCGTGTCCCGCGGCTAATTTAGCCTTTGGATGCGGTGGACCCCAGCGGCTCCGCCGCAAACCAACTTCGGATCTCCCCTCTTCCCCAATCAATCATCTTCCTTGAAGACTCTGCCGACGAAATCTCGAAATCTTCTCGAGTAAAGCTTTGGGTCCACGGCGGATATGGAGGCGGGATCAGCTTGCAGAGACTTGTATGCGTGCTCGAGCCTTTTGCTGATATCGTAGTCCTGGAGGATGTCGATGACCCCGAAGTAGAGAATCACATCGGACAGTTCGCCGCTTCGAGCGGGAGGCATTAGAAGACCTCTGCCTGCGAGCGGGGAGTGATCGGAGTCGCTCAGCCTCAACACATGCTCGGCCCTGGCCGGCATATTCGCGCCCATCCTAACTGTCTGCTTTCTGTATATAAAATAAAACAGCAAGCAAGCCAATCAGGAAATCTGAAATATTGATTTTTTGAGGGCAATCATGCTGCACAATTATGGGAATTGGGCATTATTGAATATAGAAAGGAGGACCTGGGGTATGAATGTATGATAATATTATTATTTTACATTAAAATAATTGTATCAAACTGAAGCAGAGCATTTATTAAACGACCCGTTAAAAATGTATCATCCCCCACCCCCAAAGCACGTCTCCCACTGGATATATTTTTTCCCAATTTTTTTCTTCTTGGAGGGAATGTTGACATATCAATGCGTGATTTCTGGGCTGTAGCCAGATCAATGGTTGCAATGGACGGGGGACGGATGATACAAGTTGACCCATATGCATCCAAAAGGATTCAGTAGCAGGTTGAGGCTCAGAGGGAAGGTGTGAGGCAAAAAAGATGCTGCACCAGAGAAAATGAGAGGTCACACAATAATAATGACCCCTAACTCCAAGGGGAATATTTTTGGAATCTGGATTCCCCCCCCCCCCCCCACCCCATTTCAAGTGAAATGAATTGTATCCATTTCACGGTGCAAATCTATATTCTAGCTTGATCCGACGGGTTCACTATTCACATCATTTTATATTTTTGTTTACTCAAAAAAATCTACATCATTGGATAAAGTGAGAATGCATCTAGAACCTGAAATGGACAGTGAGAATGCATCTAGAACCTGAAATGGACGTAATGAAATGTAGATTTACAGGGGAGGTTTTTATAATTTGAAAAAAGTATAGGGTTGCAACTTGTATTTATGCTAACTTTCGGGGGAGAAGTTTTAGTAATTATCCTGACTTTCGGGGGAGAAGTTTTAGTAATTATTCTGTAGGGAAAGAGAAAGAGAGAAAGACTTAGCATGGATTCAACCCATCATCTAGTCATATACCAGTTATTGGTGGGTCATAGCTATAAATAACATACAAAATATCATTTCGCATGATGGTAGCAAATTCAAGTAACAGATAAAAATAAGAGCCAATTTGATCATCTACACTTTTTTCTCTGCTAAATGTAGAAAGCAAAAGGTGACAACCAATAAAGAACAGGGTAAGAGTTTGTTTTGCTTGCACATCTAGACACAGTTGTTATGAGTTGGGAATCAATTTGATTTTCCCTGCCTAAAAGAGAACAACAAGGAATTGCTAAAAAAACAGAATTTGAAAGACAGGAAATACTCTTCCAGGAAAATGTTAAACATACCGGCCATCCGCAAATCTGGCCGTCTCCCGACCCAACTCGGAGAAGCGAAAGTCCACCAAGAAATCTGGCGAATAATGACTTCATGGATTAGATAATATCATAAATTCTTTGTAGCAAAATAGGAATCTTGCCGAATTCAGCTTACTCTGTGTATCATTAGTATGTATCCCCAGCTTAGAAGCTGATAAATCATTTCTAAAATGAAGCCCCACTAAAAGACTATAGTCCATGATGCCCTCTGCTTCGAGGAATTCGCAGTCGCGCTCTATTTGCCTGTACGCATATTCGTATGTAATTATACAACGAATAAACCTATAAATCAGATAATTCAATTAATGTTTTCTTCATACCAAATAAGTTTCTTGAACCAAGACGACTGCAAGCGGAATACAAAGTTAAGGTCCAAATCCTTCAAGGTAGTGGTCTCATCAATATCCTCATCAGCTTTGTCTGTAGTCCGGCCATGAGACGAACCTTTCAGGTCGAAGCGCCGGTGAATTCTGTGTTCTGAGCAGAATAGGTTCCCCATCACTATAAAACGAACCTGGTAATGAGAAATTTTGGGTATTCTGAGAACAAGTGAAATCCAATTGATAAAATAAATTAGAATCTGACATCAAACACAAGACTTATAAGAACCTTCTGCCCGCCATTTGGCTTCACACAGTGCACTCCATAGAACTTTGTGACCAAAGAGTTCTCGAACTCACAAATATGCTGGTAATAGCTAGCTAGCATCCTAATAAGAACCTGCGCATGAAACAAAAGGCGTGTTCAGATGACAACATATGGATGGATGTGAACTTCAGCTTGTTGTTCAAAATAAAACTGGCATTCAAAAGAAAACGGTTCAAAAAAAAATTCTTTGTAAGCAAATTTATGGTTCCAACATAATGGCCATTTGGCAGAAAAAGGAGCTAAGAAATGGAGTTTTTGACCTCTCCTAAGTCCTACAAAACAGTCCTACCAACAGTTACCACAACCACCAAGAAAAGAAAACTAGTTTTGAACATAAATGTGGATGAAGTTCCCTACGTGAGGTCGGGCGCGTTCACGAACGGTTGTTCATAACCACCGCACCACCACCACCATGTTACGATGGCTACCAACTGTTGTTTGCACTCGAACAGACCTAAGGAACTTAATTCATTTTTATGTCTAAAACTTTTTTTTTTCTTGGTGGCTGTCATAACCATTGTTATGCCAAACGCATGCTGTTGAAACTGACGGTTTTGTCCAAACACACCAGAGCAAATAACCATCACGTACACGACCGCCATTATTATTCCAAATGAACCTCAAGTAAAAAAACTAAAACTAAACCATGTTATCTTAAAAGAGAACATTGATACAGACAAAGTATGGGAGATATATTCCTCAGCGAGTTAACAAAGTTAGACAAATTTATTCTATATAGTAAGAACATAAAAGAGAGAAAAAATGCCACCAACCCAATAAATTAAATCAATATCAATCAATCCCTTTCAGGATGTTTAAGAATCATATTATATTGAAGTATAATATATTGAGCATTTATCAACAGAGAACGCCTGTTGGAGGACATCTTCTCCACTACTTGAAACATTTGAAGAAAAATGGAGGGCATTATCCAATAGCAGTGCAACATTAAGAAAGCTGCTGGAAAACAAGGGGCGACCGACCTTGACTTCTGATTTCTTCACTGTTTTGATCATGAATCGATCGTCTTGTGTTAGATAGAAAAAGCTACCGCTTTTGCCCGGGGAAGATAGCTCTCTAAGGGCATCGTTTCCACATATGGCCATCATATAATCGGCCGGATCCACCGCGAACAATTTTCTTAGATGCCTGCGGCCAAAGGATCGAAGGAATTATGCAATGGAGGGAGGCAAATTAGCATATAAAATTGCAGAGTACAAACACAAGTCAATGAGAAATCAAACATAGTTTAGATAGGAAAATTTTCAATGGCAGAAACCTTACCTAAAGACCATGGGGCAGTAGTCCTTCCATCTGAACTCTGCCGTCTGGTGTGGCGGTGTAATCTTGGATCCTTCGGAGGGAAATCTTGTCCAGAACTTCTCCTTTGGATCAAAATCTGTGGGCCTGAGCTCCCTCATCTGCAGAGATGCAGGTTTGCCCACAGAGTATCTTGGAACAAAACCACATCAGTAACATGGCAATAAAAGAAGAAGAAGAAGAATCAAGAAGGAATGCATCGTATAATACCTGATGCCCAATTGAAGGTTGAGCATCAAATCGTAGTTCTTGTGCCCCATGGATATCGTCTGCCCCGGCTTCTTAACCTCGTTAGTGGGGAAGCAGCAAGGATTAATTCTATGCCGAAGTTCTCTGGAAAGGCCACCTTCCTGATCAAACTCAGTTCCATCCTTGTAAAGCATCGAGGCCTCTAGGGTATCGATAATATCGCAGGTGATATCCCCGGCGTCGCCATCGGACTCCCATATGCAGATCCGAGGGAAGTTCTTCTCTGCACTGCCCCTTGCAGGAGTAGCGTCCACGGAGGACCGCTTCTTTGAGGCTGGAAAGGGAGGCATACTGTCTTCCAGGTAAGAGAATGAGGTTCTACCACCCACGCCTCCGGCGAGGGCGGCGGCAGGGTAGAAGGTCCCGTTGAGATGCTGCTGGCTTTTTAGGTCTTTGCTCCAACTACCAACGTAGCAACTACCGTCGGGCCAGGTGAAGACGCCGCTCCCTTTGGGAACGCCATTATCCCACTGGCCATCATAGCGGTTGCCATTGGCCCAGATGAGGACTCCCATGCCGGAGATGACGCCATTGTGCCACTCTCCGATGTACTGATTTCCATTGCGCCATAGGTAGCGGCCTTGGCCGTCCTGGAGGTTTCTCCGCCACTCTCCCTCGTAGAAATCGCCATTGGCGTACGATTTGCAGCCGAAGCCGTGCTTCCGATCGGAAATCCAAGAACCGCGGTAGGTGGCTCCGTCGGCGCCGATGAAGGTCCCGAAACCCTCCATTCTCCCGTCCTTGAACTCTCCCTCAAAAGTTGCGCCCGACGGCCACGAGAACTTCCCCTTCCCGGCGGCCTTTCCACGGCGCCAATCGCCCTCGTACATACAGCCATCAGTCCAGAGATATTTCCCGCGGCCGTGGGGGGCGTTTCCGGCGAAGCCGCCTAGGTAGAGATCTCCATTCGAGAGGACCTTCTCCACCTCCACCGACCCGCCTCCGCCGCTTACCCCCGTCGTCGTCGGTGTGACTCTCCTTGCCCCTCCCCCTCCCACTGATCTACTCCTCAGTGCGGTGGCTGCCTTGGCCGCCCCCATCGCCTCATCCGCCTCGACGCCGGTGTTGCCACCACCGCAAACACGATTTAGCCTAACCGCACTTCCGTCGCCAAGACTCTGGCGCCGCATTCTGTGCACTGCCGGCCGTAGCCTCCGTCAATCGCTTCCGATCCCGCCCCTCATTCCTGTGGATCGCCCTCCGTTTGCCTTATGCTGCCCTAAATGCACCTTCTCGCCTTGCACCTGTACGAATTCTTGCTTTGGCGCGAAGTAGCGGATCCCTCCTCCGTTTCAGAAGACGGAAGGATGAAACTGGAGAAAGGGAGAGAGAGGGAGAGAGGGAAATGGAGGATTATTGAGGATTTTAGGAGGAGCTCTTTGGAAAATTAAAAAAGAACAAAAACAAAAGAGAGTTTGAAGAAAGATAAAGCCGGGGGAGAGGAGAGAGAAAGACTCTGTGAGAGATGAGAGAGAGAAGGGGTTGTTTGGGTGCACTTTGCTCTTGGCATAGGAAACGTTGCCGCAGGAAAGAGCCGGGGGATGTTGGTAATATAATCCTTCGCATCGGTTCGTCTGCGAAATGACGTAAACGCCCTTCTGTTGCCCAATCTGATGCAGCCCAATCTTATGCGGAAAAGCCTTCCGCATATCCCGTCGACCAGGGGATTTCCATGCGGGAGCTGTGCGGCTTTATGCGTACATGCCTTCCCATCGCTGGCTTGCTGCACTCCCATGGCCATGGACAAAAATCCTATCCAATATTCATGATGGCTGTGATACCTATGGCTTATGAGGTACCCGCATGGTACGGATATTAGATTTTCATTTTGAAATGTGATATTTTGTGGGATTGTGAGAGCTCATCATTTCATATGTCTCGGTAATTTCTGATTTGGAGGAATCCTATATTTGAAATATTATTGTAAGGAGAATATTACTCTCGGGCTACTCTTTCTTTTCGGCTGAACTTGATTGGGCATCCTCCTTAATTGAAGATTATCTCCTAATTATGGCCGGGTCCTTAGGCCTTTATAAGGAGGAAGCCATCAGTCGTTTACATCATGATAATTCAATCCGTGAGATCAAATCAAGAGGGCTATCAAGAGGAAGGAGGAGACTCATTCCTGGCGGCGGTATCCAACCCAGAGGCGGCGGCAGCAGGTGTGCGAACGGCGGCAACCTCTGGTCGGTTTAGGCAGAGCGACATTAGGTCGGGCTCTATCCCGGCGGCCGGCTTCCAGTGGTGGTTCCAACTCAGAGGCAGCGGAGCAGAGACTTCGTCGGGTAACTCCGGCATCAGGCGACGCTGTGCAGGTGGAAAATCCAGCGGAAGGAGGTGGAGTTCTCAGTATCGTCGGCGACATCATTGTCGGAATTCCGACACCTCCTATTCAGTTTTGAGGTTTTCTCTTTGTGACTCGACCGTGTATCGGTCTCTGTGTATTACTCTGCAACTCCTTGTTTATTAGTGAAACTTTTCTGACGCGCTCTCCATGTGGATATAGAAGCTCCTCTCCGAACCACGTAAAATTGTTTTGTCGTCTGTGGGTGCCTGAAATCTCGTTCCGTATTTATTTTGCGTTATTGCTCGTGCTCGATTAAATTCTGTTGCGCTACTGCGGACTCGATCTGATTGCACAACAATATTTATTTTTCATTCTATTTTGCATTTTTGAATTGTTTTTAAATCATTAATAAATTCTCTATACAATTTTTTAAAATCTATAATGTAAAAACTACAAAAACATTTGCATTTATCTCTGAATATAAATGAATATTATAAATCAAAATTTCGTTGTCTGCTTTACAAAATTCTAGAGTTTTACTAGTTTTGTGAATGTGTAAGGATTGATATAAAAACTTCTTTTGTCTTTCTTGGTAAATTGTATGCATGTAAACTTTACAAATCATCAGAGAAAAATGAGAGAATCTAAGAACTAGTAAACTTGATCATGAACAATTAGCTTCCACAAGAATACACATGCACGTGTGTGTCAGTTGGGGAGCCTCTCGCATATATGTGAAGTTGGGGAGCCTCTCGCACATATGAGAAGTTTTCCTTTGTAATCGACATATTAGCTCAATATTTCGTCACACTATTCACAGCCCGACAATCATGCTCGATGGAATAAGGGGGAGAGATAGAAGGAACAAGGGCAAGTGTCACTGCTGCAGCAAGTGGGGTCACTGGGCCGTTGAATGCAAGGGTCCGAACAGGAAAAAGGAGGAAGCCCCACAAAATGTGACGAACATGGTGGTCGACCACTCTGATCTCAAGTCTTTTGTGACTATTATTGGGAGTAGTCACCGCAGTGCGTCTTCTGAGTGGTGACTAGACAGCGGTGCTAATACTTGTCATGTCACAAATGATAGAGGTCTTCTTTCAGAGGTCAGAGCAGTCCAGGACAAAGTTGAGAATTGCAATGGAGGAGAGACTGAATTTTTTTATGCTGGGACAGCAGAGCTGGTCCTCTCTTCAGGTAAAACTTTAATTTTAAAACATGTTAGAGTAATTACTAGTTTAACAAAAAATTTAGTTTCTATGAGTTTATTAGATAAGGCTAAAATTTCCTTCAAAACTCAAAACGGTAGAATAATCTTAGCAGTTAATTCACACTATTTTGATTATGCGTATATGATTAATGGTATGTATAGACTTAGCCTAGAAAATGAGTGCATTGATTAAGTGAGTTCAGCTCCTATTGATCCAAAGTTATTATACATTAGACTTCGACATGTGCACTATAAGAAAATATGAGATCTAGCTAAGAGTCACAACATCCCTTTACATATTTCTATTTGATTTGATAGGTGTGAGGTTTGTGCCTAAACTAATATTACTAAAAATCCTTTCAAGTCAGTATCTATGAGCACACAACTTCTTGAATTGATATATTCCGATCTCTGTGATTTTCAAAGTCATGCCACTAGATGGGAAAGGAAGTATCTTATTACCTTAATCGACGATTTTTCTAGATATTGTCATGTTTATTTATTGAAATCGAAAGATGAAGCCTTTGAGATCTCCAAGAACTTTAAAACTCGTGTTGAAAACCAGTTAAACTTAAAGATTAAGAGATTTATAAGTGATCGAGGAGAAGAGTACACTGTAATTGGGTTTAAGAACTTTTGTATCTCTGAGGGTATAATCCTAAAAACCACAGCTCCTTACTCACCTCAGTCAAATGGTATTGCTGAGCGTAAGAATGGAACTTTAACAGAGATATTGAATTCTATGCTTCTCACAGCTGGCATGCTTAATTTTTTTTGGGGAGAAGTAGTTGTTGGGTACATTGGAAAATGTGTACCTGATTTGAAGAAGCCCAATCTAGCTCAATGATATACATCATGTTGTATTTGATGTTGTTTTGAGTTGACATGTGCAGGTAAAGAATTGTTAAAGTTTACAGGAAAAAATTCTAAGTCCAAGTGTCGACACAGTAAGTGTAAGTCGACACTACTCTGGGAAAAAGTGTCGACACAGAAGAAGTAAGTCGACACAACACTGGGAAATTGTGTCGACTCAGAAGAAGTAAGTCGACACAACACTGGGAAATTGTGTCGACTCAGAAGAAGTAAGTCGACACAACACTGGGAAATTGTGTCGACACAGAAGAAGTAAGTCGACACAACACTGGGAAATTGTGTCGACACAGAAGAAGTAAGTCGACACAACACTGGGAAATTGTGTCGACACAGAAGAAAAACGTCGACCTCAACATTGGGAGAATGCGTCGACACTGAAGAGTATAGTCGATCTCAAGTTTGTCGACATCATCTGAATATGTCGACACAGAAGAAAATAGTCGACACCTGAAGGCTAAGTCAACACTTACTAAAGTTATTGTTCTACAACAACTGTGTCGACACACAGGACTTGTGTCGACACACTGCAGAGTCAAAGACCAAGTTAGTTTCAGAAGAAGATGTGTCGACACAAAGGCAATTTAGTCGACATCACTGAAGGCAGTGTCGACACCAAAGTCAATTGTGTCGACACAAATAGACAGATGGTCTCGACACTTTCTGACAGACTGTTTCAACACTAAGGCACAGGACTTGTTTGAAGACTTGACAGCTGTGGGTTATCACCAGTTAACTGAAGTTGTCAGACTTGTCAGAAAACGGTTAGAAACCGGATCAGCCGGTTACCATGAAGAATGTCTATAAATAGACAGATTCAGAAGGAGAAGAAGACAATGAACAACATATAGAACTGACCCTTTGAAATACATTGGATCAGAAAGTGGAGAAGGATTACATTCTACTCATTTCAAGAAAGTGCTAGGCACTTAAGAAGATCTTCTCCGGGAGATCTAAGAAGACTATCTAAGGGTAGATCTAAGAAGAGTTCTAATCAGAATTCAGAAGAATCATTCAAAGTTCTGGATAGAGAGAGATCAAGTCAGAATTTGAAGAAGAAGAAGGAATCCACCAGTGGATTCTCAAGAAGCTGTTTGGAATCAACTCAGCTAAGTACATTTTCAAGAAGCTTTGAAGAAGGCTAAGAAACAGTTGATTGCATCAGCTGATTAAGAATTGTCATTGCCTTTTCTCTCTCAACTTGGCAAGACAATTTAAACAATCTTTTCTATATTTCTGTAGGATCTGTTTATACAGATCTGAGTTGTAAGCCTATGTTATAAAGGCTGAGTGTAGGAGTGTTGAACTCTGAGTGGTAGGGCTGATTGCCTGAGTGTAGGAGAAGGATATTCTCTGAGTTGTAGGCCTTGGGGCAAGGCTGAGGTAGGGCAGTTGTGCCTGAGTTGTAGGAACCAGTTGGGTTCTGAGTTGTAAGATCTATTGATCTGAGATAAGTGGAAGTTTGGCCGAATCTAGCATACAGCTAGATAGGTGAAGGGGGAAAGTGGATGTACCCAGACCTTGGGGAACCACTATAAAACATAGTGCAATCTGTGATGTTTTGTTTTCTGTGATTGCTGTGTTTTCATATTAGTTAATAAATTGAATTCTGTCTAGAAGTTTTAGAAAGAAAAGCAGAACCTATTCACCCCCCCCCCCCTCTAGGTGTTTAGGCTGCCTTGAAAGTTAAACTATCAAGTGGTATCAGAGGGAGGTTCCTCAAAAAGGACTTAACAGTCTGAGGTAGATCTGATAGGCAGATTCAAGAATCAAGAAGATGGGTTCTGGAGAGAATCATAAGGAGCTAGGGTCAATGAAATTACCCATATGCAAGAAGGAAATCTTTGGGATCTGGAAAGAAAGAGTCAGATTGTTTATGGAAGCATCTGACCCAAGGATTTACATCACAGTACAGGAAGGCCCCTTCATACCAATGAAGATATCTGTTCTTGATGCAAATATCCAAACACCAAAGACTTATTCTGAAATGACCAAGGATGAAATCATCTTGGCAACCATGGACAAAAGGGCACAGAACATCATTGTCAGTGCCATAGATGATTCAACATTTCAGAATCTGATTCACTGCAAGACCTCCAAGGAGATGTGGGACACATTGATTGTCTACATGGAGGGATCAGAAGAAGTAAGGCTGGACAGAAAATCTATGCTAAATCAGGAGTATGAAAGTTTTAGACAAGGAAAATCTGATAGCATAACTGAGTGCTATAAGAAATTCTATAGAATTGTGAATGAGCTAATTTCCTATAGAAGAGTCTTCAGTACCTATGAACTGAATGACAAATTCTTAAGATCCTTATCAAAGGATTGGGATACAAAGATCTGTGCCATAAGAGAAGTGGCAAAATTGGCAGAGATATCTCCTCCAACTCTGTTTGGAAAGTTGCTATCCTATGAAATGCAACTTATGGTAAGGAAGGAGGAGGAAAGAAACTCAAGAGGAGAGCATAGAGAAAAGACTGTGGCATTTAATGCTGAAGCCACCAGAAAGAATAGGAGGAAATCACCATCTCCTCCTAAGGAAGTTGAAGAAGGTAGTTCTGAAAATTCAGATAAGGGTTCAGTCAGCAGTGATTCAGATGCAGACTTTGCTGCATTCACTAGGCAATTTCAAAGGTTCTTGAAAAAGAAGCAATGGAAGTCTAGGCCTTCCTCATCACAGCAAGTAGATGACTATTATCAGAAAAGAAGGTCATCTAGGAAAGAGAAAAGCAGGTCAAAGCCCAGCAAAGCCACTACTTCAAAGATTGTCTGCTATTGTTGCAATAGGTCTGGACATGTAGTGGCTGATTGTCCTGACAAAAGGAAGGAATCTTCAGAAAAGAAGAAGACTTATCAGAAAGGCAAGAAGGAGAAATCCTTTGTAGCAAAGAAAGATAAAAGTCTGTCAGACCAGTCAACTTCAGAATCAGGATCTGAAGCTGAAGCATATATTGGATTATATGCTGCATCTGAGGAAGAGGAGTTTATGCAGTTGCTAGACTCCATCAATGAACATCAATGCATGGGTTTGATGACTAGATCAGAAGAGGACCTATGCCAGAATCAGTCTGGTCCTAATGAGGTAAACTGTCCTTCCAGTACATATGTTTGTAGTACAAGTGAAGAATCAGCTACATCTGCATCAAGTGATGAAGATGCATCTGGATCTGAAGGAGATGTCTATCAATTGATAGACAAGTATGGGGACTTATTGCAGGCCCTTAAGAAAAGCAAGAACCTGGTTAAATCACAGGCTCAGGAAATTGCTGATCTAAGGGTTGCAACAACTGAGTTAGAAAAAGTCCTTGATCAAAAGTTAGCTGAAATTGCCAAGCTGAAGAATATAACTATTATTCAGATGGGCACAATTAATTATACTAATGATCAAGTGAAGAGTCTGGAGGACAGACTGAGAATTGAAAGGGATTTAGTGGCTAGTTACTCTAAGCCAAAATCTGTCTTACCCTTGATAGATGAATTTGTCACTCAGAAGGGTAAGGCTGGATTAGGATTTAAGGGTAACTCCAGGGCTGGCAGATTCAAGAGGAAAGGCAAAGCCCCTATTCAGCCACTAAACCTTTCAGTCCCCATAAGGTTTGGTAAGGAGAAAGTGCCTTCTAACATATATGATCATGAAGACATTCAGGATCATATCAAGACAAATGTTCTGAAGAACAAGGGTGTTAAGGCAAGCAGGCCTACCTATGGTCATAAGCCCTATGGTTTTAAGAAACCAGTAGGAGAAGTTGCAACAGCACCAGCAATGAACAGAAATGCTTCTGACAAGGATGTATCTAGATCTAGATACAATAAGTTTGAATGTTGGTGCTGTGGCAAGAGGGGTCATTTTGCATTGGACTGCTGGTATAACACAAGTGTTATAAAGAATAAGAGTCTACCTGTTAGAAGAGGTTATGATAACTTTATTAAGGCTAACCTGAACCAAGGACCCAAGACTTACTTGGGTTCTAAGGGTAAGTAATTCTGTATTGCAGGTGAATCCAAGTTACCATGCCCCTATATGGTACTTGGATAGTGGTTGTTCCAGGCACATGACTGGAACAAAGGGGCTGCTGAAGGAGTATTCATCTGTCAAAGATGGACATAAAGTGATCTTTGGTGGATCTGAAAAAGGAGTCATCAAAGGATTTGGTAACATCTCTTCAAACCTAATTACTATCACCCAAGTGGCCTATGTAAAAGGTTTGAAACATAATCTAATAAGCATAAGCCAGCTGAGTGATCTAGGATATGACATTTCATTTGGTAAGGATGGATGTCATATCAAAAGGTCAAGTGATCAAGAGATCATATTGACTGGGTATAGGAAGAGAAATGTGTATTGCCTTAATTTTGAATGTGAGAATAAGGCATCCCCCATTTGTCTTGTAGCTGATGACAATGCTTCTCATTGTGTTAAGTGGCACAAGAGATTGGCTCATCTAAACTACAAGACAATTGGCCAACTCTTTAGTAAAGAACTAGTGAGGAATGGGCCTCAAGTTAAGTGTATAAAGGAAGGGGTATGCTCAGCTTGTCAAAAGGGCAAGCAGACAAAAACCTCATTTCAAAGCCTTGAAAACAAGGATTCTGTGAGGTGCTTATACCTCTTGCATATGGATCTTTTTGGTCCTATGCCAGTTCACAGTCTAGGTAGGAAGGTCTACACACTAGTGGTTGTAGATGACTATTCTAGATTTACATGGGTGTTCTTTCTGAGACAAAAATCTGAAACCCCAAGTGTATTATTTAAGTTTGTAAAGCAAATTCAGAATGAACTGAACAGTACAGTGGTCAAAATCAGAAGTGACCATGGTACTGAGTTTCAATCTGAAAGCATGACAAACTTGTGTATAGACTTTGGGATTTTCCAAGAGTTCTCCTCACCTAGAACACCTCAGCAAAATGGAATTGCTGAAAGAAAGAATAGATCATTAATTGAAGCTGGTAGAACTCTATTGAGTGACACCTCTCTCCCAGAATATTTTTGGGCTGAGGCAGTTAACACTGCTTGTCATGTCATCAATAGGGCTTCTATCACCAAAAGCCACAGGAAGACTCCCTATGAGATTGTGAAAGGCAGAAAACCAAATCTATCCTATTTTAGGATCTTTGGCTGCAAGTGCTATATACTTAACAATGGTAAGTCTTATTTGACTAAGTTTGCTGCCAAATCCCAGGATGGGATATTTGTTGGGTACAGCACAAATAGTAAGGCCTATAGAGTCTTCAACTTAACTACTCAAGTTGTTGAAGAATCTGTGCATATTGTATTTGATGAAACAAGATTAATCAATTGTGAATTGTCTTGTAGATCAAATGACTCAACAGGTATAAGCAAGAAGATGGACAAGCTCTCCATTGCTGAAGCTTCAAAGGAAGAGGGAGCATTGGAAAATGAAGGCTGCTGTCCAGGGGGAGTACAAGAGATAATGGAAGCTGATGAAAACCAAGAGGAACAGCAGAATGAAGAAGCTGGAGATGCTCAACCTGAAGGGAATCTACCTCCAGCTATAAGATATCTAAGAGATCATCCTACTGATCAGATAATTGGTGATCCAAGACAAGGAGTGCAAACTAGAAGCAGAAATCAAAGCACAGTTTTGCATTCTAGTTTCTTGTCTCAAATGGAACCTAAGAAGTTTGAAGAAGCTATCCAAGACCAGCACTGGATTGATGCTATGCAAGAGGAGCTGAATCAGTTCAGAAGGTGCAAGGTCTGGGAGCTTGTTCCTAAACCAAGAGGCCACAACATAATTGGGACTAAGTGGATCTATAGGAACAAGCTAGATGAAAGTGGAATAATAATAAAGAATAAAGCAAGATTGGTTGCAAAAGGATACAGGCAGGAAGAAGGGATTGACTTTGATCAAACCTTTGCTCCAGTAGCAAGGCTGGAGGCAATCAGAATGTTCCTTGCCTATGCAGCCTACCAAGACTTCAAAGTATACCAGATGGATGTAAAGTCAGCATTTCTGAATGGTGATCTTAAAGAAGAAGTATATGTAGAGCAGCCATCAGGTTTTGTAGATCCTCTTAAACCTGATTCTGTGTATAAGCTTAGGAAAGCTTTGTATGGGTTAAAACAAGCTCCAAGGGCTTGGTATGAAACCCTGTCTACCTTCCTCATTGAGAATAAATTCTCAAGAGGAAAGATAGACAAAACTCTATTCCTTAGGGAATCCAAAGGAAAGATCATCTTAGTCCAGATCTATGTTGATGACATAATCTTTGGATCTACTGAAAACAACCTTTGTAAAAAGTTTGCCAAACTTATGCAAGGGAAGTTTGAGATGAGCAGTATGGGAGAACTTAAGTTCTTCTTGGGACTCCAAGTAAGACAGACTGATGATGGATTGTCCATATCCCAGTCTAAGTTCACCAAGGAATTAATTAAAAAATATGGTATGGAGTCATCCTCCTCCATGAGAACTCCTATGGGCACAAGTATGCCAATATGCAAAGATGAGGCAGGTAAACCTGTTGATGAATCATTGTATAGAGGAATAGTTGGGTCACTACTATATCTCACTGCTAGTAGACCTGACATTATGTATGCAACATGTGTCTGTGCTAGGTACCAAGCCTGCCCTAAAGAATCTCATTATACTGCAGTAAAAAGGATTCTGAGATATCTAAAGGGCACTCCTACTCTAGGTCTTTGGTACCCTAGGAATAGAGATTTTCAACTAACAGGCTATTCAGATGCAGATTTTGCAGGATGTAGAGAGGATAGAAAGAGTACTACAGGTACTTGTCAATTCCTGGGAGGAAGACTAATATCTTGGAGTAGTAAAAAACAGACTAGTGTGGCAATTTCCACAGCTGAGTCAGAGTATATTGCTGCAGGAAGCTGCTGTGCACAGCTATTATGGATGCAGCATCAGCTTAAAGATTATGGTATTCAGGTAAGTAGAACACCCCTTTTATGTGATTCTAAGAGTGCTATTTCTATTGCTAATAATCCAGTTTCTCATAGTAGAACTAAGCATATAGAAATCAAATATCATTTTCTTAGAGAACATGTAGAAAAAGGTGACATCTCATTGGAATTTGTAAAAACAGATTATCAAATAGCAGATGTATTTACTAAGCCTTTAGATGAAACCAAATTCAATAAATTCAAAATTGAATTAGGTATGTTAACCATTGATTAATGTATTAAACAAAATCATTAACAATGCTATTGAAATGGTTTATAAGTAAGTAAAAGTAGTAACAACAATAATCAAGTGTTAAAAAGGACACATTGAAGTTACAGAAATTGGCTAAGTAAGAATGTGTCGACACATTCAGTAATAATGTGTCGACTCAGAGAAATTATGTCGACAAGTCAGAAATATTGTGTCGACACAGAGAATATGTGTCGACACTTAAGAGTTTTATTGTCGACTTAACCAGAAATGTAATGTCGACTCAACCAGAATTATGGTGTCGACACTTACAAAATATGTGTCGACACTTGTCCTTAGTGTCGACACAGAATTTCTGTCTTTCTACTATGTATCCAAGGTGTCGACATAACCACAAATTGGTGTCGACACATAGTAGGCTGAAGAAATGTCGAGTTAATAGAAGCTTGTGTCGACACATTCCGTCTGTGTCGACACATTTAGACTGTTTTTGGCGCCTTTTGAACTTCTTTCAACAGAAGCTATAAATAGGTCAAAAGCTCTTATTGTCGACACGCTTTCAAGGTTTTCGAGACTCAAACCCTGTGTCGACAATCTTTCTTTCTCTCCTCTCTCAAGCTTTCTCGACGACTCGATGGCGCCAAGGATTGAAGACAATGTTAATGAAGGGTATGAGTTAGGTGCGCCAGGCCTTTGCAGAGGCGCCGCCTGATGTTCAAGGAGTTATCACCCTTCTCTCTGCATCAGGGTTAGAATTTCTTGTCTCAGAACCATCCAAGATCTGGAAGAAGGAGGTGCACGAGTTCTTTATCTCAGCATCAGTCCATTCTACTGAACTCAAGATCAAGTCCATTGTTCACGGGACTAAGATTAAGATTACCCAAAGAGGTTTGAGAAAGTTTTTGCAATTACAAGTAGTTGAAAATGAAGAAGAGGTTCCTAGTTCTAAGACAAGGGAAGCCCTTCAATGGTGTGGTTTGGATTCAAACATGAAGATTGGAGCTGCATTCAATAGGAAGGGTATGAATCAGCAAGGAAAGTTCTTGTCTGAAATAGTTGGGAAAGTAATTCTCTGCAAGACAGGTGGACATGATAGGATTTCTGCCTATATGTTCAACCTTATGACCAGGATTGCTTTACAATTCCTACTGATTGGTCAGTAATCCTATTTGACAAGATTAAAGAAGGGATCAAGAAGCCTAACATGGCTAGGATCATAAGTCTATATCTCAATGGAGCAATTCCTGAAGTGATGCAGCAACTGCCAGGATCTAAAATCAATCATATGAGAAGGATGGACATGAGACTATTCTCCAGGTGGGAAAGGGTGCTGTCTAAGGATGTGCCTGAAGAGAGCAGGCCAGACACCCCTGTAAATCCCCTTCTCCAGCTCACGAGACTGAGCAACAACAAGAGGACCCACTTAGGATACAGAGTGAAGAACAACCTGCCTCCACTATAGTTCATCAAGTAGATACATCTGCACAGATGCAGGGGGAGCCAGTTCAATCTCCTGCTCAAAATGTATCTACCCCTGCTCAGGTACAAGTGGTACAGGTGTAGGGGGAGCAAATGTATTTTACTATAAAAGACTTTCTAAAATTTTTTTTCTCTGCACAGGTTCAGGGGAGCATGTGTCTTCTCCTACTCCAGATATGCAGCTGCCTGAGAATGTGCACAAGGATGCACTAATGACTTATCTTCAGATGCTCCAGTTCAAAAGAATACACTCTGGATGAGTTATTTCCTAATGATGACATAGCTACTGATAGAATAGAAGAGGACCAAGATATTGAGCAGCCTCTTGACATAGAGCTAGAACAAGGAGTGGAGAAAGTTCAAGAGATTGAAAAAGTACAAGAAGTAGAGGAGGAGCAAAGAATTGAGGGGGAGCCAGTACATGTTGAAACTGAGCAACATGGCACTGAAGCAGATAGAGTTCACATTGAGAGTACTTCTGAATCTGAAACTGAAGAAGCCAGGTTGGCTAAGAAAAGAAAACTGGTTGTATTTAAAAGAAGAAGCAAGACTTATAAGCAGGCTTTACAGACAACACCTCCACCACCACCTCCTGAAGTTGATTATAACAAGTTCTTGGTGGATTTACAGGTGAAATTGGATGACCACAGGGTGGCCATTGAGAAATATGTTGATGAAAGCAACAAAAATCTGCAGTTTGACTTAGCCCAAGATATCAAATCTATCCAATTTCAAGTCAACTTGAATAAAACTGAAATGACAGATTGCTTCCACAAGGGTGGCAATGCTGTAGTTTATCTGGCTAAACAACAGCAGGCTATCTCTACAAAGGTGGATGATATTGCTTTGAAGCAAGGTTATGTTCTGGAAAATCAAATAAGAATGAATGACAATTTAACTGAATCTCATAATGAGATCATTCAAGAGGTGAAGAAGATTGTGCCAGGGATGCCTGCAAATAGAGCCAAAGAAATGGAAGAATTTGATAAGAATTTCAGGCTGCTATTGCATCTGTTAAGACTGCCATCACAACCTCTCAACAGGAAATATCTGAAAAGCTTCAAAAGTTAAGACCATTTTTCAAAGAGGGAGTGAATTATTTGGATGGCCAAATTCGATTCCAGAAAGAAGATCTTAGAGATCATGTATCAAGAGAAGCCATAAAGGGGGAGAGGATGCTAATTCATGCAGGCTCTGAGCATGCCAAATGGGTGACCAATAGTATAAGAGCCACATTGGGATATCCACCATTGTGTGATGATAACATGGTGGCTGAGTCAGGTCTACAAACAGGACTACTTGAAGGTGACCAACCTGAGGTTGCCCAAGTCATATACCCCCCTCCAGATTTTGATATATTGGATCAGCAAGTGCAATATATGTATAGTCCTTCAAAGGAGGTTGTAAATGTTATCTTTGAAAGGTTGATAAGCCTGAGGTAAATTTGCAAGAACAGCAAGATGCTCTACTGTCAAAGAAAAGATTTAGAGAGCAGGCTGAGCTGAAGCCAGATTTGAGCAGTGGAGTCCTACTTCCAGAAATATAATACTCACTGCATGGAAAGCTGTCAAAGATCAAGTTCATGAAAGGGGCAAGTGGTACAATGAGCAGGAATGGCAGAAGTATGAGGCAAGACAAGAAGCCATTGTACAATTCAGAAGGAAAGCTAAGCTGGGAAGACTTCCACCTGATGCTATGGAGCCAAGCAAATACTTCCCAAAGCCTTTTCACTATTTTGAAAGGCAAAGGCTCAAGGAAGAAGCTAAGAAGAAAGCTGATCTTAAAGGAAAAAGATGGCTGAAGAATCAGAAGCTCCTGTGACAGCTAAAATTAAATCTGGCCAAGGGATTGTTATTAGAGAGCCTGATCAATCCTGATAATGTTTTAGTTCTTTCATAATGTTTTGTAATGATGTAATGTGATCAGTCAAAGAAAAACCATGTAATCAAACATTACCCAGTAATAAACAAAATATTGTTAAAATCTGTGATAGATTGTTTTATCCATGATGTTCTTATTATTTTGTTTATAATTAAGTATCCCTGTGTATTGTCATATATCATCATTTTATACTATTTATAAATGGTGTATATCATTGGCTATAAGGGTTATGACTTCTCCAAATAGGGGGAGATTGTTGGGTACATTGGAAAATGTGTACCTGATTTGAAGAAGCTCAATCTAGCTCAATGATATACATCATGTTGTATTTGATGTTGTTTTGAGTTGACATGTGCAGGTAAAGAATTGTTAAAGTTTACAGGAAAAAATTCTAAGTCCAAGTGTCGACACAGTAAGTGTAAGTCGACACAACACTGGGAAAAGTGTCGACACAGAAGAAGTAAGTCGACACAACACTGGGAAAAGTGTCGACACAGAAGAAGTAAGTCGACACAACACTGGGAAATTGTGTCGACACAGAAGAAGTAAGTCGACACAACACTGGGAAATTGTGTCGACACAGAAGAAGTAAGTCGACACAACACTGGGAAATTGTGTCGACACAGAAGAAGTAAGTCGACACAACACTGGGAAATTGTG
Organism: Platanthera zijinensis; assembly: GCA_039513925.1. Lineage (NCBI taxonomy): Eukaryota > Viridiplantae > Streptophyta > Magnoliopsida > Asparagales > Orchidaceae > Platanthera > Platanthera zijinensis. Next base: position 24,785,796 of record CM077080.1, on the reverse strand, counting down.
TCGACACAGAAGAAAAACGTCGACCTCAACATTGGGAGAATGCGTCGACACTGAAGAGTATAGTCGATCTCAAGATTGTCGACATCATCTGAATATGTCGACACAGAAGAAAATAGTCGACACCTGAAGGCTAAGTCAACACTTACTAAAGTTATGATTCTACATCAACTGTGTCGACACACAGGACTTGTGTCGACACACTGCAGAGTCAAAGACCAAGTTAGTTTCAGAAGAAAAGGTGTCGACACAAAGGCAATTTAGTCGACATCACTGAAGGCAGTGTCGACACCAAAGTCAATTGTGTCGACACAAATAGACAGATGGTCTCGACACTTTCTGACAGACTGTTTCAACACTAAGGCACAGGACTTGTTTGAAGACTTGACAGCTGTGGGTTATCACCAGTTAACTAAAGTTGTCAGACTTGTCAGAAAACGGTTAGAAACCGGATCAGCCGGTTACTATGAAGAATGTCTATATATAGACAGATTCAGAAGGAGAAAAAACAATGAACAACAAATAGAACTGACCCTTTGAAATACATTGGATCAGAAAGTGGAGAAGGATTACATTCTACTCATTTTCAAGAAAGTGCTAGGCACTTAAGAAGATCTTCTCCGGGAGATCTAAGAAGACTATCTAAGGATAGATCTAAGAAGAGTTCTAATCAGAATTCAGAAGAATCATTCAAAGTTCTGGATAGAGAGAGATCAAGTCAGAATTTGAAGAAGAAGAAAGGAATCCACCAGTGGATTCTCAAGAAGCTGTTTGGAATCAACTCAGCTAAGTACATTTTCAAGAAGCTTTGAAGAAGGCTAAGAAACAGTTGATTGCATCAGCTGATTAAGAATTGTCATTGCCTTTTCTCTCTCAACTTGGCAAGACAATTTAAACAATCTTTTCTATATTTCTGTAGGATCTGTTTATACAGATCTGAGTTGTAAGCCTATGTTATAAAGGCTGAGTGTAGGAGTGTTGAACTCTGAGTGGTAGGGCTGATTGCCTGAGTGTAGGAGAAGGATATTCTCTGAGTTGTAGGCCTTGGGGCAAGGCTGAGGTAGGGCAGTTGTGCCTGAGTTGTAGGAACCAGTTGGGTTCTGAGTTGTAAGATCTATTGATCTGAGATAAGTGGAAGTTTGGCCGAATCTAGCATACAGCTAGATAGGTGAAGGGGGAAAGTGGATGTACCCAGACCTTGGGGAACCACTATAAAACATAGTGCAATCTGTGATGTTTTGTTTTCTGTGATTGCTGTGTTTTCATATTAGTTAATAAATTGAATTCTGTCTAGAAGTTTTAGAAAGAAAAGCAGAACCTATTCACCCCCCCCCCCCTCTAGGTGTTTAGGCTGCCTTGAAAGTTAAACTATCAGTAGTTCTAACTGAAAATCACATTCTAAATAGAGTGTCTCACTCAAAGCTCAACTCTACTCCGTATGAGTTGTGACATGATTATTCTTATAGATATGACACTCTAAAGACTTGGTGTTGTATTGTTTATGTGAAAAAACAAGACCTTAAAAGAACTAAGAGTGGAACATAAAAATAACAATATGTGTTTATCTAGGAGTGCAGAAGATAGTGCAGCTGACAGGTTTTTGGATCTATCCACTAATAAAGTTGATAGAGTCAGAGATGCTATTTTTTCCTTTGAACACAAATTTATCAAAGATCATGGCTTGACCGTCTCCGGGTCTACTGACATGATTTCAGAATCTACGGTAGAACTTAAAGCTGACCCCTGCAAAACTTCTTCCCAACCTCTAGAGGATAGTGCAGAAGATAGTGCAGCTTACAGGTTTTTTGATCTATCCACTAATAAAGTGATAGAGTCTAGAGATTGCTATTTTTTTCTTTGAACACAAATTTATCAAAGATACATGGCTTGACCGTCTCCGGGTCTAACTGAACATGATTTCAGATCTACCTAGAACTTAAAGCGACTCCCTTCAAAGGACTTCTTCCCCAACTCTAAAGGAACCTATTCAATTCCTCTTAGAGTATAGTTCCTCTATAGTATCTACAAGAGATAAATCTTTTAAAGAGATTTGGTGTGAGAATTTCGCCATCTACCACCTAGAGTATGATCGTCCCTTTCTCCTATCAGAAGCAATGAGATCTAAGATGCGTTAATATGGCAAAAGCTATCGATGAGGATATGAAATCGCTGCTATAAAATAACACTTTGACATCCATTTGACCTGCAAAAAGGAACTAAAGTCCCTAGTCAAATGTTTACTTAAGAAGAAATGCACAGTGATGATCTATAGCCAATATAAAACACGTCTAGTAGCTAAGAGTTATAAACAATAAGGGGAATTGACTACTTTGACGTTTATTCACCTGTATATCACTTATCCACTATTAGGATTTTTCTTGCCTTAGCTTCAATCGAGAAGTTTATAGTTCATCAAATTGATGTAAAGACAGTCTTCTTGAATAAAGAGCTTAACGAAGATATCTACATGACACAACCTAAAGGTTATGTACATAAAGATCTAAAAAAAGAAAGTGTGCAAGCTAGGTAAATCAATCTATGGGATTAAGCAAGCGCCTAAGATGTGGCAAATGAAATTTGACTTAGTGGTAAAGAGCATTGGATTTCAGTCTAGTCTCTCAGACAAGTGCCTCTATCACCGATTAATGTCAAATAAAACATTCATCATATGCATATATGCGGATGACATGTTGATTCTGTGGTCAGATCTTACTTTAGTTAGGGATATCAAATCCACTCTTGCAAAAACATTTAACATGAAGGACCTTGGTTCTGTTGATACCTTTTTAGGAATGAAAGTTAGAGTAGACAAGAGTTGCATTACTCTTAGTCAAGCTCACTATATAGAGCAAATTCTTTCTACCTGGGGTTATAAAGACTGTAGGCCTGTAGAGACACCGTTTGATCCAAACAGCAAGTTGCGTTCGAATGAAGGGACCAACATTGACCAAGTAAAGTACTCAAAGATCATTGGTAGCCTCTTGTACGCCATAAGTTATACAAGACTAGACATTGCCTTCTCAATTGGCATGCTGAGTCATTTTACCAGTAGCACGGGCGAAGAGCATTGAGATGCCTTAGATAGGCTGATGAGATACCAGAGAGGTACTAAAGATCATGATCTGTGCTACACTGGTTACCCTTCTACTGTGGATGGATACTTTGATGCCTCGTGGTGTTCAGAATATGATAATAGCAAGTCTACCAGTGGATTCATATTCATTATGAGTAGAGCTATTGTTGTTTGGAAATCCAAAAGACAGACTTGTATAGCTTTGTCGTTTATGGAAACCGAGCTATTTGTCGTAGCTTCGGCTGGTGAAGAGGCAGATTGGATCAGGAATTTGATTTCAAACATTCTCTTGTCTAGGCTACAAGTCAATTCTTTAAGTCTGTACTGAAAGAGAAGGGATAGATACTACTCTAGAGGGAGTGAATAGAGTTTATCAAAATTTTAGCACTAACAAAACTTAATGGTCTACCCAACCATCCTTGGAGTGAAATGCGGAATGAAAAGATTATAGATATAGAATTAACCCTATAGCCAAACACCAAGTGAGTTGTGCACAAACTCAAGCCAACTGTAATTACAGTTAAGGCTTTGGAAATCTAATCAGCAACTAGCAACCTAGTTATATCTATTCACAGCCACAATGGCAAGGAATTTAAACAAGGGAATCCAGACGACACAAGGGAGTTTATAGTGGTTCCCCAACAACTATTGGGTACTCCACTCTTCTACCCACACGGTAGGAATCCACTACGGTTTTTGATCGGTGGCCCTGCCACCAACAGGATCTGCTTCAGGTAGATCTAGAAAAACCCTTTAGACTTTTGATCATGTGTCTAAAAACCGAACACAGGTTTTTGATCAGGTGCCCTGCCACCAGGGATACTTTTGAAGGGAGTAAATAAACCTGTACAGGAGGTGGAAAGAAGGTTAAGATGTCTTCTCTATTTTACAAAGGATTAGAGAAGCACAAAAGACTTGCACTGAGCTAGAAAGCTCAAAGGAATCAAGGCTCCCCCTGGCTCAAAATGTCCAGGTGAAAGTCTTGTTTCAGTGGCAGAAAACTCTTTCAGAAAGATCTGAAGAAAAACTACAAGAAGATAATAATAATAAAATTAGAAATCTTCCAAGCAGCTGTCTTCTGCTCTTCTTCTTCAAAAGACTCTGAGTTTAAATTTCTGAATAGGAGAACTCCAGGTTGAAGAAGAGCAGAAGAGCTTAACACTCTCAGTTTGAATCAAATATTGCTGAGAGCAAAGAATCTTGAACTTGTGAAGGCTTGAATGCTGCAAATGAATAACTAGTAGCTGCTGAAATCCTTCTCCAAAGGATTCCTTTTATAACAGCAATAAGCCACGGCTCTCTTCAATTTGAACATTGTTGTCTTCTTCTGAAACTTAAACCTGGGCTGCCAATATCAAAAGGCAAACAAACTCTGCAGCAAAAACATTCTATAAAAGGGAAAACCTTTTTGTTCAAAGAAACTGCAGGCATCAATCTGATAATAAAGTACTAAATAAAATCACATCAGAAAACAAACTCTTTATAGCAAAAGTAAGACTTTTCAGTCTAACGCTACAAAGGGCTGACAGCAGATAAAGTAAAATATAATGACAGCTAATAAGACAAACTACTTTATCTGAAAGATTTTACTCAGCAAAATGAATGGAGCATATATTGCCTGGAAAAATTATCATAAAATAACTGAAATAAAAAGCCAGATAATTTAAGTTATTAAGTAAAATAAATAAATACAAAATAAAAAGGCATACAGAAAGCGTCGAACGACCCTCGAGAGATTCGTCGACCGACGCACTGAGATCGTCGGACCTATCGGGCAGATAGTCGAACGATCCTAGATAGTCGACCTATCAAAGAGATAGTCGAACTACCTCGGCAGATAGTCGACCTATCAGAAGCAGATAGTCGAACTATCAGATAGTCGATCTATCCGGACAGATAGTCGAACTATCACACAAACAGATATTCGACCTATCCAGCAGGATATCGACTATCACAGAAACCATATAGTCGACCTATCAACAGATAGTCGAACCTATCAAAACAGAGCAGATAGTCGATCTATCAACAGATAGTCGAACTAGTCAGATAGTTGAACTATCAGGACAGATAGTCAACTATCAAGACGACAGATAGTCGACCTATCAACAGATAGTCGACCCTCTCAACGAGACAGAGCGTCGACCAACTGATAGACGATCGTCGATCAGCCGATAGACGATAGTCGAGCGGCGTTCGACTATAGTCGAACGAAAAACCTAACTTTTACCAAATTCTTCATCTGGAAAAGCGGGACTCTAATCAAGACCGCCTAACTACACTACCAATAACCAAGATATTTGTTGGTTCAAGGGACTAAAAGGCAAGACTAAACTCAAATCAAACTAGGGTACCACAATCTCCCCCTATTTGAGTTAAGTCCTCTTAAAAACTAAAACACAGAGCTAGCTATAGAACACTATAATCAATACGGAAATAGATAGCAAATAACTAGCAATTATCAAACAGTCAGATATAACAGCATCAATCAAAATATTAAGAGTCTACAGAATCTGGCATGGGTCAGAAGAACTTGGAACAAAAGAAATTTTCCTCAGAGGATCAATAGCCTCTTCTTTGACATCTTCAAGTCCTGCACACCAATATCTTTAATTCTGCAGCCCTTGGACAACTGCTTCAGGGTGCTTTCCATATACTTTGAAGGGTCAAATACATCAGGGCTAACCTGGAACTTTTCGAATTCCTTCTTTCTGAATGTAGACATTGTGGTTAATCCAGTGGTATCCTTTCCTTCAGCTTTTGCTTTTCTGATTTGAGCTGCTCCACCAATTCGTGAAACGAGCCATCCTAAAGTTAGGATCAAGCTCAGGACTTTCATAAACATTCTCAGAAGGAGTAACCTCTGGTTCTTTATCTGATTAACTAGATAAGACATGGGAGCAGACTTAGCAAAGTTATTGCTAGAATTTTAAAACAAAATAAACTACTTACCTTTTGAAACAACTTTTTCCAGACTGCACTGGCATTGAGATGAAACTCTTTTCTTTGGAGAAGGAGGAGTAGAAAAAGTTGGTCTTTGATACACAACCTCCTTCACTTGTTCTCTCACTTCAGTAACAATGTCTTTGAGAACCAGAATAAGATCTGCCTTGGGAACTTTGAGAGCTTTTCCTTGATGAGGCTGAGAAGGTGCAGATTTTCAGAAGAGGCAGATGGATTAGCAGAAAGGTTGCCAGGGCTCCTGCACTGCACTGGGAGGTGGAGGAGGAGGACCTCTGGGAGTCCATCTTGAACAGGAACTATCATACCTCTTAGATCTTTTCTCTCTTTTTGCTGGTTCTTGGAGAACCACATCCAATGTTGAAACTCTTTTGACTTGGGTCAATTCTTTTTAGAATATAATATGGAGTATCATTCTCTCATTGGGAGGAGGAGGAGCAATAGCTTTTCTTTCTTCTGAGCATCTTTCTTTTTCCTTGATTCTCAGACAAATCTGAATCCTCTTCATCTTCAGAGTGATATGAGGAGGATTGTCATATGGGTCATAGGCTTCAGAAACAGCCTTTTCCTTTAATTCAGATCAACTTTCTCTTTTTCCTCTCTATGGCATCCTGAGCCAGAAGGATCCAATCAACCCTTGGAATCATCCCAAACATTCGACTTTTCAACTTGCAAATCTTTTTCTT